>JAACJT020000035.1:2592650-2608151 GCA_009936485.2 Gymnarchus niloticus
GGTGGGGGGGGGGGGGGGGGTGGGGGGGGCGGGGGGGGGGGGGGGCGGGGGGGGGGGGCGGGGGGAGGGGGGGTTCCTTTCAGGTTACGTCTGAGTGTACGAGGAGGGTACTTCGAATACATGCTGTCTTGGAATTCGTGTGGCTGCATTCCAGAATTTTCTGCCAAATTTTTGCTGGAGTGAAAGACACACGGCTTTAAACTTGCACTCATAAAAGCATGTGGCTGTTAACTGCAAAGCTACACGTCCAAGTGAATAGACAAAAGAAAAGCCACATTTACACAATTTTCCCCTTCGCGATGCACTCCGCCAACAATCCCAATCGATCCCAAGTGTCGCGGCCCCACTAACAGTTCAAACTTCAAGACAGTAAGTAGCTTCTGTGGCAAACGGTGCGATTCAATGCGAGCGCTCCGTGACAGGGTGCCGCAGACTCAGAGCATCTCTCTCTCTCTCTCGCTCTCGCACAGCTTCCGGTCATGAGGATTCAAAATCTGCTACCAAATCAAAACTGCCAACCTACCGCCCAAATGACAACAAGCTGGGGGGTCAAACCAATGCAACTTACACATCAGACAGACTCAATATTTAAAAAAAAAAAAAAAAAAAAACCAGAGCACTTCTCACATGGTTTCCCTTTCACAAACTTTTCTGTCACGACAGGCTGAGGTAGTTTTAATAATTTAAAAAGTCTATTATAATTTCCTTACCCTCTCCCCGCACCCAAAGACAAATCATGCTAATGTCAAGTCAGCTGGATAATCTTACAGAGATGTTTTTCCCAACAATTTACTATATCTGATGACGGTGGGGACAAAACACGTGATTCTTGCCAAAGGCAGAATTCACAAACCAATGAGCTTTAAGTGCCATGGAGGGAAAATAAATAAATAAATAAAATGTATTCACTTTGCCCACAGGGACTATGTTAGACGTACATAGAGTCACCAACAAGCAAAGGGCAGGCAAACATGCATCTTATACCGTATTGTCCTGGAAAATGGCAGGCGAACCTTAGGGGGGAGAGGAATGCTACAAAATTATGCTTTGATAAAAACCACTTTAGAAAAAGCCTTTTGTCTATTTTGAGAGGCAAGAAATGCTCTTAAAAGGATAGGCACACCTTTACCTGTGAAAAATGCTGCAGGATTGTCATGGCAACACACTAGAGCAGCCCTTTCAAAGCCAATAGCACAACTGTTCATTATTAACTCGGTTTGCATTCGAAAGACTGGTTTCAGGTTTCTTTGCTTCTTTCTTTTCACATGGTGGACGAAAATTTTCCGCGGCAGATTCACTCTAAACAATAAATTCTAGAATTGCGGCATTGACAGAAACGCAGAACATCACACCGCGAGGGTATTCGAACGGCTATCAAATGGTTTGAATTTACAGCAGGGTCAGGGGTGGGGAGCTTCTGTTCAAGTGGTTTACGAGAAGGGACGACAATTTTCCCCCTTCCTCTCACAGAAAAATTATCCTCCCGACAAAAAAAAAAAAATGCCCTGACGTCACCAACTGAATTTTCATTTTAGGTTACACTAGGATGGCACCACAACTGCACAACGTACAAATATTTCTCTGTCAAGTACGTCAAGACAAAACAAAAACACCCAAATGTTGGCTTTAAACAGGAGATCATTGGCCAGTCAAAAAAAATCAGTCCTCTCCTCTGCAGGTAAGTCGTCACTCAATGCCACTTTCTAAATGCATAGTTCCTTTAGCTTAAACATCACGATAGACAACCTGCACCTGCTAAAACATCAGATCTGAAATCAGCAAAAATGTTGTCAACGAAATATTACCGATAGCTTAGTTCTTGACTTAGTGTAAGGTGTCACTGGTCTACATTGAAAATCACGGGCTGCCCTGTTACGATGGCACACAGGGGAGGAATGTCACATGACACAGGCCACACCCCCAGCAACGAACTTCAGCCCAAATCTAGCAGCCCTGACTGCTTCCAGGTATCCGCACAGCGTGCCGTGCCTTCAAATCCAACCAAAACGCTGTCTTCAGCACACAAGCTCTGGCTTCAATTTAAAGAAGACCACACCACTTTCTTTAGGGTCTTCTGTAAATCAAGCAAACAGAAACATCCAATGGCGTGTAGTTACACGTATGCGGTTCTTTAACTCGGCGTTGAACTGGAACCAATGGAAACAACGGGCTTCTAGTTTCAAAATGGTTCTGATACCCAATTTCTACCAGGGTATTAAAATCCTGAGAGGCATTCTTCCACAGACTCCTGATCTCTTAGACAACGCCACAACATTCTTGGCCACAAACTGGAGTGAGTTTAACCTGGTGCTTTGCGAAACGTACAAAACATCCAGACACAAATTTTTGGGTACTTATCATGTGTGCTCTGTTCTTTTATGACCATGTGCTTGTGTGAGACAGGTTTCTCTCAAAGACCAGTGGTTGGATTAGTACATATAAAGAAAAGGGGGGGTACTTGTATAAAAAAAAAAACAAACAAAAAAAAAAAAAAACGGGGCAATAAAAATCCTGATCTGTGTAATTAGCATGTGTACAATCAGCTGTTCCAGTTCGGTTTATCCTGAGGTATTACTGTTGATCAGATATGCGGCATATAGAAAATACATATGGACACGCAAAGATCGAAAAGCGTGACAAGACGTCAACTCGATGAATCTGGTGCCATTCGGTGAAAATGGCAGTTACGAGAAACTGAGGTGTTCTGTATTCGTTTAGTTACAATCTCACAACATATCAGCAAAATAAAAAGTTACATAATTAACCAAGACCAAGGAGTGAAAGGCTGAGAATTAACATTTCCACCTGTCCAAACTCCTGTTATAACATCTATTGTCTCAAGAGCAGATAAGATTGGATAGGGTTATTATGGTCGAGCCTCTGGATGTCAACTTGCTCCGCCAGTGAGAGTCAAAAGCCATTCTTGGAAACCACGACATAGTATCGGGTTTAACTGCACACAGAAGTGACCGAGCAACTGCTCTTTAAAAGAGGCTGTCACGTTTCATGTCGAGGTTTGTTGAGGTTGGTCCTTGTGGAAATACCTGAATAAGCAGGGCGCAACTATTGGTTAGCCAGACTAGAATTACCTCCCAAAGACAGAGGTGAACATAAAAATTACAGATAGATAGAAAACCCCAACAGAAGGGGAGGATGTGGAGAAGGAGGAATCCATTTCCCCAAGCTTCCCTTCCTCAGAGGCTCCTGAGTGGAACTCCAGTAATAGGCACGGAAGATTAAATTCCCAAACTGAGGTATAGATCTTGGACACTGAACTCCAAGTTAAAACACATTTCTCCGTTGTGTCCGCATTCCCTAACTCACCAATATTGTAGCACCCTGCCGCTATCCTGAGCTGTATTTGAAAGGCTACGAGTACGTGTTCTTCTGAAAACACCAGAGAGGGCAGAACAGTCGGCTTGGAGTGAGAACGTCAAACGGCAGCATCTTGTCTCTGTTTAAAGAACCGGTGCTCATTACGTTCGCCTTACATAACCACCCGGTAAAGCAGAGGACACTGGCTGAGGAGCTGACTTTTGTGGACAGGGGGAATCTGTTAATCCACAGCTAAGACTGAATTAACTAGGACAACACGCAGCACGTTATGGGAGATTTTAGGTAGACTTACATATTTAAGGTTTCAGTGCACCAAAGAGCAGATTTTGGTAGCTTTCAAAGCTGATCATTACCTGAGCCCACTGGAAACTGGATGGGTGTTTGAAAGGGGACTGTGTGTTTGCGAAACAGTGGCACGCGGACGCCCATTTACTGTCGTCTCTCCATTGCTTTTTGCAGGAATCATGCGCTGTGAGTAGACTGCTTTAAAGAAGGTCAGTTTAGCCTAGCTTAGGGTGTGGCTCTGTTCGCAGCTGTGCTGCATTTTAATTTGTTAAAACCTCCTGAGCTGGAAAGGGGGAAAAATGTCTTCCAAAGCTCAGATCTAGACAGGCTGAATCTCTCCAGTGTCACGATGTTATTAAGTGCTCTGTTTCTCGTCACACACTCAGAGGAACATTTCAGTGCAACTGTACCTGGGAAATCATTTGTTAAAGGCTTACCATAATATGTGCATACATACTGCTTAACTGTTCGGTAGCATTTAATAATGAAGGAGATACGGTAATGATGGACACTAAACTAACAGGACAAAATCTAAAATCTAAAATTATTAGAATGAGACTGACACGCGAAAATCCCACATCTATGGCATTTTAGGGTGCACAGCAAATTCTGATTAAATATCAGCCAAGTGCTTTTAAAACATACAGAAATACACATCTATCTTGGGAATTTTACATTAGAACTTCTCAAATTAGACACTGAAAATGCCTCGCATTAATTGTGTGTTTGCGTCTTAATGCATTTCATGCATGTCTGTCCTGAATTTTAGTTGCTCACAGCTGATCCAGTGCTTTCGACTCGGTGAGGAACCGGACTGGCTTCCGCCGATCCTCAGCAGGACCAATTAGCAACTTGAGATATTTTATCCCGTGCCACTGATTTGCAAACATTTTGCTACTGCTTAAAATGCAATAGATTACGGGTTAATGTTTCATAGGGCTGCGGTCATGCCAGAGAGGTGCATGCCATTTGGTTAAAACAAATAAAATGCACATTTTAGTGCTGTGATGTGTGATAATTTCTTCATACACACCGTATCCCCCCCCACGCCCCACGCTTCAGACTGGGTGAGCACCAGGCAGTGTTACAGCCAGCATATTTAAGGAATCTCAGACAGTGAGTACTGTGTGTTACCCGGCTTCCTACCAAGCAATAAAAGTGAGCTCTCACGACCTTGTTTTGTCAAACCAGGTTTCCAGAGCGTCCGTGATCATTTACATAGGGAATCTCCACCCGTGACAATGGAGGCTACACTGAACGCGACAGACTGTCTGCCAGAGAGGTAATGGAAAGTAAAAGTGTTTGGGTTTGAGCGGCAGTTTTCAGTAGTATTCAACCACTAAAGCTTTTAAGTTGCACTCACCCTCCCCCACCCTAGCGAGTAACCCTTACCAAGCATCCTTTTTTCTCTTTTTTTTTTTTTTTTTAAAAAGTGCTATTTTCACAAATGTACAGACACAATGACAGACCCTGCCCTAACTGCCTTCCCCCCGTCGCGTTACATTTTCCTCCATTTTGACCAGGGCTCCGCTTTAACCCCACACCCACCCAAAAGGAAAGGATAAAAGTTCTAGAAAACTGATAAATTGCCCTTAAGTCCTGCCGAAAAAGCCTGTTTTAAAAGCATTGTAATATAGAATAAATCTCTCTCAGTTACCCTGAGTTGCAAAGGAAAATGAACATTGGCTTTAAGTCAGTGTATGTATTTCTAACATTAAATTCAATCCACCCCCTCCCAATATAAATGTACACAAACAATAACTGCTGGGGGGAGGAAAGAAATGTGTTTAAAATCCACACCATCGCTCTGTAGAATGGTGACTTTAAAATGGCAAAAATGTCACGTTAGTGTGATTCAAGTTAGCAACCCCCCCGG
Organism: Gymnarchus niloticus; assembly: GCA_009936485.2. Lineage (NCBI taxonomy): Eukaryota > Metazoa > Chordata > Actinopteri > Osteoglossiformes > Gymnarchidae > Gymnarchus > Gymnarchus niloticus. Next base: position 2,598,148 of record JAACJT020000035.1, read on the forward strand.
AACCCACCATGAAACGAGGAGGTAATAGTGAAAGGAGTCGATCGCCCACCAGAAAACGACAGAAAAATGTATCCAGCAGACCTTAAGTGCAGAGTGCCGAGATAGCAGTGATGAGGTAATAAGGTCGCCGGGAGCATTTGAGCTCGAGAAGTCCGGTGAGCATCACCAAGCACGAGAGCAAACACGTAGTGCAAACGAAAGCAAATGAAACAGAAGAAAAACAAAAACAAAAGTCAACGTTCATCCCTGAATGCTTCGGCGTGTGTTCCTGTGTGTACATCTTGTTAAACTGTTTCGTTAAGAAGCCTCATATATTAAAAGAAAGAAAATAAAGTGATGCGATAAAGATGAAACCGTAACTGGCTACCTTCAAAGCAAAATAAATGGGGGGGGACATCCTGTGGTTAAAGTTGGGTGTAGAGCAGCCCTGGTGAAATGTATCGGGTGCGATTCCAGATCGGTTTGTTTAAACACAAATCCTTCTGCTTACCAATTTCCTGTCTGAAACAAGTAATCTATTATATTCTCGAGAGAGAGGGAGCATCAGAGGGACTTGAAAAATATCGGATTTGTTCTAGAAATGAACCCCCCCTCCCGCTATCATGCAGTCCGCAAATCAGAATATTCGTCCACTGCAAGTTCAGAGAACTGGTGGGGGAGTGTGACTCGGTTTGTTTTACAAAAATTTGTGTATGGTCTCCCTTAAAGCAAGGCTTCACTGCATTTCCTTTGCAACTTTCAATGACTTTCCATACAGTGCCAGAGTCGCCTCTGCACAAGCGAGCAGATTTCCCCCTCTCCCTCTTCCTAGTTTTCCTCTTTGAATCCCTGCATTTGTGCTCACCCAGATACTGCAAAATGAATTGGCACAACTGAAGCCCCTCCCGAAAAATTCCCTGTTTTACTCGTCCTTAGTTTCAGATGCCCCCTGTGGCCCCTCCTCCTTGGGGCCGGGATCTGCCTCCGGCGCCGAATCCTGCCCTTCCATCCGCATCAGCTTCATCTTTTTCTTTGGAGGGTTCTTCAGTGTGCCCAGGCGCTCTTTCACCTTGTACTCCAGCGTACTGTGGGGGATGCCGTAGATATTCTGCGCCTTCGACACGCTCATCTTGCCGTTCATCACCACCGAAATGGCCTCCTCCAGGATTTCGCTATTGTACTGCCGATAGCGACCCCGCTTCTTCCGGGGCTGTTTGGAGCCGGCGTCCCCTTCGGCGTCGGACGTCGGGTACTGCTGTCCAGACGTCGACTGCTCTACGTCAGAACCCCAGAAGTCTGACGAGCCGTCCAGGATGCCGCCCAGCGCCCCACGGCGATGCTGCTTGGGCAGGATGGCCCTTAGCTTCTTGCTCAGGGCGTTCTCGGGGTGGGGTGCCACCACCAGGGAGCCGTAGCCGTACAGGTCGGAGGCGTGGGAGTCCCAGGACAGGTCCATGCCCCGCACCTGCGGGATCTTCAGGTCTACCGGAGGGGAGTGGCCCTGTTCTTTCTTGACCTCCTGTGTTTTTGGCGGGGCGCCGGAGTTTTCCAGAAAAAGCGGCGAGTCCTTCAGGTCGCTGAGCGCGCTGTTGGCCTTCAGCTTGAGGAGGCCGTCGAGGTGTGGTTTGACCCAGGAAGAGCCGTCCCTGGGGAGCAGTGTGTGCTGCCCATGGTTTGGCAGCCCCGCCACCTCAGGCTGAAGCAGACGCTGTTTATGGGCCAGAATTCCCTCTTTGATCAACAGCGAGCGAGCTAACGGGGGCTTCAGCGAGCCGGAGTTGCCGTAATTCTCCCTCGTCCCGTCCTGAAAGCTTCTCGGGGGCGGCCCGTCCTCCTCACCGTCTTGAAAGCTGTGGTCTGCTCTCACGGCACGCCTAGTTGAATGGAAGGAAACTGGTGTAAGCAAAGCTTGCACAGCGGAAGTGAAGGATGGGTTGGGGGGCAGGATGTTGACCACTCCTTTACTAGAAGACCTTGCTTGGGTAACATCACTTTTTTTTTCCTCTCCTTTTAATAAATTGGCTTCTTTACAATGTAAAAGGGGAAAGAAATAAAACAAATAAAATGGTCGTTATTTGGTAATTGTTTATTTTAATGGTTTTCTTTTTTCCTGGTCACAAGACGGTTTGGAAAAATAATTCTGAAAACAAAAATAACCTTGAGGAAAAGGAAAATAAGTCAACGAAAGCAGAAAACAGAGGAAAGGATGGAATAGCTTAAGAGGTAAAGGAGGTGGGGGTGCAAAGCCTTGTGTGAAATTCTCAAAATAAACCAGGGAATCAGGGGGACTAACAAATTAACGTCGGCACACCCCAGTGACGTTACCACTAAACAAGTACAGCAATAAAAGAGTAAGCCAAGTGGTACAACACGTCATCGTGGAGGGGGAAATCAGAATGAATGAATGAATGAATGAATGAACGAACGAACCTTGCTTCTTTTCCCAAAACATACAACGCACACAAACGTTTCACAGAGGAGAATTTACCTGCTGTAAAGAGCCACACGGCAGAAAATCGATCCAGCGAATAATGGCCACGACATGACTGTCAACAGTGATTTATTTTCATCGGAAGTCAATCAAACGCTTTCAAGCGTCTCTAAGATCCCACCGACCTTTGCGTCCAGAAAACAGAAATGCCTCCAGTATCACAGAAACAAATCATTAAGTCCTTGTCCTGGAAAGGGAAAATTTTGTTAAGAAGTTCGCTAAAAGTACTTTTCATAACTAAGGAAGTCCCCAGCGATCCAAAAAAAGACGGCTGAGGTTTAAAGCGGTGTAGGCTTGCCGAGAGGCCGTATGACGTCACCATGTCGGATGACTGAGTGACTGCCAGAGAGATTACAGATTTTGTAATGGAAAAATAGGAGCATTGAACACATCAGGCAAATGAAAGAAATGAAACAAAACGAATGAATAAAACAAATACACGAGACATGGACAGCGATTAAGGGACACACAGCAAACCAGAGACTACAGGCTCAAGTCACAGGAAGGGGACTAGTCTCTTATTCCTTCTGGACACACAAACTGTACGTCGATTTATCACCGCGAGACGCTCAGGATAACTCTGGGGTAGCGGGAAACCTACCGCATTGTTGGTGTTCATCAATAAACGGGATCAACGTGACGAGCTTTAGACTAACAAGTCACAACAGACGAGCATCCAGAGGCTACAAGCATCCTGGATGTGGGCACTGTCATCGGAAGACCACCCACGTGTGCCCACCCTCCAAAACACCACCCAATACCACAGAAGGGCTGTGTCTCTCTTTGGAAGCCCAGGCCACCACATTTCGCCCTACTCAATTCCACTGACACAGCAGGCCCCCATTAGCATCGAACCCTTCTTAAAAATCCGAGGGGACACATATGAAGCCAACGCAGTATTTGTTCTGCTGCCAGCAGCAGTCAAGGCCTCATGTGAGTAGACGTGATCCAAGTGAAGAACGGAGCAACTCCTCCAATAGGCACACATCCCGCTGCTCCTCACGCTCACGTATCTGGGGCAGGGTTCTGACTGGGGTCTTCCCAGTAGACTGTACGAGCCAGACGAGCCCCCCACCCCCATCGCACGTTAAAATAACAGGGCAGAGAGTCCCCTCAGCAAACAGCCGAGACCCCATTCAAAATCGGCGAGAAACCAGCCAACCCTGGCACAACTGCAGAGACGACACTGTGAAGGACACTGAAAATACAAAGGCTGCATGTCATTTACAAGTCATTACTGAGCAAATGCACAAGCCGTCAATCCACGTGTTGGCTGGCTGGCCTGTCGGAATGTCTTGGCAGGACTGAGCAATTCGGATCATTTACGAGCTACATGAGCATAAAGGGGAGACTTTTACTGCTTTCGAGTTCGGACCATTTTAAACAATGGATGGTTCCAAACGTGTGGCCTGCACCGATATGAAAAATGCTATTAACTTATCACATGCGTGGTGAGATTTCATAAAACGTATTTACATTTCCTGGTCCCGCTTCAACTTGAGTGTGTTTTGGGTAAAAACAGAACTTGGGTTAAATAAGAGCTACAGATATGCACCACAACAGGGAACACGAAATTATTAAGACATCAAAATCTATTTCTGATCTTGGCAGAAAAAAAGGATTTCAAAGGTCCCCCGCTTCACATGCATTTTTATATTTTTTAACTCTCAAGAAACAACAACCCACCACAGACTCACGTCATGCAGAATTCCACAGTCTAAGGAAATAATTGAGCAAAGGTACGCTTCCTCCTGTCTCCACACACACACACACACACACACACAATTGCACTCCAGGTCTGTTTAAAAAAAAAAAAAAAAACAAACTTTTTAGAAGCTTTGTTTTAAGTTTGCAAGGTCATACGAGAACATAGACGATTACAGGACTGGCAGGCGAAGTGCGAAATGCACGGGGACGTCACAAACACAGCATCCGCCACGGTGCCCAAATGTTCTTTAGCGAAACACGGCGGTACGATGAAGCAGGGTGGAGTACAAATCAAAAGTGATCACAAAAGGAAAGCGTAAACACTCCCCCTTACCCTTTGACTACAGGTGCCGTAGAGCAGCCATGAGAGTTTTTTTGGGAGGCACCGCCGGTGCCATGAGCTCGTCTGGTCGAAAGATCAAGCACGCCATCTGTGGGGAAAAGATGACATTCAGGACGCCATGACAGACCAGCAGGTAACACGTCACAGCCCCAGCCTTGACCCCGGTCGAAAATTCACTTCCTGTTTTCACCTGCAATCTTCATTTAAAATTTAGACCGCTACATAAAGGAGAAAGTCCATTTCCTGAAATGTTATCCACCCCATAATGAGCTCATTAATACTAGTACATTATTATGATGTGTAACTAGTCAGTCGTTAGAAAGCGCCCGTCTCCAAAATGATGCCTTTTATCGGCGAGGCTGTCCAAATCCTACAAACGTAAAGAGCATGTCCGTAACTAAATAAATCGGCCTTTTCTTCAGTTCTCGCTGTGTCTTCACGTCCTTGAGGACCAACACGGCATCCTGGTATGGGGGTACATCGCCAATATCCCTCACGCTGAGGACAGTGCGCAGCCCCTCGAACACACACCGTACACGAAATTTACAGCATTTGTTCCCTTTACTGCCAAAGTTTCTAAAGGACATAAGTTAAGGCATAAGCTCCATCTCAATAAACCATTTAGGGAAATACAGCAGATAAATTTTATTACAAATACAGAGCCGCAGCAAAGCCCCTCCCACATCAGAAAACATTCCAAAAGGTCGGAGAGCAGGAGGTTATTTTACTCGATATCCTCTTTTGAGGACGTGACATCACTGTGCAGGACCACTTTTTGGGACGTGCTTCTCCCAGCTTTTCTGACCCGCCCGCGTCGCCTGTGACTTGATCAGACACTGCAATGTAGAGCTTATCATTAAGGCAACCCCAAAAAGCCTGACGTCCGCTTTGAAATGACGGCTCAGCAATGCTATATGTGTGAAGCACCGAGCCCCGTTCAGTGCCAGATTACTGAATCGAAGCACCGCGCTCTGTTGCTATGGGCTGTTCGGCTGTCAGCAGACGCAGTCTGCAGGATTTGGTTCAGCACGTCTACAAGGTTTTTTTTTTTTTTTTAGCTCAGCTTTTGGTTCCAATCGGCGTTGGTGAAATATGACGGAAAAGTCAAGAAAATACACCACAAAAACAGATTGTTTCCGACTTGGTGGAGAAAAAAAAAAAAAAAAAAAACCATAATTATAACTAACCCGTTATCTCCCAGCTGCTCACCCTGGTCAGGGACACAGGAGGGCCTAGAATCTGTCCCAGGCAGCATACGGCACAAGGCCGGGGTTTTACAACTAATATTTCGGTCAAATTATGTATCTATACAGAAGGTGCTGTGGTTGAGCAGTAGATTGTGGGGAATATTAATTGATAGCCAGAGATTACTGATATGCAGAAACTTAAGAAGTTCGCCGTCTGGGACGCCGGCTTCCCAGGGATAATCAGAGAGAAGCAGCGGGCTGTTGAAAGCACATCCGGTCCTGTACCTTGATCCAGGGCTTGGGCGTCTGGCTTCTTGACGGTGAGGTCCAGGGGGGAGTCCTGCTCTGCCATGAGAAGCTTGCTGAGGACGGGGTTCTGTGCAGAGACAGCAGCAGGGGGCGCGGCGAGCGAGGGCGCCTTCGGCAGGCTTTGGTCCTTGGTGCCGTTTGGCTGGGGGGAGTCCTGAGATGAGCTGGTTTTTGAGGTATATTCAGCAGCGAACTGCCGGATCATTCGCTGCATTATCTCCCGAGCCACTAGAGGGATATGGGGGTCAGAGAAGCTAGGGATGTCTGCTGGGGAGGGGGGGGACACGGGCGGGGAAAGAGGAAGGGAGAGAGAGAGAGCGGGCAGTTAATTTTCACCACCGCACACGGTGGGGGGATTCACACAGGGGTACCCACCGAAACACCACCAATTAAAAAGAAGTTTAAAAATGTATGAACAAACAAGGAGCAGCTGCCCCTGGACACAAACCAACTGGAAACACAGAGAGTTGTCCAAAGAAGGCAGCTTATTATCAAAGAAAGTGAGGTTGAGGCCGCAAGGATGAGGGAAAACGTAACCAGTGACATTAAAGCTATTTTTCACTAATTGCTAAAAACTCATTCAGCCATAGCAAACGAGATTCCAGGGAGAAAACTCCATGCGAAGGTGCCACTGTTACCCAAGTGCACACCAGCCCTCCTCGACAAACATTTCAGCTCATTCTCGGAAACTGTAATGCGATTTTCAGCCAGGATGACGCCAACGGGTCGGGCTGACAGAACACGCTTCCCTTTCCCGTGTCAGATTCTGCTCAGCGTTCACGTGAGTCTTTCCTGCCCAGTTTCGGCAAACAATAAACACAATGTCCGAGCTTGCAGGCTATCAAAAAAAAAAAAAAAAATCCACGAGGACATTTTGCCAGGAAGGAATGGCCAATAACAGGCAAATGCACAGGACGTCCAGCCTGATCTACTACCAATAACAAAGTGGTTTCGTCCCAGTTTACTAGAGCGTACCTTTTCTGTAAAAGACAGCATTGAGGAACTCTTCAGCTCGTTTCTCTAGTCTCTTAATTTTGGACTGTTCCTGCTTGCAAATGTCCCCAGATAGCAAGACTTGGTTGTTGAGGCCAGCAAGGTGCTCCTGCGGCGAGAGGTGGGGGGGGGGGGGGGGGAAGGACAGATTGTTAATAAATTTATCAACATTTCTTTTTAAACAAACTAACAGTAAAAACAAGAAAGTGTATAGCCTCTGGCTCCTGTTAGTTTCCAAAAAGAAAATCCTTGCATTGCGACACAAAGGAAATACGGTTTCACGCCATCGATGCAACGTCATGACGTCCTACGCCATTCCTCAATGTACGTTAAACACCAAGCAGAAACTTTTGGACCGCTGCGGGTACTTTCGCAATGGGTCGGACGAGAGTTTACTGCTTCCACGTGGCGGCCAAATAAGGAAACAGAGCACAGACGTCACAATAAAACAGAAAAAAGGAACGAATGAATGAGGAGTTGTTCTTGCAGCCTGCCATGCAGTCAACTGTACGAATGGCTCTCTTGTTTGGACTCTTGTGGACCACTGAATCAACTGTTTCAAGCCTCTGAACAAAGAGAACAAAAAAAAAAAAAAACCCAAAATACGGTATTTCAACCCAAAGGGTGGGTCAAAGGTCGACTAAAAATAAGCACCAGTCATTCATGGATCGGGTGAAATCTTCGGAGGACTGCCTGGCTAACCTCTGAGGTACTAGGAGACCGGCAATGAAGTCGAAGGAAGGGACACAGACTTGGCATGCTGTAAACAAACACACACACAAGCACTGAGTTCTGCTATCACGTTGCAGGTTGAGTACTAACATCAATACATAGAAAGCAAATCATAAAGTCCCAAGTGCATGCTGACTGATAGCACGATGCCATGATCCTAGTGCGGGCAACGGAAGGAAGCGTCAATCATCAGTGGCCCATAACGTCAAATATAGAGCAGCGATGTTTTTACAGGTGTGAAAGACAAACATCTGCAAAGTGAAAGAGCGAAAAACGTGAGGAAGCAGGTGGAAAACAAGTCAAAGCTCTTAAATTTTACTGAAACTCTATGAAATGTCGATTCAGACTTAAACTAAACAACAATGGCATCGTTATCCTGTAACTATACTGCCACAGGCCAGGCAGGCAAACATTACGGAATCGAAGTCTAGATAACGTACGGTTAGATTTACTCGGGTGCGTGTAACCAGTTTGCCCTTAAATCATCAACAACAAACTTGATTTTGTACGTTTCGATCAATCCTTTGTTTCTGTTCAAGTTAGTCTGGCCAAAACGGCTCTTTCAAATATGCACAATGTAACATTGTTAGGCTGGAAAGAGGGCTACAAATCTGTAATGCTTACGATGCAGCTGCTCGATATAGACCAACAAAGGTGAAATTGTTCCTGCTGTATATTCACTATTTGTGAGTGTGTGTGTGTGTGTGTGTGGGGGGGGGGTTAAATATTTACACAAAAAAAGAAGTGTGTGACCAATCACACCCAAGAATATTTGCACAGATGAAATCCCCTGCTGCTCTACACTAAGCGTTTTAACAAACGCCTTTAGCTACTGTACGTCTGTTGGAGAGCCACCTCAGACGGATAAAAATGAGGCCATCATCTCCTGACATTTTGAAGTGTCTTTTGCTACACGTTCATGATCATCAAAAACATAGATGGTGGTGGGTTCCTAAATGCAGAAGGGGTGCTTCAGCTCATTTTCGAAGAATTACAGAACACGGAGTTCCTACTGAGAGACACTGAGGAAAATCGTTAAAAGCACAGAAATCTCGAACTGCATGATGGAATTGTCAGGGTGGCTCCACAAATCTCACCCTCAGCATCTCACTCAGTGTCATTTCACTGGCATTTTGCCAACAACTTCTGGCAGACAAACACTCGACAATTCTGAGGTGCTGGGGGGACCTGGGAAGCCATGCCACATGCCGGTCAAATGACAGGAGAAATTCACAGCAAAAATAAAATGACAGGATTTGCAAATTAGGATGAAAACTAAAAGAAGTTTTGCTGTGGCAGCTGTCATACACCAGAGACCACACAAAGCTTTTACTATCATTTAAAAACGAAAGGCTGAACACCAACACATATGTGGCCTTTATTTTTGAGAGGAAAGAAGCCGAGGGTCACGTAGGAAGGAACAACTTCCCAAAAGTGAAGCACACAGGTATGGATTCAACACCTATGGAGCTCCTAACGCATGGCTTTCACCTGGCAGCGAGGCAGACCCCGGAATTCTACGAACAGCCGGAGAAACAGGTTGGTGACTTTCTATTATTAACTCGATCTTTCACTAACTGCATTACACCCACGCAGCAGCAGAAAAAAAAAAAAACTGTCTGTCTACACACATGAATGTGAGGAGGGCGCCACTGCCGAGCGGGCATCTCTACCTCTGCCGATGTCTCCCTATAGAAACCGTTTCGCAGATGAATAGATCCAAGCCGGCGTTCATCTGGGAGCATGCTATCTGGTGGAATCTCTTTGTGCGCACTGGCTACAGACCGCCGCAACTGATGGACACACGTGTAGCTACAAGGACCGCGGCTGATTAAGGCATCCCACCCATAGAGAGAAGGAAAAGGTGATAAAGTAACTTCACCCCACTACAATCTCGAGCTGCCCCCCCCCCCCCCCCCGTGGAATTCCCAGAGGGGCGGACATTTCCCTGGTCCCGAAAAAAAAAAAATCTTGTTTCCAAGTAAACTTTGATTAACAAAAAGGGGGGGGAGAATCATGTAACAGGCCTTACTGTCCACTGAAAGGAAATAAGCTAGAGTTTTTAAGCACACAGCAGAGGTGCAAACTTTGAAATGTTGCAGTTGCCATGTTTTGGTTCATCACATCACTCATATGACAATCAGGGCATATAAAAGTTTCACTTTAGTACGTCGACACACTCATGATGTATAGTGACCATATTCTTCGCAAGGAAACCTTTTCCAAAAGGAAATAAACACGGGGGGGGGGGGGGGGGGGGGGG
>JAACJT020000035.1:2613322-2625756 GCA_009936485.2 Gymnarchus niloticus
CCGCCCCCAGCCTTGACCATATGGCACCCCCCGCCGTCCGGCCCCCCCGGCCGGCTGCGCGCGGGAGGGGCGGGGGAGGGGGGGGGGGGGGGGGGGGGGGGGCGGGGGGCGGGGGGACACGAGGAGAAGAAGGAGGAGAGTCATCTTGAAGTACTCGACATACCAAGATGAGACTAGGAGCACCTCGTCACTCCCAGAAATTCGCTAAAAGTCATAAACAACTGGTGGGCTCCAACCCTTCTTAGAGAGAGCGGAAAGGTGGTCTAGGCTCACATTCCCTGCCTCTTCAAAAGATGAGGCATATCTTTATTCTTGAGGACAGAAAATCTGATCAATTTCTCTAATTCAAATTAATATATAAAAACCTCAAAGGAAAATCACCACTGTATAAAGCCTCCATGCTAGACTTCTCATCCCCCACAACTCTTTACCTCCCTCCCCGTAGAGCAAACCACCTCTTTGCCTAATATACTACCATGCACCCATGTCACTCACTTTTTATTAACTGTAAATACTGGATTCGGCTGTTGCTTAGCAACCGCATTGAGCAACACGAATACATGTGGTAGAGGCTTACACAAAAAGAACAGTAAAGTGAGCACAGTTTAAAAAAAAAAAAAAAAAAAAAAAACCCCATGGCAGAACAACCCCCCCTTAAGTAAGCCGAAAGATGAAGGGGGGAAAAAAATTTTTGGGAAAAGTTGCACTCAAAAGCTGGCAGCGCATACAGACTGTTAGCATGGGGTTGAGGAATGGACCCAAGCTTTAAGCCATTCCGAAGAATAAAATAAGACAACTAGCTCCTCGCGGGCGTGACGGGGACTCGCGGCCCGACGGGAAAGTCACCGAGCAGGAGCGAAGCACGTCGGACTCGAGCCGCCTCGGTCCAACACTGGGACAGCGTCAACCGGACTCTCAGAAATGACATGAGCCAGGAGCTTATTTTATATAACCTTGTCAATAAGTGATGAGGGCAGAGCTGTGCAGGGGGGAAAGCTCAGGGAGCCACTTACTGGTTCCTTTATTCGTGCACCAGCTCACGGCATGACAAAAACACTATCGATACAAGGTCAGTTAACACGAATGCACATTTACACTGCGCCGCTCACACTCAAGGCGAATACAACAGGTTCTCTCTGTTCCAGGACTAGCAGTCTCTAAGTGCGCCAGTTTAAGGTAAACTTGTTCCCTTGCTTGGATACGAGGAACCTCATTTCCATTAAAGAACCTTTTTTTAAAAAACATGCAACTACATTTGTAACCAAAAATAAACCCATTGTGGTGCAAGAATCAAAGGAACCAGCCTAATTTGTTTTCCCCTAAACCAGTTTGTCAAAAGAACAACCAGGAAGGAGAGAATTCATTTGTTCTTTTAAACGAATGGAAATACAAGAATGCATGCGTTGAAATTAACCCATGACTGCTGTATTATGGTAAGACCCAGAGCTCAAAAGCAATGATCCTTTCGAGGGGTCACCGCAGGCTTCCATCCACGTTCCTCTCAAGCCTGCCATCTCACGCCTGGTTTTATCAAAAATATCTTGCCTTCGTGGGAACATTTCACATCGGACGGCCTAGTCGCATTTTTTTGACTGCATGCAAGGCACCATGCAGAAGTCCAGTGCTGAGTTTTCAACTATTTGCTAGTCCTTTTCCCATACACACAATCAATTTAAGACACGATTAATATTAAATACACAGACACAATACCTAAAACATTTCTGGCAGCATTACTGGTCAAACAGCCAGCAAGGGCATACAGATACAAAACATCAAAATGAAACAGCCATGGCCAAGAGGTGCAATGGATGAGAGAGGATGGATTTGACTCAGTCACTGACAGGTTGTGTAGTAATGTGACATTTTTAAAAAAAATAAAAAAAAAAAATTAAAAAATAAATATGATCTAGACCTCAGAATCCGGCTTTCTTCTTCAGCACGATTCCAGAGCCGCGAAGGTGGGACGCTCTCATGGGGACTGACACGCGAGGCCACCAACAGCCACCCGCTGCAGCGGTCAGGCTCGTCACATCGAGAGTCCGCAGAAGGCTTCAAAAGCAACACGATAGATCAATAAAATAAAAGGTAGGGAGGAAGTGTGGGTCTGTGTGGCGTGCCGGCAGCGTTTTGTTCCACTATCCAGGCTCCGCACACAATCTGACTTCTCAGGAGCCATCAAAGACCCGTGCCTGACTGCCTTCAGAAAAACAGTAAAAAGAGAAACAAGGCCACTACTCTTCCTCCCCCATCCTTCCTTAACGTAGTGCAGACTAAGCTGTAGTCCGTCTCCACGGTCACCGCACGTGGCCTTCGTGGCGAGCGCCCCACATCCTGCCAATGGCGCCTCCAGGGTCCCGCCAATTAGTGCAAATTAAACGGCGATGAGACCGTCAGCCTTTGAACAGACGGTTTAAAGGCTTCTGGATCGAAAGGGCTCTAAAAGCCAAAAAAAAAAAAAAAAAAAAAAAGTCAGACTTTAATGCAAAAAGGCAGCGCCATCATCACACCCACACGCTTAATCTTCAGAGGCTGGGCCAGCTGAACTGGTTATGCTGGACATCGGGTTGATCCAGTAACGACACTAACAAAATTCCATCACGGTGACAATGTCACGACCACATGAAAGATTTAAGGTAGGGACACTTCAAGATGGCCCTCACCCAAAGGGTCCCATCCAGTGACAGGACGTGAAACCTCAACACTTAGAAAATGACTAATTCCTCCATTTTTAATGGTCCCTTCCTTGTGTCATGTCTAGTCCTGAATGGTTTTATTGATTTAAAAAAAAAAAAAAAAAAAACCCACAGATCATTCTCAAAAAGCACAGGCCGAACGTGGAATAAAGCCCTGGAATCTTGTGTGGAGTGTTTTAACGTGTCCCCTGGCAGGCACCAGCTTCGCACCTTCCTGATCAACCTCACCAGCTTCTACCAAACCGAAAACCGAAGGCCAGAGAAGACAGTCACACAGCGGTGACCTGGACACCCAACCTGCTGACAAAACGTAGGGAAAATAAGCCTGCCAATGTCAGGGCAGCTCGAGAAGGTGCAAGAATGAGATGTGTACACAGTCCTGGAGAGCCACTGATCACACACAGGCTTGTCATCAGCTGGGATCTTCAGGAGGGACCGAGCTGTCAAAAACTCGAGGGACTGCAGCACCCTTTAAACGTCTAAGCTATTTCTGGGAGGCCGGAGAAAACACATTCTCCTCGAAAATAAAATATGCATTATGTGAGTTGCAGAAAACATTTCTGGCTAAACCTTTGCGATCAATTATAAATTGTTCAGGAGTCACGAACCAAGTTATCAAGAGTAATCCTTTCACTAGTCCTGAATACTTATAACAACAGTATTGAACTGCTTATAATTCACATAAACCATAACTAACCCCATTTCTACTGGAATTTCTCTCACAGCTCGGATGCTACACATGGATCTGCAACAGTTAAACCTCATCATTACAATGGTAGTAAATGGTCTGTAATTCATTTTCTATTATTTGTGGGATAATACAAAATACACACACAAATTCCACTGTGTTGAACATTGAGTACAGCAATGTGCAAGAAACAAGCTTTTAAAAAGAAAAAAAAAAAAAAAAAAAAAAAAATTATTGCGGAAGCGTAAGGAGAACGAAACGAGAGGCACGAAAAGTGCTGGGTGACTACAGCTTGTAGTCCTAGAAGGGGATGTGCTGCTTTCATCTAAAGTCTTGGGGGGGGGGGGGGATGTTTACACAGCATTGCTCACAATAGAGAACTGGTTCTAGTTTCTAAAAGTAAGAACAAAAAAGATCTGTCGCACGTGGTGATGAAAGAGAGCCAGTTTTTTCCTAACTACACGTGATTTAGCAAAGCAAGAAAAATTGTGAATATGTAAACATTAAAATAGTAATGAGAGAGACCTGGAGTGAGAGCATGCAGTCAGTGTCAAGCCAGTTCATCGAGACATCATTATCATAAGGCGGAACCTTAATGCTGCGAGGAAGCAACAGGCACTAAACGCTAACGAGAGCCTAGCGCGAGAATCAATACCCATTAGGGAGGGCATGCAGCAGCCGGGTCAGCGGCCAGGCCTGATTAAATCCCGGAAATAAAGCTGCAGCACCATTTTTTTTTTTTATTTTACTCCCTATTAAGAGTTCCGACGCACAAACATTCCAACGCAGCTGGCAAATTTTACTCTCCAAATTAATCCAGCAAAGCTAATTCATGCCTTTTTGGGGGAAAAGCTCGAACTCTGCGGTAATAAGGGAGAGCCCGTTTAAGAAACCCGGGTTTGAAGCGTCGGGGGGGGCCGGCCCGACCATCACATGCCAGTTTTCACAGATGGCGACGTCGAGGGGAGCGGAAACCGGGTCGCACGCACGCCAGAGCACCGTGAAACGGAGAGCGCCGTCAAAACAGAGGCAAAATAATAATTATGCCGTAAAAACAAGTGCATGCTGTTAAATCAATTAGAGCATGCATCCGGCCTACCCAGGCACACGAGCGTGTCTCCCCGCACCTGTGCTGCATCAGTCTCTTAAAGGCCTGTGCTTCTGTGGGATTTTAAATGGATGCAATAAGCAAATTACCAGCTCTCAATTTAAAGGCTCAAGTTTTGGTACGAGGGCACCCCGCCACAGATAAAGGGGTAAAGGGGAACGCTCCCAAAATTTTAAAAGAACATGACGTTATCTGGTGGTGACTTCAATTGCTTCCCCCCCACCCCTCCCCCATCTCTTCTGGTAACAACTAATCCTCACCCCTAGGTAGTATCACTAAAAACACATTCAGAAACACCCATCGATGTCGTCAGTAAACTAAGCTATTTAATATTTAGACTAATCATTTTAAATAAAATCATTTCAAGTACAGCCTCCAAAGACTAAACTTTTCCCCCCACTTTCAACATTAACATATTGTGGTCTCCCCAAGGATCCTACTGAAGTCACCTGAAACCTGCTGAACAATACAGACTGCAAATTTGGTACTGTCAACTTCATTCATAAAAACAAAAACGCAGCTTCATAACTCCATGTCAGGATGGGAGACACAAATATGCCAGTAAGTGCTTGGGAAAGCCATGAGCATGGACTTTAGCAGAATCCTGCTGTCTTTCAAATGCCCGATGCCGAGCAGGGGATTCTGGATTAACGAGGGAGCAGTCCCCACCCATATTCCACAGCCCTTCCACCTGATTGGCTCATTCAACACTGAAAGGAAGGAACCTAAAGCAGAGGAAGGGTACAGCTCAGAAACTGCCCAGAAACAGAAGATTCAACAAAACTTCATTAGGACGAATGAGAGGAAACAAAACCCAAGCAAGCACACTTATGAATTCAAACCACAGAATTCCAACACAAACCCACTGGGCACATTCCGAAATCCTAAATTGCTGAACACAATTATGAAATTATAATACAAAATAAGCCCACAACCATCACGCATTAAACATACAAAGCAAGCTTTTGTGAGGAACACCCAGGGAGGTCTGTGAAAGAGAGATCTTACAGATACGAGACCCACATTAATGATAAGGCCATCTCTCAACTCTACAGAATATCTACTAACATTCTTCATGGAGAGTTCTGAAATTTAGCTACTCTTCAAAACACAGCTATGGCTGCAGCCACAGACATTTAAAGCGGCAACCACGGTACCGGGTCAGCGTCATGGGGAGGGGACAAACAATTCATGAAAAAAGCCATGCAGAGTAGAACGACGACGACAAGAAGCGGAACCCATTTTCTTACTACTCTGGTATCATTTTTCCATTACTTCAATTTGGACTTTAAGGTTTTTGAGTTATCAGTACCAGTGCTAAATTTAAATCCCTTCTTAGAGTCTCAAACAGAACCCCATCATAAACAAACATCTCAGGATTTTTGTGGCAGAAGCCTTTAGATCGTCACGTTCCAATACGACGTGGGACATTCAGAGCAATACAAGCTGGCTGGTGAACCGTAGGCTGTGGACGGATTCCCCAAACTTCGCAGTCTATGAACCTGTTCTTTTGTGCACAAACACAAATTCATCTCCTGATACCCTGCAGACGGTCGCTTATCGACAGACAAGCTCGCTGCTGCACTTACGATGCTACGGACTGTGACCTGGGGAGGGCTTGTTTTAAAGCAGTAATTCACCAGACAGACAGCTCCACTAGTACAGAATGGCTTTGCTTAAACAATACGGGAAATCCCAGCTTTATGGCATGCAGCCAGCACATGCCAAACACCTGTGATTTACTGCCCATAACCCCAACAAACCCTAGACTCTCCCATGGGTTTATTTGCTCACAAGCCTGAAAAGAAGCTGATGCGGCACGGGCCGAATCCTCGACATACAAAACGCACAGCACCTACAGTGCCACGACACAGCCAAACCAAAAATCAGGCTAAATAGCCCAATTTCATCCTCTGGTGACCTAGATCCTTCTAAAATTAAAGCAACAATGGGGAGAGGGTTGACTGACAAACGACACGCCTCCCAGCTGTACTCAAGAGCAAGAAAGAAAATTAATAAAAAATGCCGTGCACGTTCTTCACCGGGGATGGGGTCGGCATACATGTTAATATAGCCGCAGTTAGAACTGGGTGGCAGCACTGACAAACACACGCTGTTCTTGTACATTATTAATGGCATGGGAAGTACTGTAGAACGAAATGTTATTTCAACACTGGATAAGGCATTTTAGTGCAAAAATACAAAAAAATCAGCAGGTCCATCATGAGGGAGAGAAGACCGCCATACAGAATGATACGTCGAGCCCTTCATTCAAATGTACACATTTACCAGGAAGACTGTCTTAAGTAACCCCCCCCAATGCCCCTGGGGGAAGGGGGCTATTTAAATGCCAATGTGGAAAGAAATATTGTTTTAAGTTGATCCTCTGCTAGTTGAAAACTGAGATTGCGAAGAGCTGAGAAAGAACTAAGTCTTTACAAAAGGGGCAAAACAATCAAAAAAAATCAATAAAAAATACCCTCTAAAAGCAATGTGACTGCATAAACAGACAATCAGGTTAATACTAGACATTTACATTCAGGCAATGAGCCAAAGCTTTTTCTCATACAGACCTACTTTGTTTTTCCACAGCTGAGTATCAGCAATTGAGATTTCATACCTCACTCAAGAGTACAACAGCAGAATCCCTCATGGGATTCTAATACAAAACATTTCTGCTCAACCACGTGTCTGTAACCACTACGCCACCTGCTGTCATTTGGTTTAAAAAGATTTCCAAGATCACACTGCAAAGAACGGCTGAAATATTTTGCAGTGAATCGAAACACATAAAAATTGAATGTCTCAATCTCTTAGCTTACTCCCACCAAGGCATCCATACACCTGAAGCACAACTTCAAGACATTTCAGGTTCATCTTGCTGCAGGCTGTGAGCTATGCACGATGGTCAAATCCCTGGTCCCTCAAGGCAAAGGGAGGAAGCTGGTGTATCATACAGCATTTGAATTCCCAGCATCCCGAGGAACCGGGTGCACACATGTCCTACAAGTTAAGAGACAAGAGCAAAACACAACCCCACATCAGAACTTCCACACGAGACAGGAGCAACT
Organism: Gymnarchus niloticus; assembly: GCA_009936485.2. NCBI lineage: Eukaryota > Metazoa > Chordata > Actinopteri > Osteoglossiformes > Gymnarchidae > Gymnarchus > Gymnarchus niloticus. The sequence goes on from JAACJT020000035.1 coordinate 2,620,883, forward strand.
GCACACCCGGCCGCCAAGCCCACATCAAACGGGGCATTAACAGAAGATGTACGCACATCACTTTTTTTTAAAACTACAAACTAACCCTTCATACCCCTGAATTCTCATGATGCTCTTATGGGATCTTCATGTTGTCATATGACTTGTAAAACTACCCCAGCATGGCACCTTCTCCATACCCACTTAACAGATTTGTAGTGGGGGGGACGTTTGGCCACTTTCGGCTTCTTAAAAGGAGGATGGGGGGGGCTCATCGGGACCTTGAGGTTACAAGCCCATGTCCTTTACTAGGACACCACCCCCTGTTGTGTAATTTCTAAACATGGTAGGGAATTCAAAGTACGATGGAAATTTTTTGACAAGCCAAGCAACCAACAAGGAGTTGTGCATATTGTTATAGACACATGCGAGCAAGGTGCACAATGAGATATAACGAAAACTCTCTTTAAATAACTCGGAATATACTTTACCTGGCTTAGCGGGGGTAGTCAACGCTAAAGAGTTTGCAGGGGGAAAAAAAATAAAAAGTTTCACCTCCCCGCATTAACATCTCCTTCGAGGCAGCAGAAACAATTTGGAAGAAACTGCATTCCTGTTGATTTCAACAGGATGAGTGCTGATCTCCTTTGCCCAAATTGAACTGCAAAAAGAAAACCATCTCAATGACACAACTGCGCGTTTAATTACACGATTTATACGATCACATTTAACAAGAGCGCAGTCGGAAGACAGAGCCACACGCCGGTCCGATATGTCAAGGCCTGGGAAACGGCCTGCTTACGGCTCAACACTGGAGACTGAGGCACGTCACCGGCAAGAGATGACAGGAATACCGGGATGTTCACACCATACACATCTCACACATCCATGACGACCAAACCTACATGCAGCAAAACAGACAAAGACAAACCCGGAATACTTTATCCCGAATGAATCAATAACGCAGTGCAAACAGAGCGTGAGGAACGACAAACAGAAGGTGCCTCCTCCGATGTGTCCCCCAGCATCCGACCCGCACTCCCCGCAAACCCCACAGTGCTAAACACGGAGGACGGTGGAGGTGACTGTAACTCCGCGCACTCTGTGCCGTACAAGCAGCACAGCCGACTTGAACCTCATTAACAGAGAAACACACAGGCCACACTGTGCTCCGCTATGCGGTCGATCGTCAGCGTGGGTGCAAGCGTCCCTGTCCTTCCTGCCCGCAACCGCGACTTCCTGCTTTCTCCGCACCATGCGTGCGACCCACCTTCTGGCACGAAGAAACCGGCACGCAAAACGCCAGTCAACACATGAACTTTTCATCCCGTCCCATAACAAAGCAAAACAACTCACCGCTAGTGAAAATAAACCTCGTTAATGTGGGGGATGCATTCCAAATCACCGACGTGAATATACAACACAAATTCTTCTTGACAGACCAAAAGAGTTTCCTGCACGTAGAATTTTTACAAGCCAAGCTACCATAATTTATTGGGTGGAGGCAAACGTAGGAACGGGATATACAAGTGAATATGAAGACCATCAAGAGTTAAACCTGAAACCCTGGCAAACTTCTCTCACACACACAAAGACAATGTAGCATCCAAACAACTTGAGAACAGTGAACACACAGTCAGGAGGGATCTCACACAACTTAAATGAAAAAAAAACACACAGTTTTCCCAAGGTGATTAATGGCTTTTATGACATTTCTGGTAGAACACGCCTCAGACCCATAATTTGGAAGGACAGGGAGGATCGCATTTAATCCTCATTCAACAGCATAAACTGTCAAACCAAAAAAAAAAATTAGCCGAGGGTTTCATCTAAATTAAACAAACCACCTGTTATTGATTGTTTAACAGTTTTCAGCGCCTCGGGAACTGGGGAGATAGGGCAAGAACATGTTCTAACAAACGAAAGATTTATTTACCTCCAGAGACACTGTCTTTGAGGGTATAGGACTCTTTGGGCACAACTCACCTGTGCAATAAAGCGTTTTTAAACACCAGTTTGAAGCCCACACTACCCGCAGAACAGGAGTAAGCAAAAGCATTTGGTTAAAAAAAAAGTGCCAGCTAACAGACTGTGGTTGTATCACCTCCAGAAAGGCTGAGGCTCACACTACCCTGATGAATGAAGGTGCCTTCTGGAATCAGGTGGAGGAGGAAGAGCAAATACTCTGGTAAGGGTTAAACGGTTTATAATAAAGATGGAGAGAAGTAGTGTCATGGTAAGTTCTGGCTGTCTTTTCAATGGGCCACCACCTTTCTTGTGTCCTTCCTCACAATCACAAGTATTCAGAGATGTAAAGAACTCTCATAGGACTTGGGCACCACCAATGCAGTTCTACCTCTAGAAGCACCAGTTCTGGACTGGTCAACTGGGAAGTGGGGGAGGTCATAACACTACGCTGTAGCCATACTGGAGGGGGCGGAGAAATTAAAAAACCGGAGGGGCCAACGACCATCAGAACCCAGCCGCAGCACCAGTCCGGCGTCCGGAACCGAAACGTGGTATCCACACGCATGTGAATCCTGAACAGCAGATTCTCCACCACGGTCTACACATTTTCAGCCTCAAGTTTTTAAAGATTTAGACAGGGAAAAGGAAAAATAAAATGGCTCGCTCTGTGGGGGGGGGGGGGGGGGGGGTGCATCCAGGGGGACCCACAGTTTACTTTTCTGGACTGTCTAACCCCAGACAGCATGGCCTGCTGCCCGTAAGAAAACACAGCCCTGTGGAGACAGGCTGCGGAGTAAAGCTGGCTGCTCTCTGACTGGAGCTACTCTACATCCAGACTGCTCAAAAAAACAAAAAAAAAAAAACTTGGCAGCACATTATGCAAGACGTCGACCCACAGGTCGAAAGCGGTGTGTGCCCACCCCCCTTACACCTGCCACCGAACGGCAAACGTGCAGCGAGACGAACAACGCCGAGTGCCCACACGCAATCAAGGAGCTCGGTCGCAATTACAGGCTACGAGACAAAGTCATGCGGCTGTGCTGACGCCACATCACTTCAGCTTCCACGTAAGGCGGGCAGACGCTCAGACTCCACACAGGTAGGGGGAATAAGCCATTAGCCAAACAAGGAAAAACTACAAGACAAGGATCCAACCAGAAGGGCACAGCCGGCATTTGGCTCCCAGCACTGTCTTTCCAGCTTTCCAGAACACAACTCAGCCCTGGTACAAGCAGCAGCAATGGTCTCTCTCTCGTTTATCCTCTTATGACCCACCTTTAAGCCCCCCCCAGTTCTTTCTTAAAATTCCTTAGCATCAAAACTTGAAAAGCAGTGTGAAGTGAATGCACCTCCACCACCATGTTTTTTAACTGCTTAGAGTCTCGGGAGAAAGTCCACATCTTCCTTTTAATTCAATCAACCGCCAGGTTCACTTCTACCTAACTGCGGGCAGATGAATTACACAACTGAGGGCACCTGAATGGTGGCTTAAGAGTCTGTCAAGCTGTAGCCGTGTTTAAACGGCCTCCTCTAAGGTTTTTGGAGGGGGAGGGCAAACCAAAGTCCAGGTCCCCCCCCCCCCCATCTTTTCCCCCTCCTTCCCTGTTTTAAACTTTACACAGGAAAACAGCCTCGTCGGTCACACCCCACACAATATCTGAATGTCAATTTTGACAGAGAACGACATCCACGCTCCTCAAGAGCAAAGTGCAAAAGGGCACCCCCCCTATAATTTCAGTCAAAAGGATCTGTGTGTCCTTGGAGGGGGAGGGGGTCACACCCCAGACATTAAACAAAAGCATGACCTTACACTTATTACATTTTTCTCCCTCCCTCTGTCAAATTCACGTGCTCACAAAGCTTATTATTAAGGCAGCTTTCGGCATGAATGGTGGGTGAGACAAAGGATATTTGTGGGTTATGCATAGAAATAATGGAGTAGTCAGGAAGAGGAGACTCTGGGGCACCAGGCTGCCACAGAAACGGACATCAGGCACAACTGAAGGACAGCGCACACGGAATAACTGACAGTCTACATTTAGACAGTTTTTAACTCTGGTCCGGTCAGCCTGTATTTGAGTATTTTCTGACAAGGACCTAGAAGATACTATGCATTAAAATGACTTACAAATTAAGCAATGGCAAAAAAGCAGATGGTTTCAACACCCATGAACATTTGCATTAATTTTTCAGAAGATCTGAGCCCAACAGTGCAGCTCATACTGGGGGATGTGAAGGAAATTAGACACTAATAACCAAATGACAGGGGCAAAATTTTCCAGATATCGTAGAAACTGGTGTGAACTGGTAGTTTGATGTTTTTCCTTTTAGGAACTCCAAACATAACAGAATAACTGAGCTATTTAATGAACAGCAATGTATTTTCTGGCCATGTGACATCTGCACAAGATTCCCTTGTTAGACATTTCTTTTGAGAACAGCGTCTTACGCAGACTTTTAAATGACAACACTATACGTATTACACACCTTTCACTGTGTCAGTCCAGACCAAAGACAAAATGATCTGGATTCGGTTGCTGAGAAAGTACATCGGATTTTAAAAGGCACAGATCAATATTCCTATTAGGGGCTGTGCAGCCTTCACTTTTTAAAACCAGCATTGTTTGAATAATGAGTGTTGCAGCTTAACTAAACCATCGGGTAAATCACATACTGCGATATTAAGAGCAGATTTACAGATACCCTTTCAGACCGACACGACATCACTATAAGGAATTCATATGGTGGCTCTGCTGCTCAGCACACAGGCTGTTAAATAAACCAGGCGTACTCTCAAACGTAGAAACGAGGAGACAGACGCCGGGGCCAAATCAGGTTTTTAATCTGGAGGGCGTACTCTCAAACGTAGAAACGAGGAGACAGACGCCGGGGCCAAATCAGGTTTTTAATCTGGAGGGCGTACTCTC
>JAACJT020000035.1:2626347-2638910 GCA_009936485.2 Gymnarchus niloticus
AAAGTACCAAGACAGTTTCGGGGCCCCTGCCCCCCCCCCCCATTGCAGCAATGCGCGCTCACGGCGCGCCGCCACGAAACCCGGCTTCGCTACGGCAGGAGCGCGCAGCACGCGCCCACCCCCCACAAAAAAAAGAGGGAAACAGCGAACCCCCAAAAAAAAAAAAAAAAAAAAAGTGGTGCGCGCACCTCGCCAGAGAATCGGCCCCTTATTGGCCGAGCCCCGGGCTCCTCTGGTCACGTGACGCGCTTTCCGGGCAATAAATAAACAAAAAAACTGTTAATTATTCTTGTTTAATGGTGTTTTTTTTGGGGGGGAGGGAAGGTAAAAATGTCAATAGGACGCCTTCATCGCAGGAGGAGAAAGTTCACACAAATAAAGAAATGACAGCGGGGGGGGGGGGGAGCGCACGTAAAAAGCACCATGCTGAAAAACAAGCTGCATTTTTGGGTGGCTGCGGAGGGAGGAGAACCGCTAGAAGTAACAGCTGCGCGAGACAAAAAAAAAAAAAAAAAAAAAAACAGCTCCTTACTGCTACTGACTGCTCAAGAGAATTTTTCAGAAGAAACCAACACGAAACGCATAATACGTCGAGAAACACGGCGCCGCCCGTAAACGACAGTCGGTCATGCACGCAATGTGAGAAGAGCTTACCTACACAGTGAATGAGTTTATGCCGCCATGAGTCAAGTTCCTGGCGAAAGCCGCGCCTCTCGATCGTGCATTGCTGCCTTCTGCACAGACTCGCCATTTTCTAGCGGCCCCTCCCGCGGCCGCGCACGCTGTGCTGGCTCGCCGGCGTGCGCGTCACCGCCACTTTTTGTGTGCGTGCGCGCGCGCGTGCGCGCGCGGGTGGAGGATTCGGAGGCGCTCCTGCGGCATCTCGAGCCTCAGCCCGCCCACCACCATCAAGAATCTTTCCCTCTTTTCCTGCGCTCCCGAAAGTGTCACATTTTCAAATGCAGCTAAAAATGTCGAGTTGAAGAAAGCCTGAGTTAAAGCCAGCTAAACAGCACGAGCTGCAGCGCTTCTTAGTAATTTGGGATGCTTTTCTGAGGCGTTGCACTAGCCTACAATGACCTGACATGTAGATGTGCTCCAGTAAGACTAAATCATGCTATAAAAAGCCTCCTGTGTTCATACGGCATCCTCAACTCTACTTTGGTGTCCTGTTATGTTTCCTTTCTTTACTGACATTAAAGGGTTAATTACTGAAACGCTTGCCCAGTTATATTCCATTAAGTTTCCAAAAACCCGGAGCTCCGACGCCTCAAAGCATGTAAAAATACATACATACATCTGCAATCAGAAGACATATATGTATATATGTATCTCTGTAATCAGTTTTAACCCCTGTGACCCCGGGTTCCAGTACTTCTCAGTACTGTTCAGCTACACCAGCCTGGCAGCAAAAGGGTCTCCCAGTAAAACACAAACTGACTTGTTGACAAGTTATCTTAGTGCCGTAATAATTTGATCTGTAATATTTTTTCAAATTTCGCTAAGGCTTTGTTACACGTGAAAGAAAAAAATAATATGACTATTAAAACATTATATTGAATTAAATACTGAAATCTATTTCAAGTCAGGTGTTTTAGCAATTCATTAAAACGTGGTGCATTTCAACTGATGAAATGCTTGACATTTTTATTAAAAGGAGCAAAATAGATGTAATTTTTTAACCTCTAATATCAATAACATTAAGGACTGGGGCTGCTCTTAAGATCTTAGCTGGTGTATTTTCACCACTTCTGTGCGCAAATAGTCGTATAAATGAATTAAAGACAGCTGTGCCAAACTGTAAACTATATAAATCACTTCGGATAAAATGCATTACCTAAACAGATTTCGACAGCTGTCTTAAATAACGTCACGGATCGCCCAAGCAAATCTGACCAGGATAGGTGTTTGGAAGATGGATGGATGGATGGATGGATGGATGGATGGATGGATGGATGGATGGATGGAAGATGCAACACAGCTGAAGATACTGACATTATAATAAACTGGGACATCACCAAAAAATTGAAGTACAATTGAAGCCTCGTGTGCCAAACATTTCTCAAGTGAGCTCCCTTACATGGATGCAGTAAGTGAGATGACTATAGAATGTACAGGCTAAAAATGAGCACCATCAGCTGCATGGCTGAAGATAGATGTGCATCTCCAGTTCTGTCTTCAATAGCTTGAATAGTCTTAGGCTGCTCGTTCACGTCTGTTTTTTCCCCCACAGCTCAAAAATGTTCAGACGTACTTGTGAAACTTGATTTCAAGTCATAACTGACTGTGTATTATCACCCTACAGAGACCCAGTGGCCTGCTGATGATCCATCCCTAAAAACAGTGGCAGAAAACATATGGATGCAGATTCTTGCGGCAAGTTATTAATTTGATTAACAATCCATATTATTAAACATCAGTCCGACAATAAGATAAGATTCGTTGACTCGTAATTCAAGTCTGTGGTTGCAAATCAACAGCTGATATTTGTTTTAATACAAAGGATTCTAATCTACCCTAACTACCCAAATATCATGTACATGTCAACTTTAAGCTATTGTTGTGTGCTGTATTTAGAGATCACTAAAACCTTGTGCTTATTTTGTTGTGTCATATACACTGTAAGGTTGCCTGTGGCAGCTGACATCCCACATATGACACAAAAATGTCCAAGACTTCCAAAATATGCTGACGTTGTGTGTAAATGACATTTCTTTTGCTTAATGCCCTGTTAAGCACTAACGAGGACGCCAGTGAAAAAAAGTGTCTGCCAAAACATGTATGTAAATGCCACTAATTTCATGTAAAAAATACAAAATAGACAGAAAACCACTCAAATTCCTCCAATTCGTGCACAGTTGAGTAAAAAGCTAAAATCGGTCAAGCATATAAATAGACGGACACTGTTTTAAAATGTTCACAGCAATACATTAAAATCGAAGGAAACATAATTCATTTTATGATTTATTAAGCTAAGTATATTTTATAAGATAAAATATACTTTTTATACTAAATATAAATCAGTGCTATTTTATGGGTGGGCAGGAGTCTTAGAAATATCCGTGATAAAATTTCAGTAGCTTTCACAGATGAGCTGGTTGGAATGGATTTGTGCGGTGGTTAAATCTTTATAGCCTACCACTGGTTTGCTTATGGGTGGAATAAATCAGCTTTCATAAAAAGAGCAAAAAACACATTCGGTAAATTGGCAAGTTGCGTTCCATCGCGAACCGCGAAGCAGCCCATGGAACACGGATTTTATGTCTATGCTGGGACTAAAAGAGCGCAAAATAGAAAAGACAAACGGCCAAACACCAAGCAGTCCACGTAATTAAACTGGCAAACTATTAGACACACAGATGCAGGCGGTAAAAATTGTGTATACACCGCCGCTATGACATCGAGAGAGGAATTAAATGGGACCTAGAGGGCAGCCATGAGGTTCCATCTCTTCAGCTCGCATTACAAAAACGAAGAGCTACATGGTTCCGTGAAAGGAAACGTGTCAAACGGCCCCCCAATCATTTATTCAATAGGGAAGAAAAGGCCCGACAAACCGGCGGGAACGACGATTCCCGTTAAGGTCGCCTGGAGGGGCCCTCTGTGACTGGCGGGTGTCAGACCGGCGACATGAGAGGGACACTCGGCCTTGTTAGTGTGATAACATTACGGCTGAACATCCTAAAGATAAAACTCCGAACTTTGGGGACGAGTACCTGCTGCATGGTGTAGCCCCATGGAAACAATGAATCAAAGAGGGATAGAACCCAAGAAACAGGGAACATTCCCACAATGTCCAATAACGTTCTCATTATGTTCTTAACGTTCCTGTAATCTACCTGTAACGTTCCCTGTTTCCTGGGAACATACTGAAAGGAGAATTCAAAATGGAAAATTTACATCTACCTCAGTCTTATCTTTCCCAAATTTAGTTATCTTGGGGCCCTTGTAGAAGGCAGTGGAATGCTTACTCGCCCCTTGCAAGATTAAACATTTCAAGTACCGTTGTTGTTTTAAAGACATCACATAGGAAACAATGACGTGGCAAAAAATACAAAATATGGTCGAATGTATAGTCTACAAGTCAATGTCTTGCATCACCTGCCAGTGATAAAGGCAGAGATGGCCGTGAGTCCGTAATGATTAATTGAGGTTCAGCACACACGATGAATGAAAATGCTAATTCTGTGTAAAGTGAATTAAACATACTAGTCTGAGAAGACATGAGTAACATGGATAACGAGAGTCGTCCGTGTTTAATATATTTTTTTTTTTTTTTTTGCGATCCAGGGTCATACATAATCAGTGATAGTACATCGATCGTTACAAGAGAAAAATTTTTTTTACGTGTTTCCAAATGGTGCCTGCATGCAAGATGAAGACACATTCTGTGATTACAAAGCTTAAAATGAATAATTAACCTTCAATATGTTGGTCTCTTGCTACAGTGTCAGCTTATATAAGCACATCACACATATATTATATTAGCAGATGGGGACAGCAGGTAGTGTAAGTAGATAAGAACATGATCCCATAAACCTTCTGTTGTACCCTTGAGCAACCTACTTAACCTGAATTGCTCCAGTAAAATATCCACTATTTAAATGTAAATCTAGATCTACGTTTGTAACCCACATTTGGTGATAAGCAGATAAGTACATCCATGCATAACATGTTTACAACCCATATAGTCTGACAGGTCTCCCCAGGTAACATTGAAAATGTCCTTAAGGTTATTAAATGGATAAGTAACATCTTACAAGAAGGAACGTTCCATCAACATTTTGAGAATATTTTTTTCCAGAAATAAAAAGTCTGTAAGTAATGTTCCTGGAGCATTCCGTTAGTATTTTGTAAAATGGCTGCGTGGAGCATTTTAACGATGAAAAAATACCATTGCACTCTTTGTCATTAGTTCCTTTCAAACACACGCTGAGCGTGTCCGTTGGATTTTCTCTGTTATTGAGAGGTATTTCTGAAAGCTGCAAAAAGTGGCACAAATGGCAGAGTACTAATGTCACCAGCTAAAGAATATTTTATAGCCAGAAATCATATACTTCATACACTGCACGCAACGTGAAAAGCGCTTACCTACACAGTGAATGAGTTTACACGGCTATTCTGCAGGAGATGCAGCATGACAAACCCCCTCCACTCAACACAATTAACACGCGGCTGTTTGTTTAAAACAATAACATCATATTATTTTTAAAGTTAATTTCTGCAGTAATGTTGGACTCCAACTCTACGGAACAGCCGCCTAGCATATGTGAAGGATGCTCCTTCAGTCTTAGCGTTTAAATCCAGGCTGAATATCTATTATTTTAGCCTGCTCTGTGGTAAACGAGGCAGTTGCTTTTGTCAGTAACATATCGGCATCTTAACCAACCCACTGCGTCACTCTTCTCTTCACATGGCCGGCGCATGTCCTGTACTCGGCAAGCACACCGAGTGATCCCAACAGGCCTGGGTCCAGATCGGAGGTGTATGGTAGGACACAAGATTCTCTGGAGGGGCTGGGGGTGTTTCTCCATCAAAGTACAGAAAGTCCATCTTCAAAACATTGACTTGCTTCCTTTATGACTGGTTAAGCCCGGCTCACCCCTGGCTTATACAAAAATCTAAAAAAAGACGTCATTGGTTTGAGTTCATCCAGCCTTGGGGTGGGTCATGCTCATAACTGTTTAAGCCAGGCTCACCCCTGTTTTCCCCATGGACTACAGGCAGACCTGCTGGTTAGTAGAGGACTGAAGAGTGGTCTGCAGACCTTAAGATGCTGTGATGACCTACAGATGACATGAAAATAGAGCTCTCGACACAGTCATACACATGTATTGTGAACATGCATGGGGGGGGGGGGGCGTAGCGATCGGTTGACCTTTGACCCCCCCCCAGACATTTTTTTCCCCATATATCAGACTATGCCATTTCAATTGCTCTCTCCTTTATTTCCTGCTGGTTTTAATTCTTGTTTGATATGCACTATTGTTACCCAAAACTGCGATACGTCAGTTGTCTGATTCGATTTGGTGCAGCTATGTTGAGAAAACTGTTATTATAAAATAAATTAAATCATATCTTGAGTCTTGATATTAAGATGGGTCGGTCTATCCCTGCTGGCTAATTAAAGTCTAACGAAAGGCTTAAATGACTTTTGTGGAGGTTAATTCACTTATTTTGTTCTGGAATGACAGTGAACAAGTAGACAGTTGGGCGATCAACATTATTTTTGGTTATCTGTGATCAACACAGACTCAATGTGTCCTTTCTCCACTTCTAGAAGACGTCTGTGTCCTGAGCCACAAACTCAAAGGTTAACAATACACCTGGGCCAGAGCCAGGCTTATCAATCTCCCCATGCATCAGGAAGGTACATCGAAACCGAAGGCTACTTTGGCTATCATAGCATAGCATTATGCTAGCAGAAGGCCCCATTGTATGTGGGGAAAAAAAAACAAATCAAAGCTTGCCAAGTTCTAAAAACACAAGGCCAGGTCCTAGCTGTGAGCCATGATATCAAACCTTGCTGCACAAAAGCCCAAGAAAATGATATCTGGTGTCTGGCACCATGACTCTGAAAGACTAAAAAGACCCAAGGTCTTCACATGGGACTGACATGACGGCAGCGCCCACGTGTGATGATGATGGTGATCGTTCCAGCAGACCTTAACAAACCAGTGATCAACAAAACACTGGTTTGTTCCACCGTTCGTTAAGACAAAACATCTTAAGTGGGCTTGAAGGCACGATTAACGGTGTTACAGTATTGTTGAATGTCGTATGAAGTCAAGTGTGCACTGACGCCACAAACTGCCGAGAGCTGAAGACAAGAGCTGCACAGCGAAAGCCAAACGCACATTTCATGAAATACATGTGTATGGACAGCCCCTCACTTTCAGATGATTCATCTCGCCCTTCCGCGGCTGTCTTTCAAAGTAGAGTGACATTATATGGCTCGTGACAGAACTCAGGAATTAATGACAATCTGTATATATGTTGAACCAGTGCTGGAACTGAGTGGGAGGTTAAACACAAGCTTAGCCCACAGCTCTGCCTCGGTGTGATTACCATGGAAATCTTCGGAGGCTCGAGCAAATCTACTTCCTTTGTCAAAAAGCGTACAGATAAAAGCTCACGCCCAGACGTTAAAATATAGACTACATAGTTTTATTCGGCGTCGTCAAAGCCGTTCGCGCACTGTCTGTTTCCGACACGGTGGATGACGGGTATCCGCAGACTTGTATGTAATTTGCTAACATGTGTATACACGTTACAGGCAGGCAGTAGATTTATTGACTGCCAGTGGCAGCTCCAGAAATACTGCCCAGATCTAATTAGCAAATTGGCCCCATTGACCAAAAGCAAGATGACACACCAGATGTTGCACTACAAAATCTTGTATGAATTAACCCCCAATGGGTCAGTAATCTAAGAAATCGCTCATTTGAAGGGGGGACAGATAAAACGTATGCTATCAGAATGAATGTTAAACAGATTTCCACTTCAAAAAGCCTCAGAGAGGGATTCTCTCAGTGAAAATAGTTAGAATTTCCTAACGTCTTTTCAATGTGCCTGCAAGACCGGATTTGCTTGTATTTTACGTGAATCTGTTAGGAAGCCAAGGACAAACATGAGCAGGCTGAGGCCTGAGTGATCCACCACAGGGCGCCGTGGAGCCGATCTGGGGGGGGGTCTCAGGGGGCAGTGCTGCAAGCTCGGGTGTCACCGAACATCTCCACTCATTTTACGCACACTTGGCATCGTATGTCAGGAGACCCCCATCCTCCAGCGTGCCCTTCTCTCACGTTGCTGCTCATAATTACAGCTGCCCCGGAAGTCTTAATTACAACTGTGATCCACACACATGCCCCCACGCCAAAATCACGTGCCATGCCGGCGCCAGTGACATCCTGCGTGACGTTTTATATTTGGGCTTTCTGCAAGCCCCCCTGTGGTTAATTCACCGTATGAAGATTACCACTACCCAGATACCCAGACGTCTGAGTCACTCTTACAGTAATTAAAGATTACCTGCTCATCCACACTGACAACTACATCGCACAGTCGTAGTTCCAAGTTAATTCAAATTAAGCACCTTCCTCAGTACAACAGCAGTTCCCCTCCAGGGATGCGAACCAGCCGTTTTTTGGGTTACACACTCTGAAAGTGTTAACCCGTGGCACGACACCCTCAGTTTGAAAGCACACATGTTCAGTGTCGATCCCGGACACGATCCAGCCCAGCTGCGACAATAATGCCGGCCAAGCCGTCAGGCAGCGGCAAACACGGCAGCCAAGGGGCCGTCCTGGGAGAAGCGTTGCCATCACACACCTTTACCGGGATTTTACACTAACGGTGCTGCTTCTAAAAAAAACTTTCGGACAGAAGTGAGAAAAAAAATCGAAGCTAAATAGTGGAGTTCCATTATGGACAGAGACCTGTGCAAGCGTGTCATCGGGTGGCATTCAGGAGGAGATGCAGCTCCAAGGAAGAGTGTCACCTCTCATTCCCGCCGAGCATCCCGTCTGGCGCCACGGGGACGCCGAGCGAGCCTTTTCTTTTCTGGCCTGCGTTATCCATTCAGTCTGACGCCACAGAACACTCCGGAGACTAAACCATTTAACAGAGGACAAGAGGGTCTTGACACCTCGACGGAAAACTCGACGGAGCCCCTGCACCATGTGACACGTGTTATTTATGTCACAAAAGCACGGCTGATGTATTATTCATCCAACAGGTTGTCCTCGCTATGCCGTGTTTAGCAGCGCTTGCTCATTTACATACCGACAGTTTACACAGCGCTTGGGTCTCTCAAAGTCAAAACGGCCTTCGTTCTAATCTTGGGACCCGTATGAGTTGTTGGTTATACTGTGCCCTTCGAACTCCCGCCAGAAGGTTAAGAGGGCAAACGGTACCGGAGGGGATGGCCGGACTCTGCAGATACAACACCGTTCTGAAGGTGCACGACGGGATCGCTGTCTTCCAGCCACCCTTCACAATATCGTGTACCCAAGGACCGCTCATCACACACGGGTGACAAACACGCGATGACAGCGCATTTCCGCCAGACGTTATATCTTCAATATCAACTTCAGGTAATCTTCTGCTGCAGGACTTGGCCGTGAGTCTCGCACTGCCGTTCGACCCCTCTGTTCACATTCGGCAGCTCACGAAAGGTCATTAATTTGATATCGGGGTTCAAATCCGCTGGGGGAAAAACATTGAGAGAAGCCTGGAGTAAAGGCAGGCACCACACACACAGTTCCAACGGAAGCGTGTAGCCGTGGTCAAAGGAGGGAAAACTGAGTCACGTATGTTCTGCTTATATTTATGGAAGTATGTTGGGGGGGGGTGTGAATTTACATCAGCAGAGAAATTAACTGGTTTTGAAGGTCATTACTGCACATTTGGAGTGTTTTTGTATTTTTTCATAACTACGGATGACTTCAGGCATCTCCCCCATAGACTGCCCCCTCCAGCAAACTGTTCTTTGTGGGTACATTTAAAAAAAAAAAACAAAACAAAACAATCTGAGGTGCATGGTGGGACCAAAGAATGATGAACAGCTTTTGATGAATTTTGTTAAATATTAATTAGAGCAAAGGTGTTGTGGTGGAGCCGTGCAGTCAGAAACTTAAATGATCAGCAAACACGGACGAGCGCTGCCGCGAAGTCACACCTCACGTAGAGCACGCTGCCAACAAGGCAACACACCCTGCAAAAGACGGATTTTGGACTATGGTCTTGATTTGTCAGCCCGTGAGCATTTGGTGGAATTTGCTGACAGCCCCAACCCCCCCGTCACAAAAATAGCTTTAAGGTGTGTTAAGGCTGGACTTTAACCTGCTTTTTAATACTGCGTTGCCATGGTGACCATTTGGAGTTCCCTTAATTTGTATCCTCTCAGTCCCAAGTGCAGCAAGTTGCTTGTTGCCTAATCACACGATGGTTGCCATGGCAAAATTTTAAAATATTCTCCGCCACTCATTCAGAATTGTCAATAAGAAGACGTCTCTTTGTTCTGCAGTTGAAATGTGTTCAAGGTTTTGCAGGTGTCACTAAAGCCACCGCGGACCCCTTTGTGTGTCTTTTATCTTATCAAGGAAGCGAGCTCCATTTCCCAAATGCTTCAGACCTTCACAGGTGTAAATTCCATAACTATAGAAAATTAAAAAAAAAAAAATCAAGCCACCATACTGAACCTTGCAGCCTGTACCATTGACAACCTCTCAGGATAAGTGTGTGTCTTACAAGAGGACGGTAAGCACAAAAAAAAAAAAAAAAAAACTACTTCAAAGCACAGTTTTCACTTTCTGGTTTCAGTTCACGTTATTCTAAATTTTTAGAAGCCGATCAAAGCACAGTTGGGTTTTACCTGTCACTGAAATAAATTCAGATTGCCAACTGAAACACTCCATAAGAGCTGGATGTCGAAGCATCGGCATTTTGCTGTGCTGCTGCAGGTCATTTCGAAATGCCCCTGCCTTATGTAAATATATTCCACATACCATATAATAAGCATGGAAAAAAAAATAAGGCCTGCCGCATTGTGAAAACGTGGGAGCAGCCTCAGGGGAGCAGGGAGGACAGAAAGGAAAAGCTGAGAGTTTCAGTCAAAAAACAGATTTCGCGTGCACGTCAAAAAATGCGTCACACGAGAGATGAGCACTAGTGACCCAAAAGCATGTCGGGCATCCGGCATTTGCTGCCAGCGCTGGTGAGAGAACAGGGGCAGGGTAAGGGGGGAGTCACTTAAAAGTCAGGTCACACACATACACACACGCAGAGACACACACACGGTCATGCACCATTTCCTCCACGAGGCATTGGTGGGGGGAGGGGTGGTTTTTATTTCAGATGACTATGAAAAACAATAACATGTTTAAAAATTGGAAGAGTTAGCGAACACACCACACAGCACTCAGGTCAGTCAGTCGACTGCAGGGAGCGCCGGGGCAGTTCCCTGCTTTCGGAGGGCTGAGCCAGGCAGGTCTGCATGGAGGCCGTCTCTCCGCCTTGCACCAGCCCACACCTTCCCCCACCCCCACCCTGTAGGCCTCTCCCAAACCCCAAACACCCAAAGTCACATGGGTAGGTTTTAAATCTCCTTTATTGAGGTCCCCGGGGACATCCCTGATGTTAAATGATTGCCCTATTGTTTCTCTGAGCCACATCGCCCTCTGGTGGTGGACTAGTGATTTTCTCCATCTATATATGCCTCAATATGAATCTGATTAACGAAACCAAATTATTTTTATGTTGACAGTTGATGCTAAATCCACCAGTACGACACAAAAACATTTAACAATTCAGTGAATCCAATAAATGTTTCACGTTTCAAATATTCTAGTATTCTTAGTCAAGCAATGACTTAAATTTTGGAACAAATTTCAAAACTCGGGCCATTGGAGAGTCGTTTTCAGTGACAAAAATCCTGTAATTATGAATAATACGTTATTTGAAATGTGATCATCTGCCCAGAAACCGCGGCAGTGCCAGACTCCATCACCGGGAAACAAACCACAGCTTCCTCAGGCTGCCCTGGACCGCACCCTTTAAATGCCACTCCCAGCTCCCCGTGCCGCTCACAGCCACCCGTTGCTCAAGAAATCGGCCCGCAGCTGCTTGGCCTCAGAATCCGAGAGGGGCCGCAGCGGGGAACGGCACGTACCGCCGTGGTAACCAAACCACTCCATGGCCTGTTTCAGGGCTGCCACTCCCAGCCTCCTGGTCACCTAGGGAACGAGATGGGAGGCATTCACGGTTAGGCACCGCTGTGGCACTTCGGTAAATAACATGGCTAACGATCGAGGGACATTTCCTGAGGCGCTAACAAACTCTGCGACTAACAGCACCGGGATTCAAATAATTCTGATAAGAAAATGTTACTAGCAGCCTGATAGTAATACCCCACATTGCTCTGGAAGTATGGCGCTAGCTGCTGCTAAAAATCCAGTGGTACCATGCTCAGGCCAGAACCTGCTGCTGTGGGCAGGGCCTAGGTCCAATTCTGAGTTTCACTTCACATGTTCTCCACTGGTTTCTGCAACGCTTCCGTTCTGCTCTCCACACCTAAACATCTGCATATTCACCATGGTTTTTCCACTCACAGTCAACAGAAAGTCCCATCTACTTCCAGGAGAACAATGCTCCTCAGTATTCCATGTGATGGAGGTCGTCATTGGACCTTAAGTCACCTCAGGTATAAAGAGGACGCTAACTCTTTATAACACCCCTCTGCAGGGATGGGGAGCACCACTTACCGCCGAGTTGGGTTCGATGAGCCGGTACTGCAGCTCTCTGGCCTGCTCCCAGCGGCCGGACAGGCAGAGCTCCTCTAGCTGGCACAGCTGTGGGCCCAGGACGTTGGCGAGGGCACACACGCCTCCCACCGCTCCTGCAATACGGCACACAGATGAGCACTTAGCTAGAACATCAGGGGAGGAGTTTAGGGCAGGTGGTAGGGAAAGAGCTAGAAAAGCACTGGTACTGGGGGGGGGGGGGGGGGGGGGGGGGGGGGGGGAGAGAGAAGAGACACAAAAAGAAGCAAACAAAAAACCGCA
>JAACJT020000035.1:2646367-2661678 GCA_009936485.2 Gymnarchus niloticus
AAGGAATGAAGGAGAGAGGAAGGGTGGGGATGGGGAGGGGGGGGGGGGGGGGGGGGGGGGGGGGGGGGGGGGGGGGGTTCGGCTGCCGGCAGGGTCGTGCACAGGCTTTTAGGAGAGCAGGTGCTCATTCGGTCTCCGCGGCAACAGAAATTGGAGACGAGAACAATCCAAGCTAATGAGGGTGCAGAGATATTACTTCTATTCATAAACACACAGAGACTGCAGCACATCCAGGGGAGAAACAGTAGCTTCAATGAGAATAAGATTAAAAGAGTGAAGGAGCTGCTTTTCAGTCACAGGTTAAATTCCAAAACTGGCATCAAGCATTCCTTCAGGTACTGAAGGTTTTCAGTAAGTCCAGGAATGACCCAACGGGCATCCTGCAGCTCCAGTGTGCTGAGAGTGATTTAGGCTTCTGATTTATGTACCAAGTCCAAGGGACATGATATGACGATGAACAAAATTAGCCTAACATTACGTTTGTGCGGAGTTCTTCAAGAGAAAGCTGAGATGTGCATCATAAGAGGTAAGAGCTAAAAAAAAAAAAATACAGATGAAACACGAAAGCGTATTTAAAAATTACAAATAACATCGTTAAACATTTCATTTGATGTTTCAAAGGACTCCAACACAACCCCAGTAACAGGATTTTTAAATCAGTTTCGTTGAGCAAAGAAGGTGAACTCACTTGTGCACGTTTACAAAACAAATATCAGATCTAGCAATGATGAATTATGGCTTATCGATTTTTAGCCTACATTAGTGTATAATATCAATCCGGGCTTGTATCACATGATGGAAACGCTTTATCTCCGCGTACTGAGGACTAATATTACACTTAGTGCCAACGACCCACAAAGTGGCAATTTGTGAATGGCGTGCAGAGGGTGCCACCTGGTGGAGCGCCGCGTTACTGAACGTGCTGTAATTAAATTTCTCAGAAAATAAACAACTTGATAGCTGATAGAGAGCAAAATGACAGTAAACAACAACAACAACCACCACACTGGGAGCTTAACCTCCTGTTACAGATGGATCCAGAATACGTTTGCCTAATTTTCTGTTATTGGCAGCAAATGTTTTATTACACTCTGAGATTGCATTTTGTCCAGTGCCGCCTGAAGAAGTCAGGGGGGTCCAGCATGCATACGTACGCCACACTTATTTACTGAAAGGTTATCTGAAGGTCATAATCGCACTAAATCTATTCAGGATCAAATCTCCAGCTTGTGATCTGCATACCTTTAACGCTGGACTGACTCAGGCAAGACGCACAGCCATCAATGCCAGGTGACAGAATGAGACTGTCAAAGGGAGCAGATCATCAGCGAATCAGCGTTCAGTCGCACTCTGCTCGCTCTGCTTGGTGGATGCATGAAGGGTAGTTTTAATCGTTTGTTATTTAGAGCCTTCGGGCTGCGGAGGAGCTGATGTCTGCAGCTGCGCACCCTCCTGCTGTACGGCCATGCAGGACTAAGTGGGAAGTCACCGGTAACCGAGTATTTCCCCCCGCGTGCTCCTCTCGTGACAACGTGCGCCTCGTAGCAAAGCTGCATGACGTCACTGCACGCCGATCGGGCATTTTCAGCGGTCAGTCCTCTGCTCCAGCTGTTCCCAGCTGTTCCCAGCTGTTCCCCCCGAGCGCGAGCGCCACGTGACTCGGCTCGCCAGCGCATTCGGCATCATGGCCGCGGATGGTGCTGATGCTGCGGCTCGCCCTCCGGTCGGCATCCTCCAGGCGCGCCGCCTGCCCTCGCTGCTGCTCTTGGCGGCGTGTTTCCCCACGGCGGCCCTCGGCTTGCTGGGGTTCCGCCCGGAGGACACCGGAGCGGGGCTGTCCGTGGAGGACGGGCTGCTGAAAGCCACCGAGGGGACGCGCTTCATGCTGCGGGTCTACTACTCGGTGTCGCCCCAGAGGCTCAACAGAACCCTGAGCGGCCGGTCCAGCGCGGCCGCCGCACCGTGGATCGCCTTCATCGAGGAGCCGAACCCGGGGCGAGAGGGACAGGTGCACCCGAAGCGCAACCTCTGTGTGGACAAGAGCGCCCGCACCTCCGACATCCAGGTGCTGGGATCCTTCAGGTCCGCCTCCAGCCAGAATTCCGTGCTGGTGGAGCTGCTGGCCAAAGACCTGCGCAGAGGCGAGACTATAAAATATTACTCCGTGTGCGCGTTTGACGGCTCCAAATGGGAGCACTTCAGGACCAGAGATTTCTGGCTGGCCGTGGTGGAGCGCTCCCCCGAAGCCGATCTCTGGCTCCAGGTGCTGATCTCGGTGATGCTCCTGGCGCTCTCTGCGCTCTTCAGCGGCCTCAACCTGAGTCTGCTGGCGCTGGACCCCGTGGAGCTGCAGGTGCTTCAGAACAGCGGCACGGACAAGGAGCAGAAGTATGCCAGGAGGATCGAGTCGGTGCGAAAGCATGGCAACTACGTGCTCTGCACGCTGCTCCTGGGCAACGCACTGATCAATACCTGCCTAGCTGTTTGGATGTGTCAGATTCTGGGGATGACCTGGTTATCTACTGCCATATGCACGTTTGGCATATTCTTCATCGGAGAGATCCTCCCGCACTCGGTGGCGTCCCGACACGGGCTGGCCATCGCCTCCAAGACCATCTGGGTGACTCGGTTGCTGATGGTGATTTCCTTCCCCATCTCCTACCCCATCAGCAAGTTACTGGACATCATTCTGCACCAAGAGATCAGCAACTTCTACACGCGTGAGAAGTTGCTGGAGATGCTGCGGGTGACCGACCCCTATCACGACCTGGTGAAGGAGGAACTCAACATAATCCAGGGCGCCTTGGAGCTCAGGACCAAGACGGTGGAGGACGTGCTTACACCGCTGAACGACTGCTTCATGCTGGCCTCCGATGCCTTGCTGGACTTTAACACCATGTCGGAGGTCATGCAGAGCGGTTACACCCGCATCCCCGTGTACGAGAACGAGCGGTCCAACATCGTGGACATCCTGTTTGTCAAGGACCTGGCATTCGTGGACCCGGACGACTGCACCCCCCTGAAGACCATAACGCAGTTCTACAAACACCCCATGCACTGCGTTTTCAACGACACCAAACTCGACACCATGCTGGAGGAATTCAAGAAAGGTAAGGCTCCGGTGGTTAAGGCCGGTGTCAAGGATTCAGCTCAGTCTCAAGTGAGGGCAGATGCCGTGGGTGGTTCCAGTGTACACATCTTCTCAGGACCACTGAGCAAGCAAACTTAACCGGCAATGCAGTGTGTTGTCCATGGCTATAGTGACAGGATAACCCATCCCCCCGTCACTTGATATACATCGCTTTGCATAAACGTTAACTTCCACTTCAATCTGAGCAAAACCAACTATTGATCAAAGTTAAAAAGCAACTTGAAAAAAAGGGGAGTCAGTGTGTAATATTTTGTTTTCCTGTTAACTGGGTACATCTTTCTCCCAAACTGCATTGCTAACAGGCTTGCTGTTGGACCAAACTGCACATTAGCTGAAGAGGTTAATTTTAGCGAGCTCAAACTTATTACCATTCTTAATTTAACACTCTTTTTTACAAGTTATGCAGTTGCATTTTATTCCTTTTTACCAACATTAGCTGTAATCGAGCAGTAAATATGTAAGTAAGACTTTCACCATCAGTGCCATTCCACCGAGAACAATGTCTCTCAGCACCAGCTTCCTGTCAGTTGCCTCCCTGCATTTTGTAAAAATCATTTCATTGGGTTTTAGACGTTCTCGCTGACTGTGCAATATTTAATCGAAAGCCTTAGCCTTGTAGGGTTCCTGGGCTGGTCCTGTTTTATTTAGTGCTTGACCATGTTTAATTCCATCAGGATTAAAGGAAGTGTAACACAATGACATAATAATCGAGGTTTCAAAGCTATCCAATCCTAGATACAGTCTGCTACCCATTACACAGTAGGTCAGTTGTTTGAAGCTCATGGTGTAGCTATGAAAATTATTAAGAAGTGATAATTCTGCTGAGGTTAATTAGCCAGAGTAGGGGTGAGCCATTTATGGGATGAAGGCCTGGGTAGGTATTTCTATAAACATTTAAACGTTCTGTTTTTCTCCAAAGTACCGATGCTGTTAACCTCAGAAGTATGTTTTGGAACCTCGGACTGCTGTCGGGCGCTATTACATAATGCATCTGGCGCGTCTAGAATTATGTATGAGCGTTAGGATAATTTCCATTTCTGTGAGGCTATATTGTGTGTGGATGAGGGGGAGAGACACTTTGTGCAAAAAGTTGCGCACTGACACTCGTAGTGACTGTGAAATGCGTTCTCAGCTGGAAGGAGCTGGTAGCATCTGATACAAGGAGAGACCCTGGGTGGGTGTGGCCTGGGCAGTGCAGGGCAGTTCTGCGAGGAGGAACTCTGATCGACACCACGGCCCGAATGTATTAGGGATCTGCGTTGTGGAGGCGAAACCGGGATGAGTCACTGGCTTAATGGATCAGCAAAATAGTATTTTAAAATTCTAATGAAGTAACATTTCAAAAGGAAACCTTGTAAAACAGAGTAAAAATGGGCTCAAAACGCAAGATGAGCACTGAAAGATTACGTAAAAGGTTGGTTGAAATAAGATTCAGATGTTTTTCAGTTCTTAATACTCAGGAGGCTTTGCGTGTGACTCATAAGTTTGTAATATGAAAATTCATGGAAATTTGTAGAAGCCGTGGGAAAAATATAACCAGACTTACAGTATATCCTGAAGGGCATGGAAACATATTCATTGTGACAATATTTGTCAAGAAAAGGCAAAAGGAAACAGGGAATTTGGGACCAAGGTATCATTTGGTTTTATTCCCATGGCAACGGGCAGAACATCCTATTGGGTAGCCCTTAGTCCCGGGACTTACAGAATACATTTGAAAATTCAGGTGAGGTATGATTTACTTCCAAAATAATTACCTAATCGAAGTCGTTAGGAGCCGTGCTTAAGTGAAAACCAGTCTGTGTTTCTACCCTTGACAAATGGAGTTGGGAAACCTGATTTTAAAGACTAAAGTTGAGAGGTTAATACTCGTTGATGACCACCCTGAAGATCCCACCTTGGCAGAGGCAAGACCTTGTTAGAGATGTAAGCTGTCTGACAGAGAAAGCTGACTGAGCGTCAGGCCGATCTGCTTTTTCAGGGCCTTGGAACTAGGATGGTTAATCCGTGCTGTTACCATCCACCCTTGGAGGTGGATGATCTGGGAGGGCCTGTGATGGAGATCTGAAGGTTGAGGGTGGGCACCACCCCCCCCCAACATACAGTCACACCCCTGCTGAAGGGTCCTTGGCCAATTGGGTTGATGAGGGTGCACACACCACTCATTCACAGATGTGATGGTGAGCCTTTTTGTGTGTGTGTGTGTGTGTGTGTGTGTGTGTGAGAGAGAGAGAAAAACTGGAAAATCCTGAACTCCCCCTTTGTACGGGGCCAGCCCCCCGACCTAAAATATTCTGCCCTGTGTAATGCTGTAACGTAGTACCCTCTGCATTGTAAGCGTGGTACTAAGCCCGTTGAACCTGTTCGGCTGGGGGCCGAGCCACAATTTTGCCTTGGATGAGGACGGCTGCTCTCCGACGGAGACGCGGAATTAAGTGGACCGAGCGGACTCTATGTCTACTGCCCACCCGGCACTGGAACGTCCATAAAATGCATTTGTAGTGTCTCAGCCACAGCAGACTTTTTTCCACCGTGGGATTTCATCACTTGTGGCCAATGAGTGGGGCTGTAATTACGTGTGTTAGCGAGGGGCGGTCAGAGTCCATTCAGCCGGCCGCAGTATAAGAAGGTCCCAGACAGAACGGAGGAGCGGCTCTCGCCCATGACACGAACAGCAGCCCAGCTTGCACGCTTACAGGGTTGGCTCACCCTTCGGAGAAAGTGGTCTCTCGGTCTCTCTGCTGGTACTTGGTTTCCTCGGAAGTTACGGCTTTATTATAATGGATGAGCGAGCGCAGTCATGTGGTCACATGGTTTAGTTCTGGGAGGATGGGTTCTGCCGTTCTGCAGCAGGACACCTGATGCTGCGGGGTGGGCCAGCTAAGTGGGTCAGAGGGTTATCTGGTCATCTGGGGGAGGCAACGTTAATCCGATGCTGGACGTTTGTTGAGGCGACGCATAGACACTGCAAACGGGGCCTTGGTGAGGGCGGGTGCAGGGAGAGCCGTGTGAGGGGGTGACGTCATGGCGGGGGGATGCAGCGCTGAAGCCCGCATGGGAGCAGCTGCCTTGGTGGCTGTTATCGGTCCCTCCGCAGCAGGCAGCTGCTTCCTGCAACAACTGTCAGACTGTGAGGGGAAGATGGCAGGGCCTAATCCTGGGTAATACCTCAGCGCTTGGCTAAATCCGCTCTACACACCGGTGCTGCTTCGAGCAGCTCTGTCAAATCTTCAGGCAGACAGGGACGTGTAATCTGGAGGCCTCCGAAAGGGTCAGAGGTCAAATCAAAGCATTACGAGTACGGTGCGTGTCTAGACTGCAGGATATATAGGACTGGTCCTGAGGAGTGCTGGAGTTTAATGAATCCATTCTGAAATATTATGGTCTGCCCACTTTTAAAGCCTGAAGCCTCTGGCTACAGCTGCAGGGTGCCGAGTTAATCATCAGCCCCATCTAGGTCATCGTCTTTCATGATCCTGATGGCCAGGTATCAGTTCTCATACCGGTGGTGTTGTCCTGGCACAGGTAGTGGGTCAGAGGTTACCTAATATAGCGGATCCGATTAAGGAAACTGCAGTTAAACCCTTGTATATCAATGCGTCTGCAAAACAATATGTATTGAAGGCTAGAAAAAATAGTAAGGTGTTTGTTTGGGCATGAGCCTATCCTCCACTGTTAATAAGTAATAGTGGTTCCCACTAACAGAAATAGTAAATTGCTGGGACTCACGTAAACGTTAAAATGTGGAACTGTTTAATCAGGGATCTGATTGGTCCGGCTACATTGCAGCGTGCCCCTCCCCCATGCGTCACCATTGGTTAGTACAGTGAACTTCAGACTCTGACAGATCCAAAACTATACTCTGTCTTTAACCACCTACCCCCCAACTTGACCTTGAAGCCGTGACCTTCTGGTCAGTTGTTCCAACTCTTAACCATTCCTGACTTACTACCCACTGCTGTCCCACGTCATCAGGTGAAAAGTTAGAATTTCTCGACAGCTTCTACCCTGACTGAGGAGATTTTAATGAACAAGATTACCACTGTTAGCATTTTCACACTTCGACTGTGTGTAGGTAAATCTCACCTGGCCATCGTGCAGCGGGTCAACAATGAAGGCGAGGGGGACCCCTTCTACGAGGTGATGGGCATAGTCACCTTGGAGGACGTCATCGAAGAGATCATAAAATCGGAGATTCTGGACGAAACGGACCTGTACAGTACGTCACACTCTATTCAGTATATGACTGCCTGTTACACTACATTTGAAAACTCCATTCCTGTCTTGGCGTTAAACATCATCAATGCCTGTTACTGATTCTGTTTTCCTTTAGGAACTCTGACAATTCGTAATCAAGGAAGCCAGAAGATTTATGGTTAATTAGACTTAGGAGTAACTACCATGATTACAATTGATAACACAATTTTCAACCATAACCCTAATACGGCAACCCCAAAAATATGGATTCCTCCAGACAATTTAACATTCATTTCCACTGGGTGTAATGGAAGAGAGGTTCACATCACCGCACTCAGTGATATCGCTTTACAGATCCAGCCGTGATTCAACAATCTGATGTTTGCCACAATCCATGCATCTACGAATCTGGTTTCCTCAACCATCCCATAAACCACAGTCTGAAGAACGGTCAAAGTCTTTCTGAGGAGCAGAAGTGCTCAACAGGCCAAACTGTGTTGGGTTGTACACATACATTGAACACATATTAAAAGGAGGAGAATTAAGACCGAGTGGTGAAGCTGCCAGCTCATTGGCTATAGCCCTGCTCCCCCCACGTCCCCCCACCAGCAGATATGAATCCTTCCCTGCAGCCTCCAGCACGCACGACCGAATGGACCAGTCTCTCTCAAAAGCAATAGCCACACTACTAAAGCTTGCTGGACTTTCACCTCTTCAAATTAAAAGCACAGTTCCACTCCATTCAAATTCACGCTAACATTTCGCATACCGGAAACCGATTCTCCAGATGCACCCATTGGGGTGTGTTCCTGGAACCCATGCAGGCTCTCTCCCCGTCGGTCCCTGCTCTGTGTTTCCACACCAGACTACCGCCTTTCCATCATCCTGAAGCATAGTCACCCATCCCCAAATCCCAAATCATCCATCATCGTCCTCAAGGCCAATATACCTGACGTCAAAACCACCACATCGTCATTTGACCACCCCAGTACCCTGGTCTTCGCTTCTGCCATAATGTACACCCCCTGTAGTTTAGAGACACACAAATCTGCTATCAGTACAGGTGGACTGTTATTTCTGTATTGATGGATCGATATGAATCAATAAGCTAAAGCAGCCTTAGCGAGGCACTCGATATACAGTTTGCTGTTATTTATTTGAAATCAGCACAGGTTAACCAAACATAAACCCGGCTAACTGGAGCGAACACATCTGATGCTAAGCCCTACCCTCCCCTCCTGGCAGGTACCAGAACTGGCCTTTCTGAAATTCCTTTATTCTTTCTATTTATCAGCGCACCCATGATGTTGTCTTTGCACCATGTAGCAGTTCATTCCTGTGAAGATATAACCCTGGAAATTCAATTTCCTCCTGTACTAGGCATGCCCCCAGGCTGCGTTATAATTAAAGCTTTATTATCCAGAAACAGGGTTTATCCTCGCTCATCTGCAGCATAACCAAGCTCCTTCATATCTGGGACCATTTCACTGATGCCCAAACAAAGGGAACCATGTTTAGCAATCGCGGTCCTTTGCCCACCGTGGAGTTAAAAGCGATCTTCATGGTGAAGCAAGATCCACCACGTGCACTGGCCTATTAATGGATGATTACATCACCCTACTCTAGAGCGTGTGATGAACGCTAGATTAACGTTCCCCCTGCGGCCTCCCTTAGAAGAGCCGGTCTCATTTTTCGTCTTTGGAGGCCAGCTCTCGCAGCTCCTCGACATTAATCACCTTTTCATAAACCTCCAGCTTTCCGCATCCCTCTTCCTATCAGCTGACAACCGCACCAAGAGGAGGGTGTCGCACCACGAACGCAAACAGCAGGACTTCTCCATCTTTAAGCTATCGGAGAACGAGATGAAGGTGAAGATCTCGCCACAGCTCCTGCTCGCCACGCACCGCTTCCTGTCTATGGGTAGGTGTTCCTGGGTCACCTCTTGACCTCCCCTGATGTCAGGAAGGACTCATTGTGAGTCATGTGACCCTTTCTGCTATCTGAAAGTAGGTGTGTTCTAGAGGCTTAATCAAATATTAAAGGTCGTAAAAACATAATAGCTGACATTAGTCTTCAATAATGTCGGTCAATCAGTTGTTTTTGCAACAGAGCTACATGATAGTTTATTAAATACTGAAATAAAGGATAAATAAAATGCTGATTTGAACGACTGCTCTAGATACAAACCATAAATCTGGAATCCAGCGCTCTAAAAAAGACAGCTTTAGTGTCATCCGTCTGCTCCGCTGTGTCGCAGAGGTGGAGCCCTTTAAGGTCACCTACCTGTCTGAGAAGATCCTCCTGCGTCTGCTGAAACACCCTAACGTGGTGCAGGAGCTCAAGTTTGACGAGAAGAACAAGCGGGCACCACAGCACTTCCTGTTTCAACGCAACAAGCCAGTGGACTACTTTATCCTTGTGCTACAGGTACAGAGCGATGATCTTTCCATTATTTCAGGGTCCTGACCCCGTCCCTAGCCCCTCCCCTCAGCTCAGTCCACACCCTTACCAACCCCACCCCTGACCCTGTCCCTAGCCCCACCCCTCAGCTAGGTCCACACCCTTTTCAACCCCACCTCTAAGTTCCTTCAGCTGATGTTCAGTTTCAGTCTGTTCTGGGTAGGGGTGAGAGTTTGTCTCACAGGCCTCCATTCCTCTTCATGGCTTCATGAATCCCTCCCTAATGTAGCTGGTCATTCTCCAGAGCCCCGCAGCATCGAACTCGCGAAACCCCCAGTTGCACAGGGGACACCTGTGTGCCCTCACTTCACACTGGGATGTTACAGGTGATGGATGACTGTTGGGTCCAGTGTGGGTGTGATTATTAAGACTCACAGGATTACTCATGGAGTCACATGAAAATAGGACACCCACGGCATGAGTGAGTCAGTCACGGACGGGGCAGGGATGGAGGGGGTTTAGCTGGGCCTAGAAGTATGCACGGTTATGAGATGTCACAGCAGATGGATTCATGGTGGTCATGTTCAAGTACAGCTGGAGAGACAGAGGCATAACCTCACCATCACCATGACAACGTAGTGTGTTCTGCTGTCTCCATGTCTGCTGTGCAGGGTCGCGTGGAGGTGGAGTTTGGCAAGGAGGCCCTGCGTTTCGAGAATGGGGCATTTGCGTACTATGGCGTGCCCGCCATCATGCCGTCGCTCTCCACAGGTGAGGGGCAAACCGACACCGGACCGATGTGGGAGCCAAGAGGGACTGCAGGGGGTCCTGCCAAAAAAGCTTTCACTCCATGAAACAAATTTTTGAGGAGCAGATGTATTTAATGTAAACTGTTTCAGTAAATATATAATTATTTACAGATGTATTTAGCTAAGAGACATGTTAGCCATTTTGGATGACAGCATCTGTGAAACAAAATCCATCCATCCATCCATCCATCCATCCTCCCTAAGCACATATTCAATTCAGAGTCCCTGTAAGCCTGCAGTCTCTCCCAGACAACACAGGGCAGACCATGATGCCAGCCCATCGTGGGGCACTCAGCTGCATTCACAGCGCCTCCCGAACCAAAAGCCAGAGCCAGGGGGCAGGGAAATCGAACCCACTGCCCTGGAGGTGCGAGACCAGAGCGCTGCCACTAACCTGACAGGCAGCAGTAATGAGCTGTGATAAGGCCGACGTCTCTGTTTGCCTTGGCAATGCCCACCCTTCTGCGCTCACCGGACAGATGGCGACCGTGGTCGTGTTTGTTTTGCTTTGCATAAGGCGCATGCCCCCCCTCCTCCCCCAATGCTGCGGCCGCTATAATTAAGAGAGAGGGATGATGTCATCAGAATGCAGCTTTCACAGAAGAAAGGCAGGCCACAGTGAAGTGCCCAGTCATGCCAGATCCGAGCACCCAGGAATGAGACAGAAGGTCCAAACTGCCGTGAGACAGGCTCTCTGTCCTTCTCAGACCCCCCTCATGCTCTTTTCATCCTGTGCCCTCCCTTTTTTTTTTTCTTTTTTATATTTCTGTCATCCACTCCATGCCGAAGAGCTGATTCCACCCCATGGATTTGGTCCAGTCCACAGGTCCCCCTCCCGCAGCAGTGGACTCAACCGCTCCGACTCCATGATCTACGGTGGGAGCACCAGCCAGCTGAACTGCAGCAGCGGTGCCTATCTGCCCGACTACACCGTCCGCCAGCTGACCGACCTGCAGATCATCAAGGTGCTCCGCCCACTGTAGGGCTCAGCACACAGGCCTAGCCTCCCCGTCCCTGTAGGAAACGTACTCGATACCACCCTCCGCAGTAAAAATCCATCCGTGTAGACAGGCACTACTAAGGAGCACTACTCTTGAACCTTTAAATGAGGACATTACACGGTGAAATGGGGACCAGTACATTACTGTGTCCCTGTTGCAGGTGCCATGTGCCATAGCTGTGTAATACTGTTTCCATGGAAACTCAAAAAGCTAGTCACCGCCCCCTGGCAGTAAGCTCTCTCGCTCCATTCGGGCTCCCAAGGGCAAGGTGTTTGAAATTACCCCCCCCCCCCCCCCCACGCTCCACAGAGTCTTGGGTGCTGGCCCCCTGCCCCGGGCAGTGGCTCGGTGTGAGAGTTACCATTCAGAGCTTAGTGGCACAGGAGTATTTATTTGGGTGGGGGGGGGGGGGGCAGGGTGATTAAAAACCAGGATCCCAGTAATGACGCAGCACTCTGCATACTAAAATATTACATATGTATATATATTAATATATGTGCGTGTGAGTAATATTTAAGATGTGTTTTAAAGGTCAGTTGAAACATCTGAAACATCCAGCTGAAACATCCAGTCTTTGTGTTGGATGTTTCATGTCTAAATGGAGAAATTCCAAATGCTTTCTCCCGAATCAGGGCCTTTTTTTGGAAACCCCTGGAGCAGTAAAAATATCCAGGTTTCTAAAGAGCTCCCCTCGGTACCCTGAGACCCGCCTGAGTGAGAGGAACAAGCTGCCCTCCTCCCCCTCGGGCCTTTCTGGATCCAGACCAAACCGATGGATTAAAGGGGACTGCAGGAGAATCTCAGCGACGTGGCTGAGCGGGGGGGTCTTCATGCTCACTCTGGGGTTTGTGTAGCTGAAGAACTCCCACCGAATCGTTACAAAGCCGTTGAGAACACTGCACCCTCTGTGGGGGCCCTGGTGTCTCCCTCAGATCTCCCGCAGTCACTATCAGAACGCCGTGACAGCCACACGCATGGACAGCTCTCCACAGACGCCCGACACCGACGCACAGATGAACG
Organism: Gymnarchus niloticus; assembly: GCA_009936485.2. Taxonomy (NCBI): domain Eukaryota; kingdom Metazoa; phylum Chordata; class Actinopteri; order Osteoglossiformes; family Gymnarchidae; genus Gymnarchus; species Gymnarchus niloticus. Next base: position 2,658,946 of record JAACJT020000035.1, read on the forward strand.
GGGGCAGCACGCCGGCACAGACGCCCACCCCGACACCGGAGACCCCCGGCCCTGACGGCGGCACAGGACCACTCCCCGTGTCCCGGGAGCCTCGCTCCGGCTCGGGTCGCAGCCGTCAGCTGCAGTCCAGCATCCCACACAGCACCACCGTGCTCAACGAGAAGAACCGCATTGTCCGTGAGTGCGGCCGTCTGCCCCCCCTCCGCCGGCCGTACGTGTGGTCCCACCCCCCTCAGTCTCAGCCCACCAGCCATGTGTTTGTGCGTGCCGGTCATGAGGACGCCTCGAAACGTCTGTGCTAAAGAGCTGTCAGCTCACACCATCCGGGGGCCGTGACTCTGCGTGTTTCCTCGGAGCTGAATCCTCTCCTTTGATGGAGTAAGTGCGAACACGTTCACGACAGCTCAGTTTGAGTGTTAATTATAATTGCCGGACGACGATGCACGTCCCCCCGATGCAGGAGCCGCTGCCAAATGCGGGCGAGTGTCAGAAATGTGCGTAGACGCATACGCAGAATGGGCACACGCATGGCGGAGCTGCAACAGATACACACACGTGATCCCCACACCGCCATCCTAAGGGCGTATAAACACACAAGTGCTGGGACACAACTATATGATTTCTGCTAATCAGCCAGGTTACACAATCCCAGATAACTTGATTTTTCCATAGTGGTAACAGTCAGATTATTAACGTGATATGCTTAGTATCACAGCATCTTGAATCTTCTGTCTGGCTCTTTGGCTCTCCCTGCAGGCAGTAAGTCAGACGGCCAGAAAAGCCCCAGTGACTCCGTGTTCCTGCGGATGGAGGAGATCCCTTACATCCGAGAGGATCGTTCAGAGAATGATGAGCAAAATGGTGAGGGGGAGGGTTTGAAAGACAGAGTAGTGAATGCCTACAATCGACCCACTATCCGTCTTGTCAAAATTGCGGCGGGGCCTGGAGCCTATCCTAGTCAGCATAGGGCACACCGCTGAGCTACACTCTGGATGTTTGTCTGGCAGGCCACTTAAATGTCAAGAGATCAATCTGGCAGTCAAAGTAGGGAGCGGTGACCTTGGAACCCATCCCAGGAAGCTCATGGCAGGGAGCACCCTGGAAGGGATGGCACAGACGCAATCACAATTTAGAGATGTCCTCACCTAAGGCACATGTTTTTGGACTGGGAGAGGAATCTGGAACACACACAGGAAAACCCATAGACTCCACCCACTCTACCCTAGAGGTGTGAGTCAATGGGTTGCTCTCCTAACATGGTGTAGCTTCTCATTTCTGATTCAGCTCAGCTCTTATGACTTAGGCCGGTCGCTCTGGATTCCTTGCTCATCTTGTTATCATGAATTTTAATCAGTAGCAAGTCTTTAAATCTCAAATAGCAACTGTTAGGATCTTCTGTAAAGAACATCCTTCTGCTGCCATGGGAGCTAATTGATTGCCCCCTGCTACTTCCCCCCCCCCACGTCCGCTCTAGACCCTGTTGTTGTTCCCATGGAGACGGAGCTCTCTGATTCCCCCTTCATCAGCACCCTGTCGCTTAGCGGTTCCGAGGAAACTCTGGGGAAGAAGCTGCTGCTCAAACTGAGTAAGGCCCGTGTCACGCATCCCACCGTGCCACACCCGCCATGAGTGCCACCCCATTCTTTTACAGTGCATCTTAGCAACAAACAAGCAGTCACAACAAGTGGCCGCTAATCAAGACCCCATAATCTTACTAGACATTTTCCTTCTTTGTTTGTCGTTTCAAGTTTTTTGTAGATTTTCTAAAAGGGAAACAGCTGAGATCATGTAAAAATAAAAACTTGACTTTCCATATACTGTGCTCACATTATCTGGCAGATATCATAGCACACATTTTTTCATTTTATAAATTATCCGTTCATCCCTCCATCTTCTAACCACTTATCCAGTACAGGGCCATTGGAATATTATGCATGCTCTATACCGCTTAAATTCCCATGACCCTGACCCAGGTAAATGGCCTGAAGAGGGATGGATGGAACCCTTAAATATTTACATTTATTTATTCAGCAGATGCTTTTGTCCGAAGTGATGTACAAGTGAGGAAAGCTTGGGGTCAGGGACCAAGGTCAACTAGCTTCCCTGTGGCGGGTGGGGTTAAGGGTCTTGATCAAGGGCCCAAAGGTAATACGATTACTCTGCTAGACACAGGATTTAAACCCACAAACTTCTGGAGATGGGCACAAATATGTAGCTAACTTGCTAGGTTCCACAAAACTCCTGTTTGTATATAGTTGTTTAGTTAAACATTTTATCCAATACAACCTTAAATTTCTCTATTACCAGAGCAATTCGGGTTATGTACCCTGCTCACCCATATAACAGCATGGTCCCCTGGTCCCTGTTAGCCTTCTGCTTGCTATGTCCTTAGCTGCTGCGCTCACTTATTGCCCTTCTTGGTTAATTGAACGTAATTCTAGTTGCTGTACGCCAGTCTGCATGTCAGTTTGACGACCCGATTATTGCATCTCCTGGGATTCGAACGCACAACCTTATAATTCTCCAGGCAACAAGAAACGGAAAAAGTCTCGCGATGGAGAACAGACCCCAGAGGACAACCCAGAACGGCCTCTGGTGATGTCCTAGCAATTCGCCTATTTGGAAAGGGGGGGGGGGGGGTGACTATTACATTTTTTTTTTGTTTTTACGTGGCGGGGTGGTGGCTTGGGTTTTGCTGTGGCCGGCCGGCTATAACTCATAAATGGATGGCGG
>JAACJT020000035.1:2668335-2707382 GCA_009936485.2 Gymnarchus niloticus
ACATATAAAAATAAAAATAATTACAAAACTAACCCACCCCCGCCTCTTCGCGCGCGGACCACAAAAAAAAAAAAAAAAAAAAAAAAAAAAAAAAAATCACACCGACTAAAACATTTGAATCATCTTCCTAGTACATTTTTTTCCCCCCAATGCAATTTGCGTTGTGCAATGGTTTGACCTCCCTCCCTCCCTCCCCCCACCTTCCTTCTCTTTGTACATCATGACAACAGAAGCAGGGATAGGAAGAACGGATGGCAGTGACTCCCTCTACTGGATCTCGGTGACGGCCTCATGGATGGACTCAGCCACATAGTCGATGTTCTTACTGGTCAGGCCACACATGTTGATGCGGCCACTGCGCATCAGATAGATGTGCTTTTCCTTGACCAGGAACTCAACCTGCTGAGCTGCGCGGGACAGAGGGAGAGAGAGAGAGCTGTCTGAGGAACGTCGCTCACCATCGCTGCAAGGGTGGGTCCAGCTGTTTGACCACCACATTCGTTACATATCAACTCGGTAAAAACAGCTGCCGTTCATTAAATAAGAAAGACCAAAAAGATTGGACGTCTACTAAAAACATGAAGGGAAAATTGGTATATATCTGCGAGACTACAAGTCACCATCACTGCTGGCCAATTAAGACACGTCCTGAAAGGATCACAAAAAAAAACAAAAAGGCTATACGAGATTAGAACATGACTTTAAAAGCTTCTCTTTTATGCACCAGACACCATATAAAACAAATCACAGTGCACTGCATTCGTCTAACTCCTGCATTCGACTGCCAGTCCCAGGAGGGGGGTATACTGTAGGATCTGAGACGTTCTGTACATCCACGTGTTCACAAGCTCTTAGTGCATCACCGCGTGAACTCCAGGGTGACAGACTGGCATGGCACACAGCACGTAGGCCTGTGTGGTTATTTAAGACGTGTCAAGGTGAAGGCGCCTTTGAGTGCGGGCGTTGCCGACATACGGTTGAGGCCGGTGAAGCTGAACATGCCGATCTGCTGGGTGATGTGGTCCCAGGTACCCGGGGTTCCCAGTGTCTGCAGTTTGGCCTTCAGTTGGGCTCTCATCAGCAGCACCCTGTCTGCCATGGTCTTCACATTGTCCTTCCTGTGGAGACGGAGAACCATGCTCAAACATCTTAACCCAACTACGGTGGCACTCCTGTACTCACTGTGGGCTTTTTACTGCTCTTGGAACAACTTATGCAAATAAAGCTTTCAGCTTGAACTGAAGAAACTCAAAAGAACAAGAATCTAAAAGCCGACTCGCTTCGGTGACTCCTGAACACAGAGAGAATACGGCTACACAATCCCTAAAGGACTACACAAACCAATCAACAATTTCCATAATCCACACTGTTTGTGGGTAGGTTCTCACAGACTGAGCCGAGAGCACCACCGCACTCTCATAACAACAGTGCCCCCATGTGGAATGTATGCGGAAATACCAGACGTGTGCCATACCATTCGGCGAACAGCTCCGGGTCGTTGAGCGTGATGGCAACCAGGCGGGCTCCCTGCGAGGGGGGATTGGACCAGGTGGTCCTGACGATCTTCTCCATCTGGGACAGGACGCGAGCCAGGTTTTCGCCATCTTTCGCTACGACTGTGAGGTTCCCCACTCTCTCATCTAAACAAAAACGACGCAGCTTTCAGATGGGCAGCTGAGGTTGCGTCGGACTGGTAGAAATGTTGAAACTCTGAGGCTTAATGACACACTTTACAAAAGTGCAGAACGGCTGCTTGATTTTAGACAAACCACAAGGGATACTTCTGTTCAACCCTCAGTACCGAGAATGCCAAATGATGGTTAATTCTCACCTCTGGGATGAAATGCGATGATGAATTTCAGGCTATTATTATTATTATTATTATTATTATTATTATTATTATTACTACTACTATGATCCATAGACTAGGTGCTCTTTGTATTTTGCAGGAGAAAACGTTTCTTTAACAAGCTGTCAAGATTCCTGAGCTTAAATCAGTTATTGTCGGGCATGTTCTTCTCAGAGACACTCACTGTACAGGCCGAAGTTTTTGGAGAAGGACTGAGCGCAAAACATCTCAAAGCCCTGGGAGACGAAGAAACGGACAGCCCAAGCGTCCTGCTCCAGGTTCCCAGAGGCGAAGCCCTGGTAAGCCGAGTCAAAGAATGGGAAGAGTCTCCTCCTCTGCAGGGGGAGACGGTAACTGAAGGATGTCCAGCAACACAGAAGCCTCATCATAGAAAGGGTCCTCAAAACAGTGACTCGTGTGAAATATTTATCTTCATAAACTGTCAGGAGCCTAACATACAAACATGCTCCTTTGGTCAAGCCTATCAGCCAAGCAAATGTGGGGTGGACAACCTTCACAGGTGTGAGCTGCAGGAAGTGACCAGCTTCGGAGCCTAACGATACAAGGCAGCCCTGCATATGACCTCCCACCCTCCACTGTCACCAAAGCCCTCCTTCACCTTCATGACCTCTGCAATCTGCTTCCATTCATCCTGGGTGGGGTCAGTGCCGGTTGGGTTGTGGGCGCAGGCATGCAGCAGGATGATGGAATATTCGGGGGCGTTCTGTGATGGGGGGGGGGGCAGAAACGTTACATAGAGAGGAAACCCAAATTCACATTCGTTTAACACAATCAGGAGTCAACAGTGCCTCGTTACCACGGAGGGAACTGAAACTACAGAATCCAGAGGTAAATCCAGATAAGATAAAAATCCAGAAAGGGGGGCAGAGAATGGGGACTGAACAGGCAAAGACCATGGGGGGGGTCATAGAGGAGTAACACGCGTAAAGCCTACTCCGTACGGCTAACCAAATGATGCAGGTCTGAGACAAATGAGATTGTGTCCAGGTTTTGTTTTGAACTACTGGGAATTGAAGGCAACCTCAAGAAAGTACGAGACTGCACTGAACAAAGGAGGACTCCATCTCCATTCCCTGTGCCAACCTCACCTCCAGGTCATCCAGGAAGCCGGCCAAGGCTAGCCCACGTTTCTCAGCATCCCAGTACTTGTATGCACGGATGTCCTTGAAGCCGGCATCGGCAAACACACCATTGTGGTTCTCTGGGGATGGGATGGTGGGAGAGGAGGACAGGAGCAAGTACAAATGACATAAGGATGAGCTCACAACACCTTGGTGCTACAGGACGCTTGATTTTTGATCACCTCCGTTCCTACACAATATCTCAGGAACAGAGAGAACGACAAATGACTCATAGAACTGTCTAAAAATGCCTAAGCTAAGAAGAGCTAATGTTCAGAGTTGCCTTATTGAGACTTTCTACCACTTTGCTAATTTTGCTAGACATACTCGTTAAAAACTACCAGTAATCAAAATAATAACAATAACATTTTAACTTCTCCTCCACTCTACTTAAGTATTTTTTCCACAGGTGCTCTGCAAGCAAAGAAAAACAGGAAGACACAATAACCAGCTAAGACTTAGCTTAACTTCCTGTAGGATTAAGCAACCTGCTCACTCACCCCATGTCGGGGTGGAGACATAGACCGGTGTGGCAGTGTTGTTATTCCCATTGTACCAGCGGCGAAGAAACTCTGCCCCGATCTTCAAGGCCCCGGTGCCTCCGAGACACTGCACACCGCCAACCTGTAGGATGGTAAGAAACAATCAGGAAACGCCCTCAGGTCCTCAACGCAGGTTCAGCTTTTGTGTGTAGTCTTATCCCTTGCAGTAGCTGGATGATCATAAATATTTTTGGTTAACATCCACATAAACTGTTGAATGAATCCTCACTCAAAATTCTAAACCCCTGACTTCCAATGACCAGTGTGACTGTCCAGTGTGCCCCCCGTCATCTCCAGCCACATCGGCAGCCTACCCGGTTCTCTTTGATGGCACGGCTGTCCTCACCAAGGGCAATCTTGGATGCACTAGAACGAAACTCCGGCAGTCCCAGGATGGGCAAATACTCGTGATTGAGCCTCTGGTCCTCCACAATCATCTTCTCCACCTTCTTCACCACGGGTAGCACCCACGGCTGACAGTCATCTGTCCGGTATGCTAGAAGCATCCGTGTGAAGGGTGAGATGGTTACAAAGCTGCTTTTTAGGACCAATAAACGACAGTCATGTACTTGGCAAGGGAGAGCTTCCCATCTCAAGGTGGACTTCAACCACTTTGTAAAGCTCTGCAGCATCTATTAACCACAGTACGCATTACAAATCTCCCTACCACTGCAGAACGCAGCTCCATAGTGATTTTGTTGCACCAAGCCCCAGAAGTCAGTAAAGGGCACCCGTCGTGTCTGATTACTCCTGCTCGCCCATCCCACCCAGGGGCTGCAGTCTGCCCGACGACTTCCTTGGTGGAACCAAAGGTCACTCCCGACATGGCCACAACAGTGTAGCAAAGGGCATCATGGCTAATTCTGAGCCGGAACACTAACCCCCCCCCCAAGCAATGATGGGGTGAAGGTGACTAGGCTCTCCTCGGCATGCTGCCATCAGAGTCATTGTTATTAACGAAGGCGGGTTTTGGCATCGGTCCCCGTCAGGTGGGATGGGCAGAGCAAAGGAGAAGAGTGAAGCATGCAAGCAAGATTACCAGTCAGGGTGGCTTGGAGGCGATTAAGGCATTTTCCCCTCAATGCCTGCATTTACCTGCCATGAAGGCGCAAAGACACCAACGTTATCCATGGGTGACTTAGGAAACACTCTGTTAATACGGCCAAAGGCTTCCCAACGAGACACTTCAAGTTAACCACTGCACAAAGGGTTCCCCCCATGACCTGACCTGCAAATTATTGGTTTGGTGGACAGATTCGTTACAGCGCTGAGAGGGTGGTCAATGGGGGACCCTGTGGGTGATTACTGCCGTGGATGATTATCTAGTACGATAACCTGTGCTGAGAAACAGTCTTCCCTGGGAGTCATCCGTTCGTACCTACTGGACAGATGTCATTTTTCTCCATGGTAGACATGATGGACACCCACAGAAACGACTGTGAGATGCATCAAGGCACACATTACAAGCCTACTGGGGGAAAGGCCCTCTGGAGCTGACTGACAGCCACCTAATGCACCATGGTCACGTCTGGAGCACCGGGTCCCTGCGGAGGGCAGGGTGTCAATCCGATCCGGTCACCCCGCAAGGTGACGCGACCAGGTGGCGCGACGAAACCTCGACCTTCTGAATCTGGTAAAGAATCACATCGACATTTCACACGATTTCGGGTTTCTTTCTTTCTTTTTTTTATATATATATATATATATTTTTTTATACGTCCTTACCTCCTACGCCCAGGTTGACCTTCCTCGGGTGGCCGTCCTCCCGAAAGTCAGCCGTGAGCTTAAAGACGGCCACGGGAGCGGCCTGCGGAACTTCACCGAACAGCGACATAGCGGTACGCGAGGGACGAGGAAGGCCGGCAACACAACGCGGCTACGCACGGCGGACTCGGGCTGCGACTCTAGCGGCACGGGCGACTTTCACCTTCAGCTGGGGACTCCGCAGAACGGGCGGATAAGAAGCCGGCCAATCAGCGCCTGGACGCGCCGCCGCCGCCCCGCCCCGCCCACTAGCGGACCAATCGCTGTCCAACTTCGAGGGGTCACGGGCTGATGCTGATAACGCTGTGCGTACGCACGTCACCGTCCAGAGTGACAAGCGTTCTGGCGAATGACCGGCCGCGCTGGGCGGAGACTCGCAAACACGTGGTTAATTTCAGTTGTAAGCCGATGAACGTAAGACCCGATGATTTACCAGTAAATTCATGCTACAAGGCACAATAAAATTCATCGCAATTTCTGTATATCTATCTGCGTGTCTAGATTATTATGTTTGTTTAATTAGTTTATTTATTATGATATTGTGGATGCATGAATATATGTGAGACTTAAAACAATACTAACTTAAAAACACGGATAGCATTTCTTGCTTTTACATTTTTACATCCATTCGTCTTCAAACCGCATATCCGAGTTCAATTTCAAATGTTAATATTTGCCCTAAATCCTGACCGTATCTAGGTGACTTTTTCAGTTGGTACGGATTTACCACAAGGGGGCAGTCAGTACCTGGGATTTGCGTTCTCTACCTGCTCTTATTTTGACGTACTGCGTAGGGTCCACAATCATTATGACTTCACTCCAAACTTACACACCCATACACACACGCACACCTTATCTGGGGATTAAAGGGCCTGAAGATTGGAAACAATAATACCTCTGTCAACACTACTTCACCATTCACAGATCAGGCATACATTACAGAAAGGAGCCTGTAGATCAAAATATGGTCATAGGCACGTGCCGTTTGTAGGTCACGTCCTTCAGGTAAACAGTCTGTCAGGTTTCATTTTTCTTTGAAGCCCCACTCAAGAAAGTTAAACAAACAAAAAAAATACGAAGCTGAATGTGTGTAAGCTGACACGCGCTTATCTGAATCAGGGACAGACACAATTACAGCAGGTAGAAATGGCCTGTTCCCATTTCTCTTTTCTCAGACCCTGTGTAAACATGCTGCCATTTCGGTCTCCCTCTCTTTCTCGTCTCAAGCTAGACACCTAAAGTGGTTGATAAATGAAGGCTTCCTCAGGTTCCTGTGTCTCTCTCACTGCCACCGCACCACCCATCGAGGGAGAGTGCCACAAAAGTAAACTCCAGTTGCATAGCGGCACCACCGGAGAGTAGCTCCTCTTTTTCACTGCTCTTTTCTCCCTTAAGTGGTTGTGGATTTGCACCTGTGTAGGATTTCAAAGGTGAAAGAGGATAATACAGAGGGTGGGCAGCAATTGACTCAATTTGTCAAGCGCCCTGGCGGCTCCCTGCTTCGGTGTCCTCGGGGCCTGAGATGATGGCAGCTCTTCCTTCTCTGTTGTGGGCCAGGGAGCACTGCCTCAAAGCAGCACCCCATTTTTAGTTTAATGGCCCCGGACACTTCAGGGATTCTTTCATCCAATGCGGCTTCATTACGTCTCCGGTTATCCATTTATGTCATCTGTTCTCCTGTCCCAAAGCAGTCTGGGGCCTCTTGTGGCATTTGAACCTGCAACCTCATGGTGCAGCTCCCTGTGGCCTAAAGACTTATAAAAAACCCCCTTCACCCTAAAATGGTGGTTACACTGCCTGTGTGCTCTGTGTTTCCACAAACTTTTTGTCAGATAACGAAGGCCCTCAAGTGCTCGTCCCAAACCTCACATATTTTCTCACACCATTTCTTTGAAAACAAGCATATTTATGTTCTGTATCCCACCCTGTCTATTATAGGTTCTCCACAGTGCTAAACGTGTGCCTGATACTCTCTAAACGGTCACCTTGTGCTTCATCGTATAGAGGTGAAATGTCTACATTACACAATCACTTGATCTGTAATTTTCTTCAGACGCTCTTTCTCAGAAATGAACATCACACGCACTCAGAACTAGTATTATTATAAAACGTCTGTTTGCAGATCCTCGCTAGTTGACTTAAGTTTTAATTTATATAACAGAAGGACCTGTATCTTCTGCTTTGTTCCTAGCTCCACTACACGAGGCCTGCATGATAGCATGCATCAGTTCCTCTGTGGCTACTTCCTAAGGGCTAATGCCAAACAACATGCTTTCAAACCAATCGTCTGGTGCGGTATCACGTTTCCCAGATGCACAGGAGGCACAATGCACTTGTTAATGCGCTGAAAAGATTGCCTCCTCCCCCCATTCGCTGCGATTTTTTTCATGTTGAAAAGTAACATAATAACTAAGCACAATAAGAATTTAGGTTTTCTGTCATGACTGAACATGAGGGAGTGTAGCTGGTCTTTTTGAAGTCCTTGACCATTCTAATGAAATGTATTAAGTACAGCAACGAGTGTCCTGTGCAGTGCCCCCTCCCCCCACCGGGGGTCGATCATTGTCACATCACTGTGCACATGACCAGCACTCGTTAAACTGGTTAGTGTACCTTTGCCAGGCTTTATTGTTCTCAGGCTAATCATACCACCGTTCCAGGCCTTAAACCTGTACCACCATCTTGCCTTGAGTTGCTGCCCCAGGTGGAGTAATCCAAAAAAGTCAGGAGCCCCGTTCACCTGTCATATTAGCCCCCTCCTCCCCCCCCAGGGGCCCCCCATCCCTACCCATGTGTGTCATGTACAGTGTATGTTTTCATTCCTGACAACCACGAAGGGGGAGGCCCTCTGACCTGTAAGCCCTGCATTTATTGGATTTACGAGCTCACAGCACAGAACTTGGGGCCCATATGGGAGGGGCCACTGTGCCTGTGCCTGGGGGGATGTCAGAGCTGCCTGCAGAGGAGATACTGCCCAGGTCTGTGAGTGACCACTCGTCAATGTAAACGCTATCCCTCCAAAACGCCACCCCCCACGCGGCACCCCCAGGCCACCACACCTTGCACAGGCGGGGCCATCCTGCGCCGTGCGAAGAGACGATCCCAGTCAGCATGCAGGATCTTGCCCAGGTGACACATGAGGGCTCCGCACCGCCGGTGTGCGGTCGAGTCCTCCAGCTACACTGCTGACATTGTGGCTAAGTGATGGGGGTCACTTGGGGGGGGGGGGGGGGTTTGGAGGAGATGAGAGGCAAATGGGCTGCAGCTAGACTCAAAATCCAACTGTGAGGCACCCATTTTCTCAGTCAGCAGAGCTACATCGATGGCCTCTTGCTAACACTGAAACACACAGACTCGACCCCCTCCCACCGTGCATGGGCAGACTTGGGCTTGACTGCACATAAATCAATGACTTTTTTAAGTGTCGAACGAAACTGACATTCCTTGAATGCCCCGGTCCCGGTGCCGGCCAGCAGCCAGGATTGGGCCTTGGGTGCCACGGGCCAGGCAGGAAGTGACGCGTACAGATACACATAAACAAACAACATTCCTGCGGAGACCTTCGGGTGGGGTGCGGTGTAAGGGTGGTGGTGGGGGGGGGGCACGTGTTACATTAGCCCCCCTCATCCCAGGGTCAAGGAAGTGCGTTGAATGATTGTCCTTTGAAACACATGGCTGCCGTTTGGCTTTTCTTGGGCAGTGCCCCTGAGAGTGAACAAAGGCCCAGTCTTATCTGCTGAAGGGAAAGAGGAAGCTGACGGTGGGACAAAGCTGGCGTTTTCACCAGCACCCTGGAGGAAGACTTCATATTATTGTATTATTGGCCTCTGGCTAACTGCCTATTTAAAGTGATGGTTTGTATATACCGTACATAAACACATCCATCCATACATCCATCCATTTTCCTGGAGACAAATGGAGATCAGCCAACACACAGGCAAATATATACATTCATGTACATGCTGAATATATACAGACAGAGGCTATAAATGACATGTTTGATGCATGTTGCAAAGCTTGAATCATACATATAATATGGCATGTGTGTTTGTGTAGTCATAAACTGCGAACTTCTGCTATTGGAATCAGATGTAATATATATCCGTGCTGAAATATATCTCTGTGACATCAATATGCGTGCATGACACAGACCTCAATGTCAGTGCCACCAGCTGGTAATGAAGGCTTCCAGGGTGCCCGTAGACATGATTGATGGCGCGTCTCCTCAGGGTTGACCTCCAAGACCTTGACCAAGTTCAAATATGGCCTTTTTTAATAATGACGAGAAGTCACGATCCGACAAGTCGAATGGAAGAAGATGACAGGGCAGGAACTTGATTTATGATTTGGCTGATTGTTGGCACCTGTACAGAAATCAGTTGTGCTGCTGTTTGCGTGTAATATCAACAGTATTCCGTTCCGTGTCTTTATCAGGAAATTCCTCTCAGTGATATGTTGACCGCTCCTCCGTATTGCTATTTGCTTTTCATCTTGTACTAATATCACATTTTGATGAAATTACCAGCAGCAACTCAACTGAAAAGCTCATTGCAGATTTTTTTTTATTGTTGATTTTATTGATATGAAGAATCCAACCGGTACATCTGCTTTCAGCAAAAACGAAAGTATCCATGGAAACCTGAGGGGCGATGTCATGCCACAGTAGGACACGGCAGATTTAACAGACGGCACTGTGGCATTGAACATGAAGGTAGCGGCACAGAGCTCATGACCCACTGTACCGTTCGCTTCCTGCACCATACTTGTAAAATACTGGTAACGTTAAGCTGAACACGGTAGACCTTCACGTTGAACATCTGAAGGGTATGCCAGTCAACCCCTGCATTTTACACTAAAGTGACCAGTATAGTCCAGTATAGTCCAATTTCCTCCAGTATACTCTAGTACCCTAGTGGCAAAACCATAGCTAAAAACCAGAATTGTATGCTAATCTTGGACTTACTCCTAAAGTAGGACACACTTTCAATTTTTATAAAACCAAGAGCAGGGCTTCACTCAGCTAATGCCTTCCTAGGAAAACAGGAAGTATACAGGAAGTAAACAGGAAGTAAACAGCCCGGTATCCACGTGTGGTGAAGGACCTGGTCTCTGTCAGCCTGGAACAACAGGTAGCACGACGGGGAAGGCTAAGGGTCAAGTCCCAGCGGACTCCTAAGGTAGTGCATCATACTTAGCACAAACCTCTCCAGTAAGACACCAGGCTGTTTAAATGGGCAACGTCTGTGCGTCATGTTGGGTGAAAGTGTAGATGACCACAAATGACTCTGCTGTAACAAGAGGGAACGTGTTCATGACGGGTATCAGTGACGGAAGCGGTGATGTACCTATAGCCACACTCTGAAAGGTGAAAGGTCAATGTTCCCTACTCTGACAGCATGACATCAGCCCATGTGACAGTGGGCCAGTGAATTAGTGCATGGGGGCCAGCGGCACACACGCACACACACACTCATAGGAAGGATCCACTTGTTTTGCTTCAAGGGCACCAAACAACCCTGGAGCCTGTGTTGTATTTCCGAAACATCAACCCCAGAAGTCCCCAGCAGCACCCACCCGCCACCCCCCTCCCCCCGCCCCCCCACCCCCCACAACCACACCACCCACAAACACAACCACCATCAAACAAGCACAATGGCGGATTACTGGTACTCGATTTCAGCATCCCGTCTGCGTTTTTGTTTACCCCCGGCGGGCAGTGGCCTGGACCTGTCCAATAAAACTGTGAGCAGCCCGAGCGAGCGTGCTGGCCGTATTTACAATGCTGACCCGTTATGAATGAGGTAACTTGCGTTTCCGAAAACAAACTGTCATTCTGACGGAGACGCCACACGGGGTGTGGAACAGACCCTCGCTTTCTCAGCAAGATGTTTACCCCAGAAAAGGTCAAGTTGGGTGTATTTTTTAGATGAACTACACTATCAATTGCTCAGAAATGAATTACCACAATACAACGGAGACAAAAGGTCCCTCAACTGCTTACACATTCAAGGCCAGATGAACTTTGTACAACCCCTCAGCTCCTATTGGCAAATATTTTTTTGTTGTGGTCTCAAACCTCAGCGAGAAACCAGACAGATGATTCAGGAATAACAGTTCTTGGCTTTCTTTCTGAACTGCATATTGCACCATTTTTGCATTGATTTGCTGCAACGATGTCCTACGTCTCATGTGCACACCAGGGTTCCACACCTGCAAGACCACCATACAGGCAAAATACTGCAGAGTAATTTACGAGTCCCAGGGGTTTAGCAAGAGGATGGGGGGGTGGATCAGGGTCACAGGGGGCCTGTGGTTTTAAGGCTCACTCCACTTCCTCTCGTTGGCCTGACTATTAGGGCCCTCCCAGTAGATGGTCCAGGGCCCAGCCTCTCCTGCCAAGGACCTGGGCTCCTGTCCAGCTAGCTTCCACGGCTGCCATCCGTCATTCCTCTGGGCTGTCAGCAGCCCCCCAAGCACCCACCCACGCTCTCTGATAAGCTTCCATGGAGCAGTAGGTCCTCAAACCCCTCCCAGACTCAGGACCAACCTGATTAAACTCTTGCGATGCCCCTGACGCATTCACCATGCTCGCGGGTCCACACTGTAGGCTGACCAGACAGCAGGTGGCATAGCAATTAAGAAACTCTTCTTCATCAAAATGCCCACCTCAGGGTATAAATGCTGTACAAAAGCATCCACCGGGCATAAAACTGCAGAAAATCAGCCCTATCCTCAATGACCGAGAAATGCTATTTTTGGGCACAGTCTATCCTGGAATTACGTGTGGTTGAACTGTGTAGTTTAAGCACAAATGTGTTTTACAGACCTTATACAGTCTATTACATTAATGAGACATGCTATATTCTGTTCTGCCTTTTTTTTTCTATCCCCAAGAGCAATGAACTTGTTTAAACAAGCATAGATAAGACTGTACTTCACATTTAGAGCAGGAGTCCTTAGTGCTAGTCCTGGAAGATCTCCATGACGACACGTCCGTGATACACCACAGAAACCAAGAGGGCTGCATCCGACCCAATGAGCCGAGTGCTCCATGTCCCCCTTGTGGGCCTGAGGGGGGGGCCAGCCTGAAAACATTAGCAGCTGAGAAATGGATTCATCCACTCGTGGCTTTAAAGGTAGGTGCACGGGATGACTAAGAGCTGGGCACCGTTTAACCCTCAGCCACACTCACGTGGTTTGAGGAGCTTCAGATTTGGTGAGGAGAAGCGGTTCTTGTCAAGCACACCACTCCATGTCCGATTCCTCCTTCCTGGCCTTTCCTCTGCTGCATGCTGATTTGGAAACCTCCTGGTGCTGACTTCCTGTCATTCTTGCATTCCAGGTTCGTTGAAGCAGGGGTCTTGGGAAAATGAGAGTTGGGGGGGGGGCACACCTCCCAGTTTGCCTGTCACGGGGCAGTCGTCTCCACCCTGGATATTCCCTCAGCGTTCCCAGACACTGCAGCCCCCAGAGCATACGGAGCACACACCCACAACATCGGCACGCAGATTCAGAGCTCAACCCCTAAGCCCATCACCTATCACCTCCCTTCCCATAATCCCCCACCTCTGAATTACAAGTGAAAAAAACAGAGTCTGTTCTAACTGCCAACACTGTCAGTTCAGTGACCCTCCACCCACCTGTACACGCACACACACACACCTCTCCCATCTCAACACACCCGTGCGAACGGCGCCATGCCACATGGAAGATGGCCAAGGGAATCAGATCTCACCCAGGCTTACTTACAAAGACATTGCACAGACAGCAAAATGGCTAAGAGACAAGGCTTTCAGGGTCGTGTTTCTCTCCTTGGAAATCGATCCCCGGATGATGAGGCGCGTTTGGGCTCACAGAGCCAGACAGGAATGGGGCCTTTGACTAACGCGATGACTTTTACAGCACATGACATAAGGAAAGGCTTACTTAAAAAAAGGCTTCAGCTAAGCTGAAACAATGGGAGCCACGCTTGTGGGTCTCCTTTATTTTGATTCATCTCATAAATTACTTTTAATTATTCCACACTGCTGATTTTTTTCCCTCGATTCAAAAAGCCGTGGAAGAATCAAAATCACATGATTTTGCCAGTAAACGAAATGAGAGAACGCATTGCTGGTGTCATTTTTTAAAGTTAAAATGCGCTCATTAAACTGCATTTAGAATCAGCTGCAGTTTAAATAAATCGAGTTCTGAGATGCAGGAAAAAAGAAGTAAAATGATAAATAGACAGACAGACACAAACAGACAGACAGATAGATAGACAGATAGAAGTCAATTTTCTTGTGTTTAAACAGGAGAAGAATGAATAGAAGCTTATAATATGGAAAGATTCAGCTGCCAGTGTGACATATGGTGTAAGCTGTTAGTCAGAAAGCCCTTCCCATTCAGCCTCGGTCCTTGACCTGTCTGCCAAGGTCTTCGCCGGCTCAACCCCTGTCCAGCCCAAGGTCACGATGAAGATGATGTATTTGCTTGTCCCTTCTCTCGCCAAAGCCGTGTTCCAAGCCTGGGTTTTGTTAGCTCCAGGAAACAGGCTCTTCCTCCTTGTAAACACTCGGCCGGGTCAGCCTGGCAGTGGCACGCCATGGTCACTGTCAAGCATCTTCGGGGGTAACTGGAGGGTCAGCGGAACCCGGGAAAGACCCAGCAGGCTATAGTGCGGATTTAGTAGAGACGTGAAGATTTATCGCCAGGCAATAAACCTTGAATATACATAACTATTGTGTAATTGTTTACGGATGTCGGGGCGATCCTGGAAAAAAAAAAAAATAAAATGGTTTAGCTAAATTGATGCCACGCCTGATGGTTATGGGAAGTAGGACTCGAGGATTTTATATACTGTCACACGTGACAACAAGGTGGCTATAAATAACAATGAAGAGGAATAAATAACAACGATAAATAACTGTACAGTAAGTAAGAAAAATACAGCATTGCCCCGGTGATTATTTTGCTGAGTGGTAATTAGACAATAATAAGCTGTAACGTGAATCGTGTGATAAGATCATTCATGCTAAACACGTTATTTTTGTTTGTTTTTTTGTTTTTTTTTCTGAACAACGTTTGGCTGAAACTGAAACACTTACGATTTTGCTCACGACTGCAGTCTCGACAATCAGAAAGCAGGTGCCGAAACGGATTTACGTGTTTTGCAGGTTTCGGCTGTTTAAAAATATTGCATTCGTTCCCGTAAATGTTTTCGAGCCGTGAATAAATCTTTAATATCGATAATAAATCCACAGTCAGACTCACAACACGTTGATGGGCCTGGGAAACCCTCGGAATCAGAGTTAAATTAATGATAATACTTAAGCTTACCCCAAACCCCTGCCCTGGGATTGTGTTCCAGGAAAAATGACTTGTGGTTTATCTATAAACCGCCTGAGGCTTGACCATATAAAGTTAAACGTCTATAACTTCTATAAGTATTCACACATATATATATATACAATTGCTCAACTAAAATTTCTAATATGAAAGCTTATTTTTGCTTCCGTTTACATGGGCAAATACATTTCCTATTTTGTGTAGCTAATTAAAATATGGTATTTGCTCGCATCCCTGGAGACCCAGTATTAAATAGCTATCTGGCGTTTAAAAGCATTTATTAAGCATCGAATGAAACCACATGACCATCGCTGCTCCCAGTGATTTTGCACAAGATTATTTGAACCGAGGACGGTCAGGCTCGACCGGACACGCACCCTCCTGACCACTGCCGACCGTTCTGAGAATGATGCCTGACCATTTAACTAGCTCCATAAAGGTGCGAGACCCCGCTTCTGAACATCCACACGTACGCCGGGGGGCCTGAGCAGACGGCCCCTGTGCCCAGAGTACACAAACTGAGGAGATCCAGAGAAGCGGCCTGTCTTTAACCACAATGATTGATGGTAAAATTCGCTGCAGGTTGTAAAAGACGGTGTGACGATCGCTGGGCGGAGAGCAGGAGGAACTGTTTACTAGATAGAGAGCTGATAAACTGACGTCTCTCCCAAAGCTGGCCGCTAATGGGTGGGGAGGTGGTCCTGCTCTTGCTGGGTGCCTGAATGCTTTCCTATATATAGTGACAATTTCAGCCGTCCTTTCACAAATCCACCGTTTCTCATGAAATGTGTCTGTTGCCTGCGTATATTTACGCGCACGATTTTAAATTAAAACGCACGTTAGCGGTACATGATGCATTTCTGGAATGTCCCAACGTGCATTTAAAAAGAAAAGTCAAATCGCCTTAGAATTTCTGTAGATTATTCGTTATTGCGAAGGTGATCCGAGGAGAGGATGCAAAGTTCAGCCACCGGCAGCTTTCGAATTTGTTTGTTTACACTCCTTCCTGGATTGATGCAGTTTATCCTTGTTACATTACTGCACACAACAAGACCGCGTCGTTCCGATTTTGGTGACATTTATAGATTTGCGTAAATTTACAACAGCGGAAAACGGAAATTGTTCATTAATTTGCCCGACGTTTGAATAAACGTCCTGTGAACTGAGTAAACGAAAAAAATTGGACAACAAAAATATATATATATTTTGATAAAATTTGTACAAAGATATAGGCTGTTTAAACATACAGTAGACTATTGTGTCGGTGTAACTGGCCTATTATTGCAAGATTTGATAGGCATTGAAACATAATAACAAAAGTAAATCATTAATACGCCTGGTGTTAATCCTTTTTAATACATGAACTAAGACTGAATGTGAAAGTTTCCTTTCTCTGGCGTGTTCTCGGAGAAACTGAAAAAGAGAAGTTTCACAAGACGTTTAACGACGTGTTTTTATTTTTCGGAGAATGCAGGCTGTATCCGTGTACAACCGAACTGCAGACACGTGGGTCGTATTTAGATATATGCATTAAATCGATTCATTTATGGTTGTTATGGCCTAAACAATAGATATGCATTTTACGTATGAATTCGAATTGTAATAATGACCTAACGCAAACAGCAGAATTATTCAGGTGGATTAATTATAAAATGTCAATTACTGAGAAAGTATTTATACGGTCAAAAAGTATATATACGTTTTTAAAAAGTGGCCAATCTGTGAGGTTTTAATTGTTAAAAATCAGTCCTTTTTTACCTGTCATCGAATATTTAATAAATTGTATGGAAGGCCGCTAAGTCATATATACAAACAGAACTACAACGCAGGAAGATTTTTACTAATTATTTAATGCGCGTGTAATTATCACGGAGTCATAGTGATTAGGCTCAGCTTTGAGGACTTGTTAGGCCTTCTTTAAATATTTGAAAACAGCTCACTTTCACTTCCTTAAACCACTGAACGATTATAAGTAAGAAAGCCCAGAGAAAGGCTTATAGAAGAGATCATCGTTAAATCGATTTCAAAGGATCCATTCGCAGCATGCAGTTAGGGAAAGCAGGGCGACCCGAACACATATTTTGACCCGTTTCTTATGATATTTGCACTAAAAGATCAACTATGGTCCTTAAACTGACTGCATCTCTTACGATACTAAGCCATATTAAGTTTCATAATATAAATGTAAATATAATTAGCAGAACGTGTGAGGTGTTCAAAATAGTTACCTGTTTCAAAATATTCACATAAGCCGCGTTATTATTTCACTCTGTACAGTCCAAAACAAACCAAATTCAGGAAACAAACAGAAATCCAGAGTTCAGGAGGTATAAACTATATAGAGGGTTTGGCGGCTTGGCCGCTGACAATCATTTCCTGTGATAATTTACAGACTGAAAGAGATGGTGGCCTTCATGGGCGCATAACTGTTCACGGATCGATGAAAATGCGTGGCACTCGCCCCGATGGATGGAGCCCGAAGTTGCTGGTTCCCGCCGACCACAGAAAAACAGCAGCGCCGCGCTCCTGTGGTCTGAGGGAAACTGTCCCGGTCTGCCTGCTTGGCGTGGAAAGGCAGAAAAGGCAACACGACCACGGAGACTTAACTGCAATCCTGAGTCAATATAGTCAAGATTATTAAGGTACAAGAGAACTAGCTCCACTTTTGCCCAGTTCCAATAACGGAGTATATTTCAGCTACATTTGATGGGCCGTTGAAACAGGCCTATATATTATAAATTATTTGTGAACAATAAGCCCAAATTCTTCCTAGTGAGCGTCACGTTAAATCAGTCCTGTGAGCTAATTACTAAGTGAATATTTACAGACCTGCGGATTTGGGGACAGCGGGGAGAACAGTTTTTGTGTTCATGCCACTAAGGTTATCTCTGCTGGGGGCTTTTCAGTTAGGAGTGCAACGCCTTAACTACCGGTGACAACGAATCTGGATTGTTTGACAGCTTTAACAACTGACTAATAAAAAACATACTCGTTTTTCTCTACCGGAAGCTATACCAGTAACAGTAAATACTACGAAAAAGTACCATAGACAAGATATTAACATTTCAACGAATCGTGATTGAACTTGTGTGCGCCTTGATATTTGTTTAATGTTGAAAAAAACATTCAGATATAAACCCTGTATTTTCATAACTCTCCTGCAGCATTTGTAAACAGACGTGTGATATGTTATTTTCCTGGATAATAACTTATTGTATGCTGGTATTTCTCACAGGTTAACTCATATTCTGGGGAAAAATAATTATTGCTGACTATTTAAACATCATAAAAGCAATTATGTACTCACAGGCTCTTGTTTTACGCACACACACTCATACACACACACACACACACACACATAGTGAAGTTTTATAGGCAAAGCCCAACTGAAGAGAACGCGTAAGAGGATGTTTAAACGACTCAGTGAATCAGAGTATTTTTTAAACGGTCCAAAAATGTATGCGTGTGAATTTAACCAATTTATATTAATATGTCATGAGTATTTCCTATATAGTATAAAATTGTTTCGCGTGTATGTATTGTCTGCCTGTTCATTTGTTTCAATTATACATAAGTGATTAAATGCTTACGATTAATTTAAATAAAAGAGCAAAATGCAACCAGGATGTTACAATGAGACAATAAAAATAATTACAAGCATCTTTTTTTTTTTTTTGTAGATTGTTTTTTTCTGATCCGGTATTAGACACATAATCGCATCGAAATTATCTTCAGTCTTCCCATCTTCAGAATGCAAAACACACGGGAATGTTTACAAATATATGCGGATGAGCAGTTTAAACGTCACCAGTGGACGAGCCGAGCGCAGTGCAAACAAAACCTTATCTGCTACCCTGTTTGTTTCAGCGTGCATTAAAACATGGCAACCCATTAGCCACAACCAAACAATATTCCTGAAGACGCTCTACATGCCTTTTAAGTTCTATTTTGTTCATTTGTCAAAAACCGAAACAGTTTACATTGTTGGTTTAAATAATCTTACCTTGTAAAAATAGTCTAATTATCCATTGTCCCACACAAACAAACAAAAGAGTAATGATACACATTCTTTAAATAACGTTAAGTGCAAAGGGCGTGTTTTGGCTAAGCGCAAAACGTTGTCTTTGCCCCCCTTTCACTCTTCCAAATTGCCCGTTTGAAGACATACATCTTGAGACTAGGAAGAAGGAAGAAGACGCGCTCCTAAGCCAAAGAGCACTCTGTTGATGGCGAGCGGATGAGATTATGTCGTCTGCTCCCTAACCTTTCTTTCCCCTGGTTTTAGCAGCACCCAAGCATTCGGTACTGGCGCCTATACACTTGGCCAGAACTGACAGGAGACAAGAGGTAATACATTTCCCTTTGTTGCCTTCTGAAACGCAGGTAAATGGTATACCCTGAGATGTCACCCCCCAATCACTCCACACACACCAACTTTACAAAATGACACACAAAACAAGTGACACAATCATCACGATGTTAAGTTGCGTTATAGTTATCCGTTTTCGACTTAAGACGCGAATTGGATTTCATTTTGTAATCTCTTTATCTGCCGCGTATCTTGACTCAACGTTGAGAACTTGAGAATAATGTCATTTCACAACTGCAAAAAGGTATTTTTGATTATTCTTCTAAACATCCATTTCTCGATCAGTTTTGTGTTTTTTTTTTTGTTTGTTTTTGTTTTTTTCTTTCTTTTTTCCGTGGAGCCACAGGACAATTCCAGGCCATACGGAGACACAGCATTGCGACCATGAGTCTGCAGCGCAGTGCCAATGTGACGAATTCCGCTGGCGTCTCGGAAGGAGCAGCTGAGACTTGGCGCGTGTGCGCTCTGGTTTCCATCAGTCCTCACAACGAAATGCTGTAAAGAGAAGCTGTATGGTAAGGTGAGAAAATCTCGGGCCTGGATTCTGTCCAGTAACGTTGTGGTCTTAACACACTCCCCTATATATATATATATATATATATATTCATTGTTTCCGCGCCAGATTATGGACAATAATAAAAACATGAAAGAACGTGAAGGTAGAGGTAAAATATTCAATTTTAATTCAATTCAATTAAAAATTATACTCACAATGAGTAGGCTGCGAGACATTTACATTATTTACGGAAATTATAACGCGCCCCTAATTCAGTATTACAATATATGATGATGATGCCGAAGGCGGCAGTGACAAAGACAGTGGTCAAGATCTGAATGTGTGTTAGAATTGTAAAGGAGCCGTGCAACGGAACCGTGTGTGTGTCACTCGACTCCGGATCATGCATGTTCACATATAACCGGGTCTCGCATCGCTTATGAACCGGATCGGGCAGAACTTTATTTCGAACATAACGCAGACAAACAGCGTTCGGTGTGAAGAAGGACTTGAAGAACGCAAAATAACATTTCAACGCATTAAAAAATTCATTATGAATACATCGCCAATCAAATGCATGGAATCAAGTATAGTTAAAATATGTTACATGTGTAATAATTACTTTAAGCAAATTATCATTATTGTCGCCTTCATTATCGTAGTAGTAATACTTATAATAATTGTTATTATTCATTGTTATTATATTCCAGTGTTGATTCCATGTTTATGTTTAAGAAATTAGAATCGCAGACTCGATAAAGAAAATGATTGAAACGAAGGTCGTTCAGACCAAACCGTATCGTCATTTAGTAAAAACGGATAGAGGTTTGGATGCCCAAATGAAAAGAGATTAATCTGTAAGCCTAAGCAGCGCTGCTTTAGACCTTTGTAAATTCATGGTACATCAGTGGGGTGTTTAGTCCTGTGTAAAAGAAATTACTGCACGGCCTTGTTATGCCTTGGTCCTGCTAACATCTAAACTGTTGAATTCAAGTGAAAGTAAGAAAAAATTCATCGTGCAGCTGATCACACGCTCTTACACAGTACAGATATCACTAATGTTGGACTGTGAACGTACTATAGTTATACTTGTTAATTACAGACGTTTATTCGCTTTACTGTTCAACAAAAAATGTCAAACTGTTTCACGCGGAAATTAAATTACTTTTCTGATAGTTTGAATTGGGTTCCTAAAACGCTTTCAGTTTTGTTTTAAAATATAATTTATGTGACATTAGAAATGTATCGGCCTTGTTTTAAATATATATTTTAATAAATCTGTTACTTAATATTCAAATTAACCCAATGTATTCGATCACGTAAATATGCCACTACATCGATTTGCGCTTTCTCTAGCCAAACCAAGCAGATCACGCCATTAGAAGACGTTTATAATAAAACGGTGGAGGGCGAGTGAAAAAGCCGATATGCTTGTATTACATTCAATCTTCCCCACTCATGTTTATGTCCGCCACACGTTTGTCAATGAAATGTTCTGTTTAATTTTCCGATTAATTACACCGCGTCACTAAACTGCCCGTAACGTTTGGCTTTGCGCATGTGTACGCGTTAAATGTTCCCTGAGACGGAGCGGCATCCCGTCCAAGGTGTACACCTCTGTACTTCTGCTCTTTGCTGCTGCCCGGGATAAAAGCTCTACCAACCCAGCCCCCACCCCCGCCCACCCGCCGTGATTCTAACCAGGATGGATGGACGAGCAGATGGATGTGAGCATGGGTGGGTGGATGGATGGATGGAAAATTACACCACACTCTATTACAAAACAAAAAGCTACAGGCTAAAGTTAAACATTGGCTATGCTTATTTTTGTTTTGCTTTGTTGAAACTGTTGTTTTTGTGCTTTTCAGAGTCACGTAATGCGAGTGTCGCTGTTTTATTTACGTGACATTTAACAGTTCAGACAGTGTGACGTAAACTTTTTGCTGTATAGCTGGACCACATGCGGCAAGCGTTAGCTCACCTTCAGAATTGCCCACTTCCCTCCTCCAACTTGACGTCTCATGCGCGCTTTTAAAATGCTCTTTAGAAATATTTACCCAAAGAGGGTCGTCGGGTTTTATTTGCAGCCTACTTTTAAAAAGTGTCACTTGGCACGTGGCGACACCGCTTCATCTGCCCTGCCCTGCACGTGCGTGAGAAACCCTTTATATTTAATTGCTGGATCGAGGGACTCGACCACATAGAGTTATATATAAAACGTAACGTGAAATTGAAAGCGAACGCTTATTTTCTAGTTAAATTGAATATTAAGTTAACTGTCTTCCGATGCTATATTAATTTGTCCCCGTTTAAGTACATGAAATGCATGCCTTATTTCTGGAGCCCTAGTTTATTTCCGATAAAGATCTATCTTATGCGGCCCTCTGCGTTCTGTCGAGCGGAGGAAGTACAGTATGAAGATGACGGAGCGGTACGCCTGTGAGTGAGCGACGGGCCACGGGCCATACAGTGACAGACGCGCGGTGAAGGTCCTTCTGAACGGAAAGGAAGCTGATACCAGTAGATTATATTTGCTAAAAACGTCAATCAGTCTTCCTCGAGGAATTTTAATTGCCAATGGGGCCCTGCTTATCGTCCCAAAGGGTTTATTAATAAACCGCTGATAACGACAGTTAAAAAACACATTCGGACTCCATTACCAATAGGCCTGCTTTCCAGTGTTGAACTTAATTATTCTCTATAACCTGTGTTATATATAGGGCTAATAATCAGCCTTTTGCCTCACATTCCTAGGGCTAGAGGTTCGTTTCTGGTCCCCATTCTGCGTGTAGAGTTTGTCTGTTCTCCTCGGGTCGTGCGGTTTTCTGCTCGCAGCCCAAAGACATGAAGTTAGCGTCTCAGAAATTCCCTCAGTATGTCAGTGTGTGTGTGTGTGTGTGTGTGTGTGTCCCTAAATAATCACTCTTTCTCCCTCAGACACCTGTGAGTGAACCGTTCTATGACCAAAAGGCAATTCAACTGAGAACCTCAACTCCTCACCACGTGGCTCCTCCTCCTGTGCTGATAAGCTACGATTCCATTTAATTTAATTTAATTTAATTTAATTTAATTTAATTTAATTTGTATGACCAAAGATTGCGCATCATTTTAAAAAAGTCTGTGCTTTTGTACTAGAGGCGGAACTCCTGTGAAAAGTGGTGAATTTCTCATTGATGGCCAAGACCCGGATCGAGGGTATATCTCGTTTCTTAATTATAAAATGCTAAATTGGCGTGCACATGTTATCGTTCAATTAACAAACGTTTAAATATATTGTAAAAGCTAAACGATATATAAATACGCCTAGCAGATAGCATAATAATAAAAGCAAAAAAGAAACGCATGGTACATTTTCATCCTAGGAAGAAATTTTAAGACGTGCACGTATGCGTAAGCGGTTAAAGCCGTAATTGTTTCAAAATGTTATATTTTGGCAAAAGTTAAATTGATATTACATTATATTTAATAATACTGCACATGCTACCATCAAGCCAAACGCAAATGAAAAAGTAATCTAGATGCCGCGTGGTCCCAAACGTACTGAATATTTAACAGTACTTGAATAATTGTTCTATTTTAAAGAAAGACACGGAATAATACTGCTGGTAATACAAGTCAATGAATGCACTGTTTCGGTGTTTCTCATTGGCTGAAAACTGGGCGAGCGGAGGCGGGGCATATCGGCGCGCCGTCCCCAGCTCGTAAGTGAATTGGCTGAAGCCCCTGTAAGTCTCCGCACTAACCCCGCCTCTAGTTTGTGACGTCAACGGGCAGGAGAAGCTTTGGCTGTCCACAGACTCTGAGAACAAAACAGTAAGTGATTGTCAGAAGTAGTACGCTGGACCTTATTTTTTTTTTTGCGCGTGGCAAAGGGCAAGACCACGGTATTTTTCGTTTTATTTTGCTATTTTGGTTCATTGGGAAATGAGCGGGTGTCTTAGTCCCGTTCATGTCAACTTATCAGACATATAACTATTTATATCCTCCAAAAGGACGCATGTTATCTAAGTCCGTGTCCTTAATGTAACTGAAGAGGACGCCACTATGCTTCCGAGTCCGGTTACTTCCACGCCGTTCTCAGTCAAAGACATCCTGAAGCTGGAGCAGCAGTCCCGGCAGCAGCACTCCGCACGCCTCGAGCCGCCGCGCGCGCACTTGAGCCAGGACTTGTCAGAAGCCCCGCATTTCCAGACGTCTTCCTCCTGCATGCTGAGCGCCGCGGAGAGCCCCAGCTTCTCGGACGGGGAGGAGAACATGTCCTATCTTAGTGTACTGTCAGTGCGGGACGGCCACGGCGAAGCCAGCCTTTCTCCGGACATGTACGTTCATTCTGCGCTAGGGCACTTGACCGACTCCAAATTAGACGGGGATCCCGAGGCAGAAAGCAGTGAGTTGTACATTTAACCTTAAACCTCTTCTTCTTCTTCTTCTTTTTCTTCTTTTTCTTCTTCTTTTTTTTAAAAAAAAAAACAAAAAAAAACTCCTGTCTTCTTTAACAAAGCTCGCCAGCAGTCATTAAACACATTAAAGCTGCAACCGCATTCTTTGTGAAGACCCCAACACGATAAATCGACGAATCCCAAATAGATATCACTTATCTGTACATGAAATAAATTGAAAACAAACAAACAAATAAATAAATAAATCATAGCCCGCCAGGCGAACGTGTTTTCTTTTTTAAAATTTACTTTTCATTAAAGTAAATGCGTATCCGTTTATAAAGTGATAAATCATCGCGTTTTCGGGTTATGTTACGTTCCTATTAATATTAGGTATACCGTAGTCTACGAAATGAATCACATACATGATTTTAAACCGATAAGTTAGGAAAGTGATCGTTTTGAGGAATGGCCTAATTAAGAGGTTTAATTGAAAAGTGTGGGTATTTAACAATAGCAGCACGGCCATGCATTTGATTCACTTTTTAAAAAATTGGATAACGAAATGTTCAAGTGGGCGAGTTTTAACGCGATTTATAACTCGCGTTAATAAAGCGACACGCACCTAATCGCCCTTGCTATGTGCTTCTGTATTTTCCGCCAGTTATCATTCGATAAATTACAGCACGTTACTGCGAACATCGCCGTCCTGACGACTATAACCGATCTGATTCTCCACATGTTCCTTTCCCTTCACGTTAACCGTAATGAAAGCTCAAGGCCGCGCTGGGGGGCAAAACTTTTGCCTCGTAGACGCGCGACGCCTTAAATCAGAAAACCGCATCTCAACGCTGCTGCGTTCATTGTGTCATCAGAGAGCTGCGGTGTTGATGCCAAGGCCGAGGGATGCGAGGACGGCCGGCACTTAGACTCCGAGAGGCCGCAGAAGCAGCGGACCAGGCGGAAACCCAGGGTGCTCTTCTCGCAGGCCCAGGTATTCGAGCTGGAGAGGCGCTTCAAGCAGCAGCGGTACCTCTCAGCGCCGGAGCGGGAGCACCTGGCCAGCACCTTGAAACTCACCTCCACGCAAGTCAAGATATGGTTTCAGAACAGAAGGTACAAATGCAAGCGCCAGCGCCAGGACAAGTCGCTGGAGATGGCAGGACATCACCAGCCACCTCCACCCAGGCGAGTGGCGGTGCCGGTTCTGGTCCGCGATGGCAAGCCGTGCTTGGGGGGATCTCAGAATTACAACGCGCCGTACTGCGGGTCAAACCCGTACAACTACAACGGCTATCCGGCTTACAGTTACAGCAACCCTTCTTACAACAGCAGTTACAGTTGCAGTTACTCCGGCATTCCAGCGCTGCCCTCCACCACAGCTGCTAACGCTTTCATGAACGTGAACCTAGGTAACATCTCGAACCACATCAACGGCTCTCCTCAGCCTCAGTCGCACCAAGGAACGGCGGTTTCACCGTGTCAAGGAACCCTGCAGGGAATCCGAGCTTGGTAGCTCCAAGCCAAGCCACAACTCTGAGTTTTCCCCTTTATATCACGCTGGTGTAGCTAATACTTTATAGCAAAGATTCTTTTTAGTCATATTCACAAGTTTGTTACGTACATGCAGTATTACCAAAACAGTGTTTTGTATAATAGCCTAGAAACATTTATAAAACGCGACTCGGGACTGTGGGAAATCTTGCAAATCCAGATGTTTACTTCTGTGTCAGTAAAACACGCCGGAGTGTAGTACGGTGGAATGGTCCTTAGAAAATAGCCGGGGATCCACGGAAGGATTCAAAGCAAATAGTGACCCAGAAGTCTAATTTTCTGTTCTTATCCAAGATAAAATGGCGCATTTTCATGTTTAAACAAATGTCAGCTTGGTGACCTTTGGACGTAAAGGTCATTAATATGCCAGTACTGTATGAAGCTATCCGGATAACTTGGCACAAGATTCACAGTGTTCGAATGAAACCGGCCTGCTTTACCGGGAGAATAAAATATTTTGATGTGATGAATCAATACAGTCGCTGTAATGTCCTTAACTGTCGTCGATGGCCCAAAAACCTACAAGCAGTGTCTTGGCCTAAGCTAAAAACGAATGGTATTTATATAAATATACAGTTTGTTGATTAATGTCACAGGCCAGTAAGGGCGACTGGATTTAACAGCACGCCAGTCACCATAGTCCAGAAAAACTGAGTCTAGAAATGTGAGCAAACTTAAATGTCGCTTACCACGCCGGAAAATTAACATTTGTCTGGTTTAAAAAAATACGCCAGTCCTTTATGAAAGAAGTTATTCTACATAATCGTTGCCAGGCTTTCCAGGTGTGGGCCTATACTGATGTAAACTGGACGTTGAACGGATGTGTTGTTCTTCCGGCTAATGCAGATGAATTAACGAGACTTTTTTTACTCTTATTAAACAAACTGGGTGTTTTATTATCTACCATTGCCTGTAGTCTGTACAAATATATATATTTGTAAGTTATTATCATAAACAGGCTTATGAAAATTTGCCACCGACCCATCTTTTCTAACATGTCACATCACTCCACTCATTTCAAGTACAAGAATTATTTTAAAACCAACAAATCTCTGCTCTCGATATTACGTTTTCTGATGAGGAATAGACTACTGGGCATACACATGGAATTTAGAAATGTATAAATGGCATACGATTCCCCCCATGTTTTAAATCACTCCTACACAGAACTAACAAGAAATAAGCAGTCGGTAATATGTTTTCAGGTGAAATGTTTCCAACACACGGCGCACGCACCGACGCGGTTATGGTGTCTGTTCTTAGAATTACGGCTGCTTTGTGTGTTTTTTCGTTGTCCTCTCACATTTCTCAGCATTTGTGTGTGTGTGTTCATGATTCTTCAGATTAAATACAAGGACGATGGTCACTCTTCCCCGCGTCTTGTGGTTCAGGTAGTGAGCTGTTCTCAGCAGCAGCGTGCAGTCGTATTTATTTATTTATTTATTGTTCTTGAACAATAATTCGTGTGAAATGCACGGGTGTCAAACGACAGAAGGAAAAGGGCCCTTTTTTAGAGCCTAGAACCTTTTGGGCATTGGTTACAGCGATGTTTCGTTTTCTTTGCCTCTTGCCACTTACGGTAAATCTCTTGCTGGAGACAGAAAGGGCAGCCGAGGCGCACTCGAATTAATTGTCCGAGTGCCAAATGGTTGTGAAAGAAGGAAGTTTCTCTACATTGCGGAGCCTTAAGGACGCGATTAGGCGTCTAAAATACCCTGAATGAAGCAGCTCGAATTGAGCTGGAGAGTTTGAAGAATAGTCCTTATTGGATTCATGGACAAAAGGTACGTGGTGGGCAGGCTGGGGACTCGTATGAGGAGAAAGGAGCCCAGGAGCTGAAGGATTGACGTCCTAATATTCCGCATTGACGCGGAGGCGGGCGTGAATTTTAGCTGGCTGGCCGTGCAGGGGACGGATGAAAATGTGTTCACTTTTGTTCTTTCCTTTTTGTTCAAAGAGAAAGGGCTTCTGATTAGGAGGTGGTGCCCCAGCGAACTGGAGGTTACAGCGGGAGGCGGCCATCTGAAAGCAAGGCCTTTATTGCTACATGTTTAACCATTTCTCCGTTGTAGGAAAAAAAAATAAAATGAAGGGTGAAGGGTACTATACGGGACAGAAGGACGAAATGAATCAGGAATCGCACAATAAACGACTACCAATTGAACGCGGTACCCAATTATTGCAAAACCAACAACCCACAGTGTCGGCCCAGGCGAAAGAGACTTGTATAATATTTTGTTAAACTGTACTACAAGAAAGAAATTTGTATCTCTGTTTTATATATTCTGCTAGAAAATGTTGTATAATTTCCGACTGGAACATATTATAAAGAAGCTTTTTGTAAATGATGTATCGTTAAGTGAGTGAGGTGATCGTATCAAAGTTGTGAGACGGCTTACGAGTTCAAATAAATGAAAAGTGTTTTGAATAACCAAAAAGCGGACGCGCCATGCTTAACTAATAACAGATTATTAAAATAAATACATACACTGCACAAATTTAATACATCCTGTAATAATTCTTCATTTCATTTTTTTTTTATATATTCCACGAGCACGACAATTGTCTGTTTCTTTTGTTTGCGGTTTTACAATTAAATTGAAAATGCAACGTGACGGCTGCAATCTGAGATATAGTAGACTTAAATTTATCATTCTTAAACAATATGAGACGTCGGGGTTTTTGCGTCACGGAGTCAACCGGAGAGTATACGGGTTAAAACACAGTGTGGGAAACCGCGGAGCCGCATACCAGGCCGGGCAGGACGGGAGACGGGACGCAGAAATGACAACAGACGGAGTTTCAGAGCCATGGATGTTAAACAGACGGCCCGGCGTCTTCACGCCGCGGAGGCGACGCTCCGGAGAAAATACGAGAGACGGCGAGCGAATCGTCACAGGCATGTGTGTAGTAACCGTACAATTAAGGTATGAAGGAAACGCATTTGAAAAACGTCTCTATACTGGAAAATGACACCGTACCAAATAGGCCGATGTCACAGTAACAAGGCGATGACCCGTTCGTCTTATGTTCGCTTATATGTGTATTATTTTTATTCATAAATCTCTACTTCATTTATGGATATCATTTTTATATGAATATATTAAACACAGGCCGGTGCAACAAACCTCCGTGTCACTTCATTTTCTCATAGTTATAATAGGCCTACTTTCCAGCTGCAAAACTAAAAGCATTGGAGTTTGTGCTCCATACATCTGTAATTGAAGAATTCATGTAGTGAAATTTTAAACAATTTTAAAAACATCTTATTTATATATACATAAATATAATTCAATTTGGTGTTTACCTCCGCATAGATAAATTAATATATAATTATTCAATATCAGTCCTAATATTAACGGAAACAATAACGGTTCATTTCAGACAAAATGAGAAAGTTTAGTCGACTGTAAATATTAAGATTAATAAAACAAGGAAAATGAGTAACCCGTGTACAGTTCACGTGCTGTTTTTCAACAAAGGGGTGAAATACACAACGCGATATGAAATTGCGTTAATAGATTTCAGAACAACGCGCCCTCGTTTCCTTTCCCGATTACTGACATGTTCGCGTGTAGAGGTTTATAGTTAACGAATTTCGCACAAGTCGCAGTGATCGCAGATGCTTTGGGACACCTGTATCAAAAGC
The DNA here is from genome assembly GCA_009936485.2 of Gymnarchus niloticus. Lineage (NCBI taxonomy): Eukaryota > Metazoa > Chordata > Actinopteri > Osteoglossiformes > Gymnarchidae > Gymnarchus > Gymnarchus niloticus. The sequence continues at coordinate 2,697,407 of JAACJT020000035.1, forward strand.
ACTCCCACGTTCCCATGTGACTTTTCCCTTTAATAACCTTCCATTTGCACCCATCACTCGCCTGTCACAGTTACCCTATCGCTCCCAGACCATCAGGCGCGCAACTGGGCCTACTGGGCAAAATTCAGTGGCCAAACAAACACCGATTGGATCTAAAGTTTTAACTGCTTCATCGATCTCTGCGGCTCAAATATAATCTTAACCTCTAATCTCTTGATATGGTCGTTACGGAATCCCTAATGCACTGGCGCTATTAATGGGGATTAATCTGACTGTAAACACAGACACCGAGAACGGACAGGCTTCCACTGGTACTAGCGGTGTACTATACTCAGACATACTTGGTGTCAGTTAAGTGGCCCACCGTAGTATGTAAATAGAACTGGCGACAGGGCGGCGACGCTTGAAGAGGCAAGTCGATTACAGCGTAACGCCGCTCCTGACTGCGAGGTAGCGCAGTGAAAGGTCAGTATAGAGCAGCCAGGGAAAGACTGAGGGAAATGAAGGCTATCCAGTAAGGGGCAGGCGTTAATATCCAAACGTTGTGGTAATGTTTCCAATGTGTTTCTATCCTTAATTCGCGCGTAGGCTGTATATAAAGCAGGACATTGGCTGTGGAAAGTTACGCGCGGCCGTTCGGGATCCGCGTATAGAAAAGGATAATCTGCGAACAGGACTTTCAAACGCCGTTAAGCTTCCTCGGCGGACTCGGGGAGGACGTTTTTAAAAGGATGTTCGATCAACATTCAAGATGCTTTTCTGGTTTTGTGGGCAACTACTGCGTTTGGATGTTTACACGTTCAGCCGCACGCACAACAATGAACAGCTGTAACAGCAAACAAACAAACAAACAAACAAACAAACAAACATAGTTACAACGAGCCATATTTATGAAGAATCAATTTAGGTCTTGACGGAATTATTTCAAAGCAGCATCACTTAACAGGACACTAGGCCGTGTGTTACGCTGATGTAATGCACTATTTAAATAGGACTACTATTTTGTGAAACGCTTGTCAGCCAAAATCCACCGTGACTGTGCAGTGAGGCATCCTTTTCTCTGTAACAGGACATTTTTTTACATTTTTTACCACTGCCACTTAAGTGTTTTTCTTCCTCCTCGTAGAAATGTTTATGCATGAGAACCAAAATCAGATCTCTAGTGTGGTTTTTATCCATTTATAGTTAGAGGAGGATTGTCTAATGACCCTGACCTTTGAAACATTAGCGGCCATTATTGCCCTTAATATCTGCACATCTCTCGGGGTGGGGGTGGGGGGTCCTGAATCAACCGTGTAAAATCCTGCTTATTTGAGGGAAAAGAAAACCCCTTTAACAAGATAGGCCTGTTAATGTGGGCTTCGAGTAAACTGCGTTTATTGCATAATTGTCGGTTTGGATCATACAGGGGATTTTGGCATCTGCCGTCTTCACGTCACGTCCTCCTGTAAACGGCTGTTGTCGGTACTCGAATGCCGTCTCACTTCAGCACGTCGGCATTCCCATAACCCAAAGAAACGAAAAAGCTTCTCACACGGACATGTTTAGACACTGCGTTCTGAGCCATGCTGGCTTACACAGGACGACAGAAACACAGAAACGGTGGATATGGAGGGACAAGATGATTCACCAGCCCGCTTATGCATAACATTTTGCGTGGGTGTATCAGCGGAAGGCGGCTGTGGAGTAGAGGCTGGAGTAATGCGCTGTCAGGAAGACGGAGACGTGCATCCGCTTAAAGGCTGATTTGTTAAAAAAATGAATTCCAACAACTTGGGATTTTCAGTAATAATGTGTTAGGCCTTCCTGGTACAACATCAGTTAAATGAGAGTTGTCTGTTTTGTATTCTCCAAATATTCACAGTGAAATGGTATGCATTAATTACCCCTACAATGTAATCGAAGATTACAATCAAATTTCATTCACTACTCATGTCAAAATATCCCACTGTTCTCCCCAGTGAATTATCATGCTCTGAGTGTCCCTGCCAGTTTGAAATCTACCGGGAGTCTGTGGCGACATTTGAATACCTCCTGTCCATAAGGGATACCCAGGAGAAACCAGACAGTGTCTGCTGAGAATGGGTGGAAATCTCACAAATCACACTTGCTACGGTCCTTTTGAAAACTACTTTCACCTCGAATGGCCATAGGTGCTTCTTCGCGGAGTTCTGCAGTCTTCAGTGTTCACCCAAGGTAATCCTTTTAGCGTGAGCAGCACGCCTTCAAAATAAATACATAGTATAACTGTTATTAGTTTCACCAAACTGGGACACGAGAGGAAGGGTGTGAATATTTTTGCACGGCAATATCTCTTTAAATAATGGACTCGTCACGGTAACTGAGTCTTTCCCGTCGGGTTAAAAGAGACAGATTTTGGGACGTGACAGCGACAGGCTTGAGAGTGCGCTTCCCTCTCTGTGCGCTGAAACGCTGCCAAAGCAGTAACTCTACTTGATGGTTTTGTAAAGAAGGACACTCCAAGATGTACTTTCCCAAGTTTTCCAAAGTAGATACCGGCGCACCGGAGACCTCCGGGAAGTAGGGGCTGAGTCATTTATCAGCTTCAGCAATTTCAATATTTATTCTATACTTGGATTCACTGGATAACTATTAGTAAGACAAACTATAACAAATGCGGTGTTTTTCTGGGAAAAACTAGAGTATAACCATCCAGCCAATGGTAGCTGACTTCTTAAGTTTTCTTAAAAAACAGCATCTTAAACAATATGTTGCAGTAAACATAGCCAGGCTATTCAGATAAATCTCAGAAAACAAAACAAAACAAAACAAAACAATAAATAGTTCGACAGCTACCGGTCCAAAACTTTGCATGCAAAAAAAGTAAATACCCCTCGACTTCTTGGCAGTGACATTCACCCGAAAGGACGTTCACATTTTTGTGACAGCATAATTAAGTTATGTCTATCTGGGCATTAACTATTTGAATGCAAAACTTCATAATATAAACAAGCTAACAGTCTATGTTTATCTGTGTTCTTTCATCTAAATCGTGCATAAAAATCTATTCTAATTATTAATTAAATAGAGCAGCATGCTGGCTCACACCTCCAGGGTTCGAATCTCACGTCTGTGTGTGGAGATTTCGTTCTCATCCCATGTCACACAGGTCTCCTCCTGCTGTCCACAGACAAGTAAGTTAACTGGCATTTTGAAATTTGCTAACAGTGTATGGTTGTATGTCTGTGTGTGAACTGGCATCCTGTCCAGTGAGGACCCCAGCTTTGTACCTTGTGTGTGTGGACCCCAGAAGATGGATGGATGGGTGTGTATATATGAATAGACTTTATATTTAATTGACTAGTCAATGCAGTTTTTATCTTCAAATTCTGTGTTGTGTGGATATGTGTGTCACTTCCATTTGTCCTCTTTTCATTTCTGTTAATTCATTCATTCATCACATCTAATTGATTTGTCTCTGAATGGAGCTATATGGCACGATCTTAATAAAGCTACATGACAACTGGTCCAAGGTTGCATTAAAAGAGACAGGATGACTGATTGATTCAATCGCCAGGCTCAGTAACTCCGTTTCTAACTGGCCTCTGAACTAAGGTGTCCGTTCAAATCCCGCTCTCGTTTTTTCGTTGATCTGGACAGAAATAGCTTAGTAGTCAAGAATACCAAGAATACCTCGTTTACTTGTTCTCAGGACTCAAAAGGCGAGCCCCGGTGTAGACTCCTGAGCAACACACTTAACATGAATATCTGTGGTAAAATGTCCAGCTATGCAAAAGGATTAAGTGAGCTGCAAGTCGCTTTGGGTGGGCCTACAGGGTAAGCAACTAAACGTAAAAGAAGATAACGGTTACCCCGCTTGACCCAGTTCAGCAAGGGAAATTTACGCCATCTACCTTATTATCTAGGAATTACACCGGAAGCTCAGTATGTAAAACCTGTGCTGGATGTTAGACGGACTTGTTACCGACCAGCAGCAAATTCAATAACAAAGGAGATAATTTAACAAACATAAGACAGAGTTGCAGGTATGAAAGTAGCATGAAATGAGCTAAAATCAATACGAATATATTAATCAGGAATCACTTTACTGTTCAAATGAAGACATCAAGAAACATACGGAGTATATTTGAATATGTATTTTATTATTAATATAATGTGCCCTGTGGTGGACTTAAATCCATTTCAGGTTGTGCCCCCACCTTGTGCCCTATGCTGCTTGGGATAGCCCCCCCTTACCCCCGGGCGCTGTACTGAATAAGCAGTAGCATGGAAGATGGACGGATGGATGAATGATGAGATCATAACATCCCTGTGATGCACTGCTGCCCCGTACATGATAAGAGGCTAGATGGACAGTATAACAAAACCTCCGGGCATCTAACGCATGTACTGTGTTACATCATAGATTTAAATCTAGGCTGCTGCCCAAGGAAAATTAAGAGCACAGGAGAAGCGTCTTGAATATGTAAATTATTATTATCATCAAAACATAATTAAAATGACACTTTGGCCGCAGGAAAAAAAACAGGTTATTTTAAGCATCCTGAGAACCTTATATCAGGCAACGTAAGAAAGCAGTACGGACGCCGTAAATAGGGTGCGATTATCCTGCTGGTTCAGACTGTCTGTTTTACCGAGACGGGACTCTTTACAGCGGCAGGTGCAGGAGAGTTCAAACATCCACTGAAAGTCCTGAAGTAGACATTCTGCCCTTTCTGGAAAGAGGGATGTGACCTTGGCCACAAGGTGGAGGTACTGATGTTCCTTATAGAGAAGCTAGCCGAGAAAGCAACATCCAGTGATCACACATTTCAGCTTTGATGGATTACAGTCTACGACGCTGGGAAAGTGTAACTCATACTCCACAGGTATTTAAAGGTATAGATACATAGGACCAATCCAGCTCATGAAGGCAGGGCATCATTTCGTTTCCTTTTCCCCTACAATGGCGTGTGACTAAAATCTTCACTTCGGGCTAGTATTCCGTTTTTAAAATCCCACGCCCGATTTACATTTGGGAAAGAAAAATCTGCCCTTAAAGGCGGGACGTGTACCATGCCCGTTTAAAAAAAAAAAACAAAAAAAAAAAACAAAAAAAAGCTTGTTGATAGCAATATTTTGAAGCGTTTGTAATAATTTTGTCTCATTTAACTGGCCAGATTTGTGCCTTAACCGAGTTAAAAAGCAGCGTGTTCCTTCAGCGATCCAAACACCTGGACTGCTCTGTTTTGTGGGAGGAATCGGGTGGAGGAAAGTGACCATGCTGGATTTAAACCCGTGTGTCAAATAGCTGGACGCTACAGCAGCCGCATCGACAAATAAATACAAGTATTTATCCTATTTAATACAATAGTTTTCATACAATCCTTTGATGACTGGTTTTGCAGGTTTTTGTTTGTTATAAAAAACCACGTAGACTGACATCTGCTCAGTTAGAAAGATAAATACCAAGCGATTGGTATTTCACTGTTGTGGTAAAATTCTTGCATGAATTTTCATTCATTCATTTTATTTTTCATTTTACTTTTAGTAGGATTATACAGTAAAACAAACACCCAAGAAGTGTTACAATTATAAGACTATACTCCGTTTACAAACCCTTTATGTACAAATCTGAGCCTGAGAATTGTGCATGATGTAAAACAGCTATTTTCATACAGCCCTTTAGCCCACACATTAAAATGACCTCTGATGGATAAAAAGGAATATACGAGGTATAATAAATGAAGTTCGACAATTTCTATTGACGGTTGAATACAGTTAAACTTTTTACTCTAATTTATAACCAAATTAAAGTTATTGGTGTAAAACGTTTGTCTGTTTTATTAATCCCAGTAGACCAAAACTTACCCGAGGTGGACACGGTGTACATCCATCTCTCTAGTCTGCAAAACATCTTGACAGCCTATAAAACAAGATTTTAATTAATTCTTTTATTCAATTACAACAATAAAAATCACTCAAAGCATCAGATGATTTCACAATAATTTCAAATGTCAACACAAGTACAACAATAAAGAAAACACACTCTCCATAGTCACAGAACATGCTGTAAAATATAGGCCTGTATGACTGAATTTGGACGTTCAGCTTCATAGTCCATTCAGAAGAACTCGCGGCTCCACCAAAAACTCAGGTTTTACTAACTTTTGTAAACCTGCAAGCTGAAAACACCCACGTTCACGCTTGACTCCGTCCCGTTATTTTGCTAGATGATTAGCGTAATCCTTCAAAGGCTGTGAAGGACAGCGTGTCATTTAATAAGCATGACACACTGTGGGATGAGCGGCCGCTGGGATGGGGGCTGCCTTACTTCGGAGGTGCAGGTGAAGAACCCCGTACTGCTCAGGAAGCCCTCAGAATAACGTCGGACGGCCCAGGAGAGCCGTCTGCGCCCGGGAATCTAGGGGACAGCACTCCAAAATGTGGAATATAAGCGGGAATTTCGTTTTCAAGGTAGCAACTGTCTTTCTCCGACAGAGATTGATGCTTTACCTGCTAAAACTGCAATTACAGTTAGAGCCTTAATTTGGTACGCTTTTGCGCGGGCATCGGCGTAGATTCCTTCTGTTTCACAGTTTAGAAAGACAAATACAGCTGCTTTCGCAATGAAAAATTCATCACATTATTTCATTTAAACGTTTTGTATTGCAGTTACATTCTGACTTGATGGGTGTGTATGTTTCGTAAATCGATTGCTTCATTTTGATAAAGACTTAACAAAAGGCGACATTATTTATGCGCTAATTATTTAATCAGCTCCGGGTTCTCAAGAGATTTCTGACCAGAAACTAACGTAAATCCGAGAACGACCGCTTTCCAGGCTCCGGTTCACACGGATCGCTCTACAGATTGGAGAGGATTACCGTCATACAGCCTGAAATGAGAGAATAAGATGAATGAAAACGAAACAGGGACGAGCATCACCTACCAGGCTGTGCGAAATTCAAACCCACCCTACAAGCAAACCACTGCCTCCAGTGCTATTAGGACGCAACACGCATTTTGGCACTTCGGGTGCTTCATTAAAGAAATGCAAAAAAACACAACCTGGCCGTTAAAAGGTAGCGTTTGGAGGCGCCTTATCTCTTGGTGGGTTTACTTGGAGTTACCCCCAGATGTCAGATGCGGCTCCGCCAACAGGACATGTAAATAAACTGGTTATGTGAATTCCTGACTCCTTATGTGAATATTTGAACGGGATTAAGAGCGTGGAGAAAGCCAAGTGAGAAAAGATACTGATAACTCCTATTGGCGTTCAAATTCCCGAGTCTGACGTTTAAAACGGCTTCATTCACAGGACAACAACGACATTCGAAGACAAACAATGTAGGTCTGTGTTATTTTAAAATAATTCGTAAGAAAATAAGAAAGACTAATTAGTCATTTGAGATCTGAGCGCCTTAGAACAACTTTTTGGTCACTTAACAGAATATCGAGGTTCTTTATATTTAACACACACGGGAGTGGAAGCACACAGAAATATACACGCGTGAACATGAATTTGTGGTTTGATAATAGACGTCAGCTGTAGCTTATAATCAGTTATTTTTTTTGTTTTGTTTTTGGGGATGATTCTTGTTTGTTGCTGCAATCGTAATAAAATTTAAACAATTGTTGTCCATGGATCATTTCGATGTTTTGTTCTTTAAAAAAGAGTCAGGTTTAATCCTTCATTAATACATTATTAATTTCAGCATTCATCCTGGCGGGTAATGATAACTATTTTACATTAAATAACTAGTAATCAATATTCAAATTTCTCAGATATAGACCGTTCAGATCATTGCTCTGATTGCTGTATTACACTTTGATATAAAATATTCCAATAAAATGTAAACACTGGAAGTTCCCACACCTAACGTTTTTAAGAAAAGCAAAATAATGTGCCATTTCCTTGGTCTCCACTGAGTGTGTGAGGTGACGCCTTCGTTTTCGCCGTTCTCGGTAACTTCAAATCCTTTTATATTCGTTACACGTTTAACATCAGGAGCCGGTGAACGTTGCCACACGACACATAAACTTTCAAAAGACGAGGACAGCCCTGGAGGGCTTCTCGACAGTAATCATTCATTATCCAGACTAGCCTACAAGCATTTCCTCTAAGCATCAAGAATGGCTGGAGACAGCGGTTTCTGAAACCTTATTACCATTACAATCAAAACGCTGGGAACAACACACACAAAACCGAACTCAATCGGTAATGTGTTTATTTATCACATTACGGCCCAAAAGATATTTCTGTAAAACCAGCATGACATGTAAAACTCAGAGTAACGAAAGCTGTTTCCCAACATACTGTATATTACAAGTGATTTGCATTATATAAGTCATCCTAATTAAAAGCATGTTGCTTTTTCAAACGAGTAAATATATATTTAAATAGGCCACTTAATCGTTGGTCAAACGAACCTTGTATTTCTATGTCACTGACATTTTGTTGCCATTACCCTTCTGTGTGGTTCTTACGATGGTCCCTGGAGGAACCAGAGTTTGCAGATTTGCAGATTTCTACTTGAGCAGCTAAATGCATGCCAGCTGAACCATTTTGGTCCAACTGACCCTTATGCGCCATGTCAAAGTTGAAAAACAACGTTGGAAACCAGTGCCCAAGTCCACAAAGTTCTATAGAAATGATTCAATAGGAAACGATTACAGCCAGGTATTGTTAAGCAGTAAGTTGCTGAATTACTGTGCTTCTCAGGTACAGGTCCCAGACCGCCATGTGATTACCTGCTCCTGATTAAAGGCAATAGTAGACATTTAAATAAAACAGTAATATTGACTACAGGTGCACGTCTTCACCTTAAGGTTTCTGCTACCCGCATGGCTCCACATACAAACACACGCCTTTCCAGATTCCCTAACGATCCCCTTTTCTCTCGATTTTTCTCCAAACCAGGAAAGCCTGCCCGAGCCTGCAAGCTATATTTCGATGGGGACTCGTTAGTTTCCACGTCACGATCCATCGAAACGCCAGCTGTCTCTATAGGTAGATCACTGTCATGTGAGTGGAATGCGGCTTCTGCCCCGCTGGATGCTTTGCTTGGCTAGCAGGATATTTTACTTCAGATACATTCTGTTCCCTTTCAGATCCATTTGTATGCGACCTGAGTTATCATTTTTCTAAAATGAGCTGGAATATCTTACTTGATGGTCCCTCAGGTGCAGGAGGAATGACTGCAAACTGCGTGAGTAGCTATACATAAACACGTGGACCATCAGGTAAAAATTAAAGTTTCACAGGAAAAGAAAAAAACATTTGGTCACAGACTGTGGTAACAAATACGAAAATTATGACACCTTAATAATTCTATAGACATAACGAGGAACGGCAAAAATAGCCTGGCGTTGTTGTTGAACACAGCCAACAAAGGACTCGGTGTTTACAAACCAGTCACTTTTTTAAACATCTCCCTCCGAGCAAATGCACCAAGTGCCTTGCATTAGCTAGCATCTACAAGGAGCTGCAAATAGTCAGACAGACATGTTTACGGTATTAATAAAACACGCTATCATTCACAGGCAATGTCAGCCAATTCTGCCACATGGCTTCAGGCTCATTTGAAGTTATAGTTAGACGTTTTGCCATCAGCTGACTACCTTTGCCGTATATAGCTGCAGTCCTTTTTCCTGGGACTGAACTCAGCATGGGTCTCAGAGGTGAAGGTCCACGGTAATTTTTCGTCGGGGCCAGCCGCTGATGCATGCAACTGCAAGGTCTTGGGGAGTAAACCCAGAGAAGAGGCGAGAGACCGTTAATCCCTTTGTTTGGATACAACGGAAGTTTCTGGTGACCCTCTGCCTCTCCTGCTCCGTCTGAGGCTCTGGGCCGCCACAGACATCCCAGCTCAAGGGACCCTTGATCCATCATGGAAACCATTAGGTGAGAAGCCCCCTCCCACCCAACCTACGGGTACGGCTGCAGTTTGTCTGTGGCAGAATATGGCACATCATTGTGCGTAGTATTAAAATGGCTATTCCTTGCATTTTT
>JAACJT020000035.1:2710096-2742413 GCA_009936485.2 Gymnarchus niloticus
GGCCTGGCGTGCTGTGGTCCATGGAGTCGCGAAGAGTCGGACACGACTGCGTGACTAAACAACAACAACAACAACAAATGTAAAGCTCGCTTCATAGTACACCCCACAGTTACTAAACCACAGTGTCACCCACTATACCAGAAAAGAACACAGCAGAGTCCTTATGTCATTAACTTTGTATTATTTCTACATGGTAACTGCAGGAAAAAATTTGAAAAAATTTCCTAACCTGGGAAATTACACTGTAAACTGACGGTGAATTTCCAATTTCAATTTGGAAATGTCCTTCACTGTGAGGCTAAATATGTTAACTTGTTTTTTTTACTGTTATAAGCAAGAGTTCTGTTTAATAAACAAACCTTTTGAAACAAAACACCTGCGGTAAATAATTACAGTTCAGCTTTCCCTTGATTGCAAAGGCCAGATTATATTGCTCACTTGTGAATGCATCATGTTAAGTAAATAAATGATATCTTATTTAAATATTTTACATCATTTAACACTAATCTGCTAAACAGAGCATATGAGATTAGACAGCCTACCCTCAAATTTCAAAACCTGTGTTTATAGTAAACACTACTCAACCCTCTGACTCTATCATTATCATGTGTTTTTAATACAGTGGCTCAGAGCTCAAAGCCTGTCACTTAAACTTAATGAGCAGATGGTTTTGCATCTCGCCAAGTTCAGGACGTTTACACACACGGATCTGAATGAGCTGTCTCCGCAGCCTGCCGGATCGAGTGAGGCGTGCTGTATGAATGAAGGCTTGGGGACGTCACCCATGAACACCTGCACGTCATGTGACTATAAGGCCTTGACTGGTTAAAAGCAAACATACACACATGGGTTTCCCAACAGGAGTAAGAGGTAACCGTTTACAAGCCGATGTACACGTGACACCAGTGACAAACGCACATTCAAAATCCATTCAGAAGAAAACCACAGATCCACAGTATCTTCTGTGCTTCATGGATGGAGCTGATGGATGGATGGAAACTTGACTAATCCTGTAGGAAGTTACGGAAAATCAGATTTGCGCTCTGCCGGTGGAGTCCAAAAACGTATACTTAATTTCTGTCTACGATACAACTAACAAAAGCACCTTGGGAAAAACTCGGACTGCCAACCGACTTGAGCAAACTAGGACATGCCTACCCCCCAATTCCACTGGCAATGTCTTTTTGAAGGATTAACCAGATAACACATTCATCTTTGTAAAGCTGTGTAAGAAACATTCTGAGTTAGGTGACTTCAGCCTGCATGATCATCGTAATCCCAGACACACAGTGAAAATGTGAGGTAGCTGAGGCGTGGAGAAATGCTTCCTCATATACACCACAAAAAGTACAATTACAATATCACTAGGAGAGGCGACCCTTCAGCATTTTCTGTCTGCATGACAGACTTTCACAAGAAAAACATGAATCGTGGGTATTTTACTAACGAGATAACAGATTGAGGGAGGCACGGTGGCTTTCGCCTGCAGGGTTAGGGGTTTGAATCCTGCCTCTGCTCTGTGTGTGTGGAGTTTGTGTGTTCTCCCTGTGTCTCGTGGATTTTTCTCTGGGTACTCCGGTTTCCTCCCGCAGTCCAAAGACATTCAATTAGGTTAACTGATGTCTCTAAACTCCCCAAAGCTTCACAGCTTATGATGATGTGTGAGAGTGTGTTCCTTGCATTAGACAGGCATGTCAGGGTATACTATCGCTTTTTGCTGCCTGGCTCCACCATGTGATGCTGGCTGATGGAAGATGAATGGAGCAATCATGCTGATGTAGACGAAACACATTTTTTTTTAACTGTGTTCTTTGATACGTTAATAGATGTGTTATATGTTAGATGTATGTTAAAATATAGATATACAGATAGACATATAGATATGTGTTAAAATTGGTTGACATACATTGGGGAAAAACTGTTATGTGGACAAAAGCATCTGCTAAATAAACTTAAGAGGTACAGTTGCTTATGTTACGATTTGACTTTTTTTTTTTTTTTTTTTACAAGCTATCATTATTGCCACTAGATGTCACAATTTCTGACTTTTGCATTCATTTTCTTGGCGATACACTACGAATGAGCTCTGGCCAGACGGTTATGCATTGTCCCCTGCTAACGTCATTTGTCTTTGGCCTCCGCTCGTTCCTGGCAGAAAATGTAATTTAAAAAAATCCGTATGTGACAGACTTTTATGCATTCTTTGAGCGAACGTTGTGTTTTGAGTCTCCTGTGGGTCACCGTAGGGCTGAGTAACTGGGGGATGACTTTTTAAAACAAAAAAGCCAGTTAATGGGTGTCAGCAGTTTGGCAGTCGTGGGCATCCTGCATTGCTTTGGTTTTAGTGCACCCCGTGTAATCAAACGAACCCGGAGGGCTTGGGGCCATGCTCATCTTCTCTGTATTGTTCCAATTTTAGAATGCCTTTTCATGGAAATGTACTACATATACATATAAAAAGTAATAAAACTTACTGCAGAGCCACACATTTTACGCTTCTCAAAATAAAGGGTGCAAATCTTATTTTTAACCTGAATATCCATCCATCTTGTAACATTTCTCCTGGTCACGGTGGAGCCCGGGACCTATTCCAGGCAACAGTACTGTACATGGGGCATGGATGAGCCGGCGTGTAATCTTTGTTATGCAATTAGTATTTTTATGTTGTCATGTTGAGTATTTGCGTTTTCCTGTAACGACACAGGTAACGGCCATCTCCAAAATTCAGACATAAAGATCGCACCCTTTGAATATAAACTTTATAACATGCATTTTTTTTTTGTTTGTTTGTTTTAGCCATCTTAAACTTGATGCGTAGGTACTTGTTAGTTACTAGCCTCGCAGTCCGCTAAACCTGCACGCATCTCTTCTTAAGGGCTAACTTTTAAAAATCAGAATGCTGTGTTCCAGGGCATCAGGTCCGGTTTTTATTACCGAGGAGGATTACAGGATTTCAGCAATACTCCAGCAAGCCAATTTGTGCTGACCAAACAGCTGCGCCCCCTCTCGGCAACGAGAGCCAAAGAAGGACGGTAATTTTGAGACAAATGAGGCTTCAAAACTCGTATCGGGTGGGACGATCCTGAACTAACCAATCAATGCTGGCGCTAAGTGAGTCTTCAAAACGATACCCGACGCTGATTGGTTAGTTCAGGATAGTCCCGCCCAATACTGGTTTTGAAGCCTCACTTTGAGACGAATGAGGCTTCAAAACCAGTGGAGACCGCCCCGTGTCCCTTTTCGTCGCCGTTTCGCGACAGCTACCCCGGTCTCCTCCTCCTACTCGTGACGTCCGTATTTTGTGGTGAAAAGGTCGCTGCCGACGCCGTCGTCGAGACGGGGCGGCGTTTAGCGGCGGCGGCGGCCACGGCGGCGCGAGCGAGCGCGTGTCGCCTTCCTCGGATCGGAACCGAGCCGCGACGTGGAACTAATGTTCCGATAACAGGCGTCTAAAAGGCGGTTACCGTTACCGTCACCGGCTAGCCGGCTAATAGCTAGCCTCACGCGTACGTGGACAAGCCAGGCACTCGTTTGCGAGGGATTTACTACATTAAATGTGTATTCAGGTAACCGAACAGCTGCAGCCTAATTTATTGTTAGGGAAAATGTCTAAAATGGCCGTGTATTAAATAATGTCAGTGTTTCGGTACCTTTCAGGCTAAGTAACGGTCATGTTGTGAAGCGGAAACCGGTTTCAGTTCAAGTTTATCGGTTTTGTGGAAGCTCGTATGGCCAGTATGAGGCTGAACAGCTGTTAAGGAATTTTGTGTTAATCTTTTTGTCAATACAATACATTTAAGAGCGAACTATGAGGTAACTTTTATGTTTTTTTTTTTTTTTTCTGCTTGAGTAACTCACCTTTTCTGTTTCCGACGCCCCGAAGGCTGTAGGGTCCATGTACCACGTGATCAGGCGGAGGTGACAGATGCCGCCAGCCACATGGGGAGGTAACCTTCCTGACCTGTAACCGTGAGCGTTGACTGCTCTTAAGGGGTCTTGCTGTCAGTCTTTTGGCCAAAAGTGTTGCCGTACATGTTGCTTCTTTGAAAACCTGCTACACTGTCATTGTGCACATCAGTGTGTAAAAACAGGATAAAATGACTTTAGGGGACTCGCACCGCGTTGTCATGACAGCGTTGCTCTCGTTAGCGGCACTGACGGCGGCCCCTCCACTTGCGCAGGTTGAGCCTGTCCTGCCGTGTGCCAGCTTCCTGGCACTTCAGCCTGCCGCTGTTGTCCCTGGGCTGCCTGCCGCGACAGCGCTTCTTCTGGCCGGTGCTTGTCACCTGCCTGCTGCTGCTGCTCCTGGGCTTGTACCAGACCGAACGCTGGGGGCCTGCTCAGCGGCCGGGACACGTGAATAAGTGAGCATGTTTTGGGGGGGGGGTGGGAATATGCCATTATCTTGCACGCGATGAGGGTGTGAATGGGAATTCGTGCATTACGTAGGCGACTGTTGTTCACCTAGCCTGGGGCATCTGTCTGGTTGTGCACAAGTTTAACCGTAAGCCCTGCCTCTCTCTTGGACAGGTACTTGTCCCTCATGGAGAACATGGAGGCGACTGACGTGACGAACCCTGCGCTGAATTACGGGATCGTGGTGGACTGCGGCAGCAGCGGGTCCCGCGTCTTTGTGTACTACTGGCCCCCCCACAATGGGAACCCCCACTCGCTGCTGGACATACGACAGATGCGGGACCGCGACCGCACCCCTGTGGTCAAGAAGATCAAGCCGGGTGAGGGGACAGGGTAGGGTTGGCGGGTGGGTGCTAGAGGGCACATAGATTGTTGTTCTGGGGAAAGTCACTTTATCTGTGATTGTGAAAAGTGCGGTACACCTACCTGTTATCAAGCCACCTGTTTAATAAAGGAACATTCCCAGGCTTTCAGGAGGAAAGTACTTTGGACTTCTCAGTATTTACTCTCCTTTTCCATGATGTTTATAATAAATTCTGAGTGGTCTAGTGTCCCCCACATAACAAGGAAGTGTTCTCTGCTGGTGCGGCTCACCCCCATTTAGCAAAAAGGGTTTTAATTTCTGTCCCATCTCCTAAATTTTGTTCAGTTTCAATTTCAGTTCAGTTTATTTTCCTCGCGCCTTTCACAAGACGATTGCCCAAAGGCACTTAACGGTAGGGTGATAATTATAATGTACTTTGATGAAAAAGGAAAAGGCCAGAAGGTAATGGGGGAGAGGAACCAGAAACTCCTCAGTACAGAGAAATAAAAACCCTTCGGGGGTCAAAGGTCAGCTGACTGTCCACCCTCCTTGGACATGCTGACATTATCAGAACATTATTTTATGAACATCCTGTGAGATCTCCTGAAAACCACCATTTAAGTAGCTACTGTATTTCTGTCCTTATTAGCAAACGGAGTACCTGCCGAGTAAACTGTTAACGTTTTTGCCAGTGACACATGCCTTTTGTTTACAGCAACCTTCCTGTGTTGTGATGTTTACACATCCCCCTTGCCGCTTTCTCCAGTTTCCTGTTAATGTTAATCCTCAGAGCTACTGAAAAGGTGACAATGAAATACCTATAACTGCCAGGAAACGAAACCAAACACGTCAGCTCGCACTATAACTGCAAGTACAGTAGGGATTCCTACTACAGAAGGCCTGACAAATGAGGCATGGTGTCAGGTTTCCTCGATCTCGCCCTTGCTTGTAGCCTGCAGGGTCTTCAGCCTTGATTGTCAAGTCCCATGTTGACTCTTCTGTTGACGGGCTTGGTTCAAGGTGATATCAGGTGACCCCTGTTGGCTTTCTTTGACTTTCTGCTCGCGTCCAGGCATATCCACGCTGGCACTCACGCCAGACAAGGCCAGCGACTACCTGCAGCCTCTGCTGAGCTTCGCCACGGCCCGCATCCCCAGGGAGAAGCACCACGAGACCCCCTTGTACATCCTCTGCACGGCCGGCATGCGGCTGCTGCCCGAAAGGTGGACTTTCCGTCTGACAGCCTGCCTCTCGTGCCAGGTTTCTAATGGCACCACTCGCAGTGTGGCAGATGGCCGGATCGATGCAGGTTTAGAGCTTGCGTTTGCCAGCCAGACACTCGGCAGCAAAGTAGCACTTTCAGAGTCTGTTGTTTTTGGTTGTTTCTTTGTCTGCTCGCCCACATCCTGTGCGGCCGCTGTCTTTCCGTGTCCGTCTTGCAAACGGACTTCGCCTTTGTTGTTCCAGCCAGCAGGTGGCGATCTTGGAGGACCTGGCCAAAGATGTGCCAGCAGAGTTTGACTTCCTGTTCTCTAGCTCCCAGGCAGAGGTTATCTCTGGGAAACAGGAAGGTATGAGGTGTGGTCTTGGGTGCCCCTGTCCTCGGGCTGCAGCGTGTGCATTAATGTGTTGTCAAAAGCACGATTTGCTTTTTTTTTTTTTTTTCTCCTCCTTTCACTGCAGGAGTTTATGCATGGATTGGCATTAATTTTGTGCTTGGCCGCTTTGACCACGCTGATGAAGGTGAGTGTCAGCTTAAGACAAACCCTCTTTTACCTGTGTTGGGGTGGCAACTGCACATTATGTTTGTGTGGCATGGTGTTCAAAGGCACAGGCGTTGTAACACAATGGCTCCTGGCTGTTGTAGTTTTAAAGAAGAGTCTAACCTGATCGTGAACATTGAATATGACCTTCAGTAAAGGTCACTGATAGTTATTGATGGTTTGTTCCTTTCCTGAAACCTGTTGATCCTATGTGAACTTAATTTCGGTTTAAAATAATTTGCTGGCTGCTGAGTACCTGAGGATGCGAACAGTGTGTGCCACCTTCTGTCTATCTGGTAAAAGTTAAGTGATGTGGTGGGCCAAAATTTCCTTTTTCCCATTTGCCACAAAAGCAGAAGTGCTTGTTGGGACGCCACATTCTGAGCGTACGTTACACATCGTAACCTGGGCAGACCTGACTGTTTCAGGGGATGACGCCGTAGTCGAGGTTACCACTGGAGTGCAAAATCAGGAGCCAATCAGCCGCAGGCGTACAGTTGGCATTATTGACATGGGTGGAGCCTCGCTGCAGATAGCCTATGAGGTGCCCACTGCCATCACCTTCAGCTCACCTGAGCAGGTAACAGCTGCCCTTTGAAGATGTAGTAGTGGGGGTTGATGGTGGCAGCCTGAAGTCTTCATGTGAGACTTAGGGAATTGTAGGGTTCTGGCTACTATGAATGGTGCACTCCTCTGCAAGGGGAGGAGCTTGGGGTATGGTGGCCCTCACTTCTCCACCTGCCCTTCCAGGAGGAAACAGCCAAGAACCTGCTGGCGGAGTTCAACCTGGGCTGCGACAAGGACCACACCCAGCACGTGTACCGCGTCTACGTCACCACGTTTCTCGGCTATGGGGGCAACATGGCGAGACAGCGCTACGAGGATGAGCTGCTTAACAGCACGCTGGCCCGGAACAGGTATCTCTGCTGGCCTATTCACTTTGACGTCTTCGTTAATTACTACCATCTTAGGAAAGTTGTAGGCCCCACTTGGAAGGTCTAAATGTACAACATAATTAGACCTCTTGGGGTCCAGTTAGTACCTATTATCCCATATGTAACAGCTCTCTCAGTCACTGGCTAAATATGGTCAGCGGTTAAGGAATCGGGGTCATGTGCTGAACCCAGTTCCAATGAGCTGCAAGTGGGCATCTGGACCACCATCATCCAGGCGATGTGCTGATGTGTTAAAGTGCCAACTGGACCCTCATTTGTGTGCATATGCCCACCCAGGCTGACGGGCGACCAGACGGGCATGGGAGAGTCCTCCCCCTACCTGGACCCCTGCCTGCCGCTGGGTCTCTCTGACTCTGTTCAGCGGAATGGGCAGGTGGTCTCCCTGCGGGGTCTGGGCGACTGGCGGCGGTGCCAGGAGGCGGTGAAGCCGCTGCTGGGCCAACCCAATGGGACGGCCTCCCTGCGGGGTGCCTACCAGGCGCCCATCGACTTCCACAACAGTGAGTTCTACGGCTTCTCTGAGTTCTACTACTGCACCGAGGATGTTCTGCGCATCAGTGGCCAGTACAATAGCGTGCGATTCTCCAGCGCTGCCACGGTAACTTTCCGCCTACCTTTTGGACATGTGGCCTCACAGCCTCACCATGATCGTATCCATATGACGTGCCTGGGGCTTTCCTCATCCTGGACTCCGCTGTCTCTTTCTGCAGGAATATTGCGCCACCAAGTGGTCGACTTTAAAACAGCGACTGGACAACAAACTGTTCTCTGTACAAGCAGACCTCCCCAGACTAAAGTAAGGCCCTTTTCTCAACAGTTTGTAATATGCCTTTTGCCGGTCCGTTATTAATTAATCATTACTTTCCTTCCAGTGACGAGTAATGAAGAGGGGTGGTAGGATGTTCGCTAACTAATTGACGTAAATGTTATTCCCAGGAGGGAAACAGACCAGCAAACTCATATGACTTAAAGTGCAGCCTAAGTGCTTCATGTAAACGGACCTTCGAACCCCTGCCCAGGTACCAGTGCTTCAAGTCGGCTTGGATGTACGAGGTTCTTCACTCAGGATTCAGGTTCCCACGAGACTACAGCAGCCTGAGGACGGCTCAGCTTGTCTACGACAAGGAGGTGCAGTGGACCCTGGGAGCCATGCTGTTCAAGACACGATTCCTGCCTCTCAGGTAGGGGCCCTTTTGACCATGTCACGCCCTTTAGAAATTCAAGGCTTAGTATTTTTTACAGAACACACTTGAATGTATCCAAAGCGCCGTATATAGCTTGCCACCCGCTCACAGATCTGCAATATAAGTTTCTTTTCTCTGATGTGTTCCATTTTAAGTCTTAAGGGTACAACAGCTGCCCCTCCTGGATCCTTCAGATGACATAACCTAAATGCCTTCTTGCTCCCGCCCCATCCCTGATTTGCTTAGCTTCCACAGTCTAAAAGCATAGTCTATTAAACAGTAATGGAGTACTCAGTTGCCGCCTTGTTAATCAGGCAGACTCCTACCTTTTGTGTGTGTGTCCTTGGCCGCAGGGACCTTCGGCAGGAGTCGCCGCGGGCATCTCATGCAGGTTGGCCTCGCATCGCCTTCGTCTACAACCACTACCTGTTCTTCGCCTGCATGCTGACGGTGCTGCTGGCCATCCTACTCTACATCCTGCGACTGCGGCGCATCCACCAGCGGGAGCAGCGTCAGGCGGAGGCCCTGGACCTGCTGTGGGTGGAGGAGGGTGCAGCCCTCATGGGTGTCTGAGGGGCATGGCGAGGAGGTGGACGGCTCGGTTTTTGGGTCTGGGTGAGAAGGGCTGAGCAGGACTCGTGCCTAATCACCACGCTTGAGCGAGGGTTAGGACGCACCCTGATTGAGGACGACCCCCAGCGGGCCTGTGCTCTGGGGGGAGGGTGGCCTTCCACACCCCCAGCCTCCCTCGTCCTCCGGACACAACGTCACGTTTTCTGGTTTCACCGGGTCTCTCGGGGTTGCTGGTGCTCACCTCCGGCCCACAGCGAGCACCGGGCCAGGAACACGGGTGCAGTGTTGGAGTGTGCAGAGGCGCTGGCAGCTCTGAGCAGCGATCTCGCTGCAGCCAAGAAGCCATAATGCGTTTGTTTAAACAAGGTCCCAGCCCAGCAGAGCACTGTCCCGCTGTGGGGCCTTCATGTGGGACTGCTCTTTACAACAAAAGCCTTTTGTGTTCCAGAAATAGCATGAACAGACATGGCAGGGCAGTAAATGAACTTTTTTTTTAACCTAATGCAGAGCTTAACAGTGCCAGTGTTACGGTGTGTTGCATCAGAAGAACAACCATGCTGATGTCAACGCTCAACTTCCAGCCCTGGGAGGGGAGGTGGGACGGGACTTCAGCAGAGAGATGGAGCCAGGTGATTGTTAACTTTAGTGACAGCGTTGCTAATTGCCAGTCGGCGGAGCCCGACGCGACAGGCCCGGCTTCGCGTCCGTCATTTTGATTTACGCGGTGACCAAGACAGTCGTCATGGAGACCACTCTGCCAAGGAAGAACCGTGGGTAGGTGTGGGTGGGTGCTCCCTGCAAATAGAGCGTGGTGACAAATCGAACTCCTGCCTGTCGTCCAGCATCAAGCTCCACAGAGCACCGCTTCCTTTGCTGTTGTAAATATTTTCCCCATTCCTCGCTGAGCCAGGTCGATGTGATTCTCACGGTGTGTGTGCGCGCGCCCCGAGTCTGTTTACGATGGTATGTCCGGCGTTGTCGAAACTCGACTCTCTGCTCATTTTCCCTTTGCTGCCTGAACTATCAAATCACACCTACGCACTCAAAAAATGCGACCAGTGCTGTTTTGGTATTTTAAGTTTTAACAAGGACATCCCCCCCTCTCCATTCTGCAGCTGTGAAATGGTTCAATTATGAAGGTCGAACTCTACCTCGATTATGGTTTGATCAATGATGGCACCTGGGCACAGCAAGCGGGCATTGTGAAATGCCAATAACAGACACATTAACGTTCTGCATTTTTCGGGTGGAGCTTGGAGAGGATTGCGTGGGCAGCAAACGAAAGCCTTATTAAATAATTTTTTATGAAGTGTGCTGGCTATATTCTTGTTGCTCTCCTCTGTGGTGAATGTGGGGTAGCGACAGCCCTGGGTGTGTCAGCGTCAACCCCCCCCCCAAGAATACACTATAGATTTAACCAGTTGCACCAGAGCCATGCCAAGCAGGACCAAAGGGTCCACACAGTTCCTTTGAGCGTCGAACCCACAGCCTTTGTCGGTGTCTCTGCTAAACGGCTTATAATTTTACTCAGTAACAGAAGGATTAGTTTAATATCCCAAATAACTTTGGGATCAAACAGGGGCCTCCACTGTGGGATTTAACTAAATTTTCTACCAGTACAAGGACAGGTTGTAAGACACTACATTTCAAAAATCAAAAGCAAGGCATTTAAAAAAATACTTTAATACAACAGCTGCTTATAAATAGTAAAATATACATTATACAGGTATACAGTACGCTCACAGAAAACAAATTAGGCTTCTATTTGTACGGCACTTTTTTTTTTTTTGTGTTTTATGATTGCTACCGAGAAAAGGTGGGAAACATACAAGTGTTACTTTTTGTCAGACCATAGCATGAGAAAAAGGTACCTATGTTTGGATTATAGGAGACAAATGAAGTACAAAGACCATGTGGGAGATGGCAGTAGACTGTTAAGCTTTCTGGAATGACAGGTCTCAGTCTATCAGCGCTGCCAGATCCTCACTTGACTGCTGCGTTCTCTACGACACCAGTCCTGCTCCTCTGACGCACGGAGCTGGAATGGAATTAACTCCGAATGAAATCGAAGCTGTTCAGCCAAGAGAAGAGGGAAAGAAAGAGAAGAAAACAACTCCAGGAGCGAAAGAAAAGCAGCCCCTGAATTCGACATAACACTGTGGAAGAAGCGTATTGTCTGTGGATAGGCACTCAGCATGGATTTTATTTTTTTTTTTTTGCTAGCTAGTGTCGATACACGTGCATCGCTACTGGTGCGTCATCTCAGGACCCAGTACACGCGCGTGGGTCCATGGCTCTGGATGCACAAAGGATTCAGAGGGTGCGCGTGACGTGCGTAGTGGGACAAACACTGGTGCGTGCCACACCTCACTGTGTCCCCGTCTTCTGCGTAAATATAAGGCGGCAGTCAGACGCCATTACCAGTAGCTGTGCATAAAGAGGAATGTGAGCAAGGGGTCTGTGGTACACAGAACAATGGCACCAAGAGTAACTGCGAGTAGTGTACTAATCTTGCCCCACTGTCTTCATGCGACATGACAGGGCGCTAAAGTTCTTCGTCGCCGCCTTTGGCAGATGGATCAACTTAAGTTCCCGCAATTTATGCATATTCGTATTCAGGCTCCCCGTAGGATTAGCTCTGGAAAGGAGGAGCAGCGAGACCCGAGCGTACCGCCCAGTCGGCCGCGTTTAAGTCACGGCCTGAAAACCAGACTGGTTCGGGTTTGCTTTTTTATATCCGATTTTGCTGTCAGACTGTTTATGCTCCCGGTTTCTCCTGACCCATATAACAGTTTACACTGTGAAAAACGGCGCTTAGCCTAAGCTGATAAACGGGACGCACGACCTTAAAAACGACTGCCAACCGATAACGTGGCATACGGCCGACAAGCACATGGCACTGGCAACAAACTAAGACGTGCCCACGCAGATCCTACACTACCTGAATGTCACTCTCACACACACACACACACACACACACACACACGTGTGCCACAAAATAAGCAGCAATGGCAAGTCGTGTGTTTCTACGGCCGTTAACATTTCAGGGAAAATTCTGATCTGCGTCCCCTTGACCGAAGATCAGACTTAGGCTATGCGGAACAGGCACTGTGCAGTTAGTGTTAAATGTGACTGGCTTTCAGCCTGGGCTAGTTTTAAATGAACATACACACTTGACAGGTAATTGAGTCTGACCGCCATCAGACAGATGGGCAAGCAGACATACGAACAGCGTGTAGGTTTCTTCTCATGCACACCACCGAGCAGCAGGCGGCTCTCGCTTTTTCTATTACCTAGATGTTGTCTTTGGTATGACAATATCTGCCAGAAGTTTTCTTAACTCCACACCGAAGACACGCTTGGGCTTATTGCTTTAAAGTCTGCCTGTTTTGTTTGTCATTTATTTGCTCTCTCCTGGGGGTTGGGCACATTTTAACCTCGAAGGTCTGTAGCGGAGTGGGCTGCGTGCACCCAGCACTGCATGTGCTCGCCGTCAGCCCAGCCACTCATCGTCCCAGAGCACGGCTGCAGTGCGAAAACGGCCACCGACGCGGATGCCAGTTATCTGGGCTGCCCATGGCTTTAAACTCCAGGCACTTGGAGAAGGCGTTGTAAAAGAAAAAGAAAAAAAAAAAGCGCCCGTGATGGGAGCAGAATCAGAACCAGAATCACCACGTCCCGACAAGAGGACGGAACGGTACGGCAGCATGTGGCTCCTTATTCCCTCCACCTCCCTCGCCGTCATCCCCCACGTGCTCTGCTCTGAAATTCGACGGTTACTCTTTTTCTCCGTTTCTTTTATGAAGACGACTTGTCTACCTCTTGACATTTACTAACACATATCCTCAACTATAAAGCTATCTCCACTCAACACAGAAACGTTGCCCTTGGTTACCAGCAGAGATCACAAGGGAAGGATTCACGGTTACAGGCTGCTGTGTGTGACCAAGGGCATGCCGATTTGCTGAGGTCAAGTCCAAGAACTTGGCCCGAGTCTCGCCCTCGTCGATTTAGTGAATAATCCCAATGCTCTACAACCAAAGTGTTTCAGAGCCCAAGTCCAGACACCTGGCTGACTTCATACAGCACACACTGAACTTATTCACATTTTACAAAAAACCTCTCCAGTACTTGCAATCATGAATTCACATTAGACTGCGGAAGGCTTTACAAAAAGGCATGGAGACGCATCCCTTTTTTTTTTTTTTTTTTTAAACAAACTCAGTAAGGATTAGGAATGAATAGCGTGTAGCGTTAACTCTGTTATTTCAGGATGTCTACACTTGACATAGCTCCTAAATGTGTTTAGGTTTTTAAAAGTGCTTATTTACGCCCCCCGTTGTAAAGCACCAATTTCACAATTTTTCGGTCGCAAGTACTCTGCCTTGTACAGCCAGCTTTTTGCCCCCCCCCCCCCCACTTCACCCACCCTCCCTCCTCAGCCAACAACTACAATGAGCAGTGTGAAGCCTATCTTTAGGCACGATGGGATATAAATATACTCAGGATAAAAAGGGTGCGGGGGAGGGAGGAGAGTGACCTAGTGCTCTCACATTTTCTTGCTATAATGTACACACGGAACCGTAGCAGCCAGCTTGCCATGAGCAGCCTGTGAAAAATGTCATATTACTGCTACTGAAGTCTCAGGGAATTCAAAAGCATAACTACATTCTGTTGGTCACAAACGCACACACACAAGAAAGAGGGAATGGAGATGGGGGGTGGGGGTCAGGCCTTATGGGAAGTGCTGGAGGGTGAGGACGGTGGCGGAGTCGTCGTCAGATGGACTGGGTCCCTGCCTGGCCTCTCTTGTCTCCCTGTCCACCAGCACTGCACTCCAAAATTCTCTCCACAAACTCCCTGGTCCGTCCGGCCACCAAGGGACCTGCGCAGACGGACGGGACGAGACGCGGTGATCTTCAGCAAACTTCTCGCACCCGCAGTGTGTTTAGCAAGCCTTAATGTATGATGTCTCCGGTGAGAGTATCTGCGGTTCTCGATGCAAATCCCCCCAGAAGCTCATCTAAACATCCTGACATTCTCGCATCATCGAAGACTGTAGGTGGACACCCATTTAGATCGATGCGGCTTGAGAGGTTCAGGTGGGCTCTCACCGGCAGACTCCTTCAGTATGTCCTCCAGCTTTTTTGTCATGCCCACGTCGCTGCATTCCTCGCTGCTCTCCACCCTTTGCCGAATCACCTCTTTGATCCGCAATAGCGCCCCCAACAGGTTATCTGTGCCCACAAAAACAAGGTAGCGCATGGTTTAATAGGATCTATTTGACCCGAGGGAGTCCCTTTTCAACGTAACTTCATCTGGACCTACAAATAATTCCACCATCACCGCAGATATTGGGTGAGTATGGCTACTGTGCAAGCTGGCCAGGGGCCTGAATTTGGCCATTCCCCATCTGCTAAACAGCCCACCACCAGGCCCCCCCAGGGGCGTGGCTCCCAGGGAGGCGTGAAGCCACACTCACTGTACTCCTGGTTCAGCCCCCATAGCTTGATCTTATTGGCCTCATGCTGGGCTTTCTTCTTTAGACGACAAGCCCTGCAAGGAGATTGAAAGGAGACAGTGGAGATCCGCTTTCTCGCTGCCCTTATTCCACGTCCCACTGTCCTCAGTTGAACTTCTACCCAATTATACCGGGCCCCGAGGATCTCTAGGTTTCTGGTCTTTGTCCCAGCTCTCAGCATGGTACTGCTCTCTACACAAGTCACTCTCCACCGATAGTTCAAATTGTCCGTGTCCACAAGAGGTCAGGGGATAAATTTTATAGGGCCTCCCCCACACCCCCAGTCCCTTCTGGAAAACATCACTCTGCAAAATTACTCAATTACTTCACTGCTGCAAGTGTTTGGAGGACAACCCCATCGCTTGATATGTAAACCTTTGCTGGCTAAGGGGCGTCGCCAACACTCATCGAGGCCGGTCCCGGCCTGTACCCCTAATATCTGAGCCCTTCTGACCTACCTGGAGGCCAGCTTATTCTTCTCCTTGCGGGAGCGCGCCCGAGCGACGACGGGCAGGTCGTTGACGGGCCCCATGCCGTCAATGGCCACGTTCAGCTTCTGCAGCTGCTCCCCGATGCTGCACAGCTTCTGTGGGTTGGGGGTCAGGTCACTGGCATCTGTCTTGCGTGCCTTGCGTCTCCCTTTCTTGCCTAATATGGTGGGGTTCACCCAAGTTATTCTTAAGACTTTGCTCTATAATCCAAACTTCAACTCAGTTTCACTTTTAACATTTAATTTTTGCCTTTGAAGAGATGAATTTGAACTCAAAATATAAAATTTGTTACTCACAGTTACATGACCCAAGGAACACCAAAACTGAGTTAGTTTTCATTTGATTTGTTTAGGTTTGATATCTACAGACAGGTCGACTTATGTGCCCTGTTGACATACGTGTAAAAGATTTCTCTGATCTCCATATCCGCAGGTGGGGCAGGCCCGTGTGTAAGATGCTATGTAAGGATAACTTCTTGACAAGGATTGTGTGGTGCTTGAGTTGGGTCTGGTTTTTTTTTTTTTTTTGAGCAAAATCTCAAACTGGAACAGTAAATGTCTTTTTATAATCCGTTCACTTGTGTTTCAGGATAAAATAAATAAACAATATTGTTTGTATTACCATTTCCAAAGAAAGTCCACTTCTGAGAAGTAATTTGCATTTTTGGCCACATTGAAAAAGCTCTCGCATTCCACATTTGACTGAAAAAAAAAAAAAAAGAAACCAAAACAAAACCACAGCACCCTACAACAGGTACCGCTACACATTCTGCTGTCCGTGGAAACCTGACCGTTGCCGGACGTGCCGTCCCTCCGGTACAGGGTGCTGGGCAGGGTGCTGGAGCTCCAGGACAGCGGCCACCTGACCCCGACCCGCTTGCTTCCCACGTCTCGGCCGTGGCTGTACTCCCAGAAGCACCTGCGCTTGGCTGGCCTCTCACCCACGTGGCTGTCTGGAGGCGTGACAGCGTGGCCCCAGTGCGTCACGGGTCACTTTTTCCACAGTAACAGGCGACGCACGTTCGGGTCGTCGCTCAGACCATCCGGCAGACACTTTCCATTACCCACACACCGTTCTAATCGCTGCTAGCGTCGAGGAAAACGACGCTGCCCTTTCGGCTTTCTGTGCTACAAACTGAGACGGTGCGGAACATTTTTAAAAATTCAAGAAAAACTGGGACAGCCAAGCATAAATTGGGGGGAAAGAAAACCCCAAATAACAAACAAAACTTCTATATATGCATATAGATATACGTAAATAATCAGTGAAAACCTAAACAACATCTGTCTTTAATTCAAAACAGAAGTAGTATCTGAGGGACCAGCAGAAACACATCTCACCACATTCTGTTTCAGACGAGCTCTGATCTTCAGGCTCTGCTGTTCTTTCCTCTTCCTCCTCCTCCTCCTCAGTGTCTGCTGTCTCACTGTCAGAGCCCTGACTTGATCCGGACACCCGGTCAGCCTGCAGGGAGTAGTTATGTTCCTCACTGCGGAGCTCCAGAGCTGTGGGTGACGGTGACGCAGCGACCTCTGACTGTTGGAACACTTCCACTACTGCAGTACCCCCCCGGGCCTGGGCTTCTTCCTCTTCCTCCGTTCGCTCTGCAGTTGTGCCCCCTAGTGTCAGTGTAGTCTCCTGCCCATCAGATGTGGGTGACTTGGTAGGACTGCAGGCTGGGTTGGGGTCTGGGCCATTCCGTGCCCGCGTGCCCACCCCAGGTGCCACCTGCTTCTCCATGGGTTCCTCTCTATTGCCCCATTTGCCGATCAGCATCACCTCCGAGCTCGCCAGCTCCCCCTCCAGGCTGCCTTTGGTGTAGCGGGTAATGTCATCCAGTGCAGAGATATCCCACCGCTCATGGTGCAAGTCCTCACCAAAGCCGTCATCCACCAGGTCACTCAGGAGCTCGAAGGGACGTTTCCGTGGTGCTGCCGGGGAGCCCAGCATCAGGACCACGCTCTGGGAGGTTACCATGAACAATCCAACAAAATTAAGTTTTTTTTTTTTTTTTTTTAAAAATTCAAAAAGCTGTAACCATTTCTGGTGTTGCATCATTTAGCTTAAAAAACAATTCATGGGGATTCTACCTTTTCCACTTTTAGCCAGTAATACTGCAGTTACCCTTGACCACCACTCAACTGGTCAGTACTACGTGCAGTGATGTTTAACCAGATCCATTGTGACTCACCATCCAGTCTTTTACACTTTAACTCACTGGTTATTCACACACAGATCCGCAGTCCGATGTCTCACCTGGTCGCAGTCCATCCTGCCCCCTAGTGGCGAGACCGCTAACGGGTATGGGGTAAGGAGGCACCGGTGGTTCCCATAGGCCTCGCCAAATATCGGTTCCATCCCGTTCATGCCCGGCTGCAGAGACGGGAAGGGAAAAACAGCCTTAATTACACTGCATACCCCCTGTATCCTGCCTCAAATCGCTACCCCTCTCTAAATAACCGGGTAGTGTTCCAACTACTCAATCACAGCTGAGTGACAAGGCATGCAAAATAGGAGTATGTTTCCATCAGTGTTCTGTAATACCTGCTTATAAAAACAATACATTTGTGCCTGCCACTGTAATGAACCAAGCATGGAAGTGGCAAGGAAACACACCTGAGGCATGCCCAATGGTTTACTGGCCGGAGGTTGTCACAGGCCTAGAGTCTTCAGCGGTCACTGGACAAACACTGTGACGTGACGTGTCTTGTCCTCCCAGCGGGGCCACCAGTACACCATTCGCACCTCGTGAAACTGCAAGTTCCGGGTTTACACCACCTGTCACATGACAAGCTGCTAATTGCCACCATTTCGGAGAGAGTTACGAGTTTTACTCATCTCCCGAATACGGCTATGTTCGGCCATATCCGCGCGGTTTATTTCAGCCCCATTACGGAGTGTCAAGAGTGACACCGGCGATCAAAAGAGCAAGGTAAAAGATGCTGAACCTATAAAGCACAGCAATACAAAGCAAAACACTGCACCCTTGTCTGAAATCCCACAGTCAGATAAGTGGCTGATATATTGCCCCCCAGTCCTAAGTGGAGCCAGGAGAGACATTTATTTTCAGAGGAGGCATTTCACAAGAGCAGGAAAATTTGGCACCTTGCTGGGAAATCACCAGGGTTCGGTTCTGGAGTGATTTGTTAACAACACTGAACAGCAGTTCAGCCAGCACCCCATTCAGGTGCCCCTGTGATTAAATACACACCATGAGAATCTCATCTTGACTAACAGCCAGGGATTTACAAATGCATTTACCTCCATTAGGAAAACGACACACAAAACCAAACATCACCATGTCATGCCTTCCCTCAGTCAGCGTGCGCGAGAAGGCGCGAGCCGTAGATGCTGCGTGCCTGCTTTAATTTGGCAAAAAAAGCCAAAAAAAAAAAAAAAAAAAAAAAAACAGCAGCAGAGCAATTTGGGTGCAGTGGGGTCTCGGTGGGCCGTTCAGCTCAGGTCCCCAGAGAGCTGCGGGGGAGGCTTCAGATTCAATTTCGAGATTCGAGAGGCAGTTTTGTTAAACAGCAAAAATCGGGAGTTGGGGGGGATAATAAAATAAATAAATAAATAAATAAATAAATCAGTGCTGGTAACGTCGGAGTAAACTGGTGAGGAAACGGAGAGAAACGTTATTGTCCACGACCACTGGACCTGGAGCCGGACACGGCACAGCTGTCAGGTCCAGAAAGAAGCCGTGTCGTCGGTACCAGTCCGTGTTTCAGTATAAAGACGCCTTTATAAGACACAAACACACCTAGACAGCGTCTGGTCCCCAGCAAAGAGACATATTTAATGCTCCTTTTGTTCTCTCTTCCAGAATCAGAAGAAAGAAACACGCCACATATCGACCCCCCCCCCCCGAAGTCCTGCCACGAAGTAATTAAGAAAAGCCAGAGATGGACGGCAGCCTGTCAGCGGTCCCCTCAGCCCAGCTCAGCCCAGCCCAGCTCGTCATGAGGGGGACCCCCGAAAGGAGCGCCCGTGTCCCACCTGACACTCGGAGCCCATGCTCTCCACCCCCTGCTCCATCTACCCGCACGACAAGGCTGTCAAACTTTCTCTTTATGCATAGTTTTTTTAAAAAAAAATAAAATAATTAATATTAATAATAATAAAATAAACCCTCCGGGAAAGCAGGGCGGTCTTCACCTTTTTCCCCCTTTCAACTTGCGAAATGTTTCATAATCGTCCGCAGAATTATGAAGTCGGGGAAATAAACATGAGCAATAAAAAAGAAAGAAAGAAAGAAAGAAAGAAAGAGAAAGAAAGAAAGCTTATGGATGATCCGATCGGCGGCGGTGGACGGATGATGCGATACGATGTGAGGAGAAACGCACCCGTCCATCCCCCTCCAGAAAGCCGGGGTAACGGGCGGCCGCGGCAGCAAGTTGAGCCGGAGGAGAGGCGCACGACCTCCGGCCTTACGGAGGCTGAGCTCCGGGGGGAGAGGGGGGGGAGAGAGAAGAGAAGAGAAGAGAAGAGAAGACGGCGGAGAAGGACGCGACCCTGCGATCGAGCTCGGCGACTCGGCCGAGGGAGCGACAATAAAAACAAGGAAAACAAAAACAGCTGACGGCTGGCAACTTGTGTAAATTAAATAAGTGGACTAGCTACCTTATTCGGCGTCGTCGGGCTCCCCGGGCCAGTCAAGGGACACACGGATAGAAAATGTCTGCCTTGGCATCCAGATATGAATAACTGGGCAAAGCCGAGTACAATAAGGCGACGATACACATTAGCCAGAGAGGAAACAAATTATTTATCCCTTATAAAGGAAGTTACTTTTAAACAGCTGGTATCGAGCCGCACCATCGCTTATAAAAAAGGGAAATTAAAAATAGACACCGATTACATTAATACCGGCGCGGGGAGAAGCCGCCCCTGCGAAGACCGTCGCTTAAATGCCGAGGTGCCTGCAGCCTTCCGAGGGACTCCATTTCGCGATTCCTCCTCGAAATCGTCCTTAAGAAATGCGCAGGAAAGTCGGCAACCCCCCGACGGCGGACATGGTGTCGCCCGCATGACTCAGAATTAAAAGAAAAATTCAATGGTGATATATCCACTTTTGTCAGATTGCTTGTTACTTTCTTTGCTGGAATCTTATTATTAGTGTTATTATTTATTTATATATATATTTTTTTTACAATTTAAAAAGCGAGGGTAGCTGGTGGGGGTGGGGGTGGGGGGAGTGCCTGATGTGAAATGGAAACTGTGTCAGCTGTAAACGGCACTGTGTTGATGGAAAAGGGCAAATGAGTTCACGGCACTTGAAAACGGATATGGCTGAGAAGGAGAAAACACAACGTCAGAGCAAGGCAAGGGTCCACGGGAGCCGCCCCCCCCCAGCACCTCTGGGGTCACCGTGCACCATCTCGGGGGTCCGGAGAGCGGCTGGCCAAGGGTACCCACTGAAACGTGGTGCCTGAGTGAAAGGTCAGGGAGAAGAGGCGGCATTCTGTTATTCATATTAGCACAACCATCATGGTCATTATAGTTATTATTATTATTACAACAGATATAATAATAATAATAATAATCATTTAAAATGCCCCCCCCCCCCAGTGTCACCACCCCTTAAGTAATACCCAAGCCATTCAAAAACACACGAGTGAGGATTATCAGGCTTCATCCTTTCAAAACAACCACGTGAATCTTACTCTTAGACACATGCTATAATACTGACAGGACAATCTTCCCTCGATCGAAGATTCTCTCCGGTAATATTTTGAATTTTAATATGTCCCTGTTGTGGGCTTATATCTGCTTTGTTCTTCACCAGCAAAGCGAAGATCGATTTCTTTGTTTGTGGTGTATGTGGGTAAATAAGTGGAAATCTCCAGCGTGTTCTAAAGTGTATTTTCTTGTTAAATGTGAATCTTAAATGTATTAACTGAGACACGTGCTAAAATTAATATCTTTACCAGGATTTCGTAAATACCAATTCAGGTCATAGCCAGGTCATGCGTGCCTTATTTTATATACGTGTAGTTGATGATCCAAACATATAGTGCTGAACATTTAGGAAAATGTGTGGACCATTTGGCACACAATGTATCATTACACACGTCCACAGAACACGCCACAGGCACCCCCCGCCCCCCAAAAGAAAAGAAAAAAACAACTGGAAAATGCCCCTGCTTATTAACTTTTCCTTGCTAAAACAATTCCATAAAAATAAATAAAGTTTTTTGGTGCTGGATGCAGAATGTTAAAGTAGGAACTAAAAACAATTCCTGCTTTTCGGGCGAGCAGAAATGTCAGGTGCCGGACGCCTGCGACACATCCGCTTGACACCAAATCTGATATAACAGCTCTTACATAATGACCTAGATACTGTGGCTCTGGATGCATTCCGTGCTCAGAAGTTCAGCCACAGCTGTCTTTGCAACAAAGCGAGTGTCCGCATTAGGAGGTGATTCCTGAAAGATATCCTGCGCAGGCACACAGACGCACGAGTACACATCCAAAGGACAGAGGAGCGTTGAATGGCTTCCTTTTCCTGTTAAAAATGTCCAAAGTCTACATTTGCATAAAATGTTTCTCTTTGAAAGGTTAATAAGCATCACTAGGACTGAAAAACACACAGAATGTCCTTGGCCCTGCCTAACACACACTCAGACTGAGACTGAGGATTGTAACAATAGCTACCTCAGGGGGTAGAGACTACCCTCTTACCCTTTTTAATCCTTCAGAATACTGGCGAATTGTAAAGCCTGCTAAGGCCACGTTCTTTGATCTTGGTATTCGATTACCTTTCTGGCCTCAACTACAATGGAGATGAACTCACCTGGTACCGATCCATTTGAAGCTCATCCCAGGTGTCCACACAGACTTGGTGCTCTGGTCTTATTACTTAATTTGTATTAATACAGACAAACCTCTAATTTAAATGCACTGTTTTACACATTTGGGTCACTTGTAGCGATGATACAAATGAGGCTTCAAAACCCGTGGCGGGGGGGGGGGGAGTATTCCAAACTACCAATAAATGCTGGTGATACAACAGGTTTTGAAGCCTCATTTAGCACCAGCAGTGATAGGTTAGTTTGGGATACTCCCATGCACTACGGGTTTTGAAGCCTCATTCAGCACCAGCTTTGATTGGTTAGTTCAGAATATTCCCACCCACCATAAGTTTTGAAGCCTCACTTAGCACCAGCATTTATTGGTTAGTTCGGAAAACTCCCACCCACCATAGGTTTTGAAGCCTCACTTAGCACCAGCATTGATTGGTTAGTTCGGAATATTCCCACGCACCATAGGTTTTGAAGCCTCACTTAGCACCAGCATTGATTGGTTAGTTCGGAATATTCCCACCCACCATAGGTTTTGAAGCCTCATTTCACCGATCAGAGGTCACTTGCACACCACTCAACCGCACAGGGACCACTGATCTTGTTTAAAGACACCGGGCTCATCTTTCAATGACATAACCTCCCACTCACATGTAAGGCAGGGAAAAGAGAGAAAGTAGCACAAATTATGCTAACTGGGTAGCTGTGTTACAAAACAGAGGCACACTCGGAAACGAAATGTTAGAAAGGAAGCGTTTAGTTGGTGCAAAGCAACGTTCTCAATGGCACCAACACTAACAGTAGCTTAACATTCTAATTACCTTAGCATCGCTGAGCAAATGCAAGGGCTGTCTAACGAAGAAAGGTATACACATAAATTCACACCCACGTAGATTTTTCCTTACACTAAAAAGTAAAATAAAAGGAGCAATTGAACCAGAGCGAACATGCTTTGAAATTTCACGTAAAGCAAAAACACCAGCCATGCCAACTCAACGGGCGAACGTCTTCACAGCTGAGCGCGGATTGCTGTGCCACAGCATTTGGTGTGATGATACTACACTTCCTGGGTAACCTGGCCGGACCCACCAGGCTGGCCTCTGTGTGAAATGTGCCATTCCTCAGCATAAAAGGCGCTTGAAAATGAAGTCGAGGCAAGACACACAAAATGAGAGCTGAGCCAGGAACTTACTATGCATCTCCACTTTTATTCAACGGCTGCAGGGGAACAGGGATGTCACATAAACATCTATTTACTGAGCGTGCACGTCGCTCTGCACAGCTGCTACCTCTACTCCATTACACGTGATCGTAGTTTCTCCTTCTCCATGAAAGCTTCATGGTGAATGCAACAGACACCTTAAGTCTTAAGATGGTACTCAGTGGGGTACAAAGTAAGGACGCTGTCTTGGAATTCAAACGATAAAAAGTTTAAGTCCCAGGAAATTAACTACTGATGCACATCTTAGTGAAGTAACACGAGCTCTCCTGTTAAATAAACACTGAGAAAAGCACAAGTCATCTGATAAAAGCATCAAGTAAACACAAAGAAAATAATCATTGACCATTTTTCCCCATATGCTTTGATAAAATCATTATGTTTACAGTTTAATAAAGCTGGTTTCTCTCTCTCTCTCTCTCTCTCTCTCTCTCTCACTCACACACACACACAGGTCTTAATAAAAGCAGTACATTGTCTTACCGGGGTCAGAAGAATACAATGCAAAACAAAGATGTCTGTAATGGTTAGCGTTGCCAGCAACACTGTAGTCAAACACGCTAAACACTGTTTACAAAGCCATGTCTAGATGGCAGTAAGGACTGCATGGCTTTAAGCGACTGTTGGGGTCACCATGGAAACAGGTTCCGGCTAAGCACTCTTCAGGGAAACGGGAATAACCGTTTTGCGGTGGAGATACAGAGATGGCTTTGTGGAATAGGCCTTATTGTCATCTTTAGATTGTATGACTGGTCCCAACCATCTTGACTGCATGCATACTGACACAAATACATCACCGTACAGCTGTCACATCAACAACACTGCTACCTGATATACATTTTTATAGAACAGAAATATATAAACAAACTGGCTCACCTAAAAAACTCCTAAACAATCCACAGACTGTAAACAAGTAGAAGCATGACTTGGCCATACAGAGATGAAGCAAGACATCAGTGGAAAATCCGGGATATTCGCCTCAGCCAAACAAATTCAGCACGGCCTGCTTTGAGATAATATTTACAATCCTCCACTGACAACACCTTTCATTCGCGTTACACCAGCTAATGGTTAATATTCCAGTAACGCTGTCATAAGAAAACTGGATAAAGATTAAGAACATTAGGCACACAGGTTTTTAGTGCCTGCCTTATTTCTCATTCAAAAAATACCCATTAAGGAAAATTTACTCAAGCTTCCCGCTTAAAAAAAAAAAAAAAAAAAACACTTCGAAATTTTAGTGCGGATGGATTCTCTGATTTCAGGTAAAATCAAAACGACACAGTGGCCACCCTGTTTGCAAATTTGATCTAATGTGTAAACCAGAAGATCTGTGTCCTCTGCTTTCTTACTGGCCGTTCGATAAGAGAGTGGGAAGGAGTTTGAAGTTTAGACACAGTCCTGGGAAGAGGAATGGAAAGAAATGACCTGAAGCTGGAAACAGACTCTATAGAAAAAGGGAGAAGAGGAGATAGGGAGGGAGTTATTTACAGTGTCTGATACATGCATAGATGCAAAAGAAGCTATCATCTTTGACAGTAGTTTTATAAAGAGAAGATAAGATTCTTAAGCTCTGCTTTGTGTGAGGATGCATTCTGCCTCCCTGCTCATTTGATCGAGTCTGGTGGTCCATTTACAGACGGCTCTTTGGGGCTGGCCTGCCGTACGTCAAGGTTATCGACTCGGGGTCCGTATTTCGATGCAGCGGAAACATGCATTTAGCCAAACTGTGTACTTACCATGAGGAGACTTATTCCCAGTAATACCGCAGATACCAGATGGTTTCATTCTTCAGCTGAGGTCCAAACAGGGGGTTCGCTTGGGCCAGAATTGCTATCAACCAGCTATAAATGAGAAACAAACACATTTTACTGTATAATGTCAAATTAAATTTAGCCCAAAAAAAATAGATGGAGCAATTTTACAATTTACCCAATTAAGTGCGCTGAAAATGCAAAGTACCCATATAGTTTACCTATCGTTAAGCTTTAAATTTCACTAAGAGGGGACGTCTCTCATTAGCACAGATTTTACCCGAGATCAATGTGTCATTCATGTTGTGGAGGATGAGCTGTACTTTAACACGTTTAGATCTTGTCGTCTGTCTCTCCCAAAAGAGAGGTAAAGCCCCTCCGGACGTCTGAATATCCGGACTCTGTGTGTCACTGTGGTCATGCTGTAGGGCTGCACTGCTCAGCCGGCATCTATAATGGGCTGCTGTGTTTAAACAGCACGTCTGCTTTTCATACACTCCTGATGAGCGTGTCAGGTCTGAGAGAGAGGTGTACTCACAACAGGTAGCAGCAGACGGCTGTCAATATCAACATGGTGATGACAACCCTGGAAATGATCATTAGAAATTATTGTTATTAAAAAGAAAACGTTAAGGGGGGGGGATTATATCAGGGATTGAGGGCATCATGTAGAGAAAGGCCTTTAAACATGGGGGGTGGCTGCATTAAATGACAGGGACCAGGGCAGGCGGATCTCTGAAGGTCCAGCTGGGCCTAAACACCACCGAAATTGGTCACGACGCAGCCACGGATACAAACGTCGTCAAAAGTGATAAAATCCGAGAGGATAGAATGAAAGGATGAATGAGCTGGTACGGGGGGAGGAGGGGGGGTACCGAGAAGATGCTTACCCTCGGTTTGGTCCCTTGGGCACGAAAAACGGAGCGACGATACCCACCAGAGCCCATAATGTCGTGAAACAGACCATCGGCAGCGCCAGAGAGTGGTAAACCATGGCTGCGACCCAGCACCGGCGACGGGAAAAAGCCGAGGAAATGTCCGTCCCGAATCCCCACGAACCCGGTTACCAGGCGGATTCCGTGCAGCTCCCGCCTACACACAAAATATGCACTTCTATTGGATAAACCCCACCTCGACTTCTCTAAGCTATTGGCTAACAGTCGCCATCAATCGGAGCGCCGTGCTGCACTGCGCTTCCGGAAATGACGTCACGCACCAGCCTGCGTCAGAGAAGGTTGTTTTTATTTCGACAGTCACTGACGTCGCACTGACGTACTCATCGGCTTAAAAGCCGCGAGAGAGAGCGAGAGAGAGAGAGAGAGTGTATTTTTTGCAAAATGTACACGTGCACTCAGTAGCCACTTTATTAAGTACCCCTGCGTAGTACCAGGCAGGGCCCTCTTTTGTGTCTCGAACCACTTCATGAGCTGATGAGTTTGCTGCTGACTGGATTTTTTTTTTTGTTGTTGTTGTTGTTTATTAAAGCATTATAAAATTTATTCCCTGTACCATAGGAAGATCCAATGTTTCTGAGATAATAAAATCACCACGTCTGGCACCAGTAATCACACCACTTTTGAAATCATTTAGGTCACTGTATGCTGTGTTACAGAGTGTCCTGCACTGCCTGGTTGGTTTTAATTGCAATTGTTTAATTGCATTGTTCTCTTATTTCTTAGTTGTTTATGCTCTGTTTTTCTTACTTATGGATCTAATTATGCAATAACCTATATGGCAGTGCAGTGATAATTATGCAACCACAGATCATGAACACTGTATGATTGTAATATCCTTAACCCTTCATTTCAGCAATATGATTTTCCTGCTTAAAGCATAAAAATTGTGTCAGCTGGTGTGCAAATCAGTTCAAGTGTATTTGTGTGGAGTTAGGCATAAACATCAGCTCTGTTGTTTTGCATCTATGCCATTTTTAATAACAGCTAGCTTGTACCCTGATAATGCTTTAGTTTTTAGTTAGCAGCTGATGAAAAATGAAATAATATCTAAGGTTTTGAGATAAGTAACTGATTGTAGCTTGTCAGCCTACCCTTGAGTTGTTTGTGTCACTTTTAATTAGTGTGATGTTTTTATTCAGGCACTAAACATTAAAGTAATTTAGATGGCCTTTCAACTTTCAATCTTTTATTGAATATGTGATGCAAGCATTTTTATCAGGGGAAAAACATGATATTAATCAAAACACATGTCCAAATGAGATGCAAAACCGTGAGTCTTAAGTCTATGGAAATACTATGTAACATACTGTCCTCAGAGATTTCAGTCAATTTTCTGTCATGCTGGGGATTTAAAAAGAGCTGATTGCAATAATCTGCACAAACACATTTTAGTCATATTTTAAAGCAGTCTTAAGCTATATTTTTATGCAGTTATAATGGTATTGGAGGCTAAGGTTCCTGCACACACGTGTTAGGCTTCTGATGTAATGGCTTCTGTCTGGAGGCAGAGTGTATGCTGAGGTTTATGGAGATTTTCACTGAGGAATGATGCGAATCTGCAAAATCTGAACGCAGAAAAAAACCCACTGATACGGTGTGGACTGCAATGGTAGCCGTCCAAGTATAAGTGGGAAGTATGGAACAGTAGGATGTCACTGTATAGCATACTCACCATTAAAACCCATTAATCATAATCCAGCTGGTATCTTTATATTCAACTGTGGTTTTTAACAATCTGATATCCGTAATCCCAGTAAAGATGGTTTTAGATTTTGCCACGTTAGGTGATGGAGAATATAAAAAATGCCTTGTGGCTCTTCACCACTGACATGCTGGTGTATTCTTTAGACTATGTATTGCCATTGATCCCAGTAGATTGATGGTTCCCGTGTTAACTGTCAAAGAATGACCACCAACATGCCGTGTTATGGTATGGATTAGCTCATTATTGTAGCTGACTGCAGAAACAATTGAGGTTAATACAGGGTGTCAATTCAAGTTAAGAGTACAAAGAAATCAGTGCACAAGAATGATGGCTGTTCTAAGCCTTTGAAAAGTCCTTTCTTTCAGCTTGATGGAAGAAGCTAAGGCTTGGGTATTTTTGCTATTTGTTCTGCTGAAAGGCTAGCACTTGGAATGAAGCTGGCAGATTCTTGGCGTGAAGGTAAAGACAATTAACTAATCTTAGTTTTATTTTCTTTTTCGTGTGCAAATGTCAGCACATGTCAAAACTACGAGGAGAACTAATTCAAACGTAATGTGAATCGACTCATTTTGTGGTTTAAACTCTAATGGGATCGAAGCAATGAGTGCGTGGCAGTGTGCCTGGTAACACCCACAGCTGAGTGGTAATATTTAAGAAAAAAATTATTAGAAGGTTTTCCTAAGCTCTTTGTGTATTTGAATGCAAGGAATTTGATGTACCTTTTGCCAGCATTTGGCAACAATCTGGAATTAAATTTCAAGCTGAACAAAAATGATAAAAATAAGTAATGTGTGTGCATAACACACTGGGATAGAAAATCACTACCTGGATCCTCAGCTTTCAGTGTTACTTCAGTGTTAATCATTTTATTTCCCCTGGAAAATTCAAAACCAAATGGAACTTGAGTGTATTTGAAACAATTAAATAATTAAAATATACTTACTATTCATTAGAGTTCGAAGATTCCAGTTCGTTGGCATTTTTCCTCTAATCTTCTAACCACATGTCCAGTACATGGTCACAAGAAGCCCGGAGCTTGTCCCAGACATCACAGGACACATACACACTTGGCAAGTTAGAAGATGTATGTCTTTGGACTTGCTGGAAGACAGAATTCAGTAGGTTAAACCTGGTAAACAAAAAGCTGTGTCTATACAGAGAAGCTGAAGGTTCCGTGAAACGCCGGATGGAATTATATGTAATGTGTTTTTCGAATTTCTTCATTTTTAATGTTATAAAATTCTTTTAAAAATAAGCAATTGATGTTTTGTTCAAAGAATAAGTACAAGTAATTTACTTTCACGAGGTTCTTTCAGAAGTTTCTCAAACTGGCACGCGTCCGCCCTCTGGTGGTAACTTTCTCCTGGTCGGCCTTTCATTGGCACGTCACGTTAAATTAAATTATTTTCTACAGTCGTACAGCTGACGACGCAGGATTGCAAGCTGCATAAAATGCTTCAATAAAACATTAACCTATATAAAGCGGTTGAATGCGGAAAATTGCCTGTAGGCAACTGAACTGATGCTTAGGTTAGAAAGTCTACATTACGTTTGATTTCAGAATCATTCTTTAGCAGATATACCAATAAACACTGGCAGCATCCGGGCTGGCAAATTAAATGAAATGGAATTCAGTTACGTTGTCAGTGTTGCTGTTTAGTTCAAAGTTCAAACATTGAGCTGTATATTAGGCGGATAATTAGTTTATAGCACTTACTAACAGATCCGACGTTGGGAAGACACGCCCACCCACTGCATATTATTGCCTCCCAGTCAAACCAGTCCAGAACTGTGGCTGGCTAAGAAAAGCTGACGGCCTTGCTATATACAGTCCAGTATTCCGTATTTATTACTAATTAATAGTAAGCTATAATGCGGACGTGTAGGTCTATTAGACACGAGTATTTATATGGAAAACAAAAACCACAGGCGCCGTTTCAAGGTGCTTTTAGTCCTCTAGTGAGTACGAGTTGCAGATAAGCACCTAACTTTGCATGGCGTGGTTCCTACCTGAGCCTTAGATACAAACGATAGCATTCACTGAACAGCTAAGTAACCAAATCACCAAATCCAAGGTTAACATCATGTTTGTGATATTCAAAATATACAGTCTACCAGCATTTGTTTAACTTCGTATGCGTCTTATTCAGAAAAAAAATCAGACAGTTTCTACAAGGGAAAAAATTACAACTTTTTTTTTTTATCGGACATACTTCATACATAATTAACATGTGCTGTTATTTAGAGATTTTTTTCTTAAGAAAGCTAAAATTAACGTACATATGACTCAGTTATTTCTTCTAAGCTTTTACCTTGGGTTTTTAAGTACAAGTCACATCTATCACTCAAAGGAAGGTAAACTCAAGGTGAAAAACCTTTTCTAGCTTTTCTTTTTATATATCTCCTCATGGGATCTGACAACAACAGTCACGTCTGTTAAGTTTTACAGGCAATCATCTGGCGAAGCGAGCAGTCAGCTTGAAAAGCTTAGTCTGAAAATGATTTTATCGTGGATATCACTGAGAAATTGTCACAGTGATTAACAGTGAATGTACACAGGGGAGGCTGTAGAAAAGTACACATTTCATAAATTGCCAGTTAACGAGGAAATAATGTAAACAGCTTTATCTGAGCAACTGATAAGTGATCATGTACATATTATATGATGTAGAGGGCTGGATAAATCCTATATGGTGACTCATAATGGTCTGGAACAATCATTTTGTTTATTGTAGACCAGGGCCTTTGCACAAATTCATGACTGCAATGTCCACCTAATGGCTTTAGAAAATCCTCAGTGAAAGGTAAATCATGTCACTGAAAACCAACCACTCCAGGCCATTAAAAGCACTTGCAAGAAGAATGATCGATGTCACAGTGTGCTCTCTTCTTTAATTCCTAGCTAATTTTTAACACACGACATGCAACATGGCACTCAATTTCCTAGAACCTCTTATCCAATACAAGGTCATGAAAACCTGGGAGCCTGTGGCAAAGTGCATGATGCCAACAGGACACACAGCCGTACACACATGGCCTAAGGGTAGCTGTAAAGACACCAGTCTGTCTAGACTTCATGTCTTTTGAATTTAGGTGAAAACCAACACGTATACTAAGAAACCAGACAAGCAAAGCAGGAACTGATCCTGCAGTCTTGAAGGTGCGGATGTCCACTGGTATACACTAAGCCTTAAACTGAATTAAAAACACATCACCAAGACGAGAACATCAGATAAAAATAGTGCCAAAGAAACAATCACATGTAAGGATCTGTACGCTTGTATCCTATCTATTTACAATGGATTGATAATTATGGGTATTAATATCTAAGGTTAAAATGAATCAAGTCTTATTTTTAATATGCATCTCGATGGCTCAAAGGTTGACCTTTTAGTTCTCAATTTACGATACTTGCAGACATTTGTGATCAGAGAAAGTTAAGCTTTAATGTCAAAGACGGGATTGGTAAATTACTGCGCGACTGGAATGACGATGGAAAGGATTTGTGCGTCAGAGCAGACTTGCTTGTATGATGTCTCTCCAGACCCGTTTACTATCTTGTATGGCCTTTATATGGATGATTGTCACAGCTAATATTAAGTTTGTGATATTATTTATGGAACACTGAGTCACCAGTAATCTCCCGAAAATGGAGACGCTCATAATGGGTATGAAGCGAGTGGTGTCTCTTCACTTGAATACGTCCCGTAATGGATCTAATCATATGTTAATTTTTAGAATTACCACGAAACAGACCCACGATTGAAATGATCATGCTTTATAGATACATCTGCACAGTATTTTATTGCAAACATATCTGAAGAAAACACTATCTTGTATACAGTCCCTTATTTTTTTAAGTCAGTTTGTAACCATATATATATATATATATTTTGTATAAAGGGTTATTCGGTAACCTGATCACGAGGAAGAGTAAGAGATTATAAAGGCTGTGAGTGAGTCTAGCATATGGAGTAATTACAGCACAGACACACACACAGACACACACACAGACACACACAGACACACAGACGCACCTAGTTAGGAAGTCTGATGTAATTATTGGCCGTCATGTACAACAACCATTGTGTAGTATCTTCTTTCAGATAATAATTTAAAATGCAACGCAACAAATACTGCACGAATAATTAAGCACGTTTACAAACATTATTTGTTCAGTTTCACAAGCACTAAAACCGCGACTTCTAAGCAAACGACGACTTGATGCATTTGCTACATTA
Source organism: Gymnarchus niloticus (assembly GCA_009936485.2). Lineage (NCBI taxonomy): Eukaryota > Metazoa > Chordata > Actinopteri > Osteoglossiformes > Gymnarchidae > Gymnarchus > Gymnarchus niloticus. The sequence continues at coordinate 2,741,980 of JAACJT020000035.1, forward strand.
TATAACAATACGGTAACAGAAAATCCCCGCGCACAGCAATTAGATACTCGTCATCTCTAAATAGCTTCTTGAAAATTTTTAATCATAAGCATGTTTGTCTGTTAATGGCTCGGGCTAAGTACTCTGGCTTTGTCTTAACTGCTCAATTGCACCGAAAAGTCAACTTAATGCGAAGGCGTGGGGTGTGGGTATTCATGCCATCTACGTCTTAAGTCATTACGGGATTTTTTTTTTGGGTAGGAAACAGCCTTTGATATTTCGATATTAGACATTTTTATCGGCATTCCGGGCGTGTCTTTGTCGAACTGCTGCGCTGCTCCGGCTCGGGCCCTTTAAGAAGCGCGGGGGGGGGGTCGGAGAGTAAGAACCGTGTCTCATTTTATCATAGGAGATTGTTAGAATGCAGGTCAGGCATTTTCTTGGCATTAATGAAG
>JAACJT020000035.1:2755267-2776846 GCA_009936485.2 Gymnarchus niloticus
GCGATTAAAATTGCGGGAAACAGACACAGTCTCAATATTATGAAACTCGGGTGACAACTCTAAGCAGCTAGCAGATGGTCGGTTAGGCCAAGTCTGCAATATCTAATGCGCCTCTGGATAACAGCACCAACTGAACACAACTGAAAATATTACGATTAAGGATAAGATGTTCAGTGCAGGAGATCAGGGTTTCCTTTCCTTAAAGTCACACAATGGGCGGATTGTGGTTGGCCTAAGTGTGAAAGAGTTTATACAACTGCAGGTGAACCCTCCAGTTCCACGGCATTACAGGGAGGGACCATGGGAGGTCAGAAATATGCTAACCACCTGGAGTGTAAATGAGTCACAGTGAAAACGTATTAATGAGTCGGTGAAAACTTTGAACTTTACCACAATGCAGGGATAAGCCACATATACACCAGCTATATTTACAAAACATCTGTCAGAACAGTATGGAGCTGTAATTAGGCACCGATTACAGTACGTGACATCATCGCTTCATCAGAAGGTCCATAACCTGGGCGGCATTGTTAGTATGAGTAAGTGTATTGTAAAGATTAAAATGGCAGAAAGATGGCCGCAAATGTAAGTGTACCAGATGCCTACGTTGTTCCTATTTAGGTCTGTTGAGCGTATTTTAATGCGATTTTTACGACGGGGCAAACTTAAAACTGCCAAATGAGGCAATAAGCGAAGCTCTGGTCACAGACAAAGAACATCAATCAAGACTTTCGGTGGCACTAAATAACATGCATGCAATTGCCCAAGATGAGAGGCTAAGCATGCAGTGAAAATAGCCGTACAGGGACGACGAATACACATTTAGACCCGGAGGCTTTTGCTCAAGCTGTAGGTTTATATACAAACATAATCACGCACTTAAGCAAACGTGAAACGCCGCAGAGCCTTCAAAGTAAGCATTCATTACGCAAGCAGAACTGGGCTACCTCCGCAAAATTTAGCAAGAGGATTTATTTCTGGGAAAGCCACAATTTTGCTCGGAAGTACCAAAGATTCTTAACAAATCGATTTGATTCTTGTTTAAAATTTGCTAACCTAAACATTCTTTATGTCTTCCTAAATAACAAACATGACTAAACCACCTCCTGAAACCATAAAACATTTCAGACACCACAATGCGCTCTAAGACGCCAAGAAAGGATCTTTTCTGACCTTTAATTAAATGTTTTTTTGAACATTTACTGTTGCATCCCATAGTACCGCGTACATTTAATAGACATACGTTTTTATACAGAAAATCTGTGGTGATCGAAATTGTATGTCGGAGTTCCTTGGCTAGCTGTCACACAAGCAACTAGTAGCTTGTGTTGTTAGTGTCGGGGGGGGCTAGAGCTGTGCGTTCTGAAGAAAGAATAGTGGCTGTCAGCCCCAAGAGGCACGAAGTAGCCGGGCCGGCTCCCTGGCAAGCAGAGAAGCCTTGCGACTCAGACCTTGGCAAACCCATAACCTGTTAATGGCTGATGTACAGACGACTATCTGGCTGCTCGGGATTGTACCTTAGCACACGGGAACACCAGTCAAGATAACAGAAACGTAACTTTAAAACCATTTAATGATGAATGGCAAAGCACACATTGTCACAACACAACAAAAAGTATCAAAAATACACAGAAATTAAAAATATTTGGCATTCTTCTCAAAACAAGCAGAATTCCCCTTGCGTTTGTGACCCAAAGTTACACACAGTTTACTCTGACAACTCTAACATCCCACACCTCAGTTGCTCAAATTTGGAAGCAGCACAAGGTCTTTCTCACAGAGCCAGCATTTGGTGAGTTTTTGGATTCAAGCTGGGTGGCATCACTATGCTAACATTGGCTAGCTAGCATTTACGCTGCTGCCGTTTATCTTGTTTCCATGGAGCTGCTTGTTGTTATGGATGCTGACCCATCCTTTGAAAATTTCTAAAAAAAAAAGAAAAAAATATTCTGGCATTTTTGAAAATCCAGCCAGTAATTTTTGGATACACCTGTTTAAGGTTTTTTTTTTTAAAATTGAAATCTACACCATATTTAAACAAAAAATCTGAATCCCGCAATTAGTTCATAATAAACGAAAAGCTCCCCATTGACTGCCTTTGGTTGTGCTTTGGAAAACATTCTGACTTTGCCACGAATTCATTAAAAACAGTGTTGTGGCTGCACTGTGAGTGACCATTGTGAATCAGAACACGCTGACTGTGACAAATGACCACGGCAGGGCATACTCTGGACTTCCAGGTAGAGCGAGAGAGGGAAGGGGAGATGGAGGAGGAGGAAGCATCTTCATCCTTTTCATAGCTGCTTCACCTCCCCTCCCAGGCATCCTCACGCTGCCTCGCCGCCAAACGCTTTTGCTCTAAGGATGAACCAATAAAAAGGAGGTCACAAAACTACGGCTATTCCTTCATTTTTATAGTACCTTTCACAACACGGCTGCCCCAAAAGTCCTTAACAGGAGTGTGTGGTTATTACAATGAACAATGATGAAAAATAAAAGACCAGAAAAGAATGAAGGAGAGGAACCAATCCTCAGCAAAGAATAGGGGAAAAAAACCAAAAAAACCCAGGGGTCAAAGGTCAACAGGGTGCCCACCCCATTGGCATGCTATCATTAACTTCATACTTAAGATCATCCTCCATTTTAGGGTCCTGTCTTCACTCATAAATGCTGCTCAGTAAATGATCAGTAAACTCAATTGTGGCAGTAAAAATATCTAAATCTTCTAATGTGTGACACTATCAGAGCAGGTTTCTCTGACTAAAGACTGACTACCTCTTCGCTGGTTCAGGAAAGATCCAAATAACTGGTTGCTGTTAAGCAAAGCTGCAATTGGTGGAGAAGGGATCTAAGGTCCCATAAAAACCACCATAATTTTCTCTGGTGCTAAAAACAGCTCAGATCTCTTTTACAGAACTGAGGTTTTATCACAGTGCAAAACAGTTGATGGAATGACACTGCTTTGAAATCTGCTGCCATCTAGTGGTGGCTTCAAAGCTCACAACACGAGAGAGAAATGTGACAGACCTTGGGGCATCTTAGTACTTTTATCAAAATGTTCTGAGCAGTCAGACAAAGAGGGAATTACCCCAACAAAGGCCTCCTACCCTCAAAACTCTGCCCCCCACATCTGTGTAAGACATCCACTGCTGTGACTTTATGAGAAGACCAAAATACATACAGGAGAAGCCCTATCCTCTGAAAACCCATTATCAAAAGATGGGTCATGAGGTGTCACCTCGTGCCTCCTGCAGCTTCTTTTTCTCTGCCTCGCGCTCTTCCCTGGTCTGCCTGCTCTTCACGCCCAAGGCACTGGTCACCAGGCGGCGAGCGAGGGCAGCACTGGTCTGCGGTCGCTCCTTGGTGGGCAGGAGGTAGTCTAAGACAGGGAAAACGCAAGGAAAAAAAAAAAGCCATGGGTCCTCTTTGATGAAGGCCAAAGCTATCACGGTCAAGGAAGGAGGGTGGGGAAGCCTGCAGGCTCTCCTGGGGCACCTGAGCATTGCCGGGCCTTGGCCTTGCTGGTGGCGGATGCCTGTGACAGGGACCGCACCTTCATCATTGGGTGCATTGACCTCAGGGCCTCTTTGGCTGGGGAGGAGGAATCAGGAGAACATCTGAGTTGACATGGAAGCTCTAATTGATACACGAGACATCAGAAGAAAGCCAGCTGAACGCATCTCAGAACCAAGATGCTCCCAAGGCTCACACCTCAGAAAATCAACTTTAAAACCAACACATCCTTTGAATAATTTAGAAGTCAGAAAACAAAGACTAGATAACTAAATATAAATTATGCATTATGCAATAAGTATAAACCATGAAAGAATCTCAAGAGGCTTAGTCTTTAAAAGAACATGTAGAAGGAGATACTGATCTCCAGAGGTCTGACAGCGGCCAGTGCTCACAGCTTCACACATCTCTTTTTTTGCTAACTTGTGTGGTAAAAAAAGCCGGAAAACAAATTACACCAATGGCCCAAGTGTGTGTCAGTCTCACCTGCTATTGGACTGGAGAAAAGACCTAATGCATGTGTGTCATCCACCCACTGAATGTCAAAGCCCCTCTGCCTAAATGGAAGAAACATCACGTGACTACGACAGATTTTTGTGTAAAATGTGAAGAAAGTCTGTCCCCACAAAGAGATTAAGTCCAAAGACGGACGATGTTGGAATGAAGAGCTGGGTGGACGCACTGGTAGGGCTGAAAGACACGCAGCAGGTCCTCTGTCTTAAACTCGGCGGGGAAGTCATAGATCTCCACGATATGGGCCAGGTCGTCCTGGCAGAGATCCGTCTCTGACTCCACAGTGCAGCTGTAGTAGTCAAACTGTGGCTCCTGGATGGATTTCTTCTTCAAGCCCGCTGACAGAGAGAGCTGGGGGAGCGGGAGAGAGAGGAAAGCATCCGGAAAACACAAACAGCACGTGTGTCGGTTGAACGGGCACAGCCACAGAAACCCCGCGATCGGCTAACCCAGCTTCACCTCTTGGACAAAGCAGAAGGTCGATGCTAACTGTCAACTTGGCCTGTCGTGTGTAAGAACAAGCCTATCAGAACTATCAAAACTACAGGCTTTAAATGGCACGGCGACCTCCTTTCGTATCAAGCCATCCAGGAATGTGCCTGGCTTCGCCCTATCTCAAAGAGCCAATCACTATTTCCTTAACAAAGGCATGCAGTTACCTCCTCAATCAGGTGTGGGTCTAGACAGTCACCGTCATCATTGAACAGGGTGTCCCAGCTCTCATCCCCTCCCTCAAGACTGCCTCCCTCTCCAGGGCTTTCCTCTGTCCCTGCTGTCTTCTGCTGGATGTCCCCAGCTGGAGTCTGCTGCGTCTCACCACCCTTGCTCCCGAACACCTGGGAGTCACCGTCGGTGTCCGCCCTTTCACGAGACCCATCTCCCCCACTGAACTGTGCTGTGTTATTCGAGGCAGAACTCAGGGTCCCCCCATTGGTGCTTGCACAAGCCTTGCGACCGTCTTCCTCAGCCCGGTCTGCTCGCTTATTTCTCTTTTTGTGCTTATCCACATTGCGGGGTCTGGGTCTGGCTTTGCCCGTAGCTGCCTGCGATTTGGACCTGAGTGAGGGCGAGTCCTTCTTCACAGGCCCTTCTTTGGCCTTACCCTCCACATTCTCCATCTCTCCTCTAGTTTGACCCACTCCTGGCAAAAGCACGCACACAATCAAAAGGGTGGCCTAGATAAACACGTCATCTTCATACAAACAGATAAAAAGGGAAGCTCACGGAAGTATATAAAAGTCTTAGGTGGTCCAAGAAAATGTTTAAGGTCACCTATCTGGGCAGGAGTAGCTGTATGTTTGCTCAGAGAAAAAGACAATTTAACTTTAGAATATAGACAAATAAACAGTAACACAAAGAGAAGGAAAAATACGTGAACCGCAAGTGGTGAATGGGGGGGTTCGAGAAATGCAAGAAACTAGAAGATGGACGGATGAGTGTGCTGGTACGGCAGAATTGCACGCTGGAAACATGACAGATGCTGTAATCTATCTAATCTGTGCTCATCATTCTGTTATTGTTTGCTTTTTTCTTCTCCCTTAAATCGCTGCGTTGCAGCCGTTTATTCGAAATGGGTGTGAAGTGGGTATAGTATGGATCATATTGAAAAGTTTGAATTCTTTGGATAATTATTGACATCTGCAGGCTCCTGATTCCTTGATGGGATACACAGTGCTGGAAAGGGCAGCTGGAGGTCCAGGGTCAGCATGGACCGTTGAATTGAGCCATTGGGCAGTATTGGCCCGCCAAGTGGCAGAAAATGCATTCCGAACTGAAGAAGCGGGCAACTGGGACGAGATGGGGAGCTACACTCCCATCGAATGGCCATAGAATGATGCACAAGGCCCGGGGAATTAGGCAGAAAGCTGCACTGTACTGAAGAACAGGGCAACTGGTGTGTACTGAACTGAAGACTAGGCTACGGGGCCACGGGATGTCAGTAGAACCTCGGAAATCACAAAATATTAGCGGGAAAAACCAGAAGCAAAGCAAAAGGCATCACCCCACTGTAGAGCATCCAAAACCAGGAGACAGTAAAGCGTCAGCATGCAAGAAGTAGGACAAAACTGGCTAAGGTTTCAGTATATGACAACCTACCTCTTGGAAGGTCAGGATATAAGACAGCTGAATACGCGTCAACAGACACCGTCTGTGCTGCTGAAGTCGGTAGTTTAGGAGTCCAACACTAAGGCTCATAGAAAGCGGGTACTGTGACGGATTTGTGAAAGAAAAATGACTGTAAACACTGTACTGGAAATCAGGCTGAGATTGGGCTAAGGTGTCTGAGCCCGGGGATGTCCAGAGTGTAGTGAAATATCACACCTGTATCTTTATTTATGTTTATGGCTGTACGTGGCGTTGCCACACATGGGCTCGCGACAAGTCCGAGTAGCCGATGAAGTGAGCGGTACCGGACCGCGAACGCCTCACGACCTCCCCGAAGTTCGGCGCTTTCGTCAGCCCTCAACAGTTTTAGCCGTCCCTCTCCGGCTCTAACCGTCCAAAACCAACCGATTTCCACAGGACCCACTACCGGCTGTTTAGAATAATTTACTTCCGCCTCACGTCATCGAACTTCCGTGAGCCAGAGCATGCTGGGAATCGTAGTCCTGTCCTTTTGGCGTAGGGTGTTATTTCTGCAAAACCGGATGGAAATAGAATCATTTGAATGTCTTCGGAGGTCTAAATCAATTTGTTATATATGTTATAAAATTGTAATACACACAATGGTAAAGAGTGGTAATTCACTTATGATTTTTAGTAATGGAACAAATGAGCTTTCAAAACCAGTGATGGGTGGGAGTATCCTGAGCTACCAGTCAATGCCCACCTAGGGTTTTGAAGCCTTTTTGTTGCCAGTATGTTCGCAATCTGGAATGAAAAACGTTCTCAAAGGCTTCATCAACAACATCGCCCTCTACAGGAATTTTGCCACAATTTTATTTTTATATTTCTTTTTTTAATTTGAAAATTCAACTTACATGGTCCTCCTTATTTTCATATCCTTGAAAATTGACAAAGTGTTCTCATAAAAAAATCCCTTGAGTGGTGACATGGTTTATAACAAACTATTCCTGCAGATCGCAGAACCAGGAATCACTGTTTTGTCTAAATGGAAACACTGGAAACTCCTACAAACCAAACTACTATTACCTTGATAAATTCCAGTGTATGCATATTAAGAGCATATTTTAAAATGCCCTGGAGTTAAAAATTAGTTTACCTTATTCCTGAAAGTGAAGTAAGGGTGATACAGACTGACATTTAGTGAAAATGTTATCCAGAAAAGCACAATGCCTACAGTCAGGAAATGGTCAGTATTCTTTGTTTCTTTGCAAGCAGAAATTGTTATGTAGGAGGATGTGAGTAAATCCAGACCAACAAACTCAGCAATCAGAAGTTGAAATGACTGGCACCTGAGCCAACTTGACCAGATTTCTCCAGTCAAATGGAAAACTAAAAAAATGCGTGCTCTTATCTTCGTGTAAAATGTTGCCCATTTCACTTCCACATTAGCATTGCTCGGCTTGGTTGGGTCAGAGGTGCTTTGGAAACAAAGGTCCACCCCACCAGGCTCTCCAGCTTTCCAGCGTTCCAGGCAGGCTGTGAGATGCGGAGAGTGTTTTAGCTGGACCAGGCCTAAGAATGCAGTGAACTCTACGGTGATTAGGATCCTTTGGAGGTGATTTTTTTTGGTACGTTTTGCTTTGCGTGCTTTTTAAATTACTGCTGAATCTGTTCAGGTTATTGCCTGCTCCAGGATAGTGGCGACAGTGTGATCTGTGGTGGCATCACAGGGGACCAAGGCAGGACCCCTGATCATGGAGGACAATGCTGAGATACATGGGCTTCTATTATTTCACAGGCCACTTACCACGATGCACAAATGGAATGTGACATGGAATACTGTATGTACATGTACACTCAGAACATACCTAAAAATCAGGTGCATGATCTATTTCACCACAAGGTGGCAATAGAGAACCAAATATATTTGCAAATGGCAAAGAAGAGCAAGTTACAGAGCAGAATAAATGTAACGGACAATCACAGGCTGCATGCCATTTTCATCAACTACATAATCTTCGTGGCAAGCATATGACAAATACCACGGTGGACTAAATGTAGCTCCTCCCACTGTCCTTGTTTACACCCCTCTCCCTGCTCATGTGGACAGTAATGACTTGGTTCTTGTAAACCTTTTGTTTTTCATTCATCTTTGTATGTGTCTTGTTTGTATAGTATGTGTGATTGTGCACATCTGTTTATTTTCAAATGTCTTGTTCAGGACAAGGTCATCTAGAGCCTATGTCAGATAACACAGGACACATGGCGGAGGGAAGTAATGAAAAGCTGGTAAATTTACCCCCTCAGTGGGTGATGTCACGTGCAGTTTACTGTTGGTCACTCAGGGAGAGTCTGTCATTGACCTGGGCATGACATTTCCTCACTCCTGCACAAACCGGCATGACAACGGTGGTAGCAAACCACCTGTCACCTTTGTCACCGGATGTGAGGTGCAAGGCCAAGAGACAAGAGTGACGAGGATGCAGGTGTGAGGGCAAAGGGGTTTTAATAACAAGACAAGAGAACACAACTACTCCGCTGTGCCCTGAACACAAGGGTTTAACAACGGCAATGGACTCAACGGGAAACAAGGAGAGAACAGGATCACCGGGACTGGGTATCAGCGCACGGAATGAGACAGGCAGTGACACAAACATAAACATGGCAAAGAGACGAGTAGAGACACAGACTTAAATAATACAAGACACAGGTGGAACATATGAGGGCAATCAGGGCGAGGGCAATCGGGACGAGGGCAATCAGGGCAAGGGCAACCAGCAAGCAACGAGGAATCACACTGGGTGCACATGAAACCCCCTCAGTACTACAAGGACCTGGAGCACTGATGCAGACATGACTTTACCCTTCCACTTCTGCTCTGGTCCTAAAATATCTTACATCCTAATTAGTGACCTGTATAAGTTTATCACTGACATGTATAAGGACACCATGCCTTTTGGAAGCCTGTTGACCTTGGATCCTCAGAGGTTTATTTCCTCTTATGAGTACCAGAGGAGCTTTGGTTTCCATAGCCTTTGGATAAATTGAATTGAACTGAACACATCTTTTCCTGATGGGGGAATATAGTTAAAGGTAATAAAACTGTCTGGAACTGCAGGCTAAAGCGTTTCTTTGGCCTTTGAATGTGAAATCTTTTGCAGACCCTTCAGTTGTTTAGACCTCTCATTACATCATTTAGACCTATTGTTAAATTGTCATTTACAGTATTTTTTTCCAACCTCTGTGCTTGTTCTTACAGGCCTTGGGGGGGGGGGGGGGCCTTTATCCCTCTGCATCAGGAAAAATAGACTCCTCTGCCAGGGGTTTACTGCATTTGTGAGAGATCCCAGCTACCCGTCTGCAGCAAGGCCAACTGGCCAGGCTCCCACTTGTCCACTTGAAAGTTTAGGGCCACGGGGCACACCAGGGGGCATTTAAGGACAATGGCGGGACCTGGCACACACAGAATGTTTCACATGGCAGTAGTCCAGAATGCAGGGGGAGGCGACCAGGGGAATAGATGGCTAGGCTGAGGAGGCAATACTTTGGGAGCTGTATGACCAAAGAAGAAAAAATTGAGACACATCGGCATGTTGTGGGGAGGAGTCAGGCAGCTGGACACTCGGAGGCCTGCTTCCTGTTCAGAAACGCTTGTCAAACCTTTATGAGTGTGAGAGTTTTTCTCTGTGCCTTCCTCACTCAATTGGACAGGTTCTGGACCAAGCTGACCAAAGAGTATCTCAGGCCACACTGTGAGGAATGTTCCAGAAGAAACTCTGCTAAAATACAAAGTAAAAAAAAGGCGCAGCTTGAGAGATGTTCTTGGGTTTATGGTGAAAAATACTTGAACTGAAACTCATAAGCTGGAACAAGAAATTCGTTTTTAGTTTTGCTGGACTAAATCCAAATGCGTTTGGAAGAGAAGCTGAGGCACCATTTGGATATGCAGGGTGTGCATCGGATTTTAGGGTAGTTCTTGTGTTTTCAGAACCCGGCCCAATGTGAGGTTTCCGGCCGTTTCTCACAAGGGCCCTTTCCACCTAACGGACCACCATTGTGCTGTCTGGCCCACGTGTGGAAAGTTTAACTTTAATAGCAAGTTCCTGTCTGTGTGGTACATGCCAACCTGGGCCGAGGTTCTCATGCATGGTGCCACCCCGTAGCTGGCCTGGTGAGGGGTCTTAGCATGCATCCCTGGAAGCATCCCTTGTTTTGATAGAAAAGGAGCTCAAATGTAAGCTCAATGCAAGGGTACACAGGAAGCTGGAGAAGAAAATGATGGTCACCTCACATGTGTGGTCCAATTCATTATTCTACAGTCGATCCTGTTGCCCGTATTTTTATGAATGTACCTTTGTTGATGAATTGCAATCCTCTTGGCTGAGAGGAAGCTGTACAGACCTGTCTTCTACAAATAAAGAGTTCACAGCTAAAGGTGAGAGCTGAGAAAAAAAAACAGACCAAAAAAGACTAATGTTGGTCATGATGTTGTTTAGCAAAATCACACAAGTTGTGATTGAGTAATGAATTTCAGGGTTTCTTAAACAACACATCACACCTACTGTAGACCAAACTTATATTGTGTGCTTACACCAGTTTGTCCTAATGAAGATTGCAGTTCTTCACATGCAGGGATTACTTGAACAAAGTTCAGCTTCGTTATGTTTACCCACGCTTGGATTATCACTCAGTGCCTGATAAACAGTCTTGGGTTGGCCTTTGAAGGGACTGACAGTGAGAGGTTTAATAAGCATGGCTTTTGTTAGAAAGCCTCACCTGGCAACAAGGCAGTGGCACCTGATCTGGGCACTGACCTTCTCAGAGAACAGGGGACTTTTGTTCACCTGGGAAATGTTAATCTAATTAAGGGCCTTAAGGCTCTTCAAAGGCATCTGGTGCTATATGGGGAGGGGAGTGATGAGCCGAGGAGAAAAGATCTCCCTCGGACAATGTCTGATCGTTTGCCTGATTTTTACCCCCAGGGGGCACCATTGTCTTTTTTAGATTTTAAAAAGACATCGGCGTGATGGAGCCCCTCCTTACTTGCCAGCCATCTATGGTTCACTGGGGCCTTGGCTTTCCCAACCCTACTCCCTGACATATCTCCAGGATCCCCGGCTGCTTGTGGGGGCCCCAGGGATGCATGCAGTCTGTGACTGCTGCCACACCCCTCAGTTCTCTGTACAGTAGCTCCTGATTGGTCGAGGAACGGATAATGACAAAATAAACACAAAACCTCTGAAGAGCAGAGCTCTTAACTTGCTAATTTTTCCTCATACCCATGAAGAATTGCTTTTGTTCTTCCTTGAAGGACCTCTTGACATCCTTCCCAAATTGTTTCTCTTAGCCTGGCGCTTCTACAGCTAGTTCTTGGGTGGCCCTTCATTCATGTGCTGTATTATTCCCCCTGAGCACTTTGGGGATGGGATGGGGATGGGATGGGGCTGGGGGAGGGCAGGGAGAGAGCTCATTATTCATTGGATCTGCTGGATCCTGTGGGTGCTGGTGACAGAGGAGGCTGAACACCCCAAAAAAAAAATGAGACAATAAAACTCAAAAAAAAGCAGAGAGTTGGCCCACAACCACATCTCCTGCTGCTCTGGCTGGTCCTCAGGGAAAGCTGTGGTCACCATCATGGAGATGCTATAGGTCACACTGACGTTCGGGAAAGTCAGCTATGCATGGGCAGTGACATACAGGGAGGTCCCCTCCTTGGCAGAGTTGAGGGGGCGGACAGTGAAGGCAGTTGGGTTGCCCTCCTTCATCAACTGGAATAAGTCCCCAAAAATAGCCCTCATTATACAGTCCAGATTGCTGGTATCCACACACATTACAAACAGAAAGACGCTGCTGTGCACCGAGAACCCAGCAATCTCATTAATCCACCCCATCCATGCAGGGCTTTCACTGTTATTTGTTGGGTTTGCGTGTTAAAACCAAAAGGCCATTTCATTACAGAAATGAATTAATGATCGAGAAAAGGCATCAATGCAGAGGTAAGCTGAGATTTTGTCCACAGTGCAAGCAATGGATGCTGCATTGCCGCAGGGTTTGAATATGCGTACCAACATTTCGCTAAATGGCATAATTGGGGGAAAGGCAGTTAAGTGCCTGATTTGTGGAAAAGGCCATATTCAGCTGTGGAAATAAAAAAGGTTAGTGAAAATATCTCTCAGGTGGTCTTTGAGTCCAACGGAAACCAAAATTAAACTAAAAGAATTGTTGAAAAGCTTCTTACATTTTAAAAAAGGGAATCTGGCTGGTGAGTCAGGCCTCAATAGACTGAAAAAATGCAAAGGTCCTTTTGTAAAGTTAAATAGACATAAAGGCTGCACTCGAAACTGCGAAGCCTTCCAAAGACCTCTCTTTATTATTTTATCACAGACATTCATCTTGTATTGTACTCATTGTAGCTGTAAAATTTTTGACTTTGCCTTATTCTTGGGTCTAAATGCATTTTATGTCTGACAAATCTGTTTAAAGATGCTGTTTAGTAATAGAATTTAATTCAATTTAGACCGGCCCATAAACAAGAACCATTATTTGACATGAAGCTGGGAAGAATACGGGAAGTGTTTGATCATAGAATGTTTTTGGCACGTTGGAGGAAAGCTGAGATATGTGATATCCATACGTATTCCATTTTGATGGGACAAGGACTGAAGGGGCTTGTGCCTGATGTGTTTAGTTACAGCAGTGTGGACAGTCAGCTAGCCAGTTTTACAACAAAGACCTCAGTGTTCTATTTTATCATACCAGCTGTACCCTGTTCTACAAATTCAGTGACCACAGGAAAGCATTAAAGCATAGTCTGGTAATAATGTGTCTCTGTCAGATGATATTAAATACAGCAGTTGTTCTCGATTCAGTCCTCCCCCCCAAAGCTAATTCATATACATCTGGTTAACTGCTTAAGCACCTGATTCTGATAATCAAGTCACTACCGCGCTCATGACTACCTGGCACAGGAGCGAAGATGGTAGACTAGAGCAACAACACAGGATGGTTGGCTTAAGCACACGGTTGAAATCCACCCAACTTTAGTCTCACCAGAACAGGGGACAGCTCACCATCATTTTGGTACGAGGTACATTTCAAGACATTCCCGTGTAGGCAATGCTAATGAAAGACAGGCAGCTGCTGTAGAAAACAATCAAAGCATTTTGTTTAGCTGGATGTGGTTCTGAGGTTGAAGTGTAGGAGTATAATGTTTTGATGGTGATTGGTTCGCTGATTTTCACTTAGTCAGGAAGTTACCGTGTGGAGGAGGTGTGACCAGAGGGTTTTGCATTCTGATCTCACCAGGACAAATGAAGTCCTCTCCTCTTACTGGGCTGATAACCGGAATGATTTTCTATGAATCTACAGTACTGTGCAAAAGTTTTAGACGCTTGTGAAAAAATGCTGTAAAGGAGGTTGATGGATGGTTTTAAGAAATAATGCCAAGAAGAGTTATCAATTAACAACATACAAAGTGCACTAACAGGAAAAAAAAATCTACAGTCAACTTCAGAAATATTGGCACCCTTCATGAGAAATTGCAAAAATTAACATATAAAAGGGACCACACATACAATGAGTGATATTTTGTGCTTAAACAATTGGGAAAGCCTCATGCTTTTATTGTCAAACAGACTTTTGGAATGAAATAAAGTTTTCTTTTAGTAACACAAATTTTCATGGTAGATAGCTAGATACTTTATTGATCCGAAGGAAATTTAGGAAATAATAATAATAATAATGATAATAAGGGCAGATTCCAGAAAGCTCAATTTTTGTCTCATCTGACCACAGCACACAATTCCAGTTGTATCTCTAATGGTGCTTGGTAAAGTTGAGACGCTGGGATTTGTGTCTTGGACTCAGGAGAGGCTTCTTTCATGCCACTTGGCCATAAAGCTTCTGGTCATGGAGGTATCATCTCACAGTTGACTATGCAACAATGAATCCCCAAGATTCAACTAAACTTTGCAGTTGTGAAACTGTGATCTTTGGGCTTGGGTTTGCCTCTCTTAGCTAATCCTCGATGTGCGTGGGGGCAATATGCAGATGCATCCCATTCCTGGCATATTTTCAACAGTTCCATGTTTTTCAAACTTTTTTATTATGGCCCTGATTGTGCTTACTGGTAATTTCAATTGAATCGCTACTTTTTTGGTAGCCATTCCCCAATCTATGCAACTCAACAACTTTTTTTTTTCCTCATTTCATTTGAGAGCTCTTTGCTTTTACCCATGCTGATGGATAACAAAAGGATTTTACCTGGGTGTTACCTCATATTTATACCCCAGTGAAACAGGAAATGGCCATAGACAACAGTTCCTAGATGCTAAAAGTTCCTAGGCACTAAAAGCAACATCAAGATTTTTCCTCAAAGATGTAAATTTGTTTGGTCTTATTTATAGTATTCTTCATGGATGCCACTAATTTTGCTGCATACATTTTTGACAAGATAAACTATTCTGAAGTTATAACAACACTTTTGCAGGAATTGTTTTTATTAAATAAATAATCAACAATTTCTTCAAACATTTGAGGAATATTAGAATCATTCTATGTATTATCTACATTATATTAATGTTTTTGTTCACTTTTTTGAGGGGTGCCAATATTTCTGGGGTTGACTGTAAATCGAGTCAATATTTGGTGTGACCGACCTTTGCCTTTAAATCAGCATCAATTCTCTTAGGTGTACTTACATACGTCTGTTTTTAGGACCCCAGTAGGCAGGAAGTTCCAAACATCTAGGGCAGCTAACCACAGTACTGTGGATTTAGGCTGTTCTTCTCTTCCTGTAATCCCAGACTGACTCGATGAGTTTGAGATCAGGGCTCTGCGGGGGTCACACCATATCTTCGTATAATCCCAGACTGACTCGATGATTTTGAGATCAGGACTCTGTGGAGGCCACACCGTCTCTTCCTGCAATCCCAGACTGACTCGATGAGTTTGAGATCAGGACTCTGTGGAGGCCACACCGTCTCTTCCTGTAATCCCAGACTGACTGGGTGATTTTGAGATCAGGGCTCTGCGGGGGTCACACCATATCTTCGTATAATCCCAGACTGACTCGATGATTTTGAGATCAGGGCTCTGCGGGGGTCACACCATCTCTTCCTGTAATCCCAGACTGACTCGATGATTTTGAGATCAGGGCTCTGTGGGGGTCACACCATATCTTCGTGTAATCCCAGACTGACTCGATGATTTTGAGATCAGGGCTCTGTGGGGGTCGCACCATCTCTTCGTGTAATCCCAGACTGACTCGATGATTTTGAGATCAGGGCTCTGCGGGGGTCACACCATCTCTTCGTGTAATCCCAGACTGACTTGATGATTTTGAAATCACGGCTTTGTGTGGACCACGCCATCCCTTCCAAGACTACTTGTTCTTCTTTTGGGTGAAGATAGTTCTTTTTGACTTTGCATGCTTGCAATCGCTGTCAGGTTATGTGGTCTCTCACTTCCATCTGTTCGCAGTCACATTCATGGAGGCTGAAGCTCCTCAATATTTCCTTTGCTAATAATGTTTGTGGGAATTAACTGCTTAAGAACAGCTGTACTGTGTGCTGATGTGGTTCTTCTCCATTCACGTGTTATAGTGTGATTGAAGATCATCTTCACATAGACGACTTAATGGATCAGAACTGAGGTCGGTGTTGGAATGTAAAGTTAGTAAGGAAGCTCATCTGAATTGCAATGGAATGAAAAGAAACCTTATGATGCAGATGACAACTGATCAAGGTTTCAAGGTAAGGTTGAAGGTGCACAATGTGGGTAGCTTTTTCATGGCTGCATGTGGCTCTGTTTTATCTAACGATGTTATGTGTTTTTTGTTCTCCATTGTGACTAAGCCCATAAATAGCCGGTCGGTCTTGAAGTTCTTGGACATGCTTCTGGGTTTGCGGGTAGTGGGCTTTTGAGATTTGTGGGGCTTTCAAGCAATGCGAGCTGGCAGCTTGCCGAGCGCCGTTGACAAATTGGCCGCCTTTTGTACTGTGAGTCACTCCCCTGTGCCCATAGTCCACGACAGAGCAGGTTAGCTGTTGGCTTTTCTTAAAACGTCTCGGGGGAATGTCTGGTGTGATGTCACCTTAGCAATAGCAGGAGAAGATTAGCACTTGTCAGGTTGACTGTGGGAAAGTAGGGTTTGCACATAATGAAAGGTCTGTACTTGTGAGATGGGGATGGGGACACACACAGCTCTTAATTCCAGGTATTTGGAGATGGATCACCTGCTTGACAACAAAGCCGTGTAAGGCTGATCTTCCTTATTGCGGTGCCATTGGGATGGTCCCCATGCCTCTGTGTGAAGACACCACCCTCGATTTTTTGAAGCTCACAATTCGCTTTGGCAGATTATTTTATGCATCGTAAAGTAGTTGCTTCATTTTCTATTCTGTCGGATGGAAAAATCTGTCCTTGACCTACTTTTGGATTCTTACATTGTTTTTTTTCTGTTGCCTCCTCTGTGTAGTTTTGCTAGCCAAACAAACGCTGCCCATTGGTGCACCCAGTGTCTGTCATCTTTCTTTTTGTCCCGCCTTTGTATGCCCTGGCCATTTCATTGACCTGCACCTGGGTTGAGGATCCACGTCACTTTTTAAACCAGATGCTTGCGTACCGCGTTCTCCCTCACTTCATGGATTAACGGTAGCTTCTGCTCCTGACCATTACTCTGAGGTTTTTCCTGACAAATGTAGCAGCTGAGGGGATGTCTAAGGCCTTTGTGGCTGGTCCGATCATAGCGAGCAGGGATGAGAGCTTGATAGCATCAGCAATTTATTTATACTATTTCCTGGGTAGGTACATTTCGAGTTGCTTTTAAGTCCCTTTCAGATGGGCTTTTCAAGATGATGAGAATGCAGCCATATGCCATCTGCAATAGACACCGGACGCTGTCAGTGATTCAGCTGTGGTGACAGGCTGTCCCCTGTCTGTTTCCTCTGCCTGCAACTTGGAGGTGTCTCTCCCTGGGTCCCGCTGCCCCTCTTGATGTCTCCTGCTGAAGCAGTTGTACATATGTCTGCTAGCTTTTGAGTCTTGCGGTTCAATGGAGAAGGGCTGGTTTGACTAGAAGGCTAAGCCATATTCAGGTTCAAAGACAAATGGAAATGATGCTGGGAAATTTGATTCGATGGGTCTTTTGGGAATTTGTTATGCCATTCCCTTGGGTTTATGTTGTGAGAGGTTCACCATCATGAAGCTGGCCTCCAAAAATGCCCTGCCACAGGAGGGGTCACGTTGCTCCTTCGCCTATCGCTCTGTAGATTCAGCTCTTCGTGTTAAGGTGAAACACCGGTGCCTTCATCCCAGGGTTTGCGTTCCTACCATTCTTGCCAACTCAGCAGGTTTTGAATGACATCGTGGCCTTGAAAGAGAGACAGAAAGACAAGCAGGATCCTGGAGATGGTGACACACGGCGCACCATCTGTCTCCTGCAGTGTGTTGAATGTCCTCACTCTGACATGGAAAAAAACAGTGGATGACTGTATTCCTCTTTTACCATGGCCCTCTCTGCAAGGATTCTGATGGCAGTTTCATTTTCGTGAAGAAGCTTTTCTGATACTAAAGACAAGTGATTGTATCACGGTTTTGACTGTGAGCATCTGGTTGTTCACAATGCGTACCAGAGCCCCCTTTTGATGTGTCTCCATTGTCAGACTCAATCTTGCATTCTCACCCTTCAGATTACAGATTCCCTTACAATTTGAAAATGTAATCCTAATCTAATCTCCTAGAAAGAATGCTTTAAGAGGCTCGGAAGGCCTTTTGCTGGATGAGGAATTTAGGAAGGATAATGATATCTCAACAAGATGAGAGAAACTGCAGTGTGCATCTGTCCCACAGTTTGACACCCTGTCTTTATCTGAAGGTCATTACAAGGTCTCTCTTTTCACTCGCTGTCCTTGCACCAAAAGTGAAAAAAACCCCAACATGGATCCTGTGTCTTGTAACTCCAGACATGGGCACGAATCTAAACTATGCTTGGCTGGGAATGACAGTCCCATTGCTGGGTACCGTACAGCTCTAAGGGTATCTCAGTAGCTTGCTGGATGAACCTTAGCAACTGGGCCCGGTGAGTAACTGCAGGTTGCTTGTGGTGAAAGCTGTGATTCGAAGGTGCGTTCTATCTTGGTTGACACAGCAGGTGCTTTTTTTACGGCCAGGTTTGAGACCGAACTGGAAGGGACTGAATTGTGGAGAAAATCTGAAAGTCGTTTACCAGATTGAAATGTTCTCATTGGTGCCCTTCCACAGGCTCGAGCAAGCTGGTCAGGGAGAGTTTCTGTGTTGGCGTGAAAGGATGGGAGTGGCCTGGCTGAATGGACGCACATTGGGTATAATAAACGTTCTCCTTCACTGACTGTATTCCCACAACACTAAGGAAGTGACAGACTATAGTTGTATTGACGAATAGGTCAGCGATAACCTCAAAGGTCTCCTTTACAGTTGTGCTTCGATACAGTGTAGACCTTGGGATAAACTCCCAAATTTAATTCAGCCCTGGCCAACACTGAGGTGCTGCTTGAAATGGAACACTCACAGCCTGGGTTTAATATACTGTCTGTGCAGGAAGTCAGTTTGGAGTCCAGCTGGCAAATCGGCTTCAATGCAAGCAGCCGACTTCAGTTCTGATGTTGACTGCAAAGGAAACTCCTTAGCTCACGGCTGATTAATGGAAACCAATAAGAGCGAGTGGTCCTCTGAGAGGTAATGGAGGCTGTTACACGATGTCTTCATGTATTCCCACGACGGGATCGCTTATCCGAATCTAGCAGGCACTGTGTCTGTGTGAGAGCGCACCCTAACAACGACAGGTTTTGGGAATATTCCTACGTCATTCGAGATGTCGACCTTTTTGTTGCCTGCGATCATCAAATGCTCCTGTCACCATATGAGCCAGATTACCTCCACCTGGCAAGTCCAGAGATTCTTCTCAACTGGTTCTGCAAGGGCTTCGAGAGTGCAGACATGAGGAGAGGCGAGGGGGCTTGGGGACTCGACAGGGTGGCGTGGGGTGGGGCAAGGTGGTGGGGAGAGCAGGTAGTAAAATACATCTCTTCATTTTCTGGTGTTCTTATGTCCTAATTTTTTTAGAACTTGATTGCCAGTGAGAAACATTAGCAGGCAATTTTAATGGTATAGAACAAAACTGAAGCAAACAAAGTCAAGTTCAAAATCCAAATCACCCTGAAGCTGGGCTCAATTCAACACATATGTAGGCTACATACAAATAAAATATGGCCTCAGATTTAAGTCTGGCTATTTGCAATTGTTTTCTGTCTGAATGGGATAACCAGCTGAATTTCATTCGTGGAATAAACTGATGGTTGAGATATCCATTCTCAAAATGAAGAAATGTGAAATTTTTGGCTTTCTGCTTGCCTTATGGGATGCCAAAAAAAAAACCAAGATCTTAAAAACAAATGACAATTCTGCACAAAACGTCACGAAAGACATGAAATCAGGTACATCGCGTAAATGTGACTACATAGTTTATCTGGGTGTAGTAAATGAGAACTGTGAATCGGGACATAAAAGGATATAATGGAGAAAATTTTATAGAATGACAACAATGGCAAGAGCTCATTTTGCAATATGATATCGTATGGAGGTTGCATTACTTTTTCCATCTAGATTCAAGATAAAAAGTGTATGTAGAAATAAAGGCTGGGATGTTTTTTTCAATAGAATGTATGTCTTGAGTATATGTATCTTTCGTGAAGATCCATTAAATCACAGAGGGACTTGACTCTGAGCATCAGCTGCACAGACATCTATTTTGAGTTATGAATGAAATTCGTAAGACTGCATATGTTCTGACATGAGAAAATAAAAAGTATAATGTATAACGACTAAAGGCAATCAGTCATGTCATATTGTGCGATTGAGGGAAATTACATTTTCTTTTCTTCAAAAGGCTTTCGTGATCGCGCTCTGTTAAAATCCACCTGGTGTGTTACCTTCTGCCTCTAGTTCTTAAGAGCTTACATCAGTAGGGCAATCTCTCAACTGAACAATGATTTATGTCTTGAGTACCAGCTAAGGCAGCGTTGCCTATTTATAAAAGTACATCTATTAAACAGTAAATAGAGTTCACTGTGACCCTGTCCTGGACAAGAGATATGGAAGATCGATGCATGGATGGTAAATAGGGCTGGAAAAAAACCTGCACCTTCAGCGAAATAGCTTGTGGCCTTTACCTTGAGGTTTTTCTGACCTCTGCGACAGCTGCCCGACACACTGAAGCTGAGGCAGAAGCTGAGGTGAGTCTGCGGTTTCGGAATGCCGCGCACGATCGGCTGCCCCGTTAGCGTGGACTGCACACGTCATGACCTCTGTGGCAGCATCTCGATGAAACGCCAGAAAGGCGGTTTGAAGTCATTTGATTCAATGAGGGATATAGTGACTGACTAGCAACTTTGCCAGGATTTTAACACATTTTAGCCCCTATCAAAAATAAGCAGCTTCCATGTCGTGTTCCATTTGGGAATTTTCTCATCTCTGCGTGATACATTGTGGAAGGAAAAGTGGACTTGGGTGGGGGGGTTGCATATGGGTACATTTTGGGACGGCTATCTGTCTTAGCCCCTAGGCAAGAAGACGGTGTTTGTACATGGCATTCTGTTTTTGCTACGTTACCTTGTCATGTTACTGTTGCTCTATTATTTTGTATCACGAAACTCTTAGCTTGTGTGGCCTCCAGTAATGGTAATTAGGAAACCCACTCCCTATTGAGACAAAAAGGCAAGGTGCTACTTAATGCAAATCAGCTAACAAAGACCGAGCAATCAGGCTGCCACGAAGTAGGATGATCAAAGGACCGAGTCGTCATCACCTCCTTTTGGTTCCTGTCCTTGTGTCTTGTGGCTCCTGCCTGGCTGTGATTAAAGGTGATCTATTGTCTTAGACTCTGTTGGGTGTAAGAAAGCTACAGTGAGAATTTTTAACTTCTATCTGCTGAAACTTTGTTGCCTCTAACAGGTGTGTGTTGATTTTTCTGTTACTAATCTGCTCAGGAAAATAAAGAAAACTTATCATCCAGTCCATGTCGTGACTATTTTTTCTTTCACATAAAGTTAAAACAAAGGACAAATTAAGGCTAGAAATTTTTCCTTTCACACCATCACGGTCTCTGAACTGGCCAGAGAGAATTGCTTAAGCAAATGTGGACCACACCCTTGTCACAATGAGACAGCTGAAAGTTTTTATTTTTATGTCTCCCTTGAAGAGTCAAAGCCATTTCACCTGACCCAGCAGCACTGATGCAAAGCTCCTGTCTGTTTTCTGTCTTTGAATGGATCAATGCAGATCTGCGGCGTTCAATACAACGGGCAGTACTTGGAAGCGGGACACAGGAGGATGTACATTGAGGAAGCCATAATCTGGCATGGAGGGATGTTCCAGAGAGATCGATCTGGAGCTGTCTGGCATAGAGGTATGTTCCAGAGAGATCGATCTGGAGCTGTCTGGCATAGAGGT
>JAACJT020000035.1:2790061-2804883 GCA_009936485.2 Gymnarchus niloticus
AGGGGGGGGTGCCCTTTTTAAAAATGTTTTAAAAAAAAACAGAAAACAAAAAAACACCCAAAAATCTTTTTGCACAAAAGGCCCCCCCCCCCCCCCCCCCGCCCCAGGTTAACACAGATGCTTTGCTGTGCTGTTTATTTCTCGGATACTTTGGCCTCATGTCTAACTGGTGGGTGGCCGCAGCACTCACTGCACAGGACAGCTGAGCATTGGGGTTTCCTGTTTGAGTTTCCATCTCTCTAAAAAGTGAGGGCGAACCCTCACTAAAACACTCGCTATCCATGTATCCGGTTCCAGGTGTAACGAGGCTGGTAAAATAAAACATAACTACGAAACAGACGTTCATAGTACTGGAAAAGCAAATTCTCAACCACGTACACCAGTAACCAAGTTAAGGTGGATGGTTAACTGGGTGCAAATCACGTCTTTTTCCTTTAACCTACCGCTTTTCCCCTTTTGGGAAGGCTGCCCCCTTGTGGCCAGCAAACAAAAGAACAGCAAACTCAAATGCATGGTTTGCAACAGAACAGCGTGTTTACATTTTAGGATTGTTTGCATTTTACTTGCCCCCTCCAAGAGGGGATTTCTAACCTTCATCGGTTCAGGCAAAGATGAGATGGAAAAGGCAGCAACATTGAAGCCATGTCACGACCAGAAGGAAGGGTTTCAAATTGGTCAAGGATTTGGAAATCTCACACGTGTGCGTCCGCACACTGAGCACAGAGACGCATGTTTCTGGATTGTGGGAGGAAATTTGAGACGCCAAAGAGAACCCACGAGAACACAGAAGAACATGCAAACTCCACACAGCAAACAGCTGGGGCAGGATTTGAACCCCAAATCCTAGGGGTGTAAGGCAATTAGGCTACATGTCGAGCCACTGAGCCCAAAAATTATTTCAATTGCCAAAATCATACAAAACCCCAAACTGATTCTACTATACACTGACAAACAAAAGTGTCATTGCCTGGGAGCCATTTCTCTGTGTGATGAAATCTGTGGCTAAACGTTCAGAATTTTTTGACTGGGCAGGCGGGAAAAGAAACCCATTAAGGTGTGGGAACCCACAGGCCACCATGGCACCCCATACCCTGGGCCGCCATGCCATACGCGCATCTCACATGAAGAAGTGTATGTACACATCAGGAGAGCGCCACTGGGTCAGGATTTGATGCTGATAAATATTGAAGATGTTTTTCTTAAGCTGGTCAGGGGGCGTGGCCAGGGGTGGAGCCACCTTATAAGGCGTGAAGTGTCCCTCATAGAACACATGGTGAAGAGTATGCATAAAGCAAACAAAGAGAGTCCAGCAGTCATGTGACATAAAGAAGAAACCAGAGTGTTCTAGGAGTGAGTCTGGGAGTATACCAATGTAGGTCTGTGGAGATCTGTGTCTAACCTCGTGGGGACCTTCCATTCAGTCATATGGGCCTAACCCTAATCCTAACTATGACAACCGTATCCCTTACCCAGCCCTAACCTTAACCATAAGGAACCCAACAATGTACAAGATTTTTGGCGGGCTTGGTTTTTTGATTGCATTAACAGATTTTTATAAAATTGAGTTCTCCCTTGTGGGGACACAACAAATGTCAGGTTTTATTACTTCTTAGGGACTTTTTTTCCCCATAACATAATATAAATATGGTCACACACACACACACACACACACACACACACACACACACACACACACACACACACACACGCCAGATCAGTACTCTATGAAATATGTAAGCGAGAGGACAGTGGGCCAGACAAGCCACTTCAGTCAGAAGAGAATTACACCCTGCCTCAATTTCGAGAGCCCTTTGGGGGGGGGGGGACTGCATGCTGGAGAGACTTGAACACAGTAAATTCAGACTCAGTCTGCCAATCCACAGAAAGAGCGAACCAGGGCAGCCCAAATCAACGGGCGTTTAAAACACATTTCAAAAATGAAAGTGAAAAAAAGCTTCCCAAATCTGCTGTCTGTGCCGTTATTTTCCTCCCACCTCTTCATCCCCAACTTCTCTGATCTGTTTATTTCCTCTCAGCTCCATCGGGGTGGATTTTACCACAGCTCTGGCTGCGAAAGGCTCATGTGTGTCACCAGTGCTTCTTAGATAGGTCATGTCGATGGAAAGCGCAGGGAGAGCCACACTGGCCCAGGAAAGTTTGCTGGGAAGCGAGATTCGAACCTCTCTTCATGTTCTCCCATGCTACTTTCAATCTAGCTTCCTAAACTAACAAATTCAAAGGTATGGAAAGCTGGCTAGATACCTAACCCAAAGACAGCCTTGAGAGACCATCCAGCCTACACACGCACACACAGAGTTATGTATTTACAACTTTGCAGGGACATTCCATTCATTTCTATTGGACTAACCCTTATCTACCAATGCCAGCCCTAACCCAACCCTAACCTTAACCATAAGTAACCCAGAAAAATACAAGACTGTTGGCTGTTCAGGTTATTTGACTGCATTCACAAACTTATAAAATGGAATTTTCCCTTGTGGGGACATGACAAATGTCCCCATAAAAAAGAAGTAACAGGTTTCCATTCTTCCAGGGGACCTGGTGTCCCCACAACGTGATAATTACATGTATACACACACACACACACACACACACACACACACACACACACACACACACACACACACACACAGAAAGCTGGGAAGTGTGTAGATGCTCTACCACTCAGAGTCACTGTACTGCCCCTCCTTTGGTGAGAACTGACCAAAAACCACACATTAGTGTGTTAGCAACAGTAAGGGTCATGTGTAGTCAATCGAGTAGCAAGCCCAGCATTTTTGATGGGGGTGGGAAGAGTGTGGCTTTGAAACATTCTCTGGTGGGACTGGATGCTGACAGCTTCTGCCCATTTTAACTCGACGCGAGTCAACAACATGATGATTAAACTGGTCAGTGACTGATAGTCCATGATAGCCATATGAATCTTGGCTTTTTTTTTTCCGCACTATCCATCTAATTTATGAGACCTTTCAGCCAAACTTCACTGGCACTGGACATGTACTCTAGAAAGTGAGTCCTGGCAAAGAACTGCACAACACTCATTTATCGTTTCATGAGCGACTGGGGACCATCTCAACCTTCTCAGTTATCACCTGGCACCCCTCTGAAGTCACGCTATGCTGAGTGACAGTGACAGATGTCGCATGTCACGTGCTCAGGTGATCAGATAACGGTTCGGAAAGACCCTTGTGTACAGTAAAAGGACAGAAGTCAAACACAAAAGATCACACAGAGCTCTCCGGAAATCAGCTTGTGGGTAACAAATATCATCTGGGTTGCTCATTCTTCAACCTTGATGTGAGACTCGATAAAGTTAAAGATTCTGGTTTTCTGCCCTGTTTTCTGCTTTTAAGAAGATCATTGGTCTCAGACTTCGATACTTCCACATAACTTTAGAGGTTTTACATTGCGCGATTGTATTTCTTGACATTTTGTACTTTTCTCCTTTCAACTGCAGGGGGTGCAATGCTAAGGAGGGGCATATATGCTCTCATACCTCCCTGGCCATCGCAAACGGCTTCAGCGGGACCGATGGAGGCTCTCTGGGCGTTCACATCCCCCACGGCCCCTTTGGAAAGCCGACTCCGGGAGACTCTCTCCAAGAGCGACCGCACTGCCTGGGATCGCAGCAGACTCCTGCTGTTCATCTTCACAGTGTAACCCGTTGCCGGTGGTCTAAGAGACAACACTGAGAAGGGAAACTCAGCATTTCTGTTTTTTTTTTTTTTGCCTTGTGTTTTTAGGCCTGACATGGAGAACAACCTGAAGTTGGCAGGGGAGGAGCTGCAGAGACACACGGCTAAACGTGGATGGTATCGGTACCACGTGGCTCTGTTCACAGTGTATTTGGTTTATTAGATGATGTCCTTCATTCAAATCAACTTACAGTCTTCCCATGTTTTACTTGTGTCGTCCATGGTTACGAGCCTAGCAGGGCCCTCTGTCAGATGTGAGACGTCATGTTCTGAATTACTAAGCCATCTGAAGACCTACCAGAAATGGTAATAGTACTGTATATAGCATGGAGCAGTTCTGGATGAGGAATCAGCTGTTTTTTAAGCGTATTTTCTCTGCTGCCCCTGTAAAATAACTTCAGTGCACCACACCAATGCAAAAAGGAAATTAATTAATAACAATTAATAAATTGACTTCTGATACACAGACTAATATCTAACCAGACACAACTATCAAATGATCACCCATCCTGAGATATCAGTCGCTGCAGTGACCAAGTTTTCAAAGGGCAGTTTCTTACACCCGAACTGTTTGCTGCACTCTGGATTGGCGTCTTAATCGTGATTCACGTCAGCGATATCCATAAAAGCATGCAAAACTCTGGGATAAGCCTTTGTTCTCCTGGCTCGCTTGGCACCGCATCCTTCTTTTAATAACTGCCTCTTTTCGCCGAGTCCCGTTTGTCACGCACCTTATAGCCGAGTGGTGGCAAGCAAAGATCTCAGAAACGGTCCTCCTGCATTGGCCTGATTGAAGTAAATGTCTTTATTCCATCTTTTTACTATTTGATTTAAATGGTAAAAGTGATAAGTTTTCACATTAAAGTCATTCCCATCTTTATTTAATCCTGGTGTTCTTTTCTTCATGTTGGTCCATCATTTTTGAGTGTAGGTTGGCATGGAAAAACCCAAGAGTCTCGTATTGGTTTTCCTGAAAACACACAGACTTGTGACTAAATTCATGCCGTTGCTATTTAAAATTGCCAGCTATCCTGGAACAGTCATTATTGATTTTTTATAATTGTGCTTAGTTCAGCCTTAATTTGGCAGCACAAACTTTGAGGTTTGCGGCATTAAAAAATCAATTTGCACCAATTTTCTGTGGCATCTCTTGGTGAAATTGAGAAAAAATCTTACCAACTGTTACAAATAACCTGCTTAGTGACTTAACAAACAGCATAAAGTTCCTAATTTTTGATAATGGCTTTAAATGCTGCAGAATTTGGTAACAGTGTTTTAAAACAGTTATAATGTTTTATAAAAGTATTTGTGTGCAATTAACTTGTATAGTATTTTTCCACTCAGATTTTTATTTTTTTTGTGCAGTGGCAGAGTTTGTCGCCAGACTGAATTGCATCCAAAGGTTGTTAAAAACAGATAAATTCCTCTGCACGGTAAGGAATGCGTAACGATTTTCTTTATGGCACATTAGAGTATAAAGCACCACGTGTTCCTCATCCGGAATTATTTATACCATGGCTGAATTTTTAACGTGTCCTCGGTAAACAAAACAAAGGAATTCTTTCCCAGGGCAGAATTTGAGACTGGATGGTTCAATAGTCCCTGCCCTTCATTATTTTGACATCAACAAACCCTCCAGCACAATGGACGCGGGATGAAGTGACAGCCCAGACTTCTTCCGGCATGAAACGTTCTCCCAAAGTTTCCATAGCGCTGAAGCAACATTCAGGAGAGGTCTGATTTCCAAAGGTTTTCTTGTGCAACGGTCCAAACCACAAGAGAGCAAATCTAGATCTCAGAAATGTCGATTTCCAGCATCTACATCGTTCCCAATAACATGGTTTTGACAAGCATGATGTTACAAAGATGTTTATAGATGAAGAGAAGCTTTTAAAGAAGGTAATCAGGTATCACTGATGTGCCAGTTGTAGATCACAGATACATTTGATGGATCTGCCTAACCTTGAATTTTCATTTCCCACTGTTCAATAATTTGTGTCCCAACTATAGCTGACAGCAATTCAAAGGCAGCGAACAACCATGCTAACTAGGCTATGACCTCTGGTGGTGACTTTGTAAACTGACAGGCTGGTTCCTGTCACGAAGGGCAAAGACATACAGCAGATGTGAGTGGTCGTGGATTTTCGGCTTTGTGTGCATGCCCTTTGGGAGCTGCGATTTGGGTCTGCTGGGGTCTGGTGTGGTCTCCTCGGGTGGCAGAAGCATGGTTAGCCATACCAACAGATACAACACGTCTATACGGAGAGGTCTATGAGTGGGGTCAGACGAGAAGCTGCAGTTTAATTTTCCCACACTCTACCTGAGCTGGGTGGCCAGAGAAGAAACGCTAACTGTGTGGACAGCATGAAATTGCGATGAAAGATGCCACCTACATGATGGGGTTGGGTGGTGGGTGGTGCCTGTTTGGGGTGTTAGGAAAGTGTGGCCAGCTGGAGGGCTGGTACCCATTCTAATGAACCACACCAAAACCAAAAAGGCCGGAACAGAACAAATCCGCAAGCTTTCCTGTTTCCCTCATTTGAGTGTGGTTGGGTTTGAGAAATGCCTGTCATGTGTGGGAGAACCTAGCCCTTCAGTCTTCAGGAGGTGACATCCTAAATACTCCAGAACAGATTTTAATTAAAACCTGATGGACACCTGAAACGTCAGGCAAAGTCACTCACCGTCCAAATAAAACCGACCGATCCCAAGTCTTTGTAGGACTGGAGTTCCTGAGTCTTCTATTTGCAGAAGCCACAATGAGCTGAGCAGGTTTACAGAGCAGAAGGAAATATTTTAGTTCTTTCCATCGTTAATCAGTAATTCTGAAATCGGCATCCCTGCACTGTGTGAAAGAAATGAATAATAGTTCGGGCTTAAATTCATGTGATTTGGGACAGAATGTCCTATTAACATGCTTACAGAATTTCATCTGCAAGAGACACGTTCAGGTGCAAACCCGATGGGAATTGTTTTAATCTTAAATTCAAGATCTTCCTGTGTCTTCTTCACTTTTAGCCTCACCAAACGATTAGACAGCTGTCAGCTGTTTAATTAGTAACCGGCGAAGCGATGCAGCTCTGTGAGTGAAAGCTTGCTGAGATTTTTGAGGGAGTGTGTAATTATATAAACCTTGACTTTGTCTGCAGCTAGTCCACATGCAGATACAACTATCTGGAGTCATTTTTAGAGAGTAACATTTCCGATCCAAACTGTCTCAGCACACCCCAGTCTTCGTGGGCTGGCTGATTATTTTAAACTAATGATTGTTCTGCGGTAAAGACCACAAAGGTTTACGATCCAGTAATGACAGGAAACCTGTGCTGTGACTCATCTCTGACTCACTTTTTCACTTACGACGTCGTCCATCTCCTGATAACTCTTCCGGACAAGCAGGCTGACTGCAGTCCAAGGCATAGCACAATTTTTCACAAAAAAAAAGTCAAAGATCGATGGGATGGAAGTGATGATTCACAAAGCATCCTTTGAGTAACTTGTCACTCGAGGTGATGGTGTTCGACTGACAGGTCCTGCCACTTGTTCCCTCCCGTGCTGCGCTACACCAAGCCTGCTTCTCTCTGCAGAAGCCTTTAGCTGACTCAGGGAACTTGCTGCTGCTCTTCTGCGGAACGCTTCTCAATTTTCTGTGCCCCAAGGCTGAGCGTTCTTTCAGCGTAGCTTTGTCAAGCTCAACTCCTGAGTCCCTTGTACGCTTCCCAAAATAGACAATATTGTAATACTGCATCTCGTGAAAGCCAGAGAGAATGTGAGCTGTCTCTGAATCTATTTAATCATGTGATGGAAATGACAAGAATATTGCGTGAAAATGTTTCCATCTGCGGTCCAGGTCTGCCTGGTGTGCCACAAGACCCGGTTCTCGGTCCAGCACATTCCATTGCCTGTAGACATTTGAGACAAGACGTCCTCTTTTAATCAGTATCCTATGATAAAAAAAAAAAGATCTTTGGACTGTCCGGGCCAATATGGAAAGTACTATAAAACTACTGAACTCGCATGAAGTAATTAACTGAACTAACGTGATTTATCAGGCGTTCAACACATAGTCATAACAACCGAGGAAGTAGGAGCAACAGGGTGACTGTAATGATAATTATAATAAACCTAAACAACGACACCAGATAAAATGAGAACACAGTCTCCTTTATTTTTTGTAGTCATGGTTTCCTTCCATTTCCCACTAGACGATTCTAAACTGGCTTCTCATCCAGTGTTCCCTCACTACAGGTCTCTGTTCACTTTCGATGTGTTGTACCTTTTCACAGTCATAATCTGCTCTTTGTCTTTCACATGTGGGAATGCCCTGCATACCTGCTGTCCCAGTTCTTCTAACCACAGATCACAGCTTTTTTAGGCCTGGGTAGCAGTCGAGACACCAGCACCACGACACAAAACAGGCACTTTCTGTATGATCAGTATTAATATGGCTGGTCAGCCCTGCTGCCCCACAATGTTAGCCGGAATTCTAAATTGAAAACATTCATGATTGAAATAAAGGAAAGTTAGGAATCGTAAATGCAGACCGCATCGTTACGAGAAAGCTTAGCATTTCTCTCGTGTCGCATCTAATTGCTTGCATGAATTCATGTCGGTTGTAGTAACAGCCTGAGAAGAGTTTAGCAGCCATAATTATATGAATATACAGTAGCTGCCATCGACGGAGTGAATGTGGATGAGGCAGCTGGTCCATTAATAACTTCGCGAGGTACAAGAGATGTGATGACAAAGAACTGTAGATTTAAGGACAGTCATTGGATCTCCTTGTCTTATTCTGTGGGGGGGTGGGGGACATTCAGAGCCAGCAGGGCCCCTCTGAGTGACTGGAACTGACTGAGAGACAGAGAGGGATGGGGGTTTATTCACGGCCAGGAAATATCATTAGGCCAGCGGATAAGACCACCTGTAGCTGGTCTGGCTCTCAATGCAGCGAAAAGAAAAAAACTTCCATTTAGCAACTTTTAACCAGCTGTGAGTCAGTGGTGGCATGAGTGGGTAATCAGTTAGCCTGTGTGGGTATGTTCATAAGAAACACACACACACACACACACACACACACACACACACACACACACACACGTTTGTATTGCTAACCTTGTGGGGACCTTCTATTAATTTCTATGGCCCTAACCCTAATCCTAACTGTGACAACCCTAATCCTTACCCAGGCCTTACGTTAACCATAAGTAACCCAACAAAATGCAAGACTACTGGCACATACACACAGACACACAGACACACACACACACACACACACACATAAATAGAGAAGGAGAGAGAAAGTGACAGAAGAGTAAAAGACTTAGCAAGACACAGTGTAGTATACAACCCAATAAGTGGTCATGACAGGGGAGCTGGAGGGGGTGGGGTTTACACTAGGGGGTTTGGGGGGGTAGCATGGGAGTGTCTGGTAGCAGAGAGGCTCCACCTCCACATGGCATGATTGGCTGAGTCTAGGCTCACAGAAGCCAGGGGAAAGCCTTGTTGAGGGTGGGGGGGAGTGGAGAGGGAGGCGATACGGGCCCGCAGCCTGTGAGGGGGCTGGAGGCTGGTGGACCAGGCCGTGCAGCAGGTCTTAAACGCAAGGCGCACCTCAGAGAAGAGGATAGTGGGCCAGCCTCAACTGCCACCTGAGCACAGCCTACAGCTGCAGGCCGCCTCAGCTGACTCGGCGGGGGGCCCCAACCAGATCCTCACCAAGAAGAAGGATTATTTCCCTCTCGAGCTCCCAAAACTTTTGTGATTCTTCAAAGAGCTAAAAGGCGGATGGCGAGACCTGGGCACCCAGCCGGGCCCCCCGGTGCTGCCGCCCCAGCCACCCTGGCTCTGGGGCTTCTCCTCCTGGTCCTCGGGTCCACCTCCGCCGAGGAGTATGACTACTACAGCTGGCAGTCGGACAACTTCCACACGGGGGGCGGCGGGCGCTTCTATGCCCGGCGGCCTCAGTGCGTGGACATCCCAGCCGACCTGCGGCTGTGTCACGGCGTCGGCTACAAGCGCATGCGACTGCCCAACCTGCTGGAGCACGAGAGCATGCCGGAGGTGCAGCAGCAGGCGGGCAGCTGGGTGCCCCTGCTGGCCAAGCGTTGCCACGACGACACGCAGGTCTTCCTGTGCTCACTGTTTGCACCCGTGTGCCTGGACCGGCCCATCTACCCGTGCCGCTCACTGTGTGAGTCCGTGCGTGACAGCTGCGCCCCCGTCATGGAAACCTACGGTTTTCCCTGGCCGGAGATGCTCAGGTGCGACAAGTTCCCCATCGATAATGACCTCTGCATCCCCATGCAGTTCAGTGGAAATCCTGCCACGCAAACCCCAGGTACCTGCTCCCCGCAGCTGGCTTCCAGGCCACCTCCAAATTCTGACTTCATGACGTATCGCAGACATTTCATACTCAGCCGGTGTAAATGACGGTTTAGACCACTTAGCGGAAACGAGTTAGTCTTTTATTAATTATTTACTAAACTACATCAGGTGTTTCATTTCAATATACTTCTTTTTAAAAGATTGTAATGATCTAAGTGATGTCATAGGAACATTTTAAGTATTTTAGAAGTATTAGTAAAAAGGGACTTAAAATTTTTAATGTACTGTTTAATATGTCTTCATTTATCATTCAATTGGTGTGATTTTATTTAAAGCCCATTTAGCGAATAGCGGACTTATTTCTAGATCTCCTGTGCAACACGTGAGCTCACAGACGGAGTGACAGGCGTCCTCGGAGAAACGCTGTGATGTTTCAGTTTTATTGCATGAAAGGGAAACGTGTTGAGCGTCTGGAGTCTCTGCTGAGAGATTCCATCGCAGAGCAGATCCGAAGGGCTTTTGTCTGTTTTTGAAGTTCTGGAGACATTCTGGGAATAAAGGACAGCCAGTTCACTGATCCAGATAGCTTATCGTGACTAATACCAGCGGCTCACGTCTAGTATGTTCAAAACTTTAACAAAAAAAAAAACAACAAAAAGCCAATTTTATACTAAGGTGCAGTAATTCAGTTTCTCTTGTTTAATAGGTTACTAAATTTCAATATCCCGTTTCCTGACTCTGTTATGTCGTTACCTGGGTGATACAATTTCAAATATTGAAATGTTCAATTAAAAACATGACTAGCAAAATACTGAATTATTTTCAACCTTTTGTTCTGTTCGGATATTTAAACGGCAATAGAGAAAGCTTTATTTAATTTTTTTTTAAAAAATGCATTTACCCGACAAATATTTTGTCCATCAAGAGAAATTGTATTAGAAAGAGAAGAAGTTTTTAGGAAGAGGAGAATAAGGTACTGGGTGTGTGAGGACGGTTTGTGAGCAAAGAAGACGCTATTCTCTTACCCAGTAAAAGGCGTTTGGGTTGAGAGTTCATCTGCAAAGTTCGCAGTCCCTTCAGCGGTCAGCTGGGATCTGAATTACTGTGGATTATCAATTAGCCGGAGGAGGAGATGATGAGGCCGTTTTGACGAGATGGTCTGAGGGGTGGCTGGAGAGGCGGAGGATGTGGAGGCATCCTCGGTGACTGCTGACATGCATTTATGTTACATAATAAAATAGAAATATAAACTGAACATGAAGGCGATTGGCATGTGAACTGGAAGTAAGAATGATAAACTGGCAATTTGAAAGCTATCAAATTAAATATACTGTATATGAAAGTTTTGTAGGGATATGTGTTAAGTAGATATTTTTACCAATAAGTAAATCAAATTTTATTTAATATAAAACGTTAAGTAATTAAAATATATGAACCACATATTTTATCAGAAATTTCACATTCAAATTCACATACCAAAAAGACGAACAAGACACCACCACAAAGATAAAAGAAAATACAATATAAAAACCAATGCAGGAGAGAGGGGCATCACAAGGCATTTGTTAATTTCAGTAAAGCAATTAATACATGGTTTTGGGTTCTCTTTCGGAGCCCGCGTGCAGTTTCGAGTGCTGTAACATTCCCTGTCTGTCATTTGAGGTATAGAACTGAATTCATGCAGAAACGTAGCTACATGCCGCATACTTCAAAAAGTGATCCAAATTTCAGAGGCGTTATGGGAATAATGTTACCAACAGGTTTCAGGTCCGAATTTCAGGGGGAAAATTTACATTTGAACAACACAACTGAATCCCTGTGAATCTCCTCGAACTGGGAAACCTATAGCCCTTAGGAAAACAGTCATTATTCATTTCCTTATGCTTTAATATTATACAGAATGAAGAAAGTTAAAGTAGCAGAATAAAAACAAAGCTCTTGTGAAACAGTTAATGGTCATAAAGAGGGGGGTCACTGTTGTCCAGCTTTTTTTTGCTGGGGTGAAGGTGGGTTGAACAAGTGTGAGAAACAGTCTGATAATACAGGCCAGGCCGCCATTCCGGGACTGACCTTCGGAGGAAAGGGTCCAAAAAACGAACCTGGCACAGCGAGAGCTTGGGGATCACCTGGGGACCCTGGGAACCTCAAGTAATTTTAAAGGCAATGGTAACCATTTTTATTAACAGATTGTATCCATTGCGTAATTTTACAATATTTAAAGACTGGTTAAAAATATGCTCTCTCATATTATGAATCTAAATAAATGGAATCTGTGGCTTTTGAGGAACAACTCATTTAAACACGTAACACAGGACTGAGTTAAAAGCGGTTTTAACAAGGCTGAGGAGAATCTAAGCGGAGAATGGTCTGTGGTGACCTCTTCCGTGATGTTTCTGGTTTTCCATGTTTACTGCTGGATAAAATAGGTCCGGAACAGAACTCAGGTTATGTTAATCTTAGGCTCCATGCATGATCGCAGCCTGAAAAACGAAAACAGTTGCAAGGAAGGGTGTGTGTTGCGATTAGTATGAATCATGTGACCCATTCCCAGCTGCCCTATCCCAGCCCCCGCGTGGCACATAGTGAAGTATCTTACACGGATAATGTATTCGCATGTGCACGGTATTCATGCCTCCCCTGGACCTCCTGGGGTAGGATGGATCACTTCTGGAAAGCTGATGAAAAATACACACGTGATTCAAATCCCGTTATCCCATGGAAATGTCACAGCTTGTGTCAAAGGAGGCACAAACTGAGAATGGGAGACATGAGATTTCACCGAAAATACCAAAAAGAAATTACTTAATTCAAAATGTGCAAGTGTGTGTCCTTACACAAATGCCATCAGAAAAAAAGAAAATCACACACTTTGCAGCTGAAGCGAACCGGCACACACACACTCCCTTGTTTGATCGTAATGTGTATCCACATTCTGTCAAATACAGTGACTGTAGGGTCTGACCTGTGATTTCCAGGCCGTTTGGTGTACGTAAAAACTGCGATATGCTGAAATGCCCTACCATGGGTGTCAGAGAGACATGTGAAACTCGTCCACGTGCACTGGATGTTTAAACAGATGTCGGCTTCATTTCTCAGAAATCTCCTATGGGATTTCACCCACCCGCAGTCATATTTTATGCTGTAAGCATTACCTGAGGGTGCAAATGAATCATAAAATGAAGACTCCTGCATGTCAACATGCAGGACGTAACTCCTCATGGAAATCGCTGTATAGAGGGTGGCTCTGGCTAGGCTTGACGGATGGCCCGGTGAACCACATGGGTTCTGAAAAACGATGACCCCAACAGCCTTTTCCAGAACCCCCCCCGCTCGCCACGATTTCAATCTGCGCTTCTGTAATGGACAGAACTTAACAACGCCTTAACGACGCCACCCCTCACTGAGTATACAGCTGACGTAGGTGCAGGTAAGCGTCTTTGAAGATAAACAGCGTAATGTTGAGGCGTAAAATGTCACCTTCATATGTCCCGTCTGATATCTGGAGGCGTCAGTTCAATCCCCGTATTACTTGCCAGCTTTTAAAACCAGCTCACAGAGCTTGTGGTCTCACACCTGCTGCGTTCGCTTTCTCGAGTGCCTTCAGGTGGGACCTCCGGAGATGTCGGGATGTAATCGTAGCGGGCGGCCTCAGATCCTCAGCTTCCACGCTCAGGCCTGGCTTCGGCAGCTTCAGCTGCGTCAGCGGTGTGGAAAACCGGACCCCAGCGAGGCCTCGTCTCTGTCTGTGCCCTGTGTTCCACCCGGGGTCACTGTTAGTATTTAATTACAGCCCTTATCTTTATCTACTGCATGCTTCTCTCTTCGCAGCTCGTTTGGAATCTATAAATTCTACCACAGGCTAGCTGGTTATTAGCAACTACTGTCAACAGGGAGCTCTATTTGGAGGGGGGGTCTGAAGGTTTTCCCTGAGAATCACGCTTCAAAAGGCACATCGCCACGTCTGTGTTTCGTCATCTCTGCAAACTGTCGGTTTCATGAGCTGCGTCGTTCTAACCTTCTGCCAGTACTTAGTACCATCTCGTGTGTGCGTGTTTTTTTTTTGTTTTTAAAGCCTAGGCATTAAAAGTACAAGGCAGCAGAAAGGAGACAGGTTCAAGTTTGCCACCAGTTCCTCCAGGTGAAAAGTCAGGTGCTTCCATGTTTCTTCCCAAGGCTGTCAGCATCGGCTCTCTGTGTCAGCGGCAGCCAAATTACTCTCAGTCTCAATCGTAAGCCAGTGAGTTTTCACGTTTACGCCTGAAAATAGATTGGAAAACTTTGAGACAGAAGGTTAAGATCTCGACATAGAATGAAACATTTCTAATACAACAATACTTTGATACCTTTTTAATTAATTCCTAGTTATTTTCTCCTGCAGCAAATGATAGCATAAATTATAGCAAAAATTACTGTTTAAATGTTCTTATCCAAACTGATAATCGGGGTTAATAAGTCAACGGCTCAGATGTAAAATGGAACTTGGAATGTGTAAAGAGCGTTCCCTTTCTCCGCCTTCGTTGGCATGGCAACGGCTTGGACTACAGGCACAGAGGCGCCCCGTGACCCCAAGCAAACTGCTCTGGGGGTCCATGAAGAGCAGTACGCCGTTGGCGGGCGATGCTCTCGCCTCCATAGCGACCGCGGGGTGGTCGGTTGGCAGAGTGTCAGTTGAGCATCATGGTCCATGCGGTGATGGGGAAGTGTCGCCCCCCCCCCCCCCCCCCAAAACCCCACCCCTTGCCCCCTTTGTACCCCCCCCCCCCCCCCGGGGGGGGGGGATGGGGG
>JAACJT020000035.1:2804893-2820906 GCA_009936485.2 Gymnarchus niloticus
AGATGAATTCCAGGGAGGGGGGGGGGAGTTATGGAAGGAAAAAAAAAAAAAAAGGGGGGGGTGCCATGCAAACAAACGGGGCCAGCCCGGGAGGGGAGGGGGGGGGGCCCCCCCCCCCCCCCCCCCAAAACCCCGATCTCTGACCGCTTGTTATCTCCCGCCCACCTCTGCGGTTAGGGTAAAGGGGAGGTCATCACTGTCTGTTGCTGTTTAATGTCATTTCGGTTGGGGTGGAGGGAGGGCGTGTGCCTCGTTTCATAGGCTCCCTAAAGACGGGCTAATTCCCCGAGAGGTAGGAGAAGTGGCAGATCAACAAAGGATACTAACTCACAGGGAGAGCAAACAGTCCAAGTGTAGTAGAGCTGTTTAACGTGTGTAGATATTGAACGGGAAGTCTGACGACGCAGTGAAAATCGGCAGAACCCTTATCTGGATTGTTTGTTCAACACGAGTGTGGTGTAATAGCATTAATATATTTTTTTGTATCTAAAAAACACATTTGGCTGTCGTATTTCACCTCAGAACTACACCGATGATGTTGAGTTGTGTATAGTTTATGGATATGTAAGACAAACACCGGGCGACAGACTGAGGTAACTGAGCTTTACAAAACCCCAAGATGCTATGTGAACAAACTCCATGTGCAGCAAACAAATGATGCCCGCACGTCCTTGGGTTTTTCCAGAAGCGTCGGCTTTAACCATGCCTGAGAGAATACTCTTCGTAACCCAGCATTTCATCTGCATGCGGGTGTTTGTTTGTTTGTTTGTTTGTGTCGTTGTTATAAAGGTAATTCATCCCCACGGAGGTGGCAGGACTTCACCGGATCTCTGACGTCATGGAGCCGGCCCAGTCTGCTTCGTTGCCTTGCTCTCCGGCGCCCAAGAGTCGTCCGTGTTGCTAAGGACAGCTCTTAACAAGCTGGCTTACTTCCAGAACTTCCTTTGTAATCTAACTGGCTGCAGAACAGAGCTGATCGCTGGACCGCACTAAAAGGCCTTAGTGAGATTCATCATATTTGAGGATCTCATCAGATCACGGCCATAGTGTCTTTGTGTGGCTGATCTGAGCTCAGGGTGGAGCTGCCAAACCTTCCTGGAGCAGATGTTGTTTGTTTCTGAGGCTGTTTTTATTGCAGTTTTATCAGCAGTTCATTGTGCCTGCATTCGGAAACCTACAACATTACTTCACATGCTGAATCACCCAAATAGCAGGCATCTCTGACTTCAGACACAGCCGCTTAGTTGGACTGTAAGAGAACAGTCAGAGAACAGTCAGAGAACAGCAGCAGAGATGTTCTGTGGATCATTAAAAAAAAAAAAAAAAAAAACTGGCCATGGGAATGAGTAGATTCCGCAGTTTGGGCTGAACGCAAGTGACGTGGCGTTCTTGGCCGCGTTCCCGCCCAAATGTATTTCCCCTTTCCGTCGGTCAGCCTGTGAGCCATAACACCTCCCGCTCCAATGGTGTCACACACCATTAGAGTTCAGAGTAATGTCTGTGAAAAGCAAAGTTTTCCTTCACCCTTCCCGCGGCGTTAATTTATGCTACCAGACAAATCCCCGCGACCGCAAAACACAAACAGAATGTGCCGGTGCTCCTGCGACCGTTCCAGCCGTGATGCCACGTCAAAGAGCCCGTTACAGTGAGAAGCCACAGGGGCAAAATCTGCTGCAGTGGCTGGGGAAGAGGGTGCCTTGGCTGAAGGGTGACAGTCTTTAGAGCTACTTGGCTCCATTACGGCGTGGTTAGGCTAGTTAAGGCTAATCCTTCCTGCATGCTAAGGGCTACATTTTCAGTCACATCTGGAGATTACCTTAAGAGAGCTACGTAGGTCCTGTTATCAAGGCTACCAGGAGAATTGCTTATGATATATCTGTATACAATCTCTTTAAATCTCTTAATATATAATGTATGTAAACTGTCCTGTGATGGTATGATAGCTCAGCCTTGAGCCCTGTGCGTCTTGGGATCGGCTCAAATTCTAATGAGCGATTACAAGGTAGACGGATGTCTATCTTGCGATCTCGATCGCTTTCGATTAATGCACGGGAGAAACTATTCGATCTGACTACATTGACGGAATATTTTTTTTTTGATTAATGCTTTAATCCACATGACGTTGTGGAAAATCTGAGCCTGCCTGTGGGGCACGTTCTCCCACGCATATTACAGGATCTGTGATGATTATGAAAAGAAAGGAAAGGGCCCAGCTGAATTTGGAGAACCTCCTCAGGACAATCCAATGGCCATCATGAACCACGGCCACCTTGAAAATATTACATCATGAATAGACACTCGTTGTTACTGAGACAACATAATTAGTATTCATAACCCTGCTCCATTTAATAACTTAAAATATGACTTTCCTCTAATGGCAGGCTCAGCCTTTCCTCTTGCTTGTGGCCTGAGCTCGTACAACCCTTTTAAAATAAATAAAATGCCACTGCAGGTACATAAACGATCATTCACACCACAAGTAACTCCCTGTCCCTCACTCCCTTTCCAGGTTGACCTGCTGTAGATTCTCATGTGCACTGTTAACTTCTCCGCACCCGAGGCATTAGGAAGATAATTCCTCTTCTCTTTCTTGTGGCTGAAATTAGCATCCTCAGCTTCCAAAACTGTTCCTGCTGCCTCCCCACTGAATGAAGACACATGCACACCTCCTTCGCCAATTGACCAATTTTAGCGGTGTTTTCTCTCACCCTCACCTATCTATGAGTAACACAACTGCGACACCCTGGGACCCTTCTGAGGCCAGCCCAAAGGATGGGCAATCCTGAGCTAAGACACCTGTTCTGCGCGCAGGAGGTCAGGTCATCAGGGCCCACAGACACAGTGGCAATGGCATCTCAGGGTTGACAGAGGGAGAACCGCAGCTCGGAAACTGCAACAATCTTTTACCTCCCTGTCAGGACCGACGTCATACTTCTGTGGTGCCTGGATCCCTGACTTGGACTTAATAAAGTATCATTAGGTTCCTCCAGATTGGCAGTGCAGGTTCTTAGACCAATAAAGCGTGTTGTTTATGTGTCAGTGAAAGAAGATGGGCTTATTACAAGTCCCCTATGCCAGCTGCAGAGGAATGTCTAAACAAGGGAGAGCGTTCGGCCAGTAAAATCTGTGCACTAACGGGCCACCTCTTTCCTCACCCTCTCTACAGCTTCCAAAGCATGCCCACCTTGTGACAATGAGATGAAGGCTGACGCAATTATGGAACATTTCTGTGCCAGCGATTTTGGTAAGTGCCCCCCCCAAAAAAAAAAAAAAAAAAAAACAGGGCTCCACCTCACGCTAACTACTGACAAATTGCCCAAATTCATGACTTTTTCCTTGCTGAACAAGTTTTACCCATTTAATAAGACGAGGAATTTTACTCAGGTCAGGCTTTATCCTCAAATGTGTAACCTTAAATCTAATCCCAGGACTCGCAGTTACAGACCCGTGTCCTTAACCACTCCGCCATCTGCTGCGATAGTTTACTTAAACAGTTGGCTGCTGGGTAAATCTCCATTTCTCTCAGTGTCTCTCAGATGCTGCATCCTTTTTTAATGCTTTAGTGACATTAGGTGCTTAAAAAGGACCATTTGTGGTTATGAGGGTGACTGATTCCAATCTTAAAGAAATAAAAGCAAACAGATTGAGGACATTTGTAGTGGAAGATCTTTACGTCCATATTCGGTAATCTGCATTTGAAGCGACACATGGGACAATGAGAGGCCATCTTGAGTCCCATTAGGCCGAGTCTGCTTCTCTCATCCGACTGGTTCTCTCATTAAGGAGAGCGGACCAATCAGAGCTTGAGGATGAGATGCTTGTCATCACCTTGAGGCGCCCTTCAATGCGTCCCATGGAGATGGACTAAAAAAACAAGAAGTGGGTCACAAATCTGATACCCAAAGCCAGCAGCGGCAGACAGATCTTGATGCCTCCTGGAGTCTGCGATGTATCTCCAGCCTTGCTAGTTTGACAGTAGCTGTGTGAACGGGAGCTGCTTTAAATAGTCTCCTTCCTGTCTTCCTAAAACTAATTTAAATGCAGGACATGATGACAATAGCAATGAAGCACGACCACTGCATCAACGTGGTTTTAGCAGCGCTGCCTTGGTCTCTGTGAAACCTCCCTGTTGTGCTTAGCCTCATGAAGATTTTTTTTTTAAACTCCGTCATTCCTGTAGTCGGATCACTCTTCTGGGCTGCTGCGGATGCTCCAGCAGACTACCTGGGGTCCAGTGTCCTGTCGTAAATCAAACCGTGGCTTTTTGAAACCCTCATTCTGTGTGTCGTGAACCCACGCAGATTTTGTGGCAGCAGTGGGCCGGACCGGAAACTGCGTTCGGTACTGTGGCTGTGTCACTTGGCTGGCCCTACACCCCGAAGAGAGCTCGGCCGCTGTCCTGCTGCTCACCTAGAACATTCGGACAAGGTTCTGATCTGGGACAGTATGCAGTTCACACTACATGTCCTACAGTTGGACAGGTGTAGTTTTACTACTTAATTGATGTAATTCTCCTTAAAACTCAAACTGAGGCTGTTTGATTTAAAGCACGGTTCCTTAACCACTATGACACCTGCTGGCTCCTCTACTTTTCTAGCTAGTACACAAACCTACTTCGAGTTCTCTTTAATGAGTCCTTCATAAATGGCCCCTCATACTTAAAATCTTTGGTGTAAGGTGCCTGCCACTTCAACCCCATTTCACAGAGTCATGTGGAGCCACCTCCTTTTCCCGTGGCCGTCTCTCAAGCTCTGAGTACCGGCCCACAGTGGCGACAACATGCATGACAATAAGCTCCCCGTTGCGAGGAGCTGAGCGCCGAGAGCGTGCCTGGAGGATCTTAAGAGCCAGCGTTCATTAAAAGGCAGCTGTGAAAGTGCACCGACCCCCAAACAGAACCGAGATCCAGATGCACATGTGGTGTTTGAATTTCTGTCCCAGTGGCTTCCCGGTTGTTTTGTGTCTTACTTGAATTACTTGACTCGCTAAGGAGGGGTTTGGAGAGGGCTGTGAACTTTATCACGATCCGGGATGCAATTGCAGCACTGTGGAAAAAAGACGGGTAAAACGGGGGGCGGATGGCACTGTTTGTTTAAACTACACACTGGATTTGAGTGGGGCTACAGTTTCCACCACACAATGCTAAAAATGAAGAAAATGCGCTTTGTTGAGTGCAACACAAAGCGATACAACGTTACCCAATCTGTGGGCTTCGGCCTCTGCTGGGACCAAAGAACATGGAGAGAAATTACACTGACTTTCACTGTTTCACTTGGCAGGCAATAAATATGCAAGAGGAGCATTAGAGATTTGTTCCAGTTAGCCGCTGTCGTGGTTTTATTACAACAAAAATGATCTTAAATAGCCCAGGAATCATTTAGATATTTCAGGGTCGAATCACTCCACAGAGGTGTCACAATGACAGAGCAAATGGATTATTAAAGCCTCTGGCATCAAAGTTAGGGATGTCCACATTTTTTAAGACTTTTTCTTTACTTGGACTTGTCTAATATAAGAATGTTTTGTTTGAAGTCATTGTGTGTAGTATCATTAGGGAGTGTATCGCTCCTTTACCCCTTCCAGAATGTTCCTGATCCTTAAGACAGGGTCTGACGTTAAACCACAGGCTTTCAAC
This sequence comes from Gymnarchus niloticus, assembly GCA_009936485.2. Lineage (NCBI taxonomy): Eukaryota > Metazoa > Chordata > Actinopteri > Osteoglossiformes > Gymnarchidae > Gymnarchus > Gymnarchus niloticus. The sequence goes on from JAACJT020000035.1 coordinate 2,810,529, forward strand.
TCTTAATGCAGCGGCTAGTAAAAGCAAAGCGGATTGGTTAACAGGAAGGGAGGAAGTAAGGTGTGGTAGGAAACATTAGCAAGTCAGCGGTTTCCAAATGGTGACGTATTCCGTTCAGAATATGTTCATATTTGTTCCTGCCAGGCATGCTTTTCAGTTTTGGATTAATTTTTCTCAACATTCCAGTGAGACAAAGTCAGCATGTTGTGGATCTGAGGCAGACACGAGCAGGTAGGGTGACCAGCTGCCCCACTTAGGCGAAGGTGGTCAGTGTTAATGGGACATTTTTGGGTGGTGCCTGTCTACACCTGGTCTTCAGTCCTTGCTCCCAGTTTTGTTGTTTTTCTCCACGCCACTTGCTGTGGAAACTGAGTAAACTCCTGGACCTGGACAAACCTGGCAGAGCACACAGGCGGGCTTGTGGATGGACGCGATTGGAACAGACCATAATAAACCCTTTTGTTGGCATAGTGTCACACTTTTCAATGTTAAAGACTGTGTGAGTTTGTAATTAGCAGGACGGTAGTTAGACTTCTTTTTCTGTGGATTGCTGGGCCTCATTCGATTTCGAGAGCTTCCCGCCTCCACATGGATAGTCAGGCAATTTTGCCATATAGCCAATCACTGCATCAGGATGGTGAGGGACAGCAGTTCTACTCACAAACCAGCGTGTGGTTTTGGTCAAGAGTTTAGGATGTTTCTTAAGCTGACTTGTAGATGTTCTGCAAAAAACGTTACGTGGACGTTTACATAGTGTTCCTATGAAACATACTGCCTTACTGGTCATTTGTGGATTTCGAATGACACGTGTCAGGTAGTATATAAAGGTGTTGCAGAGAGTCTGGGTGTGGAGTCACCCAATGCAAGCTCTGGGGACACAGGATGACACACCCTACTTAATGCACCTTCCCACCTGTTGGACGGACAGCCCAAAGTTGTCAATACGCAGACATGTTGACCGCTGTGTGGCTGTGAGAGGAGATTGGCTCCTGCGGCCTGGAGATCTGACATTCGCACACATCAACATCGACTGCGACGCTGGCCCTTCCCTGGTTTGTATGGGCAGAAGTTCCCACTGCAGCCGTTCACCCGCTTAATTACTTTTCTCTTGCTCTGTTTGCATTCTTAATGCCCGATGTTTAGCTGGCGAGGCCTCCCAAAGAGATATCCGCCGCTCCGGAAGTTTCCATTAGCAGCGTGACTGTCGGCGGCACGACAGCGAAGAGCGAACGCCGTGCTGTACACTGACACAACTCTTGGGAGACAGAAACTGTCCAAACGGGACTGGAGAAGCCCCTACATCTATGTACGCTCTGTTTCCAGGGGGGCCAGTTGATGAGGGAACAGGAAGAACTTGTGGACATGCTCCTATAAAAAGAATGACTGTGACACACACACACACTGCAGGGGATCTGGTTCTGCTGGGACGGACCCCCGAAAATGTGTCATCGTCATGTAAGATCACGCTGCAATGATGAACAGCCGATAGTGAAACAGTTAAAGGTATACAACTAACCCAAAAAGCAACCGCTACTGTATCCTTCAATGATGTTCTTCCTGGAAATGCAAACGGGAGAAGCTATAAACTGGCAACAAATCTGAGGAATACATTAAGACACAGGTTTCTCTAAATTCATCTTCGGCAGAGTAGATCTCCTCGGCCCTTCTTTCAAAGCTTTCAGTAGGTTATCAAATCTGAGCTGAACCACCCAGCTGGAAAAACGGGTGAAAAAACACAGAATCTTATAAAACCAACAGCTAAGTAAATAATTGTAATGTGGTACCATTATGGAATCCGAAGGGGAGGGGCATTTACTGATGTACTCATCTGGTGTTTCTGTCCTCCCCCACCCTCATTAGCACTAAAGATGAAGATAAAGGAGGTGAAGCGGGAGAAGGGTGATCGGAAGCTGGTGGCGGCTCAGAAGAAGAAGAAGGTGCTGAAGATGGGGGCCCTGCGGAAGCGGGACCTGAAGAGGCTGGTGCTGCACCTGAAGAATGGCGCCGACTGCCCCTGCTCGCAGCTGGACGGTCTTTCCGGAAGCTTCCTCATCATGGGCCGCCGGGCCGATCAGCGGCTGCTGCTCACCGCCATCCACAAGTGGGACAAGCGGAGCCGTGAGCTCAGGTTCGCTGTCAAGCACATGAAGTCTCACCAGTGTCCCACCTACCACAGCGTCTTCCAGTGACGCCTCGCCCCCAGGCACACGCACAGACACGCACACGCACACGAAACCCCCTCGCCAAGAGCGCCGATGTTTCCCTCTCCGAATCATAAACGCCAACGCACACGTCTTCACGTGAGGGAGACGCCTACAGAAGAGGACTCCCGGGGCATCCCGGGGTATTGCCCCGTGGACACGAGAACCGGTAACCCCTCACGGACTCGCACATAAGCATAAACATAAACATGGGCACTCTTGCATCTCACATCGAACTAACATAAGTCAACAGATGGGGTTAACAATGGAAGAAATTACACACACATGCACTCACATGGTAAAGTCTGAGGCTAAGTCTACCAGGAAGTTATTTTTTCAGCTCCTGGCTCTGTTCAAAGGTGGTAGACACAGTAACCCTACGGAGAAATGAGGGCTTAGAACGTACCGACATACAGACCTGAGGATGAAGTGGTTTAATGACAGATTCTGGCAAAGGCTAGTAAAAGGGTGACGAGCGACAAGAGAGGACACACCTTATTTTGTCAGAAGGCATACCTATGATCTGACTGTTTATGAGGTGTTTGGTTTGTGAGGTACACTTGATAAGTGATTGATATAGAAGAAATAAGCAGCCGCCCTGTCACTGATATAGAAATATTTGTATATTATATATATGCATATATGTATCCAAATATCTTGAAGTTGAAAATCCAGGTTCATCCGGAGGTGCTGGCGTGGCTTCAGAAACCCTGCAGCTGCAATGACTGTCATTTAGTGTAGCGTCTCCTGTTAGCCAGCGAAGGAACTGCAAGTCGCTTTTGGCCTGGGACCAACAGAAAAGGACTGTGGCTCTCCAGACCTTATTGGGATGCTGGTATTTTTTATTTTTTTTTACACACTTTGTACTTTTGTTGTATTTGTTTGTGTTTTTTTTTAACTGGCATTTGCCTAATGTGTTGCCTGCAGAATTAAAGGGAAATCGATTAGCTTAGCAACTGTCACTGTAACAAAATTCTAACTCCTCTCTTCTGTTTTTCACCTGTTTAAAAATCAGAAAACCTATACTAAAAATCTGTTACCACCCTAATCCAATTGTGAGGAAATAATAAAATATACATGAGATTTTTATACGGAAGGAGAGCTAGACCTGTGCAATGATTTAAAAGTGTATTTGTTTTCATTAACCCACTGCATCAGTGACTTAGCTATTTCTGTAAACTATTTTTTTTATCTGGTACACAAAATGCATCTCATTAAGAACCATCTTAAGTTAAAACAAATTCATTGATTAAGTGAATTTTCCAAGCCAAATCCTTTTAAAATCAAAGTCTAAGCCTTGTTTTGTCCCATGCAGAGTGTGACAGAAACCTCTGTACAATCAAGTACTTCTGAGAGGCTCAGGTGATCAAATAAACATTGCACGGACAAACCGAGTACAAACAGGGATAGTTCAAATCCTAGATGATAGCACAATCCCAAAAATATCTCTGCGAGGGCATGCACTCCATTTGGGTGGTCCAGTGAAAGAGATCGACCACATGCTGACAAATGGTCCAGCGCCCGCCCACCATTCTCTGGGATGGGAAAGGCCTGTGAAAGACACCCACGTACCCGGGAGGGTGGTTGACGTGTGTCATGCGTTACCAATCTGCCACATCGGCTCCAGTGCAGATGTTAGCCGGGACAAGGAGACGAAGAGCATCTCTACTAAAGCTGCACGGGATAGCCAATGGTATAGAGTGCTCTAGAAATGCTGACCAACTCTCTGTCAGTCTGCATGGCAATGGGCATCTACTGTAAAATGATTAGCAAGTCACTCCACCTTTGGTCTTAATGACTGATTATGCCCTTAATGGGAGGCATTCTTTCATTTCTGATGAAACATGGGTGGTATAGATGGCATCTCATCCTTAAATGATATTGCCAAGTTCCTGGACCGAGGATGATGTAGGCCTTATGTTAACTTTGTATTCATTTGGGCTGTGGCTCTGCTCCAACATCCTCTGAAAAATAATAAACCTGCCTCATTTCCAGCAGCACCCATTTTCTTATAATTAGAGGGGTGTCCCATGGTTCTTTAGGAAAACAGCGTGTCTACCCCAAATGCCTGTTAAACCTGACTCGATAAAATGCCCGACACTGGAAGCAACGACACTGACAGTCAGCCCCAGTTCAGTGGATCGCTGTCAGCGCCTCCTTAAAGGTTGCTCACGGTGGGTAATGAGGCCGCGACAACGGGCACGAAGGCACGGAGGACAAGGGCCCTCTTTGTGCGGTGCAGCCAGCGGCGAGCCGACGGCGCCACAAGACGAGCCGTGGCGGCCGCACTCGAAAGGTCATTTAGATCCACTATCAGGCCCGGCAGGCCACGTGGCCTCCCCCGAGGCCAGAGGAGCAGGGAATGTGGCCGCTTCTCCTCTCCGTCTGCTTATCACTCCCATCACTTAGCTGTGCCATAAGAGCTGCATAGGTCCCTTTGTCTCTTCTTATTTTTTATTTTGCTCCTCATTGCTGCCACTCTGATAAAATCATCTTCCCCTGATCATCCTTCTGCAGGTGCAGCATCTGGAATGGGTCATTTCTAAGCCAGTGTCCCGTAGACCACACACTCCCGGACCTCCTTGGGTCTCGTTTTTTTGAGGCCCAGTGAGCCGAACGTGATGTCTGACATCTTCTCGTGGTTCTTGTTTGCACCGTCGGCTGTAATTTCTCTCGTTTGCGTATGAGAAGAAAAGGGGCAAAAAAAAAAAGCATGCCAAACAGGACATTCGTGGGGTTTTCATCAGAAAATGAGACTGAAGTCTTGCTTGTTCAAAGATGCTTCCACATTTCAGACAGATAATCTGTTGGTCTGGCTAAAAAAACATTGTCCGCACAATGGTGGAAGTTAAAACTTACCATTTTTCAAAGTTTGGTCTTCATATTACTTTTCCCATCGATGGTTTTGTTGTTCATGGTTCGATAACTCACAGGCACCTGCCGTTAGAGTACGTGTCAGTTGTTTTCCCTAAGTAGCCGTTTTATCGTAGACTAAGCAGCTTTATAAATTCGCAGGATATCCCAGATGTCCGAAATGAGCATCTGTGAGTGTAAGCAAGGTCTCATCTGGAGACTATCCCATAGCTGTCTGTCGGCAGTTTCATTTCTGCCCAAGATACACTTTAGGATTCCTGCGGCTGTTCCAAGTTACGCAGCGGCCTTGGAAAAATGAGACGTAACAAACCTATTGTCTGTTTTTTCCCCTTTTCTCTAGCTCAGTGTGGGTTTCAGATAATGCACATATGCAATCAGATGCCTTTCTTGGGGAGAAATAACTGCCCTCCCATCAACTGAGACCTTAATTATTAGAGGCTCTGGCTCCAGTCGAATTTGGGCAGTGTGGTTTGAGAAAGTGGTGTTCCTGGGTGGCCACAGACATGAGATGTATCATCTCTTAAGTGTGGTTGTGGTTTAGTGCATGCCTTTCAGACAAAATAATATATTTTCAAGGCTAGACAGTTAATGGACAGGGTCAACTTGGATTTCCTCTCCCAATCTGCTACAAGTGAATGTTCACGTACGTACAATGGTTGACTGACACTAATATAGTGAGGGTCAATCTAATAGGCGACCCCCAAAAGCCTTGTGGCATCAATGAGACCAAATTGCATTTGGTACTACTCGTAAGTGTCTGTGAAGCTCTAGTATGTGACCTAAGAGTCTAAGAGATTAATTATATCTACCACACCATTTCCTGGTTCATCTACACTCAGATTCTATCTCCTTGGATCTCTATTGTTGACCAGATGCAATGCTGTGTTCCTCAACTCCTGTATCTGGTTCCTATAACTTACAACGGTGCACTTCCAGAAGGCACTGAGACAGAAGCCTTTGCAGTTGATCAAAGAGGAATGAAGGATATCAGCGTTGGCATATGGAAGGGAGATGAAGCAAGTGTCAGCACCGGAACATCTGCCCCCACCTGACGTCAGAGTTGCCTGTTTTGCTTTCCTGTGTGCGACAGAGTACAGCGCCACCTGTCATCTTCGGGACTTAACTCATTACATCTTTCCTCGCTTCTGGTTTCTGAAGTTACCACTTTTTGGTCTCATGTCCCAGAAAGGGCTTTAACACAACAGTAAAATACAGTACAAAGGGAAGATCCTACTCCCAGAAAACCTCAAAATTTCTAAACCAAAATGCCACTTTAGGAGCATGACAAACTAAAAAGGCCAGCTGGCTTCTGTAGACATAATGTATAGTCATCTGTGGAGCTGTCAACTGCTGCAGTGGGTACCTTCATCGCACCGTAATATGAATCCACAAATATGTCACCATCGCCGGTGGTGAGTGTGAATCATCTTCCCTGACTGTTTCTGGAAGGAGGGGCTCTACGAAAGCCTCAGAATCAGAAATAGTGTTAGGTATCAGGCTGTACATGTACTCAAGACCCCTGAGCACTGCAGAAACTGCGGTTTTTACACACGCCACAGAAGACACTTTTGAGTCTGATGACTGAGCCACAGGTTAGAGTAAGTTTTATTTACCAAACAAGGGGTTGGATAGAGAGGAGAGGTCGCAAAGACAGTCAGAGGGACACTGTTCTGATCTTGAAACTTCACGTTTCAAGTCCCAAACATTTGAAATAATTGATGGCATCCTCTGGCTGTAAAGGACATATCCGTCTAGGGAGCTTTGAAAACCTGTTATCACTCTTCTGAAGTATATTCGCAATTTCCGCTTCAGTCCAGGTTACGTCGTGCTGCTGATTAATCAAAGGATTAATCACCTCAAATTAACAAATTAATTGATTAATCGATTAATTATCCAATTAATATCTGGATCGAAAAGAATACCAGCTGATTTTAAAGCCTAATTCAGACTTCACTTTTCCGGGCTCCGTCATGGTTCACAAACAGTGTATGTGACGTAAATTTCGTTATCAAGGGTATCTGTATGGACTGTGATGGAGCACGGAAAAATGATGTACAAACAAATCTTAATAGGTACAGATTGATTACTCCATTTAGAAGTTAATTTTTGCCTCCAAAATGAAATCAAAAAGCTATAAAAACTTCTAACATTTAAATGCTGTTGTTGTTCTTCAGTTATATAGCTTCCTTTCAGATCAAGTGCATACATTGTAACAAATAAATCCTGATAAAATTAATACTCAGAGTATTAATCTTGCTCGATTGGGATCCTTCAGGAACGTCATTAAGCCCATTCTCCATGGTGACTGGGGTGTAGGGCTAACCATCACTGCTCAAGGTCATATAGCCCTGACCCTGTCAGCTAAGCCCATGACATTTGGACAGCTAGGGTCATGACCCATGATCCATTAACCCATGACCTACCGAGAGATATAGTGGCACTGGTTGCTGACATCATAGATCCACTATTTGTTGCAGTATTCTGATTTCCACGGTTTCTCTTTTTTTGGTGAGGGAGCCAGGTTCCATACTGAGGTCCGGGGGCTGGGGGGGGGGGGGCAGATCCTCCAGGGGTTTATAAAACATTTCATTAGCCGCCAAAGAAAAAGCCTTGGCAAAACGCAGCTATTCTGTGTCATTGTTTGGGTGGGAATGGTGATCTTCCATGCCTCTCTCACCCTGGCCTCTCTCAGTCTGGATTCCCATGTGAAGGCCTGGGGTCGGAAGGGAGGAAGCACAAAGACTCTTTAAGGATGAATTTGGGAAATTACTCTGATTTGCCAGGAGGAATTCGGGTGACTGGGGTTTGCCCCTCCCTTAAAATCCCAGATCCCAGCTCCAACCCCCATAACGTACCCCTCGGCTTCCCATCCTCATTGAGATTTAATGAATGTAAAAGAAAGTTTCAAGGGCCTTTGGCTGCTGTACCCCACCCTCTTCCAGGATGGCTACCCCACCAGACTGTCGGCTCTGAGGGTGTTAATGGGAGCTGGGGCCGGCAGGAGAATGAATTAGTACACCCCTCGAACTGACACTAAGCAGACTATACCAATGAGTCGAGGTGGTCTCACCCCTGGCCCCCCTAATAAAACGTCTTACTGTCACTCAGGGGACAGCAAAACAAGGAATTCCAACATAGAAACATTCAGGAGTTTAAAAAAATAATGAAAAGTGCCCAAGAAATTCAAAACATCGAATGCCCGTTTATTAGAGGCAGTGCTGACAAGTTTGACGGAACAACTTTGGTTTCTTTCGTTTCTCGTACAATCACAGAGAACGGCAGAGAGACGGAGGTGTATCCTGATCATGGTCACATGGTCATCATACATGGGAGGGGGGGCATTTATGTTCACCAACTGCTTAAGTGTCTCAACAGATCACCCAAAATGTTAGCAACAACATACTCCTAGAAAACCAGAGCAGAGGACAGCCATTTTTTCCCTCTCCCTTTGTGACCTGCAATCAAAAAAAATGAATGAAAGCACGTGTGGCATTTCCGCAGTTATGGGATTTTCCCAATCATTTTACACGCTTAAGCATGCAATCGGCTGTGTACTCGTATCCAGATCTGGGACCACATCCGGGCCACCCTGAGCAGGGAAAACAGGAGTTCAACCCCCAACCATCATCGGGGTCATGCCAGAAAACAAGAAAATCTGCCCGTCTGCCAAGGAAGAAACATCCTGACTTGGTAAAATGTTAGTAATAGTATGAACATTAACAATAACCAATGTTCTTAGGTAGCATTTCCACAGACGACGCATTCCACAAAGTCTGTATTACGGTCCTGGGGAAGCAAAGCCATTCATCAAAACTGGAAAGGTATGCAAGATTACTGGGTTCTGTCCAGTCACTGACTGAACATGGGCGTCTGCTATTCTGAGACCACCACGGACCACCAGAGCTAACAGAGTGATTTCCAGAATAACTGCGGTTCTGGGTTGAGGTTCTCTCACACTCCTGGTAGCACCCGCGTAAATCTGAAAATCTCATAAAATCGATGAATCACCCTGCTGGGTCATATGGGTGGCGTCGTGGGACATCGCAGTGCTCAGGGGGCCAGAGGCTGAAGACTCAGGGATACTGTGAGGCATGAAGCCACCTTCTGACTTTCTGGATCTGCTTCAGTAATTTTTTGGTTTATTCTGCACTTTCCCTTTGTTTCCAATCCTCAGGCCTCTCTCATAGGGGTGCTTCTATCTTTCTAGAAATGTCTATAGGTGGAACGTCATCTTCTAGAGAAAAAAAAAAATCAATAAAAACATGGAGTTCATGCGCATTGCATAAATATGGCAATAAAGTGTGAGTTGTAAATTCTTGCATGATTGCTTGCTAAGTGTAAGGCGTCACCCTGAAAGTTACCCTGTAGGCCTGTTTATGTTCTACTGATGTACCATCAATCCAAACATTAAAGCAGCAACAGATGTTTGGCAGGGGAACTGAAAATGATTTGAAAGGAATAAAGAAAGGAAAATGGAGTTGCCGCTAAATAAATAAAGTAGAAAATTGTAGACATTGCTAAGGCTGAGTCCTCCAGAACTTGGGGGGGGGGGGTTGTGCTTTAAGCTGCACTGCATTAAGCCACTGCTTAACCATGAGACAGGTTAGACAAGGGGCATGGCTGGCCAATCATACACCTTTCCCTGAGTTTTCCTGCACTTTCCCTGAGTCCCTACCCATCTCCACAGCTCCGTGCACAACTTCACTCCCCCCATGGTGTGAACTTCCCCACGGCTGACCACATGTTGAACCCTCGGCATGAGACAATGAGACATCTCCCCCCCCCCCCTCGGCCCCCACATATCCTGTTGCAACAGCAGCGTCACGTTCTCCCTTGATCACCTTCAGTGATGTCCTTCCTCAGACCCATCCTGGCTCAGATGTTTATCCTTTTCTGTTTGCCCGGAGCAGCAGCACTGCATTGGAAGCTGAGTGTTTGAGGGAGAACGGAACATTCCATAGTGGATGAAAAATAGGGGTGCCAAGCCTTGGGTTCTGAGAGATGCTACCGGCTCAGATGACACTACTGAGGATAACATTCCTCACTACTGTGGATAACGTTATGAGAAAATGAGAAAACGACAGTCAGATTTACTTTATATTTACGTATAACAAAATGTAGCATTGTGAATGAAATTGAACAAAAACCATTAGTTTAATGTATGCATACACACTGCCTGGCCAAAAAAAAAGTCATTGCTTCAATTTAAATAAGCAAATACAGTACTTAAGCCCCTTCAATGGATCACTGCCTTGTCGTGGCGAAGGGGCTTGCGTAGTTCAGTGAAACTATGAGCTAAGCCG
>JAACJT020000035.1:2821006-2835259 GCA_009936485.2 Gymnarchus niloticus
GCCCGGCAGCGCGGCAGCCGCCCCCCCCCCCCCCCAAGAAAAAGACACTGAGAGTCAAGAAACGTCTTCTGACAGCCTAGGCGTCATGTGGTGTGAGCTTTAAATAGATCATGCTGCTCCTGAACGACAAGGGCACACGGACATGTTAGTTCACTGCGAAAACCCAATTAAGGATATGCGCTGTCAGACTTCACAAACGAGACTGTAGGGGTGGATTAGTGATATTACTGCACCTTGAACAAATCTCACCAGAGAAGATCAAGGGGCCCACTTAACAATCCTTAGCATGTGGAAATTGAAGCTTAGATGCCAGGTCCTCATTTTTCCATCTACAATTTCAGAGAAATGTAAGCTTGTTTCTATACATACATAATCTTTTATGTAAACGCCAAGCATATCAGAGAAAGGATTAATATCACTGACTTTCAATTTTGTCGATCTAGCAAATTAATCTGATTTTTGAAAGGAGATCACTTTAAGGACTGCGGATAACACCTGATTTACATACGCAGACGCCCTCTCCTGCCAAGGAGAAATTGTTTGGCTCATTATGCCAACTATCTGCTTGTGAAAATGGCCACAACATTAACGAGGAACCTCCAAATAGTGAAATTGTGGACCTCTGACCCATTCTGTCTGAAAAACAGAATAACAGACCACACTAATCCTGTCAAGTAGGAGGCTGTAAAATGTCTTGGATAAAGCCGTGAGTTCAATTAAAAATGATTAATAACACTATTATCTATCCATTCTCCCACTACAGAGCCACAGTGAGTCTAGTGCCTATCTCAGGAGACAGAAGGCACAGAACAGGAGACCAGGGGGTAGGAGCCTAGCCCACCGCAGAACACACACTCACACGCTCTAGGAGCAATTTGCGTCTCCTCGGACTGGCCCCTACAGTGTATTAACAATAACAATAACACCCCGAGTCATTATGGTAGCATAATGACAATAATTCTGACATTTGTAATAAATAGTTCAGTAAGGGTAATAGCTAAACATAAACTGAACTGGAGAGAAGCCAATGATTAAAAGTGTGGTTATCTGAATTCACTAGCGGTGTTCCCTCGAGGACCATGAAACTCGGGCAGCACATAGGAAAGCGTAAGAGAGGCAGAAGCACCAGCCTTAGACAGAATATGACCTACAGTATGTCAGAGGATCTCTACGCTGGCCAGCTGAAAACCAAACCTCACCATTCAGCAGCAGCTATAAAACCTCTGACATCACTTCCACTCCAGTTCTTCAAGTGTCAGACACTAGATTTATCCCCCCCCCCCCCATGGAGAACATGCATGCCAAGGAGATATGAGCACCCCAACTTCCCCTGGGTGAATAATTGGTTGCCGTGGACCCGGTGCAGTAGAAGAGCTTGGCAGGTCTCCAGAACTACTATACCTTTGTAAATGTCACGAAATGATAGGATGCCCCCAGTGCCAATCCACCCACCCGCCGCAAAAAGGTCTCCCCCCCATCAAAAGCCAAACAAACGGTCGGCTTTGACTCCACTCGCTAATTGAAAACCAGAGAAATTACAGCAGGAGTATGCTTTACCTGGAGACGCCCTTTGAGGGGCACGGTGGTAGCTTAATTCAGCCATTCATCTGTTTATTAATGTAGAAATTCTGTTGTTTTCACTAACCAAATTTCTCAGGAATATGTTAAAAGAGAATATGCAATGGTGTTTAGTGGACCTATAACAGCAGAGGGAAATGAAAACTACTAAAACAAATGAAACAAGAAAAAAAACACAGCAACCCACGAGTGTAAAAAATGAAAATATTCCATCTTCTTATGGAGCATTCCAGTTCTGTGACACGTGAGTGTATGAGAACCAGAAAGACGTGAAGACACCATGAAGGGCACAGAAATTCCCAGCAGGCTTTGCGCTTTCACCACGCCGGGTCACGGAACATGGTCCCACAGAGTGGCAAATGAAAAAGAGAGAGCATGAGAAATACCTAGACCTCAAAGCGACTGTCCATCCTGGAAGAGTGCAGACATGATCTGTACCCAAGAGGGCCTGTGGGCTCGACTTAATGACGTGAGGCAATAATACCGACGGACGGGAAATTGTTTTAGTGAATTATTGAAGCTTGTTAGACCTGGAGCCCAAGATAAGGCCCTTCGGGGGGGGGTGGGGGGGTGGGGGCTCTGGTGATCCAATGGACGTTATCTCCTCTCTCTGCTTGATTGTAATGTATGTGTCTGTCCAAGTCAATGCGAAGAGATATCCCTCCTCTGCTGTCACCGGCTTCACACCTCCACCTCCGATTTAGACAGCCACCACAGCAAAGCTGAGGCACCCGGGGACAAGGGGTAGGTGAGACAGGGTTGGCTGGTAGAGGACACCAACGTCGTGCTCAGACAGACCTGGCCCTTGAGAGTACCTCCCCAGGTATTTCGCCCCAGTCGTCATCATCATGCTTCCTGGGTCCTACCGTTTTCCAATTCCAGCTCATTCTACCTACATCTATAACTGAAAAACCATGTAGAGCAGTAGTCCAAGCGTCTATAGGAAGATTCTGCCGACAGATGCACCCTAGTTTCGCCACGGCACGCTGGATCTCAAACTACCTGGCGTTCTGTAGCTCCGCTACTCCCTGCTTTTTCTAAACTTAGTTATTACTGCACGGTTCCACTCTGCCTGTTAACCAGCCCACGGGCCTCGAGCGGGAGCTGTCCTCCTGGAAGGGGGTGAGTTGACGTCAACCTGGAAAAAGCCAACAGAGTCCTGGGAAAGCAAAGTTATGGAAGCAACCAAGCACAGAATGCTTCATCTTTCTGACAAAGACACTCGAGGTTATGGCGTGCACCGAGCAGCCAGCCGTAAGCAATCACGTCACCTGTCTTTCATGTGTTTGGTTGCTCTATAGCCACAACCCCCGTTTCCTCTTTTTCATTCTCCCCACTCAGAGGGGCTGATCATCCCACGAACCAGATCTGCAAATCCTAAAAGAAGGCCCAGCTCCAAGCAATGTTCGCCCATCAAAGTTCTGTTGGCCCATTCTTTCATACTAAGCAGAAAGTTGGAACTCATGAGACTACGAGTTCACAAATCCCAGAGAAATCCGACAGCCCTGGTTGTTCTTGTTGTCTCATTTCCATGGTCTTATGCTATACAGCTTCTTGACTTTTAAAATTGTACATTAACAGCTTCAGCTTCCGTGATGTTTTCACAAAATTGAGTCATTTTAGGAATATTTGTAACATTATAGTTAAGTACTGGAGGGCAACAACCCGAGGTTAAAAGAAGAACCTGGATTAGCCCGGCTCAATATAGGCGTCCATTGAACCTTGATGGGACAAATGGGGTTTCAAAACCCATGGTGGGTGGAAGTATCCTAAACAACCAATCAACGTGCCTCATTTAGCACCACTACTGGTTGATTAGTTCAGGATACTCCCACCCACCAGGAGTTTTGAATCCTCATTTACAGCCAGCATTGATCGGTTAGTTTGAGATATTCCCACCCACCATGGGTTTTGAAGCCTCATTTGTCCCATCACTAGTTGTCACCTTTCGCCTTCCGTTTCGATCAGGGAGCGAGCCTACATTTGTCCCACCCGCAGACTTCAGCTGCACTGAGAAAGAGTCTCCGCTCAGATTATTTCAGTCAGCTGGAATGACCCCCAGTATCATGTTTTGTTTGTCTCAGCTGTTGGGAAGGCCACTTCAAGCTGTGAGTAAACATTGCAGGGGTTGCTCAGCAGCCCAAATTCCCAGCGCTCCCCCCCTCCCCATATACACTGACATGCTCTGTACGTGTTGGCTTGGTGCAAAAAGAACCCCCCCATAATCAGACGGGGCTTTTTGTGCCGGCAGCATGTGAGCGGGCGATGACACAAACCTGCCCACGCTTAATGTGTTCAAAGAACCCTTTCACACTGTCAGTCATAAATTTCGAAATCTTTGCCAACACGGTGTAGAAAGTATCACAAGAAAACAAACAATGAATCCTTAATGAATTCTCACAACGGGATTATATCCTCGCTTTTTGTTGAACGGAAAAAAAATTCTAAATTAGGACGGCCTGTGCAGCAAAGTCCTGATCAGGGCTCACTGTCGGGAAAGCTGATGAAGGAAACGCCAGGTAATTCAGGGAGATATCCAATGAGAATGAAGCGCCGAAGACGCGGCTCAGCGGCAAAGACAAACAACCATTTCTCTCTTGGGGATTTCGAGGAATCCATGCAGTTGCATTAATTAACCTTGATGTTTTCCGTCATCCATGCATTGCAGACATCTACTGCAGTTTCTGGTGCTCTCCTATCATTTGTGTGGACGAGTCTTTGGGCTAACCTGGACATAAGCCAGGATGGACGGCGTAACTACGAGCCCGTGCCTTGTCGATGCATCACATTCAGAAGGTCATTTTGACTAAAGAGGATTAAGAGTCATAGTCATCTGCTGGGCTTGGTGTTGCTGCTCTCAGCTCAGCCGACACCACAGGACGAGGGCGAGGAGAGTCTCGACCTTCGTGAATATTTACCCACATCCGTCTCCTGCTCACTCCATCTATCCCACCACCTAGACTCCCCTTCATTCAGTTTGGCAGCAGGGAGGCTGGAGGTGTTCCATCCCAACCTGCCATCCCATACCTGCCTGGACGTCCCACGGTCAATTTATGCCACTCAGAACAGAAAACATTGTCGATGATCAGACACAGTCCCTTCCACATAGCAAATACGTTTAGGTGATTTTTGGAGTTCTGGAGCAGGAGAAGAAAGAAGACATTACATTTTCAATCCAGCTATGTTTTTAATTCTTAAACAGTACACACAGACAAACAAAAGTCATTGCGTGAGCACATTGCAGAGAAAGAGCTGTTTTTCAGTTGGGCTTGCAGAAATATATGTGGTGGAAAGCTGAAGGTCATTTGTCAACGTCTCACAGTTGCTGTGGTCAACTAATTTGCAGGCATTCAGCAAAATCGTTTCCCCGCTGAGACAACTCGTACTTCTGAAGATTACCGTCTGTTCAGCAGCAGGTGTATGGTTCAGACAGGAAAGACCCTCAAAGTTCTGAGAAGTTAACTTTTGCTTGCTCAGCCTCCATGAAAACAACATCTCGTGGATCCAAGTATGGTGCGTCCCTGAATATTCTTTCAAAAGTCCAAGAACAGTATTGACACACAGAATGCTGGAGCCCTTGCTCCATCTCCGTGGCAATTAACCATCACCCTGTCTGCTCGACCGTCCGGGTGAGCGGTGGTATCACTGACAAATTTGTGCAGTACATCACACCGAGATCTTCTACACAGCCATTCCAAGAACCATCTGTGGTCCATGTGAAAACGTTCTCCCATCCTCTACTATAACCATGTGGATGAGGTTTCCAGAGGTCCAAGTCTGAAGGAGTAGTAGAACGGGAAGAACTGAGGCAGCTTTCCTGAGGAGAATCAAATATTCAATATCCAGAGTTTAATGAACTGCAGCCATGACCAGATCTCTGGAAGTTCAGGCTCCTCAAGGGAGCTTAGCATATACATGCTGACTCCTTTAGCAGTTCAGTATGAAGATACCAACCATCAAATGCACTGTTTTTTTTTTTTTTACAGGCTTTGGTTTGTTGACTCTCTCACCCACGGTTTAGCCCCCATTTTATACTCGCTACCTCTTTCAAGTGCCCAAAGAGCAACACTCACGCTAATCACAGGGACAGGCTGGGGGTAACAGGCTAATTAATAAATTGGGCCACACACAGTGTTCGGAACATGCAGAACATGGGGGCGGTCAGACAGCTGGCATCGGGTCTTCTCAGCAAGTCCAGGGAAATGACCAGAGTGTTACTGGCTTTCCAGCTGAAAAGGGACATCTCAAAACAAATCACTTCAACGATAACTCAGTCAGACTGTTTATCGGTAGTGGCGAATATGGAACGATTCACGAATTCAGTTGTGTTGAGCTTTTAATTTGTCTTCCATTCTACCAACTAGTGTATCAATGTCTACTTTTGTTTATGAGCGTGTCCCAAGACTGATATGTAGCAAAGGACTTGGCACAGAGGCCTGGAAGACTTGCCCCGGGTTCACACAGCGATGCAGAGGTGGGGCCAAAAGGGTAAGGTGGGTCCAGTCTGAGCAGATATGCTAATGGCCAGGGGAAAAACAGAACACATTGATATATAATTGCAATTAACGTCCTTTTCACCTGACTTCACAGCACCCTGGCACATCCACTATCATACACTTCTTCAGCCATGATGGTATCAATTCTGACAATAAGACCAAATTTAACAATATCACTTTAAAACACCAGCCTTTAGTCTGTAGTTTAACAGAATCGTTCTTATGAAGTCTACCTTATTGTCAGTTGAACTGAACAGACTTTACTTGATCACTGTTAATTTTTCTGTTATATTCACTCAATATTTGCTTAGCAACCATGCTCTCCTGAAAAGAATATCACCATATCACCTTAGGGTCCACTGACATTCCTGGGATCCAATCCAGCAATCCCTATCTATCACAACCGGAGCTGCCCAAACGCCACATGATGTCCCATGGCGTTCGTTTTGGTTCAGTTTCCCTCTGTAGAGAAATGACCCCGAGAGCTTGGATTGCATCTATGGTTTAGATAACTGTTCGCAATACAGAGCCACCTACTGGACTGCAGAACACACATAAAACACTTGACTGGCTTACAGCAGGCACATAATGGCGGAGTTATGCAATTTGGTATGAATGCTGTGTATTCAGAAAGGGATTAAAATGAAATGGGCTTCCAAACTGGAAGAACTGGGAGGGGGGAAAAAAAATCACATAGTAAGTACACAGCAAAAGCTTCTCAAACCTGGACAGTGACCTTTCACCCCCAGCAACCCCAGTCTGCACTATCAGAGCCACGGTGGGCCCAGAATAACCACTCTGAGATTTATGGTACTCAAATATGGAGGAGGAAGCGAGGAAAAAATCTCTGTGCATGGAAAGATACAGCATGAAAGGAGTCAGCACCGAGCAGAAGTGTGCACATCCAGGCACCTTTTACGGTTACGGGTAGTTTTTCAAAGTCTCCCCCTCCTCGCCCCTGAGGAATGCCAGGAGACATTATGCTACAGACGAAGACACACAAAGCTTGACTTCACGCATGGTGAAAACCAAGATTTATAGGATAAAATACCGTATGCTTCATTTTCACTCGTGACCTTTAAAGGTCTGGACTGTGATGCCTTGTACTTCTGTCCTTTGTGTATTCAAACAAGTTACCACAATGGCAACACTAATTACTCAAAGACAGCACTTTTTTTTATTTTTTATGATTGCTTTATCCACCAATGTGCTCTCCATACATATGGAATGGGAGCATTTATAACAGAGCAAGACCTTCCTTAAATAAAACACTGTATTTCATGCAAATGATTCTCCCACAGATTGGTAGATGTGTGGACGTGTGTAACAGATCCTGCGTGTAATTCACGCGACGGCTCCGAGCCCGAAAAGAAACACTAGCTATTATCAAAGGGTCACTTCAGAGGGAATGTTCCCGATCTTCTAGATTTCAGCTACGCGTACAGCAGTTCTGCTTTTGGCACCAAAGCTACACACTCCTTTTAGCTGTTTCCCCAAATCACTGAAGGAGCTTTCATCTAAACATTGGTTTTCAGCACTTTTTATGAGAGGCTGATATGATCTAGTGGAATTCTGACTGGTGATACTCCAGGCATAATTAACTGAACGGGTTTACCTGTAGTCACTGTCCACTTTGCACCATCCAGCAGACTAGTTAAAGACTCCACCCTAATGAGCTTAATTAGGATCAATGTAGAATGGCACTGTACTTTTTACATTGCACTGGCATCCCAGTCAATAAGCTCCAGTCCCCTATGACCCTATAATGGCTATAATGGATGGACGGACGGACGGACGGACGGACGGATCGAGATCGATCAATTGATCAGTGGTCATATTATGATTAATATTTTTTCATATATTTGCTTATATTATTTCCTGTCATCTATGTTCCGCAAACACTGCATTCAGATTGAACCTGGACCATGAACTGAGCCCCAGAGACATTGACTTTTTTCTTCATATAATTTGTTACATGAACATATGTATGTAGATTTGTCAAAGTTCCAAAAGCATTGTTAGGCTTTTTCAACCTGGAACCAGAAATGACCTTTTCTGGATGGAACACTGTGGGCAAAACACAAAAGTGTAATTCTTGGTTCCTCTACATCACAAACGTCTTCTGCTTGCAACAGATGGTACCAGTTATATATCTGTTTTTTAGCACTATACAGATATGAGCTGCTGGTTCTCACTTCATCTGCTTCATATTCTGCCCCATAATTAAACATCAATGTCGCTCCTAGAGCAGTCCATCTGCAGTATCCTCCGTATGTTAAGGTCCTTGAGATATATACGTGGAGAGATGAGCCTTGGGCTGTTTTTCTAATTAGGAGTTCTGCTAAAATTGTCCGTTTTGTCGTAAATGTCATCATATTAAAATGGGTGTAATGTAGCTTAATTAATGTGATCAGAGCGATTTCGAAATACGACATCTACCTTTCTCTACGTAGACGGAAATTTAAAAACTGCCTCATTCAGTTAAAGTGGATGTGGGGCACTCATAAAAACATCATTAAGATGGAAAATCAGTGATCTCTTGTGTTTAATTAAACAGAAAATTCATGGTTGCTATTTTGAAATCGTATTGCTGTTCCGGCTCTTAAAAGGCCATAAAAAGTAAATGCTGAAGAACCATTTTTTAAAAGTATCTACATGTTTATAAGCAGTTGTGTACCTCACATGTTTCAATCCAAGCTTTAACTATTCATTCATAATGGATATTTTCAAGCTCAACGGTATATCCAGAGTTCTGGTTAAGGGAATTGTGCCACATAACAGGAGGACTTATGCTGTTCACCTTTTGAGAACCTTCTCACCCCTCAAAACGGCACCCAGTTACAACTTCATTTTAACCCATTGTTTATGGCAGACTTTTTAATTACATTATTCCTGCTGAACTGGCTTTGCTTTACCTGATCTAAACTGTACACACGGGTAGTCAGCTTGTGATTGTCAGACTGGCAGGACAAATCAAGTTTGGTGCCACGAAACACCTTGCGTGTTTCAGAACCTCGTCGGAAATCTTTTCCTGTGGTGCTACTTAAGACAGGTGTCATGTATTAAAAAAAAACTGAAATGAATTCTTATCTGCACTACCGAAATTCAACAAATTTCTAAGTCCGTTAAGTGCCTGGGGCTCTATTTTTCATTAGGATTTTTTTTCCGCTTGAGACCTACATGCAGAGCTCTCTTGAACATAAAAGGATCTCGAATCTGCACTTCACTCAGTCATCACTCATGCGAGCGCTGAGACTCCCCCAGCTTCACTACTCCCTCCCTCGCTGAGATTCCCCCAGCTTCACTACTCCCTCCCTCGCTGAGACTCCCCCAGCTTCACTACTCCCTCCCTCGCTGAGACTCCCCCAGCTTCACTACTCCCTCCCTCGCTGAGATTCCCCCAGCTCCACTACTCCCTCCCTCGCTGAGACTCCCCCAGCTTCACTACTCCCTCCCTCACTGAGACTCCCCCAGCTTCACTACTCCCTCCCTCACTGAGACTCCCCCAGCTTCACTAATCCCTCCCTTGCTGAGACTCCCCCAGTTTCACTGCTCCCTCCCTCCTCCTACCTTGTCCAAGGCAGGATTTTTTTTTTCCATCAGCCATCGCCAGAGAAAGATGTGGTGAGAGAAAAGAGGAAAAAATGCAGGAAAAAAATATGGCTGTGTGCCATTTTATTTTTTATTTTTGTTTTATTACTAATTGTAACCTCAGTTTTACTTAATTCGTAGGCAGTGGTGGTTCCAGACGTTTTCAAATAGGAAGTCAGTCTGGGGCCAGGTGTTCTGTTGGAGGGGCACCCAATCAAATTACAAGTTGATAAAATGAGCTGCAACCTAGGGACCAGTGAGGGGTCCGGGACTATTGACGGGGGAGCGCTGGGCCGCTGTGGTCTCCCTTTAGAACTGCCCCTGTTTTACCGTGACGTTTTATTAGTTTAAACTATATGTACGTATGTATGTATGTAGTGTTGAAAAACTGAGCCCGCCTACTCATCCTCACCCCGACTTCCCCTTCCAGTGGAATCCCCGTTTGCTGACCACATGAAACGGACCATGGTGATTAGGTTACATTTTTCAAACATACAACCAGCTCTCCGCTCAAGCAAGATGGTGGAATTTGGGCTGAATTAGATTGAAATCTGGGCCGAACATCAACAGGAGCTGTTGAGAAGGGAAGCGAGACATAAAAACAAAAACACATTCACAACATCCCAAAGTAAAGGGTGGGTGTGTTATTGCCTGATCAACATCTATACCCTCTGTGAAATGTTGCTTCTACCTGCCCTTTCCCTATAATCCCTGTTCCCTTATCCACTTTTAGACAGGAAGCATATATCTGTGGTCATCGTAAAAGTCATCCGTCATCATTACTGAAGCCATTTCCTCTCAATCTGTCTGAAGGACACTAAGTGGGCACTCGTAACGTCGCCTTAACTCTTACACACGAAACAGCGAGTCAAATGGGTGTTCCATAAGCATGAAATTGGGGGGGGGGGGCTACTGCAATCTCTCGCATCATGATTTCTGTCAAAGTTTCATTTTTTTCATGCACGTCCATTGTTGAAAGCCTCCATGCCTAATTACTGTAATTCTCTGTTTTTCTCACGATTTCTCTCTGTTTTTGGAATGGCTTTGTGCAGGATTACCGTCCCACAGGCCACACCCACCTGCTTCTGTCCCTCTGCCATGTTTTTCCGCTGCTCTCTCAGATGCAGTAAGTTCGTTTTTCTGCTTGTATCAAACAGGCTACTGCTGTCAGGTTTGACACTTCAAAGGGTTTCCTTCTTTTCTCACTTGGTAAATAATATTTCTGTATTAAAGATCGACTGCTCTTCCCCCACCAAACACACACCGATATCGATTTTTTAACAATGTCTTTTCTTGGTCTCCGTTTTATCTCAATATCTCCATAGTTATCTGTTATAGCTTAGCATTTTAGATTGGTGTTATGATTCTTATTGCACTGATTTTTTATTGTATCCATTCAGTGATTGTACCTTTCACAGGGACAGCACAAATCCTTACCTAGGCTGACAGTACGCTGTTCTTACCTTTGGAGAAGGCAAGGGGGTGGTCCTGCAGATTTTAGAGCTCCTTTCCAGCATATGATTGATTTACACCTGACAGTCTGGGAGACAGCTCGTTAATGCCTTCACACCACTGAGAGCTGAGATTAATTGCAAACCTGTTCACCCTAGACCTTTGAGGTCCAGGACAGCCCACTGGATCTGAGATGACCTCTAAACCACTTCCTGTAATGAACTAAATCCTTTCTCCTCTTCACACTGACCTTGCTCACCTCTTACCAGGCCCAACCACTCCCCAGAGCCCCCCAGACTCCATGCAGATCCACCACTCCTCCCAGCACCTTATGGCACTGCTCAGATACAGCAACGCACCACCCAGACAACCCCCCAAAGGAATCTAAGCATTTTCACAGATTGGAGGAAACAAAAGTCTTGTCTACAGCAGGGGGACAAATGGACCTCACAACCAGAAAATGCCTGCCAGCATTAAATCATCTTGACTCCATTTCACTAACGGGGCAAGACTGATTGACAGGCGCATTGGGGAGGGTGTCGGAGGCGTGGGCTGTGGGCCAATCAAGGGACAGAATGTTTTTGGTTCCCTGGCCATTTGGACTCTCTGATAATTGGACTGCAGCTGAGGAGCACGGAAAGGAGCACAGCCCATGTGCAGCTCTGTAACTTGGGAAAAGCACAGAGCCTTGCTATCATTAGATTAATTACTTTTTTGCTTGCAATTATAGCGCAGTTAAGATTCTGCGCCCTGCGTCTGGATGGTGATAGATCACCATTAATGTTAGTAATTTGGAGCTTTCTGAAAGTAGTCCAAAGAAGAGGCTGGGGGGTAGAAGATATGGCAAAATTGTGGGTGTAGAACAGTGGTCAGCTCCAAATTCGCACAGGTCTGTGGCAATCGCGCTAAGGGTTAGCATCATTACTGCACTGAGCTCAGGTACTACTCAGCTTACTGAGGCCCCAGTGGAAGTGCTAACAGTGTCAACTTCAAGCCGATGTCGTGTCTCTCTGAAGATACAGAAAGAGTGCACGCCTTAATCTCGGCTACGTCGGTCAAACCCCTGTCACTTGTCTGAAGCAGCGGAGGTTTGCTGGAACCATGTGCAGGTCACCTGAGAAGTGCTGCACGCTAACAGCTTGGCACCGCACAACGGCATAAATGATGGACTGAGATTCAGGACCCGTTTGGACATGCGGAAAACCGAGCCGTCCTATGAGACACTCGAAATGGACAGACCCGCTGGAAGCAGTTTCCATAGAGTGCTGTAGCATCTGTCGTCGATTAACAGGCACATCTGAACGTGGGCTCCAGTTCAGTCCTACTACATATGGCCAGGTAGCCCTTAGAATGGTTTGCAAATTAGCTGCATTCTTCAGTTCGCTTCGTGCCATACAATCCTTCCAAGTTTCTTCATTAAATCCTCAGTCCTGAGCCTCAAATGCCTTTTCTTTCCCTCTCTTCACTGCGCACCAGGAAACCTTTGCAAATCCACCACACCATTGAACAGCCATTCCTGACAGGCAGTGTTAAGACCTGAAGAGCTTCTTCACGCAGATCAATTGGCCCCACTATCCTTGCTGGGATTACTGGGTGTTAAATGGAAGAGTTTAAATCAAGTCCGCCTGCTTGTCCAGCGTGTGCTGATTTTCATTACGCTACCATGGCGTCTCTGTCAGGGGGAATGTACAGTGTCAGCTCGATATGGCACACCGAAGGATTGAATGATACGGAAGTAACTGGGAAAGGGACTGACTATGAGACCCACTAACAGCCCGGTTTGGCTTCAAGTCGATGCTTTGCTGGAGGCTGGACAGCCAACTCGCTGCTGAATCCAATGGGTGTCAGGGGTCAACATGCTTTGGGCGGTAGACCTGGTTACCATTCTACTTTCCAGTCACAATGGTCTCCCTGCTCTAAGACGAATCACAAGGAGCTCTGGGAGCACGTGATGTTGGTTAGTGAAAATGAAGGACAAGGGTCTCCAGAATTCCCTACCAAAAACACTTTGCGAAAAACGCAATTCCTGGCCCTTTTAGGAACAGCTGACCCTCCAGTTTTCAAATCAATTTCGAAAATGCGCTGGTATGAAATACCCGTAGCATGCAGCAGTGTTTGCTTAATTGCTGCTGTGCCTAATAGCATAGGAGCAGATGCTACTGTTAACCAATCCGAGTTATGCAAATTTTATTCATTCTGGGAAAACCACACATTGTACTCATTCAGCGAAAGTTTTAACACTTTCTGTTAATATTTGTAAGTTCCTTAATAGCCAACCATTGCTATAAATCTAGATTGTCCTGCTGTGTGATTTGATATAATACGCAGTGTTCATCTGAAAAACCCGGCGGAATTTTAAAGTCCGTCTTGCAGAGATTAACAGTGAATAGTGTCTCACTGTAGGTCATATTCTGAACGTGTTTACCACTGTGCTTTGGAGTCTCTACTGAAAGGAATTTAAGCCACACATTCACAAGTCACTCTTAATACCAACAGCATGTCCTTCACTCCAGTTTTGGGCAACAGTCTGTCAAGAGCTAACAGAACAGCATGCCAACATTTCTGGGGCACAAAGTGTTAGCGACTGTGAGTGTAACACAGCTGATCTCTGAGCATTTGAGGAATGTGATCATGTCAAAGTGTTCATTCTTTACCTATCGGTTGTAGCCTTCAGTTATGAAGTCTGATCCGGGATTAACGCCGGTGCAGAAAGCAGTAAGAATCGGGTACCCTAGAACAATACGATCTCAGATGCTGCTGGAAAGTGGGCTTGTTGTTTATTGGAAATGGAAGAGCAATTTTGAAGGTAATTATACTTGAGGAATTCGGCATCCACTGACATCTCTCTTTGTGGCAGTCCCAGATTTCCCTTTACGGAAGGAGGGGGTCTGTTGTGGGCTGGTAGGATGGCTAAATGGCCAGGGTTTAGGGTGTTTCGATCCAGCTTTGTCTAGGTACTCCCCCTGCCGTTCAAAAACCTTCAGTGAAGAGACACTACACGTCTAGCGTGTGTGTGTGTGTGTGTGTGTGTGTGTGTGTGTGTGTGTGTGTGTGTGTGTGTGTGTGTGCGCACACCCTGTGATGGCGTGGCTTCCTATCTAGAGTGTACTCCGTCCTTGTGCGCTGTGCTGCCTGG
>JAACJT020000035.1:2835359-2845887 GCA_009936485.2 Gymnarchus niloticus
GCCATGTGAAACTCACACGTGCTTTGCAATGGGGGGAGCGTCATGCAGATGTTCTTACATGCCATGTGAAACTCACGTGTGCTTTGCAATGGGGGGAGCGTCATGCAGATGTTCGTAGACGCCATGTGAAATTCACACGTGCTTTGCAATGGGGGGGGCGTCATGCAGATGTTCTTACATGCCATGTGAAACTCATGCGTGATTTGCAATGGGGGGAGTGTCAAGCAGATGTTCGTAGACGCCATGTGAAACTCACGCGTGCTTTGCAATGGGGGGGAGCATCATGCAGATGTTCTTACATGCCATGTGAAACTCACACGTGCTTTGCAATGGGGGGAACGTCATGCAGATGTTCTTACATGCCATGTGAAACTCATGCATGATTTGCAATGGGGGGAGTGTCATGCAGATGTTCGTAGACGCCATGTGAAACTCATGCGTGATTTGCAATGGGGGGAGCGTCATGCAGATGTTTGTAGACGCCATGTGAAACTCACACGTGCTTTGCAATGGGGGGAGCGTCATGCAGATGTTCTTACATGCCATGTGAAACTCACGCATGATTTGCAATGGGGGGAGCGTCATGCAGATGTTCGTAGACGCCATGTGAAACTCACACGTTTTTCAGTTTCAGTTTCACAGCCTCTGACTTGGCTTGAGGTGCCTTGACAGGTCATTTTTGTTTTTTGGTGCTGAAGTGGGGGCGTGAGGCGTTTCGGGTCGCTCACGTCGGATGGAAGACGCCCCGTCCTCGTCCGCCGTCGTTGCGCCCTCGGAGCCCTGGCAGTTGCCCGAGTGCCAGCGTCGCAGATGTGGCTCAGCCAACATCTTCCATGGCCTGGGGCTGCGGCAGCTGCAGCGACTCTTCCACCGCTCGGGCGACCGCGATGCCGAGCGGCGTGCACGCCTGGTGTGGGGTCGCAGCGATGGAGCGGAGCTAGCGCGGGCTCTGATTGGCATCAGGACGGGGACTCGTCGGGGTTGCGCCAGGGGACCACGCTGGCTCAGGGAATTTGACCATCTCAGGTGCGTTTTTCTGATTTGTCAGCATCTTGTACAAGCTATGCTGTATGTCTCATATTGAACTCACTGTTAACTGGGTCAGCTCAGGCTTTTGCTTCCCCAGTAAGGTGTAATCTTGATGCCCCTGTGCCTGTCGTGATGGTCATATGCACACTGTTTTACCAGCATTGGCGAGGTGTCCCCTGTCAGTCCTGCGGAGAGCAGCGAGATCTGTTCAGAGCCAGAGCCCGACCGGGGCGGCAGCCAGGAGTCTGGCCTGCAGGAGCCAGCAGAGAACAGGCGTGTGGGCAGCATGGACCAGTCCCAGAGCGCCCCCGCCTGGAACATACACATTCGGCATCGGCTCGGGAGGGAAGATGAGGAGGAGAGGAATCCGGAGCGCTATCTTCACCGCGTTCTGCGACGGCCTAGTCGACCTGCACAGGGCCAGCCGAAGACCGGCTGGGACAGAGGTGGAGTGTCTTAGACCAGCTAATTGATCCACCGCCGCTGGAGGCCTAGATGACAGTGTGAGGAATCAGTAACAAAACTGAACTCGGAGTGTCTGCTGCCCTACCGAGGAGACAGCCTCTTCTACAGGCTGGTCATTTTGGCTTCACGCTCACCAAGGGTCATCAGTGTAAGCAGCACATATGGGGTTTTTCCTCTGCTTCACACCTTACTATGAGCTAGGATTAGACATATGGGTGTGGCGTGACTCTCTTTCAGATACCCCTGTCAGCTTGTATGCCCCTCAAAGATCTTTGGTTCCTTCCATGAGTAGAAGGACCGTACCCGCCAAGACAGTAGCATTGTTGTGGCTCCTCCCCAAGCGGGTGCTGGCATCACAGGGCAATACACTAAATGTGGAGGTGATCTGGAGACCTGAGCCCAGCTTGTGGTTGAGACCTGTTGCCAGTAGCCATGCAGTAGTTTTGGGTGTATGAGCATTAGGAGATTTTTTTTAGGTGGTCCTAAAATTGCTTTTGGTTGGAACATCAGTGGGGTTATGCTAACAAAGCCAGCTGCTAATGGGTCGTCTCCCATGATGAGGAGCCTGATGGTTATGTTAGTGTCACCTTGACCTTTGACCCTACGGTCACAGGAGTTCTCAGGAACCATGATGACCAACTGTATGTGTTCCGTCCAGTAAACACTCAAAGGGTGGCTGGAGGAGGGCTTCAAGGGTCCCTGTCTCTTGACCCCAAAATTCAATTCCAATTCAATTTATATGGTGCCCTCACCAAGGAGCATTGTTACAAAGTGCTTTACATGGTCCCGGGCCCAAGGTCCCCAAAGCATAACCCAAAGGCGACAGTGGTAAGTTTCTTCCTCAGGGTGAAGAAACCTTGGGAGGAACCAGACTGAACTCTGCAGGCTTAGCAAATTAAAAAGGGTCAGCTCCATGCTCCAAAGCTGTGTTGGAGCCTGGAAGATAACTTGCCTAAACACTCCTGACCTGTAGATCAATGGTCTGCTTTTCTTCTCGGTACTAAAACAGACGCATGAAGATAGTTCAGATATATCCATAAGTCCCCCAGTCCATGTTTAATGCCCTCATATCCAAATAGCATATACGCAAGTTTGTGTGGGCAGTTTTCCGTGACATTTTCCAAGGACAAGGCACATTTTAATATCAATCCAATAGCCGTGCCCCCTGTATTACACTACATTTTAATAGATTTAATAGCCTTGTTGCATGTAATGTTCACTAAATTGTCATTTAAAGTTTTTAAGAGACAGCCCGTTTGATAGTGAAACTTGATTAGTCTTATCCCTCTAGATATAAATGGACACTACTGTAATTTAAGCTCTGTTCACGTTTTAAGATGCAGTACAACTTGAATTTTTCTGCAAAGCCATATGTCCACTATGACTATACATGAGCAAAATAAAATTAATCAAAATCAATTCATTGATTGCCGTTTCCTAATGAAAATGAGGTCTTCAGTGAGATTTTGCTGCGTCTTTGCTGTTCTCGGTACAGCAGGAGGACATGCAGATCGTCAGCTCTCGTGTCTTTCTGAGCGCTGTTTACCTGAATTTTGATATCTCCCCCCTCAAAGTACTTACTGCAACTGCAGCTCAATTATAGATTTAAACATTTGTCTTCTAGTTACTGTCTAGTTTCCTGTCTGTAACAATGAACTTTTATCTTTATAAACTGGTTCATAGTGCAAATTGAGGATCATGTGACATAATGTTCAATGCTAAAGTCGTTAAAGTTATTCCTGGTCTATGGCTTCTCCTGAAGCTTGGTGCAGTTCTCCGGCTGACCACTACTGGAGACCGAGATATCCCGCTGAAACAAAGCAAGGTCGCCACCTGGTGGACGTGTTGTGACTTTTCCCCACTTACCTCAGAAGGGTTAATGGTGTTTCGCCAAGCAAAACACTTATAATGTTGAAGGCAGAGAGGAGTGTGTGAGACATTAACAGCTCAGAAAAGACTGTGCAGCCAAAACAGGGTCAAATAAAACTGAAACAAAGGAAGAGCTTCTGCTGTGTGTCGACAGCCAGATAAACATAGCTGAATATCTCGGCCACAGTCCAGAGCTACTGCAACTGGTGAGTCGCAGTCATCCATAAGATAAGGTGCCTGTACTTGGCAGGGGAATTATGAGAAAGTATTGAGTTGCAGCCTGTTTAGTTCTGCCGAACAAACTATATCTTTCAGTACTATTTGAACGATCTCAGACAAAAATGTATACAGGAAGGATATCCACACACAAGAAAATAGTTCTGTAGAACCTTTAGTGTCTAACATTAAATATGTCGTACAAAATCAGAACTTTTTGCATCTGGTGACCAAAAATGAAGGCAGTGGGAGTGAATAAACCTCAAAGCATACATTTTGATGGGGAACATACCAGCAGGGGACCATGTTCCATGGGGTGTTACCAGTTATCAGTTACCAGGCCTTCTGGCCACTGGAACAGTTAGACAGGTACACGGTTACAGTAAAATCACCTTAACCATTCCTGCTTTCACGCTCAAACAGATATTTGTGTTTCACAAGCAGGCCGCAGACACGCAGTTTGGAATCATGGTACGGGGGGTGGCGTCACATGATGCCAGGAGTCACCTGACGTGGTGCTTCTCGCACCGGCCCAGCCTACCCACTCAGAGACCTGAAAGAGGGGCAGGAGAGGCCCGATTTTTGAATGTCAGAGGTACGGTACTGTGTGCTAGAAGCAACTTGGAAAATGGAACAATACACCTGCCAGTTCTACCATTCTGATTCTCTTTTACTGGAATTTATTTGCCTCTATGTGAGATGGTTCCAGCAATGACCAGAGACCAACAAAGTGACACTGACTGGTACTTATAACTAAAACCCGTGCTCTTTAAGACACAAGACAACGGAGGATCGCTGCAAAAACAGCGCAACCATGAGGATGGAGGCTCTTACAACATGCAGGCTTCAAAACAGAATCTAGCAATTTGCCTTGGAACAAACTGGATACATGAAAATCAAGTAGAATGAAATCAAGTCTCATGCAACCTGCATGAGTTACCCAATTATCAAGTTATCCAGACAGTCCATGTGTTATATGATGTGCAATTCAGGGGTTTCGATCACAAACAGAGCCTGTCTGGACAGGATTACTTTGGTTTGTTTTCGTTTCCTTTGCCTCAAAGCTACAGCATGTTCTTCGGCAATTGCCTTCACAGAAAATGGGGAGTTTGGTGAGGGGCGGAGGGAGGTGGGACCAACCTGTGCACAGGCTGTGGCTTATAATTAGCTATGGCACTTCTTAAAGCTACGGAAGACACTGAAGGCCGGCCAGGCCTTCCGCAAGAAACAGGTGGAGAATGAAAGGGGTGATATAATCCCCTCCATTACCTGCTGCATGCCCTCACCATCCCCTTCCCCACAGTTCTACCACCAGGTGAAGAAAGGCCGCCGGCTCTGGAAGCTCTGTGTGTAGGACTCGCTGTTAGACCGTTGGTTACGCCGCACCATCTCTACCAGCACGGGAGGCATTTGGACCAGCT
Organism: Gymnarchus niloticus; assembly: GCA_009936485.2. Lineage (NCBI taxonomy): Eukaryota > Metazoa > Chordata > Actinopteri > Osteoglossiformes > Gymnarchidae > Gymnarchus > Gymnarchus niloticus. The sequence continues at coordinate 2,840,360 of JAACJT020000035.1, forward strand.
CCAATGGCGTCTTCTGGTACTTCAGTGCCTGACTGAGGTTGAGGATCTGAAAAGCAGGGAAATGGCATGGATCAAGGAGCCACAGAGAACAGAATATAACACGCAATGTGAAAGTTTGCCTTGGAAGGGTCCCTGCTGTTGGACCACTGAGAAAGGGACTTTATTAATAAATAAGAGCAAACTAATCTCATAATCGAGGCCATCTGGGTGGAGGGCTGAATGTGCAATTACAGAGTATCATAAAAATATGGTGCATACGTGTTATAAATAGATCGTATGGGACGATGCTGTGATCTGCCTGACCTGCCCTCTCATGACAGCCAGCTGTCTGTGGAACTGCCCTCTGTCGAACCCCGGGTCTCTCTGAGGATAAAGCCCATTCCCAATCAGTGCTCCAGAATGTTCCATCAAAACAACGCTTCAGATTTAAAAAAAAAAAAAAAAAAAAAAAAGCTTCACAACAACATCATAACAGGACTACTGGATCCTTTAAATGACTCAGCAATCCCATTGCCTTCTGTCATTATCCTGACAGTTTTCTAAATACTGTGGTGAGCAAGTTAACATTACAAAACATGTGGCAAATAAGGCATCTGGAATTTTTGAGTTTCCCCTTTAAGAAACACCTGATCGATAGCAATGTTAAAGGGAAAAAAACAACATTCAGGCTAACATGACAAGAGGAAAATGACTTTCTGTAAGAGGTTGTGGTCTCATACCTTAAACAATTCATACAAGTCCTCCTCGAGGTCCTTCACAAACTTTGGGTCAGAGATCTTGGGCAGAACCAAGTCCTTGATCTCCACTGAGAAAGGGACACTGGCCTGAGGAAGCCAAGCCCAGTAAAACGGATCTGAGTGAGACAGGTACACCACACAAGTGCCACAGCGATATTAAAATGGTGCCTGACGTGAGGAAGCCACAGCCTCAACAGACACCAGCAGTCAGTTTTAGGGTAGCCTCTCATCAGTCAGCCAACACAAAGACACACAAATGAACTACAACACAGTAAGGGTCATTAGTATAGCAGGCTTCATCCACAGGCAATCCATTTGTTCTGGTCACAGACCAAAACTCTAGGTGTGAAATGCAGAGATATTTTGGGAGCCCGGCCTGACTCGGTTGACGGTGAGCCCATCCCAGAGGTATGTTCTCATGTTCTGGGGCACTCACAGGCTCTCCATGAGTCTGGGTGCTTGAGGGGAAACGCCAAGCCGTTGTCGATGGCAGCCAATCTGACGATGGGCTCCTTTACCACCACCCAGTCAGCATGCTGTGTGTGTGGAGAGAGAGGAGAACACTGGCTCAGGAGGGTGTGTAACAGCGAAGCCCCCAAAGGCACTCCCACGGAGAGCTGAGAGATTGCACATTAACACGTTCCCCTAACACCCAGGCTTCACCCGCAGAGCATGACGGTGAGAAACATTGAGGGGTGGGGCGGGGAGCTGATTCGCTAAGAAAGGGATGGGGCGGAGCGTCAAAACCATGGAGCCTCCCTTCCCTTAATACCCAGAAGGCAGCTCACAGACCAGTGGTCGCAATGCCCAAAGATCTCAAACAATTTGAGAAAAGCGGGAGATGTAAAAATTCAAGGCAAAAAGAAAGAAATGTGCCCACTTACCCTGTTGGCTCCTGTGTCCATAGGACAGTCATATTTTATTAGCCAGTTGTCATTCCCTCGATCTGTGTACACAACCCACAAGACTGCCAGTGAATATTTTGACACCACGAACCATACAAAATAAATCAACACTACCAGAATTTTTTTTCTGTTTCAAAAGCAACCATCTATTGTTTTAGGTTTTTCAGGTTTCTGAGAATCATACTCACCCATTGTACATATGCTGTGTACCACACTTAAAGAAACAAACTAGTCCCATAACTAGATTTAGTTATCCATTATCGAACAAATATGCAATGTTTCACGGTTCCACCAGAGGGCAATATTACACCCACCTGTATTTCTAATGATGTAATCCAAAACCACGAGCTTCTCAAATTGCATCTGCAGCTGCCGGTTGGTGTTTTCCGGTAAAGGTTCTGCCTCAAACCGTCGCAGCCAAAAGTCAGCATCCTTGTAGCCTTCTACAAACAACTGGAAAGACCCCACCTGCACAGAAAAGGGGAAAACCACTAAAACCAGTCTTCTTAAAGTGTAAGTAAAAATAACGATCAAGAGGAAGGCACATTATAATAATAGCCACTTTGTGCTTCTTAGCAAACATAGAAAGCTCATTAAAATAGCAACTTTCAAACAAGCTACCAGATTAATATTGCAATGACTTATGGAATGGGAGGTGGCTGCTGTCATGGAGTTTGGTACAGAGGATACTGGGAAAGGCCCACCTTAGGAGGAAGCCCGATTCGGTGAAAACGCTGGCCCACTTTTGGCACTTTTTCCAGGGCAAGCTTCTTTCCGCGGGATTTGACCCGGTCGATGGCGCTGTAGTTGAAAGTTTCACTGGCCAAGTAGACAACCTGTGGGAGTCAGAGGTCACCAAAGACAGTGGGGGGGGGGGGGCGAGCAGGGTCAGCTGGGACACACTGGTTCAGCAGATGGATCTGGTGATCATAAAATCCCTAAGTAACTACACGCCATGTATTTATCAAGCCGAAAAATGTTAACGGGGGGGTCCGAGGTTTCTACAGTTGCCTGATGTCTGAAGACAGGTGTCATTTATTCTGGTCCCTCCAAACTTCAGACCAGGAAAGTGAGAGGGATTGTATTCTAAAGCTGGCCAGCCCCACCTATGGTGACTGACCTCTTTAAAACTCCAGACATTTTAGAAAAGGGACGACATGATCTGGTACATGCTACACTTCCTGACAAGGACCTCCAGCCTCCACCCACCACCTCACCTACCTTGGTCTTGGGGACGATTTGGAGCTTCAGCTTCTGGTCCACCAGGCTGGCCCCGGCCTCTGACAGGTAGCCCTGGTTCAGCACCAGGCAGTCCCGACCAAAGCAGCATGGGCAGCACAATTTCTGCAGCCACTTGGTCCACTTGGGGTTCAGATGGCCGTACGGCTCCTCGTTCTTGGGCTTGAACACGCCGATGATCTTCTGAGCAGTTACAGAGAGTGCCGTTTTCAGAGAAGGCAGAATGCTCACCTGGTACTACTATGTTCAAGGTGGGGTTCATTTTGGTTTTTCAGTCATGCTTGACTTCAGTCCCTGAACTTCAGATTTCTAGGCAATACCGTTCTCAGATCCTCCTAGACCAGCATTAATTAATTCCACCAATTACAAACACTTCCTCAAAGCAGAAATTTTGCAGAACATCGTCATAATCTTCTGCCTGTTTTGATTGCATCTGTTTGTAACCATGTCATCAGGAAGTACCCATAATATTTGAATTATGAAACATAACAGGTTTTACAAAGGGACCTTGTATCACTTTTGCTACCACTGCACAGAGGTCAGGCCAGCTTCCTCTTTGGACCACTCCCCCCAAAACAAGCAGGACATTTTAATGCGAGTTCCCAAGGGAAAATTTAAAGGGCCCCATAGATCATTATATCAACAAAATTAGCCCGGGTTGCATCACTTGACGAGCTATGAAATGCCATGAGAATCCATGAGAATATGCCTATCCCCACACCCACCCCCCAGGTGACTAATAACCGACATCAAGGATCTGTACACTTTTCTGGGAGCATCTTGACTGCAAACCAACAAGATTCCTCTATGGCAGTACACTCACTGAGTCCTCAGATTCTGTCCATCTGTAATAAAATTCAGTCTCAAGCATTTAGGAAAAAAAAATAAAACAAATCGATAAGATGACCACCATATTACCATTTTATAGCTCTAAATCTTGGATTTTTTCGCAAAGGCTTTACAATTTAAAGTGGGAGAAAGCAACAGAAACAGTCAGCTTGCCTTCCTAGTTGACTGTCATCGATCGGGGCTTGACAGATCGATCAAGGAAGTGGACAGAATTATGAGACTCTTCCTGATGTTACTAACCAAATTCAGCTTCATGTCAGACAGAATACCTGTACTGTTCACCCCAACTTGTACCTCTTATTAAAACAATTAAAACAGTGTATTCATGTACAAATGTATAGAGAACAATAAAAACAATCTGGAGAGATCTGAAACATGGAGTTAAGCTACATTTAAATCATTTTCCCAATCATATTCTGCCCCCTAGGAGTTAACCAAAACTTGGATGTTGTAGATTTTGTTTACTCCAAAATGGGCTACGACTAAATTCACGAATCCCTGTTTATTTATACAAGGCACACATATAAACAACCACGGGGAATAGGTTCAGAAACGCCTCTTAAACCTCCAAACACGAGAAATATGCGTAAACCCCAGATGGGTGTCAGTAAAATCCTTACCACGCCGGAATGAAGTTAAGACTGAACCCCACGTTTGAGATACACTAGCTTTAAAATCGAAGCTCACTGTGGGATGAAACAACACAATCATGAGATGTATTTACAAAATATCAGCCTGTGTGAAACAGCAGATCATGCGGGAGATCATTTACTTCGTTCCACTTTGAGAGATTTGATTCCTGTTATTTACCCTTGATTAATTACTACAGACAGTAAACCGATTAATGTAAGAGAGATGTGCATGTCCAGAGGCAGGGGACAAGTCAAGCGTCATGCCAGTGCTCTCAGTCTCTCATCAATGCACTTAAATGTTAAACATCGGCTCCTCACCCCCTGTGAGTCTTTAACAAAATAGCTGCCGCTGGAGCCCTGGTAGATCCTTTCTGGAAACACACCTTCCTCGATTGCCTGCTCTGCCTTTCTAACGATTTCCCTGAACTCGGGATCCTCCAGGAGCTCGTCGTTATGGTCCCGCTGAGCGCTCCCCCTGCCCCGCTCGGGCCCCGGCTGTGGCCCCTGGGTGCATCCCGGGCTCCCGTCAGACACTCGCACCGCGGACCCCGGCGCAGCCCCCGACGTGCCCTGGGGAATCGGAGGATCGGCGTGACCCTTGCTATAATTAGTCGTATCCTGATTGGGAGAGAGAAGGGGGCTCGTCTCGTCCATACCAAACTCCACACAGTAAGTAAGTAGCAAACAGACCGGCCACACGCGCAAGTGTATCAACCATGTATCAGCATCCCGATGCTGATTCAGCCCGAGTTCACCTTAAACGCATGACGTCACCGCCCGACTTCCGGACAACAGCCAGCCCCCACAGAATGGACCAATCAGCGACCGCGCAATATTACATATTACAGCAGCCTGGCGCTCCACGCCTCCGAATTCCCTTATCGAGAGGCAGGTGTGCACGTGAAGAAGTCACGCTGATTCATGGAAAGCCAGCGGAAATGTCACGTGATGTAAATCAACATACGCAGCATCTTAGAGGAACAATTGAAAAATGTTTATGTTTTCGACATTAACAGGCAACTCTGATTATGATGAAATGGTCACGATGCTTCAGGGAGTTTTTGAAAGCCGGGATTGTCTCTAGAAACCGCCCCCCCCCCCCCCCCAAAAACAAAAAAAAAAAAAAAAAAAAACACAAAAAAAAAAAAAAAAAAAACAAAAAACCA
>JAACJT020000035.1:2853162-2869442 GCA_009936485.2 Gymnarchus niloticus
CAAGGAAAAAGATCGTTAGCACTAACCCTGTAAAACTGTCAGTCCAACACCAACCCTTAAAAAAAACCCCCCGGTACCTTAAACTTAAAAAAGCCTGCCCCCCCCCCCCCCCCCCCACTTTCTCAGACCTCACCATTTAAATCCAGGATATGTTTGTTCATAGTAAATGTTTTCTTGGGGCCCCTTATCCACCCAGTCCTCAGTTGATTTGTTGTGGCTCAGCTGTGGTGCAGCTTCTGTGTACAGAATGAGGTTCGTTCCCAAGGTCATTGCCGTTGACACTCGTGTCAGGCTTTGGGCATAATTGGGTCAGTGTGCTAAATTCCACACACTTTGTCTTCCACACATTGGCCTGTTAAACATGTGCTGTGTAATAAGAAGCTTGGCTAACGGGTGCCTGCTATCTAGTAAGGCCCTATTTCTGCTCGGTCTTCTATAAAGTGGATGTGCTGCGTGATCGTTGCAGGACCGCCGCTACGCCGAGCTGACTGAAGAGGAGCTTCCCACCTGCGAGAGCCTGAAGGACACCATTGCCCGCGCCCTGCCCTGCTGGAACGAGGAGATCGCACCTCTGATCAAGCAGGGGAAGCGGGTGCTCATCGCTGCCCATGGCAACAGCCTGAGGGGGATAGTGAAGCACCTGGAGGGTAGGTGCACGACCACGGTGCAGAAAGAGGCCGGCTCTTAAATCGGGGGCTGGAAAGCTCATTTTCTGATGGGTCGTGTGTATGCAGATTTACTTGTCAAAAAATGCCGTGAAGTCTTTTGAGAAATGCAGTTCCTCCGTTCTGTGAGGTACTTCACTTCAGTATTGTAATCTACTGGTACATGCATTGTTGTGGCAAGCAGAAGTATGAAGGAATGCAGTTCTGTGTTATGCAGCCTTTCAGCAACTTCATTTCCGAATCAATTTCATAATACTTCCGTTACCAAAGACTGCCAGCTCTCCAGTTTAATTTGGTCCTCAGAAGCACTCCTGTTTTAGTGTGCTGCCTCAGCCCTTTTAGGGAGCTGTGGTTTCATTTTTTACTTTTTCTGTGACAATCCGGCCTTTATCAAACAGCGTTTTGTTTTTTTTTTTTTTTTTTTTTTTTTTTTTTTTTTCTTTTTTTTGATGAGCACCAGCACATAATCCTGTGCCATCGATGCCTGTTTTCAGGTTTAGCAGCTGGTGTTTCGGTTTACAGAAGCTGACGTTTTGATAACAACACCCCCCCCCACCCCTTCCCAAAAGGCATGACTGCTTTGGCCAAATGATATGGCAAAATTTTGCTTGATGGTGTGATGATGAATGTCTGTAGCTGGCGAGGAAGAAGCAGTGTTGACCTGCTAAGGTTAGCTTAAAAGCAGATCTGTGGGGTTTCGGGGCAGTTCGTTTTTGACAGCCTCACCACCTGAAGAGGGTGTTGCTGTTGACTTTCATGAGATCGATTCTGATCACTGGGGTCTCCACCCACTGCTCCACCCTGACCTGCTGCCTTTATTTTCCCTCCCGCAAACAGGCATGTCAGAGGAGGCCATCATGGAGCTGAACCTGCCCACGGGGATCCCGATTCTGTACGAGCTGGACAAGAACCTGAAGCCCGTGGGGCCCATGCAGTTTCTGGGTGATGAGGAGACCGTGCGCAAGGCCATGGAGGCCGTGGCCGCTCAGGGCAAGGCCAAGAAGTAGATGGCTGAGAAACCACTAGAGCAGCTGCTTAGGGAGGGAAGGGGCTCAAACTTAGACCACAAATGTCAATGACATGACACATGCTTCATTAGAAACCACTTACCTGCACCTAGAACTTCATGAGTATTATGGGTGTTGAATGAAAAGCTACATCAGTCTGGTGTGATCCCTGCTCCATTCAGATCATGCATTCCACCTGTGTAATGATTTTACGTAAGGACAACTTCTCTTCCCATTTCACATGTAATTTGGATTTCCCATAAATCAGCTTGTCTTAAGGGTTAAAAGGCCACTTTGTTCAGTCATTGAGTGGATGCCTCGTTCTGATGATGTTTTGAATGTTAGCCTCTTATTTGTTTTCCAATTTTTGCATAGTCTGGAAAAAAATGGCTTGATTGTGATGGTTTTGCATTGCACTTTGAACAGACATCACACTTTTGCACAAACTTGCATCAGACAACCTAGAAAGAAGGATTATGCCTGTAATTGGCAGTTTAGTGACCACTTTCGCTGAGTCTCTGCGTCTTCCCCAAGTGTCAGGGGGAGGCTCTGCCAGGCTCTCCACAACGGTTTACTTGGGTACTGTGGTCCATTGTCCTGTATGATTGGTGTTTGTACCCAGTCATCATTCCCATAATGTGGTTTTGTAATGCTCTCCATTCCTGAAAACACTGACGGTTTCCTTGATAGCCCAAGATCTGCATGAATCTACATGTTTATATCAGCCAGACACCCTAACAGTATATAGACAGCTAGTTGTGAAGATATCCTTTGTAAACGGTTTAAGACCTGATTGTTTGCTGTTAAGGCAGACAGCACATTTCGCCTTGTCAATGTGCACTCTAACCTGTGTCTAGGGTGTCCTGTTCCAGCACTTTCTCTCCTGGCGCTTTGCTTCCCTTTGTTGATGTTTGGAAATAATCATTTAAATTTGAGCTTGATGTACACTGGATTTACTGTGCAACTGTAATAAATGTCAAAGTGTCATTGTCTGTGGTGGACTTCTTATTTGCACTGGTGATGGACAGGTTGATAGACGAGGTTAGACAGGAGCCCCTGTGGACTATGATGTTTGTGGATGATATTGTGAGCTGCAGGGAGCAGGTGGAGGTATGCTCTGGAGAGGAATGAAGGTCAGTAGGACTAAGACAATACGTGTGAATGAGAGGGAGGACAGCGGAATGGTGAGGATGCAGAGAGTAGGGTTGGTGAAGGTGGATGAGTTTAAATATTTGGAGTCAACAGTTCAGAGTAACGGAGTGTGGAAAAGAGGTGAAGAAGAGAGTGCAGGTGTCTGTTAGAATGAACACATTTTGTCACTTTGGTGACGCAATCACAAGTGTGTGTCTATATATTTAATAATTAACGGGATGTGTGGTTAGAGAAAGGGTTAAGTGTAATTATCAGTTCTGTGTATAACACCTGAAGCGTAATAGGAAAACTGGATTGGCAGGTGCTGTGCTTGAGTGAAAAAATAGATTCCCCAGGATCCAAGGCCTTAAGCGGTGTTCTACACACGACCTAAATCAGAGTCATCATGCAGGGAGAGTGATCCCAGCAGTGGTCTCCACTACATTGGCTGGTTCCACAACAAGCATGTAAAGGCTACCTTTCTTATAAGAGTGAAACTTGTGAAATGCGAGGGAAATAGCTGCTTAACTAATGGTTTTCAACCCCGTCAATATGTTTGTTCTTCAGCATCTGCACACTTCAACCTTGAGTCATGCAGTCAGGTCTGATTAGCTGACTAGTATTAGCACTTGTAAACGTGCCTGAGTATAATCATTTTGGTTTTATAACTACAGCTAATAACAATGTTATCTAAATTTTATATATGCTATCAGTTAACACAAACGTTCTATAAGATTCGGCAACCCCTTGTTCGGAGACTGGTCACTTTGGGTTTTCTAAAAGGATGGAAATTTGAATCTGAAAACCAATAATTACACACCACTACCAAAATGGCGCTGAAAGGATACCAGCACGTGTATGTGAACTGTTCAATGAACATCCGCATTGTGCAGGTTGTAACAGCCAATCAGTGCACGTTTCTCTTTTCTTGGAAACATGTCGCCAATCAGAGCACGTTTCTCTTTACTTGGAAACATGTCGCCAATCAGAGTACGTTTCTCTTTCCTTGGAAACATGTCGCCAATCAGAGCACGTTTCTCTTTACTCGGAAACATGTCGCCAATCAGAGCACGTTTCTCTTCACTCGGAAACATGTCGCCAATCAGAGAACGTTTCTCTTCACTCGGAAACATGTCGCCAATCAGAGCACGTTTCTCTTCACTCGGAAAGATATCGCCAATCAGAGGACGTTTCTCTTCACTCGGAAAGATGTCGCCAATCAGAGCACGTTTCTCTTCACTCGGAAAGATGTCGCCAATCAGAGCACGTTTCTCTTCACTCGGAAACATGTCGCCAATCAGAGCACGTTTCTCTTTACTCGGAAACATGTCTCCGCTGAAGCTGTGTGTGCCAGGTGGGTCTGCGAAGCATTTTCTCTTATTTATACGTGTCAATGTTTGGTTGTTTATACCAAATACCCCGGCCGACTACTTTGCAAGCAATTACACTGATTTCGTGTTCCTATCGTATTTTAAAGCGGCAGGGGCGCCGCTTTAAGTTCGAGTTCACTTAACCTCGATTCTGTATTAGTCTAAAAATACATATTTTGAATATTTACCCTTTTAAAATCTTGGCCTTACCTCCTTTTTTTTTTAGTTCACTTTTCATATACACTGTAAATCATTCTATGATGTTTATTTCTTTATTAATACGGATTTTTGTAGTCTGCCATTAAAGAGTTAAGCCATATTTGATGTATGATGTTTAAATTTGTATTTTGTTTGCCTTCCAGGTGAGAAGCTTTGCAGCACAGAGGACTGCACCCCCGGGACGGGAACGTACTTGCGGCATGGTTACATCTTCGCCTCCCTGGCTGGTTATGTCTTCAGGAAAAACGAGGGCCAGGAGGTGCGCCACAAGGCGAATGACTGACGATTTATCCTAGAAAAATCTGATTTCGTAGGTATTATGACCAAACACCACGTTTATCTGCCTTTCCAGCTACCTGTCATATCAGTGGTCAAGGAAACGGAGGCGCAGCTGTTGCCAGATGTGGGCACTATAGTTACGTGTAAGGTAAGAAAGACATGAAGCATGCAGTGTTGCAGTAATGCATGGCTTGGACTGGTTCTGCTCATCTAGGTGGACGTTATTCTTTTTTTATATAGGTTACAAGCATCAACCCAAGGTTTGCAAAAGTTCACATCCTTTATGTTGGCTCGACACCCCTAAAAGACAAATTCAGAGGAACAATCAGGTAAACTATTTTACACTTCAGTGATCAGCCACAGTTTTCCTCTGTGGGCTGTTCTATTCAGGCTTTTTAAAGAAACTATACAGATTTTACAAAATCACTGTGGTGTGTGTGTGTAAACACCAAAGACTCTTTGTGGGTCTGCTTTTTCACCACGGACACATACAGGGGCCTTTCCTGCAAAGGGTACAACCGAAGCATTTTTAAAAATCTTTGAACAAAATGCCACATATCTGTGGATAACAGCCTTTGTGGTAGTTTACACACAGAAGTGTATCCATAATGCTTTATTAAATAGTAATACAGTAGAGATACAGTAACCATTATCGTCAAGCAGATTTAAACGGTTTTCATACCGTTACAGGAAAGAGGATGTAAGAGCAACAGAAAAGGACAAGGTACGTCAGTGGCCAAGCTATACGTTTTAATGAAGCATTTAGCAATAACTACCCATTTGTGTTGGCTTGTCCTTTGTTTTAAATTTAGTCTGCATATTGGTAAAGATGTCCTTTTTTGCAGGTAGAAATATACAAAAGCTTCCGGCCTGGAGATATCGTCCTCGCAAAAGTGATATCCTTTCAAAATGAGATTTGAAAATTCTGTGAAAGATGCTAAAAGCGAGTCATGCATACGTCAAGGTGTGCCGTCACAAACGCTGCCCGAGCCAACAATGCGACAATGCAGTGTCTGTTCGCTAATCCTACCGCATATCCTGACCGTTTCATCGACGCTCATTTTGATCGTCGTCGCTGTCGTATTTGACATCAAGTCTGTAAACCAAGGGGTGTGCAACGCCTTACCTGTCTGGTTACCGGGGGACCCCACTGTGATGCACATCCACTAGAACGATCCTTGACTGGACCTCATATCTCTTTGGGTGACGTCCAGTCAAACTACCTGCTGACCACGGCGGAGAACGAACTTGGTGTAGTGGTGGCCCACAGTGAAGCAGGTGGGCTGTGCTGAGTCCAGGAACGGAAGTCACCTTTCCACTGATGCACTGAATACTGCAGTGAATTTTCACGTGTTTAATGTACTGTATGTCTGTTGAATGAAGGTGATATTCTCCAGACTGGCAGGAAAAGCAAATCAAGGTTATGAGAAAACGCTTTTGTTCATCCTACAGAATGACTGCTACTCTGTAACCAAACCTAGGAGCCTGGAATATTGAGTGATAGGAGATGATGTAGAGCAGCTTATTTTGATTAGACGGAATAATCTGAAGTCTCAGATGCGTCCGTTTCTAATGATGTCTTTTACGAACCAAATCCACAACAGGGGTGCAGATGGTTCCCATCTCCTGGTGCGAGATGCAGTGTCCCCGGACTCACACCAAGGAGTTTCGGAAGGTGGCCAGGGTGCAGCCGGAATACCTCCAGGCGTGACCTACCAGCCACCGACTTAGTTCCAGGAAGAGCTCCGCTTCTAGACGCCTCTTCCTGGGACACCCGGCTTTCCCCAGCGTGCTGTGTAACAGAAGCCCTAACCTGTTCATGTGGCCCAGGAACACTGAAGTTTTGACTGCAAGAGTGGGCAAGCAGTCTGGATGAATTAAATTTTTAGCTGCAGATGGTCATTTACTGCTGGACAGGAAGGAACAAACGAATCAAATATTAGGAAATAATTCAACAAATTACCTGTGTTCTCACACTTGTTGATGTAGACTTTTACTGGTCTTTGTACATAATTCAGTGAGGTTGTTTTACAGATATTTTATGAAAATAAACTGGTTACTGTACAAAAAGTCCTACATGGTTATGTCGTAACATTTAAGCACCCAAACAAGAATCTCAGATTTGACTTCATTTTTCCATTGTGACTGCGGTGTACCAGAATTCAGGACCGTCATACTGGCTTGTCCTTCAGTCATATCTTGAAGGTCAGGGCCACCACATGTCTCTGGAGGCCCTGCTCCACGTTCCTCAGTCGCTTCAGTTCAAAAACTGCCCTCTCCTCCACAAACCTCTGAAAGAGAAGCAGTCCTCCTCCAACCCCGAAGTAGTGTGACTTCGTGGCAAGATAAACAACACCGTCTGGGGCCAGGAGGCTGTCAAACACCTCATGAAGGGCACCGTAGGAAGTGGTATTATAGATCGTCTCTGAGGTGAGTATGAGGTCATATTTAGGCGCCGGGTTGGCTCTGACCATCAAAGGGACGAATGTTGACCAGTCACCAGAAAAAAACCTGCACTTAGCAAACCATGGGTGTTGTGATGGATCTCTTGCTCTCTTCTTTGATGAAGGGATACCGTTGTCCTCCTCTGCACCCCTGTCTTCACAGTTCAGAAGAACGTTAGGTATGGTCAGTCGGTCGATCACCGTGCCGTTGTAATCCTGGAAGTGCGCGTCACTGGCTCCCATCTTCAGCGCCACAATGCCCAACAGTCCTGCCCCACAGCCCAAGTCTAGCACCTTCTTCCCAGCAAAGCTCACTCCTTCACCTTCAATGTACTCCAGGAGGTCATAAGTGCACTCCCAAATTTTGAGTCCACCCTCATACACCCCAGCTATGAGGTCGGAATGGAGGGCTGCAGTTTGCGACAGGATCTTCTCGCTGTCTGCCTCCTCCGAACCTGTCGTTTCTAGCACGGTTTCATTAAGGTAGTGGACAGGAGGCAGAGATCCCAAGCAGAAGGTCTCACACACGCTGTTTTCAAAGAGGGACGGAAGATGCCGAGGAGTGTGCTCTACGGCCTCTTTAACCTGTAATCCGGTGTCAAGTGAAGCATCCTTCTGAAATTATATTAAAAAAAAACACACACCATGGTAAACACACTTAATGCAGAGCCAATATTTTTGACATCCCTAAAGTTTTGCACTATCTTTAGTCCCGGTACAGCAGTGCAAATCATGATACCATGCAGAACATCTGAAGCCTCAGTTAATGACGGATGTACAGCCGGAGCTGTTAATGAACCTAAGAAATCTCACACACAGCGTCGGTTACCCGATCCTGTTTCATCGGGAAATCTTCCCTCTCGAGGGTGTCCTTGTCACTAGGTTCCTTCGTATTTATCCCCACGTTGAAATTAAAACTAAAAGCCATTTTAACAGACGGCAAAGTGTACCGTGCAGTGCTTTTCTTCGTGCGCACGCGCGTCAGCACGAGGCGGAGACTCCGAGTGGACTACATCTCCCAGCATGCCTTGCGGGAGGACGCTATTTAACTGGAAATGCTTTTGTTTCTTATTTAACGCGTCTGTATCGTGATATCAGTATGTCTAATATTGTTGTACTACCCGAGAAAATAGGCGGCAATATTGCGATGTGATATCTTCACCCAGCCCAGCCTTGTCACCATTATCATACGCAACATGGTGAGGGCTGGCTTGGAGGAGGCGGTGCTGCCGTTCGGCTTCATGTAGGTGCGGGAGGTCGCATCATGACTTGATGGCCGTGTGAGGAAGTCAAAGGTAAGCTCCCGCTGGCCGACCGCTACGGAGACGCGCTTCAGGGTGAAGCTGTTGGACCTTCATTCAGGCGAAGCGCGCGTCTCGTAGTGATTTTTAAATATCGCCCGAATAAACTTTCGGACCGACCACCCGACTGGTGCTGAGATGACGGTAGACCGTGCAGATCCTGCAAGAGTATGGAGCGGTGGCTGGAGATGCCATTAGGAAGCCAGGCGTGTGGAAGAGGAGCGGCTCGGAGGGGCTTCATCCGCTTCGGGATGCTTCGGGAACGGGGAAGACGTGCGGTTTCAGCATGAAACATTCGAGTTGTTATATAAATTGCCACGCTGTCCATCGCTTTTCAGATTGCTTGCCTTGCACCTTGAGATCATCCTTTTGTTTCGGAAACATTGTAACAAATGAGTAACGAACGAGTAACGAACGAGTAACAAATGAGTAACGAACGAGTAACGAACGAGTAACCACCCAGAGCCAAAGTATCACGCGCTCCCGAAGTGGGAAAGATGCCGAGGCTCGGGGGGGGGGGGTCTTCAGTAAAGCCGTCATTTAATTTTATTATGGGCGGTTTTTTTTTTTGTTTTTTTTTTTTACCAAAACGTGGAAAGACGGACAGACGTCCGAGTGACTCTGCAGCCGCCGGCGTTTCTGCAATCAAGCGCGTCCTTATAAATAAAAATCGGCGCAAGGATTTAAAAGCTGAGCCTCGGCTCCGCTTGACCGAGCGCATGTAACTGTTTGGAAATCCGATTAGACGCCGCAGGGTCGGGTGTCGAGCGATGCTTACGGAGGCAGCCCGAATGTCACGTCGGAATCGGGGTCGTGCGCATCTGCTGGGAGATCAGACGGCAGGGCGCAGATCGTCAGCTGGCGCGACTGATGAACAGTCTTATAAAAGCACCGTTTCCCGTCATTCGGGATCTCCTTCAAACGAACACGTGTTGAATTTCGCAGTGGCGCCACGACCTGCCCCGTTCTCGTTCTTTTTAAGCGACGAACTACCTGGAAAGGTGCTTTATGTAGGGACAGTACAGATGTGACGGGTGTCTGAATGCCCCTTAGGAAGAAGCTGCGTTCTGTTCATCTGAAAGCTTCACATCAGATCATTTGCTCCACCGTGTTCCTGTCAAATGGGAAAGAGTGTAATCAAAAAACTTGTAGCTGTTAAGAGTATGCAAACTCCCCTATAGTCTCTCATGCTGCCGCCTTATTTTTTTCAGTTTTTCTGTCATAGGTGTTAAAACATAATCACTTACTCCACTCTTGCTCCCGAACGGAAGTATAAATATTACCCTGCTTGGGTCAGTTCGAAGTGTGAGAAGCATGTGGACCAAGGACCCAGAGGCTACTCTGCTGTGGGGGTGTTTAATGTCCCTCTTTTTTTTATATTAAGATTTCAGGATGAAATTTCATCATCATGGGCACCAGCCCAGGTCTTTATCCAGGTAAAGATCACCACTGAATATGTGAGAAGGGTCATTTGAAGGCGACTGCTCACTCACAGAACCCTAAGAACCAATCTTGGGTGGGTAGGTTGTGTACTTCGAGAACTTTAAGGTACTAGACTGGCCCAGAACCTCTCCCATCAGGAGAACCACAGGCATAACCTCAAGAAAAGCATTTAATCTTTCTTGCCCAGTGAATACTAGGAGACGTGTGATTTATTTTTATATGTGACTTGTTCATTCCATTTTTGGCCTTACTTTCACACTGTTATGTAAACCCACCATATTAGTATGCCTTGTGCTGATGTCTTTATGTTATGTGTGTTTTTTTTTTTTTTCCTCCTCAAATTCCTGGTCTTCTGCTGTGGATGAAGGTCCAATTCTGTGTACGCCTGTTTCCAATGTACCTTACTGCGGCTATAGAGCAGGACCCTTTGAAACCATCCACGTTTTCTAGTCAAACTGGAGTTTGTTCGCAGCTGAAGTAGGACCGCCCACTTCCTGGTGATGTTTCACGACATGGACGTGTAAGGGGAAAGCTTTGAGGTTTGCCAGAACGGCACTTCTGTGGTTCGGGATGGCAAGCGTCTGCTGAGTGAGCAGCTAGCGATGCGGCAGTACCTGTCGACACGCTCCGCCGTTCGCGTTCCTGGATTAAAAACAGGATCCCACCCTGCGAAGGTGGCTGTGGGGGGCCAGGAGATGACCCAGCTGCTAATTAGACCTGTCTGAGGAAAATGAGTTTTCAGAGGCCTGGTTAGGGTTATGCTTCACGCATCATACCTCGAGGTTTAAGCAGCTGCAGAGCTAACCGAATACTCATTCGTCATGAGCTGGTTATATCAGCGGGTCGCCATGGTGACAGCATCATCTGTTCAATTTTAGCGTTAAGTTTGGTTGCTTCTCAAGGTTGTATGGTGGCAGTGACTTTATTGCATTCTTATCATTACATCTTGACGAGCTGAGATCATGTTCCCCTGCAGCAGTCATCTTATCCCCCAGTGGTTAATTGGGGACGGTTCGAGGGGCTCGGTTATCTTCAATCTAGCACGTCGCATTAAAAATGAACCGGAACCATCTGGCGAAAGCGAGGATCCTCAGCGGAAGCGTAACTAATACAGCACGCGCTTTTTGGTGAGGAATGAAATGGCCGAGGGCCCGTGTCAGGATGGCAAGGCTCCCGTTGACCATGTGCCAGGGTGTTGCCGTGAAACGGGGAGGGTGTGTTATGGACAAAACCTCACAGGCTTCCTCCTCATCTCAAGTAACCGATACCTGGCTCTCGGAAATGAGGCTCGGCTCCAGTGTCCCGCCATCATCCCGGCAGGAAAATTCACCCCTGGCTAAATCTGTGTCGTCATGCTTTCCTAAAGTGGACTCAAGGAGAGTAATACAAAGAGAAGTGAATCGATCATGAATCATTCAGGAGTGTTCAGAATAGCCATTGTGTTTTCCGTTTTGGCCCCGCCTCCTCTCCTATCACAGGTATAAATAGTACTGCTTGATCCTGCTCTGTCACCCCCACTGTTAAGAAGGAAGGTCATGGCTGATGAGACAGAGGGGGGACACAGTGACATAGTCCTATCATTAGGTTAGGAGGACTGATTATGATTTAATGCTAATTATTTTGACTTGTAGCCGATGCTTTTTATCTGACGGGATTTATTTTTACCCCTTTACACAGCAGGACATTTCATTGCAACTTGAAGTATGCGCCTCGTCTTAGGGTACAACAGCCGGATCTTGTAGCATCCGCCTTCTGCACTCCCTGCTGCCTGCATGTGACTTGTTTACCGAGGTTTTTTCGGAGGCTTCGGTGTAGCCTCATGCTGCAGTCCAGCTGGGGGATGCGCCTGTGAGACTCCGTAAACGTGGGAGCACGTCTCGAGGTGTCACTGTCACTGTGCCCCGCAGGACGCGGCGATGAGCCACTGGTGGCGCCTGAGCCCCACGGCCGCGCGCCTCTTCCTGCGCTGTCGCCACCTCCGCCTGTCCCCATCGTGGGGCCGTGGCGGCTCCGCCGTGCGGCTGAGGGAGCTCTGGAGCTACGGGAGGCTGCTCCTCAAGTCACTCTGCTTCAACGCCCTGTGTAACTCTGACGTGATGCTCGACTCCGTCTTCGAGCCCATCTACTGGCTGGTGGACCATCTGACCCGCTGGTTTGGGGTGGTAAGTGAGGCCCGGCTCCGTGGTCTGTGTGCTGTTCAGTGTGTGTGTGTAGGGTGGTCTCCGGCCGCACTGATCGGACATGGATCGAGTGTTGACCGGTATGAGAAACACAGCATATTCACTGCAGACGGACGCATCAGTCCAGTGCTTTTTTTTTTTTTCAAATGAATTGAAAGCTCCCTCAGTCCAGGCTTGTCCTGCTTAACCACTAACGTGTCTGCAATTCAGTTCAATTCATTTTTATTTATATAACACTTTTATATAGTGCATTTGAAGCTCTACCGTCATTCTGCCCCCCCCCAGGTGTTCGTCAGCCTTGTCATACTCCTCACAAGCTCGGTCCTGCTCATTGTCTACTACTTTGTCCTGCCCCTGATCATCAGCACCTACCCAGCACCGTGGGCCACGTGGCACCTCTGTTACGGCCACTGGAATTTGGTGATGGTCGTCTTCCACTACTACAAGGCCATCAGGACATCCCCTGGGCATCCCCCGCTGGTACACGGCCCGGCCGAAGGCGCCGCAGGTCCAGAGCGGAGCGAGGGGAGGAGGGTTTCAGAATGGGGTTAGGTGGGTGGGAGGTAGAGCTTATTAGGTCACAGACTGGTTTAACCCACTTCCCACTGGTTAGTTCATTGGTTCCTATGGCGTTAAAGTTTGGTTTAGTGGTTTAATGTCTCAGCTGTGCATAATAATTCTGGTAACCCTCAGTTCTGTAGGCCTTGTTTCTCAGCTCACTATCCAAGAGCCTCAGTGTTTGTACATGCAGGAAGATGACCAGCAAGTCAAATTTATGCTAGTATGTAATGGTAACTTCATTCACTCCAGTGAATTGAACACAGTTTTCTGTAGAAGAGCTTCTTATTCATGTTGCAGTTCTCCGTTCTTATTGTTAGCGAGTCAGTTTCATTTCTTTGGTAAGGTTTTTAACCGTGCTTCACATGCAGGTGAAGAGTGACATACCATCAGTATCCATCTGTAAGAAATGTATAGCCCCCAAACCGGCCAGAACCCACCACTGCAGCATCTGCAACAGGTAAGCAGCCTGTAGACCCAGCTGGGCACCAGACTTGCGCACTTTAGAGAGTTTGTTTCTCTGTGCAGTCGGGTGTAGATGGTATTAAGACAAAGTAAGTGTCCTCAGACCCGCAGAATGATCTGCTCTCATGTTTACCAGGGTAAAGGCGTAAAACTCGGACTATCTCAGCTGTGTAGGCCTCTAAGTTAACGATGTCTCTTTCAGGTGTGTTCTAAAGATGGACCACCATTGCCGTATCCTTCACGATTTGAAAGCCAGATCCGGTGCGTGCAGATCCAGAACCGCAGAGAGAGCCCTCGTACGCAACAGGCCACACGTACCTTACCGAAGGGGAGGGGCGTACCAGTCCTCATGGGGTACTGGGGTGCTGGTTAACGGCTTTGAGGAGCTCATTTGGACATTTAAACCTCAACCAAGGGTAGTCGTGGAGACGCCGCCTCTTTACCGGCCCAGCTGGGTCTTTGGGGGCTGAGTTCCCTTAGCGTATTAACACACGATAGAAGATGGTGGACTTGGAGAGGTGGCAGAAAATAATGCTAAAATAATGCTAAAATACCAACGACCACCACGTTTCACATCGTTACAGTAAAACCACCTTGCCATACGAGGTGTGCGTGTAAATCCTATTCACAGAAGGTAGTTTCCTACTGAGCCCTCCCCCGGTGAACGGGTGAACGTCATCACACTGGTCGTCCCCCACTTTCCCCTTGACCGGCTTGTCCCTCAGCTTGGCTGAACAACTGTGTGGGTCACCTCAACCACCGCTACTTCTTCTCCTTCTGCCTCTTCATGACCATGGGCTGCGTCTACTGCAGTGTCAGCTGCTGGGACATGTTTGTCAGCGCCTACTACGCCGTGGAGGTGAGCCACGTTTCCGTTCACTTCGTCTTGCCACCTCACCTGGACCTCTTTCAGTCCTCGCTGCGATTATCCTTCGTCAAACGTCAGTCGCGTGTTTGGCTGTGCTGCGGTTTACCTTCCCGGTGACTCTTGCTGCCTCCATTGTGGCTGTGATGTTTGGCAGCGGCCGAGCTTCCGTGTAGCACGTACAGTATCCCTTAGCCAGAGTCCGACTGGACCTTCCTCTTTCGGTCTTCGATCAAAACGTTTTTGAAGGGCCGCCATCGTCTTGTTGAGCCTGTGCTCGACTGGAGGCTGGCAAACGCTTTTGTCTGCGGCCCCTGAGGAAAATGGACCCCAAAGAGGCAGTATGGCATTCTAGAATAAGGGACTCTGGGTACGTAAGTTTGAAATGTAAACGTGAAGAATGGGGAGTTTAAGGTCTTAAGGTGCTTAAGGTCATTTTACACAATTAAGCAGATGGAAGAAGAGTTTAGACTGTAAATGAGTGTATTCCTCCTCAGAGAGGAGCGATGGACAAGTATTGGGTAAATGAGATGCATATGTTTTAAATCATCACCATCATTTTCCTTTAAGAGCTACTACCAGACGCCAGAGCCTCTCTACACCTTTAACGAGAAGATGCTTCACAAGTGTATCATTTACCTGTGGGTGCTCACCAGGTGAGACCCTTCCTCTTAACTGCTGTTCTGGCAAAGCTATTTTGGCTCATTTTAAGGGTAATGTGCAGAAGGCCTGTGTGATTCCATGCCTACAGAATTCTGCGTTACGCAGGCAGAGTACGTATTCAAAGGGAAGCCTGTCATTCTTCCTCCCCACAGCTCGGTGGCAGTAGCACTAACAGGGCTGACACTGTGGCATGCAGCACTCATCACCCGGGGCGAAACCAGTGTAGAGAGGCACATCAACCGCAAGGAGGCTCAACGCTTACGGGAGATGGGAAAGGTAAGCCCTCCCACTGTAGCGTACAAAAACCTTGTTTGGTACAGATGGTTATTATTGGCATTAAAATATTTGATTATCTTTGGCCTGACATTTGGACAGGTTTTCCAGAATCCATACAACCATGGAAGGCTGGAGAACTGGAGGATATTCTTTGGCGTGAAGAAAACAAGGTGAGATTCCCGCTCTTATTTAGCAGCAAGTGGCACCTAAGCTGAGGCCAGGCCGTACGTGACCATAAAGTGAGAGAAGCCATGGCTGGACTGAAGTGAAATGGCATCTAGTCTCCATTTCTGACTTGTGATGTAGTTTGTGAAAGGTATATACAGGATTAATATGTCTCATGACAGCCTGAGAGGAGCATTAAATCTTACACTCTTTCCTCCACAGCCATTGGCTAACGCGTGTTCTCCTGCCCTCTGACCACACCCCCTTTGGGGATGGGCTAACATGGGACTGCTCTCTATACAGAAGACATCCAACTTCTATATAGTCACACATCATCTGGTGCTGGCCAAGAGATGGACATGTGGCCTGTGAAGGCCTTCAGTTCCCCAGGGCTATGGCTGGAGCACCAAAAAGAGGACCAGAGGACCACCCTACACCCCCAACTAAATACGCTTTGTCCCAGAAGGTTGCCCTAAATGTCCGTACTGTACATAGTGGGCACGTCGATGTGTGTGTGCGTGCGTGCGTGTGTTTAAACGTGAAGTGTCCTGGTGACGTCGTGCCAAAAAGGCCTGACCGGCTTTTCTAAAAGACTTCAGCGCGAGGGACCGGTCCTCCGGCAGGAAGCCGCTCGTCACCGAGGACAACGGAGGTGGGATGAGGGCTCGCTGCATCGCCATGGAAACCTGAAGACGGCATGGAAGCAATACAAAGAGCCCAGACTGAACTCCCTGCAGCTGTAACAAAAGGAGCCGAGCTCCGCCACAGCTTGTGGATGACTGATCCTGTGAGTTTTCCTTAAATGTTTTTAATAAATGTTTGGCATAGTATCGTGTGTTTTCAAAAACCCACCTGCCCAACACACACTTTAGAAATGCTAAACTCAATTTACAAAACTGCCATTGCCGTTTATTATTAGAAATTTACTGTCCACATTTCTGGTTTTGTAGAGCCAGTTAAAGTGAAGCGGCTGTCTAGCACCCACCTTACTGACTGGAAGTGTTAGCAACAGACTTTATTCAGGGACTGAAGACAGGTGCCAATACTAACTTGTTCCTAAGGTGATGCAAATTTAACCCATTTGAAACAAGCAGCCCCAATACCATCCCTGTGTATTCCACAGCAGGTCTGTTTTTTTTTTTTTTTTTTTTTTTTTTTTTTTTTTTTTTTTTTTTTTTTTCTTTTTTTTTTTGTTTGTGTAAAACTATTTTATTTTGCTTTTCTAAGCAACAATGCAATACATCCGTGT
>JAACJT020000035.1:2869542-2884803 GCA_009936485.2 Gymnarchus niloticus
TACTCTGAGTCCCCCGCCCCCCCACCCCTGGAAACCCACCTCCCTGCGCAGCGAGGTCCAGAGCCCCGGCAGGAACTCTCTCAGTTCCCTGTGGGAGTACACCGGAGCGCAGGCCACCTGCCACAAGGGGGCACCACACCAAGGTAACAGTGTGATGAGAGGGAGGAAAAAAAAAAAAGACAATTATATAATATTATCTGACGTAAGATAAGAAAGGAAAATAAGGAAAGGTAGGACTAAGGAAAAAAGACAAATATTTAAGTGATTTATAGAATGCTCATCCTGCGATAGCATAATCAATGCTGGAGGTATTTGTATGTTTGTTAACCGACATTTTAAAATGAGAACTGGAGTGACCGTGTGTCACCAAGAGCTCTTGGTCGCGGATACAAGACAGAGGAGTGCTGCCATTACCAGCGTCTGCAGTGAGTCCAGCTTGGCGCTCTGGACGGCAGAGTCCAGCTTCTCGATGATCAGCGGCAGCAAGAACTGCAGGGGGAGCGGGAAGAGATGCAGAACGGGTAACGTGGCCAGATGCCCCACCCCAAAAGAAAGCTACAGGGACCTACAGGGACCAGCCCCCTCGATCCCACCTCATAACAGCAGCGTTTCCAGAGCAGGACAGGCGAAACCCGCCCAACTCACCTCTGCAAAGCGGGCCGTCCCGGTCAATACTCCCCTCAGCGCCAAGATCAGCTCCTCCTGAGTGATCCCATGGGGGTCGTTTGGGGGCTGCAGAGGAACAAGCAAGGGAATTGAGACTGAGAACCACAGTGCACTGGAGCAGGGGGGTAAAGCAGGAAAAGGATTAACGCTTAAAGATGAATAAATAAAATAAAATATCCCCTGCCACCTCGGACAGAAATCTTCACTTACGGGAGTGAAGTCTATGGGGAAGTAGCAGGACGTCACTTCAAACAGCTCCTCTGTGAATTTACCTGCAACACAAGCGGAATGGTGACATTCCCTTCGAAAACCTAGCGTCTGGTCTTATTTCCAGTTTACCTCGCCGTGCCGCGGCTGGCAGGCCTCGGTCTGGAAGCGAGGCCTCCGTAAGACCCTGGAGGCGGCCCTCACCCAGCTCGTAGCCCCTGTGAAGAATGTTCCGGGCGATCTGGAAGGCCAGTAGGAGGTTCCGTGGGTCACGCTCACCGTCCATCGCCTGGACAAAACCGAAGACGAAGTCTGCACCCAGGCTCTTCAGTTCTGGGTGGGAACGGGAGAACAGAAACTCGACATTTCTGAACCTTTTCGGCTATAAACTGAGAAGCCGTACGATTATCGTTTTCTAGTTAGAACCAGGTGGTTCTGACGGTGTACATCTTACCTTCCTCTTTTGACTCCATCAGGTTGATGAGAATAGTATAGACACATGACCGCTCCACCAGCATTAAAGACTTGAGGCGGGGGGGCATGTGACAGGGAAAAGGTAGATCATGGATATGGCACAGCCCCAGCAGACAAAAACAGCTAGCATCAGCAGACCCCCATTAGCTGGGTGACCTGACGTTAACCTGGCCCGTCAATGTAGTGATGCACTGGGACCCGATCTTTCTACGACAGGAATTTTGTCTATGATGAAGATTAGTTCAAATTATTTTTATAGTGCCTTTCACAGCACGGTGTTCTTAGATTCTGTTGTAACCTTCTATTGCTCTCAGACGAACTGGACGAACTGCTAATTTAATAACCGTAAAACAGAGAGGAAATGAAAAGGCCTTCCTCCGTGCCATCGGCTTCCATGTAGCCACAGAATCGGCCGTGTCTGTAATGCTTCAATGTGCAATAAACACGCAGCGAGGTTTACTGAGCAGTAATGTCAGAAGCAGATGAAATTTCCCAACTTCAGCTTACCTGCACATTAATGTCTTGGAAAAGGGACTTCAGAACTGAGACAGCCAACCCCGGTGACCACAACGGACTTCTCGTCTAAGAGACAGACAAAAACAGGACATGTGGTATAAAAAAAAAAACCACACCCTCCTTCAGCTGACCTTTAGGATCCACAAAAGCCAAAAGGCAACAAATCCCTGGAGTTAAAAAAAATAAATAAACGGGTGAATCAAATCAAGCAGATACAGATACGACACGGAGAAGCGAACTCGGGTGCTTTACACTGAAGGAACCGGCCAGCCCAAAGCCATCACTCGTAGAACACAGAAGTCTCAGTGATGCAAGGATGGCAAGTTACCGGCCAACATAAAGCTTATCCTAAACTACGACGCGCTTCATGCCAACAGTGATTTGAAAACCTTCCATGGTCACAAAGTCAAAACAGCAGAGAAGATAGCGTGTCAAGGGAAGACGGTAAACTTATGACGCTTATCAGGCCGCGTGGGCTCGGGTCAAACTCATCGATTTACAGAGGACAAAATAAAAATGATTTGACAGTTATAACAAACACAAGATCATCTACACACTCAAAATTCAGACTTAATTCTAAACCAAATCATCTCGACAACCCTAACTTAGTACTAAAATACACCTCCAAGTCAAATACAGTCACAAAAATTTAAAAAAAAAAAATAATAAAAACATAAAACTTACCAAGGCCCTGATTCCCTGCAGAACATGAGGTGTGATGACATAGTGATCCTTCAGTCTGTTTTCATAAAAAGCTACAAGGACCTCCACTGTTAATGAAAAACATAAGATTGCTGAGCGAAGCAGGAAGTGAAACTATGGCAACGGTCAGGATGGCAGGGGTAGGTGAAGGTTCAGTGAGACTACCGCCCCGATACGAGCTGTGAGTTCGCTTCAAACGGCAGGTGGAATATCTAACTCTGACCGTGGCTCCAGTGCTCAGGGTAAGAGCCTCTGCTAGTCTGAAACACAAGAGGCTTCCGAATAAAAACAGGGACGTGAGGAGAATACGGAAAGTCAAATAAGCTATTCCAGCTCCGGAAACGGATTCAGAAGAACGGCAGCTTAAAATAACAGTCAATGGGGCTTTGTAATACAGTTACACTATATCATTCATACAGCCAGATATTTTAATGATGCAATACCGGTTACATGCCCCTCCTAAAGGTCCAACAGCAGCTCCCAGTATAGAGCGAGTCACATGTCAGGCTCCCAAGTTGTTATTGGCTGAGTGTGAGGCCTTACCTTCCTTTTCGGAGAGGCTACTGGCACACTCATTTAGGACCTCCGAAAGGAGCTGTACACCCCGGGCCCGCGTCTGTGGCTGGGAGTTCGTCAGGCTTAAGCTGCTCAGAGAAACATGGAGGCAATGAGCAGCCAGTCTGGTGGTGGCAGCAATTACGTTTCTAACATCTGAGGTTAGAGACACTGAGATAACTATACATCTACTCTGAAACCTGCATCTGGGGTGTGCCGTCATTTTGTCCCAAAAATGTACGTCTCAGCATTAAAAGACAGGAGCAATGGGGCAATCTGAAGTGAGCAAGCAAATTCTCACCATGACCTTCTTATAAAAAGACTTCAATACATCCCACATCCTCCAAAAATGTCAATAAACCATGGAAACTGCCAATACATCTATTGCCTGGCCCATATTAACTTCAGTCACTTAACTGCAATTTAATTAAAACACATGAATAAATCAGCATCACACCCAGATTCACAACGTAAAACTTTTTGCATATAGAAGGTGATACTTTACCCCAAAGCTTCAACCAGCTCTAATATTTTAAACTGTCCAGTCTTGACACCTTGCAAAGGGGGAAAAAAAAAACAAAAAAAAAAACATTGAAAAATTATGTCCTTGATCATATTAAAACTGCAGTGTCCCTTTCATTCTGGATGAGTACTACCCACGTGAAACAGAGGGCATTACACAAATGGAAACCTCAGATATTCAAAATGACCTTGGAGCAGTACAGTTCAACACAAGAGTGAAAGGTAGATTTCACTGACTTGAAAAGCTCTAGAATGACTCTTTGCAATTGAAGATAATTAAGGTTTCTGGTTGGGTTTCACTTGTACGGGGCATGGTAATCATGGTGCAGCACAAACCACAGCAGATAACATGAGTGAAGGATGGGTAACTGGGAGAGTCTGCCGTCATCTTTGGGGTCCAGACCAGCCACTCAGTGAAACATAACGTGTTTAAGCCACTTCAAATAAACTCACGGCCGGTTCAGTGCGCACTGAACCGGCCGTGGGTTCACTCTTATAATGAGTTTTGTCTTTATTCTAATTCTAACATCCGCTGAAACATTCTCCTCCTTCACCACCACCGTCAGAAAGTCTGTACATCACAACACCTCCAGGTCAACACAGAGAGCTCTGCCTACGTACACTATAACACTAATTCATCTAATTATTGTACACTATAACACTGTAATTAATCTAATTATTGTACAGTATAACACTGTAATTAATTATTGTACAGTATAACACTGTAATTAATCTAATTATTGTACACTATAACACTGTAATTAATTATTGTACACTATAACACTGTAATTAATTATTGTACAGTATAACACTGTAATTAATCTAATTATTGTACACTATAACACTGTAACGTCCATTCATTGCCCACAGTGACCACTACTCCACACAGAGGCACATTTCTGCATGCGCGTCCACTTTGATGGACACCAATTCCTTCTCACGATGCGTTTATCAGCCTCGCCATTTGTTACTGCTGCCTCTGTGCTGGCGGCCGTCATCGCCGGCTGGAATTAGCCGCAAAGCTAGCGAGGCTGGAGGCGTGAGGAGCGCCCTGCGGGGCATCCTGTTATCGCCTCCCCGCCGGGGACGATGCCCTTCCGACGCCGTCCTGGCCGGCATGCCCCCGACCTGTTGCAGTCGCCGCGGCCTTGCCGTCCTGCTGTCCTGAGACGAACTCCTCCACCAAGCCCAGCAGCACCGTACCGTCCGCAGCCATCGTGCGCGATGCCCTCCGAAAGCGATGCGCGCATGCGCACGGCGTGCCCTCAGCTCGAGCGTAGAAAAGCGAAGGCGACTAGAGGGCGACGCTGATTTGTCCAGGTTTTGCTGACTTTTTGGGTTCGATTTATTTAAATATACGCACACAGTGTACGTAGAATAAACCAAAATGGCCAAAATATGACATTAATAGAAACGACAGGGCAAGTCACAAATACTATATCAGCGGGCCTATCAGTAAGACCTGTACTCCTATACAGTAGCTGATGGCTATACCTGCATCACATTACTTTTTTTAAAACTGGTGCACAGATTATAGTGTTAAGAGATGAAGAAAAGTAATACTTTTGCGTGAAGCCTGAATTCAGACCAAGAAGTCCAAAAAAGTAAAACTACTATCTACTAACATTCATAAATTTTGTGGTGAATTCTAAACAATCGTGAAAATTGCAATTAACAACATGAGTGGAGACTTGTTCCGAACATGTAATAAGAGTTACATGCATATCAATGTCAGTCTAATGCACGAAAGTTTGCTAAGTAGATGAATCCTGCATGTTTGAAAGCAGGGTTACATCAACACGGTCACTTTGAAAGGGTTACTATGTTTCACACTCCCTGTTAAAGGCGTACATTCGCATTGTGCGTAATAGCCAAGGGGAAAAAAAAGTGCAAAGAGTGACGCGTTCGCCACGGAAGACTTTGTCAACTTCTGCTGTAAATTAGAGGTGAACACGCAAATGAAACAGAATAACAGAGCACGTCGCGAGCGCCCACGTGCGCGCTTCACGTGCTACACTCCTCTGTAACGGGACGCTACTTTGTATCGGTCACGCCTCCGCTGAGGGCGCATGCGCGCCAACTTACACGCACACACCCCCCCTCCTCCAAATCCCCTCCCGCTACCCACCCCACCAGGAAGGGAGAGGGATTTAAACCTGTGAGGAACAGGGGGGGAGGGAAAAAAAAAAAAAAAAGCACGCAAAAAGAGTAAAAGGGGGCAATCAGTTGGACGGTTGAATTTATATGACGGATGATCATTCTGGGGGTGGAGGGAGGGGGTGTGTGCCTTTAAAATGCCGCCCAGCTGGCTGGATAAGGCGGGGGGTGCCTGGTAAAGTTATCTAGGTAGTGGTCCGGTTAACTAGCCTAGCGGGGGAAGGGAGACTGCGGGCCGGCCTGGGGACTAGGAGACTGCGGCTCGGCCGCGATCGTCGGCAGGAAGATGACACACTGGGCTCCCGCAGCGCCGTGTCCGGGGACGGAGGGTCTGTAGTGGGGGGTCTGACTGCATTTCTCTCCCCTCTCCGGTGGTGCAGAAAGTCGACTGAAGTTTGCCGGCCGCCGGGTTACTCTGATCCTCCTGAGGTTCCGATGCCTTCGATGGCAGCTTGAACGACTGCTTTACTATTAAAGGATCTGTCTGGGGCTTCCTGCAGCGGTGCCGCCCCGTCTCCAGCTCGGACCAGCTCTCTCCGCCGCCTGATGGGGGTCCCGTTTCCCTGACAGTCATGGGAGGATGCGTTGGACGGCAGCGGGGCGACTCGCCGGCTCGGGGCTCGTCCAGGAGCGGCGGACGGAACCGCAGGAAGCGTGGAGGTAGGGTACGGGTCCGGACCCCCCTACCCCGGGCTCGGCGGAGCTCGGACCGTGACTTCACTTTTCCACTTTGATCTGTTTTATGTGATTTTTTTTTTAGTGCGGGGGTTGGGGTCTAAGAGGAGACCCCCGGAGGCCGGAGGGTGACGGGCCTGGAAGTGAAGCCCAGTAGAAGCGGGTGGGCTGAATCTGAGGCAGTGGAACTCCAGGGTAGCGCCCCTGTTATCGGAAAGCGCCCGTCAAGGTGCCTCCCTTCATTATCAGCTGTTTAGCTGACTGCGTGTCAGCACCGCTGGGTCACCTCACGTCACGCACTTTAATTGTGCCTGCGACGGATGAACGACCCCAGAAGTTACAGATATATTTAATATATTTCTGTTCTGCCTCTTTTCCTCACCTGGGACTTTATCTACATTGTGCTTATGGTACAAGCGGCACTGCTTCACTACCCGAGGGAGGGAGACACACACACACACACACACACACACACACCTACCTATTGGTTGCATCTTGAGTTGATGCGTTTCAAAACCTCATTTTTATTTTTGCCCAGTTCTTTTTGAGGGCAAAAATACGTGGCTATAATGTTTTCAGGTGCTTCCTTTAAAGTGAAAATGGTGTGTTTGGCGTTATGTCCACACTGGTCATTCTTCAACACTGTCCGAGTGTGATTTGAGCTCTTAAGTTTGTCCTGATTGCTTGTATGGGGAGTTCATCAGCCTTCTGTTTTGCTGCTGGAACAGGCCGTTCCATAGACGTGAAATCCCTACCGTGATATTTCAGGTTGAACCTCCTTCCTTCACAGCTGATCAAAGTGACAGTGGATACGTAACACTGGCACACTGATGTATTTTTTTCTCAAGTTTTCTAATATCTGTAGTCAAACTATGCAAACCTTCCTTATGTCACCGGCATTTCCGATAATATGACCTTGCTTAACTAAAAGTCAAGTTCACACAATGCACTTATTTTTTTTCCCCTTCCTAAAAGTGCCTTCCATTTCAGCTTACTTCACTGACAGCAGGTACAGATCAGCATAATTCTCTAATCTTCTGTACTCTTTTGGTCTGCTTGTAACTGCATATTATCTTTACCCAAAATGGCAGCAATACTTGCCAGCCATTAACCTGATCTGTGTCTTAGAATCCTGCAGACCCGCTTTTCCAGAATGGTCTCGGTTGTGTACGTCTGATGCCTTTGCCTTGTTCTGTGGTAGGAAGTGGCCCTTGGGATCCATTTTTCGATTAGTCTTTTTTAATTATTTATTAAACGTCCCATTTCTAATGTGAGAGATTACAGGAGATTTGTGTTGGCAGTACTGCTGGTGGGTGGGACTACCCCAAACTACCAAATAGTACCGGGTGCCTAATGAAGCTTCAAAGTTCGTTTAGCCTGTGAGGAGTATTGATCGATTGGTTCATGATACTCCTGCCCAAACTTCATGGGTTTCGAAGCCTCGTTTGTCCCGTCACTAGTTGGCAGACCTCTGACATGGTTTCTCCCGTCCATGTCCCAAGATGCTGTATGTTGTTGACACCGGTCCTCTTCTCCACCCCCCGTTTCTGTGGCAGCATCGTCACCGCTGCGTACACGTAACACCGCATCACTCGTGGAATGGAGACCAGCCAGCGCACTCGTGCTCCAAGGCGATCTCGTCCTGCCTCGGGCAAACGGACAGCTTAGTGCCGCGGTTTATTTTTGACTCTTGGCTTTAAATGGGACTGGAGGACTCGGGATTGCTGCAGAAGCACTTGGTATGGTTGCAAATATAGACCTTGGCTGGGAGGCAGCAAATACAGTGGATGACTGCGTTTGAGATGTGAGCGTTCGAATTAATGGCGTAGGGTATTCGTGTAAAGGCCTCTTGCTGGGCACCAGACATCTGAGGTCATGACCCTGCAGCCTGGAGCCGGTGAGTGGGGCCCTGCCATTGTAAAGTTTCAACGTAGATGGCTGTGGTACGTCATACCGTATTGAGGATATGGTGCCAAAACTGGACGATTTCCTCCCTGCTCTCCTCTACTTTATTCTTTCTGAAAATCAGTGTTCACCAGAATTGTTCACCATGCTTTTAGGTGGTGCAGCTTAGCTTATCTTTATGGAGACTTACTGTAACATGTCGCACCCATTTGATGGGTTGGGCGTTTAACCAGCTTTTCGGGGATATATGACCTGTCAAAGCTTTACCTAGTTCCTTTAACCCTTTCCCTGGGTGTCAACATAATGTTTCATGCGTTTATCCACCCTGGCTTTAGTTGTCCTGAGTGCCGTGTTATGTTGGAGCTGTGTAAGATTAGAACGCTGGGTAGCAAAGCCTTGGTTTTTAGGTTAGTTTGTCATGGACAAGCAACAGATCACTAAAAAAAATTGCCTTTGGTCATTTGGGTCACTTTCAAATTTCTGATCTGGTCCTTGTGAGATGGGAGAGCGTTCTAAAAACTGCCAAAAAGACTCTCGATCTAAATATTGATCACCTTGATCGCTGCCTTCAAGTTGTCTCGTCTGTGATATGATCCAAGGGAAAGTCCGTAATATTCTTCTTTTGGTACTTAGGCTTATTGCAATATATTTTACACGGTGGTGCTTGGAACAATGTTAGCTCTTGACCTCCTCTGATAGATACTGGCTGTTCCAAGCTGGTCTCATTCCAGGTAACTTAAATGTTCCTGTTTAGCTGTTGGCTGACTAGTTACTTTTTGTGCTGATAAATGGTTTGAGAAAAGAGAAACAGGCTCGACCATTTAAATTCAATCGTAGTCTATATAGTGTTCAGTTCTCTAAATTATCAACGGGAACATGGTGGGGCAAACACTCTTCCAAACGTTATCAGAGCTGCATTGTTAACTGATTTGGTTATAGGCCGGTAGTTCCTCCGTGACCGTGTTCAGCTTCGTATTTGTTCTGCGTGCTTCTGTGGTTCGGTGCAGCCGGCCGAATGGACTCTGTTACGGTGACGTGAAAACTGGAATGTTCGGCGGTTCCTGATTTTTTTTTTTTGGCCCTCGGTCTGTAGTGTTCTCGGTTACCATTGGACGTTTCTCACGGCCAGAAGGCCAGGATTTTAGGCATCGTTTTGGCCTAGCAGCTTCAGGACTCAGTTGGACTCAAAACTCACCCACAGTAGGGATGTGATTAGGGGTGTCCCCTCCTCGAACCGTCTACCCCGGCCATCTGTCAGTGCCGGTTCATTTATCCGATACGAAACTCCTCTCCTGTGGGTGGTGCTGGCTGCCTCCACCCAGGATATTCGGATTGTGGCCCTCCCATGGAATTCATCTTAAAAGGCAGTTTGCTGCGCAGCTTTTAGTCTCTCACTGAAAACCCTGCTTTGCTGCATGACTGCGCAGAGCCACTGATGGGCTGAACGTAGCACGTTGACCACGGCGCACCTGGAAACAAACTGTCTCTCCTGTCTGTGTTTTTAACTACATGCCATGGTCTTTTCAGCATGGGGTCTGTGTGGAATTTGGGGTCTCCTGTTTAGCTCCTCATCTGTTTAGAAATGATGTATAGATCGTATTTTCTTTTTTTTTTTTTTTTTAAACCTGTTCCCATGTCTTTACCTTCCTGCCATGAAGCGTTATGTACGTCCTCGACTGCTGTGTAACACATTTTCACTTTGTTGTTGGCGTTAAAGTTGAGATTAGTCTTGGAGTACATAAGTGTAAGGTATGAATAAAATATACGAGGAACGGTATATGGGATATGTTGTAGGTCTTTCAGCGTTTGGAAAACCAATCGGGTGAGATGAACGCCTGCTTAAGCCATCATTGTAGAGTGTGTTTGTAAAATTAGGTTTTTTTTGACGTTTAGTTCCCATCACACCCTGCAGTTTGTGCTTGTTTATGAAGGATGGGAGCGACGATCTCTGCACCTTCCTTCGGCCTTAATGATGGCAACCTACCACAAGGCAGGTTCTCGCTGCCTCAGCTGTGTGCTTTGCGGCCTCCCTCTTAGGCTCCTCCCACTCAGGCTGTCACTTAGGGGGGTGAATGGGTGATGAGTGACAAACCCTTTGTATCGTTTCTTCCCTGTATCTGATCTTGTAAGACTGTCTGTGTGGTCTTGTGAAGCACCTTAAGCAAAGGCGGTTCTGATTGGCTACTGCGAGTCCAAATGCACTATAAAGTCAGCTATGATTGGCTCTCGTCTGCTTCATCCTAGGAGGATGTTGCGTTACCGGCATGACACGAGCACGGGACGTGGGAGCTGTGGTTCAGGGTGGGCTTCATTTCCACGCTGGCTGCCCTTTTCCTCAGATGTGAGGCGCCTCCCTGTAAACCCCATCACACCCTCGCAGGCTGCCGTCTCGCTCGCCTCCCCACTTCCTGGGACCACGAGCAGCGGTTTAAGCCCCCGCTCCGGATGCTCTGCCTGAATGGGGCCCCGTTTGTGTCACACCCCCCCCCATGTGTTCTGTAACTTGGCTGAGATGATCTGTTCGTTTGGCTTCGGCCTCCCATTCCAAGCTAAACATCCCAGTCGCAAAACACTTCAGGGAAAATTGTATCCTTTGCCATTTACACAGGAACACCCACCCCACGGGCCTCCACGGAAGTTTCTGGAAGGGGTTTGGGCCTGAATGTCCGTTCCTTGCAGACTTCATGGGGTTGTCCAGAGAACAGGGCCTTGCCATCTTGTAGTAGGCCTGGGTGCAACTTCCTCGATGACGAGTTGGCTGGCATACCTCGCGGTGGTGCATGACTTCCTACGGGCGTCTGTGAAGCGAAACCGCGTGTCACCCACTGCTATCTGGGGATCGTGGTTAACAGATGACCGTTGGTACGGAACTCTGGTAGCTGTGACCCTCCCACCCCCTCAGGTTTATCTGCAGCTGCAGGATGGGTGGTTGCTAAACTACTTTGTAACATGTCCATTAAAAACTGCTGGGGGGCAGGAGGTGGCGTCAGCTTTCAGTGGCTGTTCATGTGCTTGTGATGGAATCCGCTTGCAGTGGTGGGGGGTCTGAGGGCAGCAACGCTGGGGAAGGCTGCAAGATCGCAGATGCTCGGACATGCTGTCTTCTGTTGCTGCTCCAGGGGAGGAATGTTTTTAATTTATGAGCAGGTGCTGAGTTCGGCACAGCTTGGGACACGCTCAGTGGCTGAGTTCCTGGTTTTCCTTGGTGTTGTGTTTCTGAGGAGATTTCGGACCGACTCCCAAAGCCTGTCCACTGTTGACCATATTTTGTGGTCGTAGTCTTTTGCTTTATTTAGCTCCTCTAGTGACATGAGATTAATGCTAAGCTAGAAAACAATCTTGCTTCTGGTCCCCATCTCTCTCGGACCCGACGGCAGCGCGATGCTCCTCCCCTATGGTGACCGGCCAATAAGGTCGGACACGGGTATGGCTCAGCCTTTTGAATTTGCTGCGTTTGTAGCCTGCTGGCCTTTTGGGTACTTAGTGCTGCTTAGACAGCCTTATGCAGCCTGGTGCCTGCTGGGAGTGCTGAGTCGCGGTTCTTACTGTGCTGGGAGACCCCAGTTTTATGATGATTTTCCACTTTCCAGTCTGCCCAGATATGGACAGGCATTCTGAACCACCAGTCTAGGGTCCCTCTCCCTCATTCGACAGCGATACTTTTGGACACGGGCCTCGCTTAATTTTTAATGGCTTTGAAGTGCACACCACTCCAGCTTTTCCCAGAGCATTGACGCGTCTTGGTGGAGTGCGATATCTTCAGGGTGGCATGCATTCCGAGAAGCTGCTTTAGTGTTCCCCAGACTCTAATGCTGTGTGAGACTACATACCTTTGTTTCTGCTGTGGAATATTGATTATGCACAGCTAATACAAAGCCTGGCACAAAGGAAAGACAAATCGCTTTGCAGGTTTCAGATCCCAAAAGTGTGTGTGTGTGTGTGTGTGTGTGTGTGTGTGTGTGTGTGTGTGTGTGTGTGTGTGTGTGTGTGTACACTTGACAGTTCTAGAAGTGCATTTTGGGAGAGAGGAGATTAAACTCTAAATCTCGATCTGCACCCTCTGGTTAGAGGGTATTCGTGTGTGTGTGTGTGTGTGTGTGTGTGTGTGTGTGTGTGGGGGGGGTTATTTTTTAGAGGAGAGTCAGTCTTGATAATCTGCAGAAGAGGGACTGAATCAGCCTATCATGGAAGTGTGGATTATATCTAGATCATAGCTTCCTGGGCAGGTGGGCACAGGGTAAAGTGAGCTGCCCCCAGGTGGCCCATGTTCTTTTGACCCCACCGCGTTACTCTCCCCGGTGGACCCAGTGCCCGCCGATTAGCAGGTTTGGTGGCCGTGAGATAGCGTTCTGTCGGGATGCAGCCCCTCCAAACAGTGGGCACGCAGACCCTCAGAGTGGTGGCAGATGAACTGAAGAGGGATTCAGCATAGGGTTGCTGGTGATAAGATAAAATAAGGGGAACTTCATTTATCCTGCAAGGAGAAATTTAGGTGTTGCGGCAGCATGACTAAGGTCAGGAGGATATAAATAGGATACAAAAATTTACAAACGTAGAAATGCGGCCACGGAGTCGCCCCGGAGCGGAACCTGGCATCATGTCACTCGCATTTCGGATCCAGGACGCCCTCCCACGAGATAGTGAGCCTCCGTGTTGCGTGATGGGACATGACCATCAGCCGCCATTCTGCTGCATATCCTGTGTCCTCTAGCTCCTTTTTGGGGGTCGGGTTTCGATGGACAGGTAAACACCAGAGACTGGCATGTGCAAATAAGATCCCCCCCCCCCCGACTGTGCTGGCCTCCCCTCCGCTTCGTGTTTTGCCTGGCCTTCTCTTTCCTTGAGTCTAAGAACCCTTCTCAGTTACGGACGATTGGCATATTTTTAACAGTCCTCAAATGTTGATAGCAGCTAGTCTCACGAGTTGGCACCCATTATGATGCTGCTCAAGTCTGTACTGGAATGTTGGGTTCAGTCCACCTGCCCGTTCAGATTCCATCACACAAGGTGAGGGTTCTTCTGTCGATCCTGTAGCTGCTGGGCAGAGGAACCTGCAGCTTACTGTAGTTGTAGGTCTGATTTAGTCTGGAAACATCCACCTTTGCCTTGATGGAGTCATTATTGCCTCCTGTTCCTCATAAACAGTGTTTGTCCTGGCTCTGCCCTGGACTTTGATCTTTATCGATATGGCATGGACGCCATGTCCCTGTGCTGTGTATGAAATTCGGCCTTTGTGACCTTTGACCTTTGTATTCACGGAGTCTCTGCACGTGTATGCAGCTGCATAAGGTTTGCTCTGAGCCAATCTAGTGTTACTCGGGCACTCCCCAAAGTTCGTAAGCAGTCTGCTTAAGGAAGGGTAACTGGAACTTAAGGCTTCAAGGTTTCCATTACCAGCTTTCTCTTCTGTTTGCAGGCCGCAATGAGCCCCTGAAGAAGGACCGACCCAAGTGGAAGAGTGACTACCCCATGACGGAGGGCCAGCTGCGGAGCAAGCGTGACGAGTTCTGGGATACGGCACCGGCCTTCGAGGGCCGCAAGGAGATCTGGGACGCGTTGAAGGCCGCGGCGGTGGCCATCGAGTGCAATGACCATGAGCTGGCTCAGGCTATTGTGGATGGGGCCAGCATCACTCTGCCTCATGGTATGTGGAATTGATGGGACAAATGAGGCGTTAGAAATCGTGGTGCGTGGGAGTGTTGGTAGCATTGATTGGTTGGTTAACGATACACCCACCTACCATGGGTTTCGAAGCCTCAATTGTCCCGTCACTAGTATGTGTTGTCCTGCTATCTGGCTAGTCATGGAGACATCTTACAGGGGATGAACTTGGCAACATGGGAGGTTCTTTATTACGTAGTTCAGTGTGCAGTGAGGAAGATGCCACTCCTCCATATGAAATGGGCGGGGAGTTGTGGCTCTGTGATTGGTCGCTTCCAAACAGTATTTTACATCATAATGCACATCAAGCTATGGTTGAACACAGAGCAGAAATGTCATCCTGGGTGATGAAGACTTGTTGAAATATAGCTTTTTTTTTTTTTTTGGCTACTGATTGGTATGATCAGTTACAGAACCAGTAGCTGTTGGGTAAGTAAATCCCCCGACTAAGTTTAGCTAACGCAGCTGTTAGTAACATCGGTGCGTAAATGTTGCATCACTTATACGCAGTAAGTAGTCATTAGTGGCCTAACCATCATGGTGGCTGTTTGAGGCCTTCTCCTGCCACTCGGAAGGATTCGGTGTGTAATTTTGGGCTTGAAGTCTTATGCTCCACCTGCAGTCTGGTCGCTCAACTCTGCATGGGTGTGGCTGGGGATGGCGGACGTAAACAATCTCTGCGCCCCACCCAGGCTCCCTGACGGAGTGCTACGATGAGCTGGGGAACCGCTACCAGCTCCCGGTGTACTGTCTGGCGCCGCCCGTCAACCTGGTGTCGGAGCGCAGCGAGGAGGACGTGCCGGAGAACCCCGAGCCGCAGGTCGCGCCCAAGAAGGAGTTCCAACTGAAGGTGCGTCTCTCCACGGGCCGCGACCTGCGGCTGAGCGCCAGCATGACTGACTCCATCGGGCAGCTGAAGAAGCAACTGCAGGTGCAGGAGGACATTGATGCCAACCACCAGCGCTGGTTCTTCTCGGGGAAGCTGCTCACAGACAAGACCCGGCTGCAGGACACCAAGATCCAGAAGGACTACGTCATCCAGGTCATCGTCAACCAGCCTGCAATTCCTAACTGACCCTCGGGGCCACCGTTGCCCATTGCCTGCCGCCCCCCCCCCCCCCCCCCCCCCCCCCCCCCCCCCCCCCCCCCCTTCACTACCGCCCCCCAAGGCGCTCAACCTTGGACGGTTTCTGTGAGGGCTTGCTGCTCTTCCTGTCGCCC
>JAACJT020000035.1:2884903-2908184 GCA_009936485.2 Gymnarchus niloticus
GATTTGCCGCGGGTCTCAGAGCATCCCGGTAGTTAAAAGCACAGCGTCTACAGGAATGCGGTTCTGATTCCCGACAGGGTCATCTGTGGGCTGGTTCTCTGTCATGCTCCCCGCTGATGTCATTCTATTACTGTCGCCTTTCCAATTCCATCTGATGGGCCTCCTGCTGGTCTCCATCCAAACTGAACTTCCACAAAGCCTTCTCGACTTCATAATGGCCTGTGGGAGTTCTCCTCGAATAGATTTTTGTCATTTTGATAGACTGGTTAACACCAGGACAAGCTGAAGGTCTGAACACTGCACAGTTAAATGGCAGGTCTTGGGGAGATCTTCCCATAGTGCTCTATATGTGCAGTTGGAGCCAGATTTTCACACATCTCAGACTTGGACGCCCAGATGAACCAGGACCCAGTAGACACTGTCCTGGCCAAACACGTCAGTCCCTCTGCAAATGTGACTTGAGACTTGTAATCTAAGTGGCAAGCTCATTTTGCACACTTGACATGTTTAAAGTACACATCTAAGGACTTAGAAATGCACTAGTGTTTCCACTAAGCTTAGCACCGGTTTATCAGATAAACATTCAGGAGATCAGATGGAGTAATGCGGCTGTATAGTTGTCTTCAAGCAACCTTTTGATTCTGTGGCAACTGATAGCAGCTGTTTTAAGCACACACAATTCCTGTGGTCTGTCCTGATGCTGTAGGCCTTGGCATTACTTTAGTTAGGGTCTCCAATCACTACTAAGGTTAGTAGGGCCATTGAAACACTGTTACCCCAGAGTCCAGTAGACACTAGGGAACTGGGGGGCAGCGCATGCAAATATTTACCGCAGTCATAGATAAGTGTAGCTAAGGCCTTACTTGAAGACACTTTGACATCACTATGGTCTTTTAATATAGGCGAGATGTTCAATCTGATCAGGCCCAAGATACTCTCCCTGCTGCCTGGCTGGAGAGTGACCCATAAAGTACCTTCTACTTGGACCAGAGCTTGGATGGGATGGTAAGGGGTCCCCAGGTAGTGACTTTGGGGGTCCCTTCATGCTTTCAGCCTTTAGACCTATGTGC
The DNA here is from genome assembly GCA_009936485.2 of Gymnarchus niloticus. NCBI lineage: Eukaryota > Metazoa > Chordata > Actinopteri > Osteoglossiformes > Gymnarchidae > Gymnarchus > Gymnarchus niloticus. Next base: position 2,885,974 of record JAACJT020000035.1, read on the forward strand.
TACATACCCCAGAGATCGAGTCCTTGATCGAGCCGGTGGTTCTGGGAGACTTTCCGAGCGAGCGACCTGCTCTCTGCACACGCTCTACTTTCAGTATGATTTCGGTGGCTCAGACATGCCGACAGCCTTCAGTCTCCAGCACGGTGTAGAGAACCACGTCTTGACAGGGCATGCTGCTTTGCAAAGCCTGAGACTGGGGAGGAAAGACGGCGTGGCTCTCTGGTCCATTTCCTGGTCCTTGTGGAGTGGCTCCCAAGTCTTCCTGATCTTACGAGAGTGCTGGAGGTAAAGGTGTCACCGGTACGCTTTCCGCATGTCCGGGGGAAGTGCGGAGGTCTTAAACACCCTGAAAATGGCAAGGTTTGGCAGCAGGCAGATTTTAAGCACATTTTTGTAGCTGTAGTGAGCATATGGCACAAAACTGCATAGTTTGTGTCATTGCCAAAGACTATCCCCGCCAGTGAATGCAGTGAACTCTGATGCAGGAATTTCTAAACGTAAATATGATGCATTCTGCACAGGGATCATTTCTGGAGTATGCAAACCCGTGCCGGGCCTAAATAACCATAGTGCAATACAGTTAACTTCATATGCAGTCGCTAACTTGCTGAGATTTTAGGCTGTGTGTCCCGCTGGGGTGGGAATCTAACCCTTGTAATGTACACTGGCACAGAGACACAAAAAGTCTGATCAGGGAAGTGAAATCTGACGGATGGTTACTTTTTAAAAAAAAAAAAAAAAAAAAAAAAAAAATCTGGTGAATCCTGACAATCTTCCTTATTTGGTTCGAAAGCAGTTTGTGGCACAGATGTCTATGAATCAGCCTTCATGCAGTAGTGAGTTGATTTTCCAGACAGGATGCTAGTTTGCAGGGTGAAGCTGTTTTAGCTTCTCACATCCTGGTTTTTCTGGCAGAACATGGTAATATTTAAGGTGGGGTTAGGGTGATCAATGGTATGTTCAGTTTCACACCGGTGACGATGCAACGAACCGGTGTATCACTGCCAATAATCGACTGGAGCGAGAGTGAGCCTCACAAAAATCCAATTCATGCGGTTCGCCGTGATTTCAGGTGATGCATCGTTTTGTCTCCACCGAAGCCCCCCCCCATTTTTCTGCTGATTTATTTGTGTGTGGAAATGTGATTTGACTTTTGAATCAGAAGTATGTTTCTGTTGGGGGGAACTTGACTGTGTGTGTCTGTCTTGGGCTTGTGTAGGGTGTGTCTGTCTTTCTTGGGCTTGTGTGTGTGTGTGTGTGTGTGTGTGTGTGTGTGTGTGTGTGTGTGTGTGCGCGCGCGCACGCTAACACTGTGAAGCAGGTATGCTCCTGAAAAAGCCATGAATGGCTGACTGACTTCATAGAAGATTAGTTTTGCTTCCTTCACAAACCTGACAAATCAAGAAGCCATGCAGTAATGTTTTGTTTTGGGTGAATATTAAGATACCCCTGGCTTATATTAAAAGATGCAAACTTTCAAGTGTTATGTCCAAACGGATGTAATTGTATAGAAATCTGTATATTTAGTCATTTGGAAACATATGTGATTATAATATAGGGTTCCTGATAATTTAATATGCCCGCGATTTATTGTACAAGTGATGTACATTTATAAGCTGATTTTTTTTCTTCCTTTTTTTTTTTAAGCTGTCAATTAAAATTGTGATTTATTTTAAACTGTCCCCTGCCCCCCTCCCCCCTTGGGTGCTGTTCTTGCTTCTACCAGCTGTGACGGTCGTTTTCTGATAACTGGTCTAGGATCAGGGCTTCGTGACACACCGATCATGCTCAGTTCACTGTGACCTTGCACTAATCACTGTAAACCTTTGGGCGAGGCTAAGCCAGCTTACGTTTAAATTATATATAAACATTTTGGTGTGAATTCTCAACTCCTGAAAACGTACTAAACTGTTTCTCAGTTGTGAAAATATTAGTGCTGTGCCTGGTTATCTTGTTCGTAACTGCCTCTGCTGGGCTGCACACCAAACTCTGCGTCATGTGCATTTTTTTTTTCCTGCTGCCCAGGCCCAAAGATCGATGAGTCCTATTTTAGTCTGATTCTTTTGGCAGTTTCTCCACTGCCTGATGCAGTGAGGCTTGGCCTTTCCCTCCTTCAAGTTGACTGTTGACTGCCAAGATCCTGCCACCATAAGGGAGCACAGGTACTGATGGTTTATCTTGCTTGTGTGGCCTGCTATGGGGGAATAATTAAGGAAGATTTGAGGTTCGGACTTCTGATTTTTATTAATATGCCAGTTTAGGTTAACTGGTTGTTGAGTGCCTAAGGGATAATCTCGTAAAATGTCAAACCTCTGCTTATGACAATGCTTGTTAGGTTAGAAAGCTGCTATCAGTATGAATTCTGAAAGTTTAAATATTTATCTGTTAATTCACTGCCATGCAATTCAATTTCCTTGTAATATGTAATCTTAGCGGGGTGGCGGTGCGTTGTTGTGAAATGTCAGGGGCCGTGTACAATTTTCATAAGGGTAAGTAGATGTTATCTGACCCTCCCTTGTTTATCCCAACCCCCCCAAGCCCAGAGTTTGTGCAGCATAGTCGAGCCTCTGTCACGGGTGGGTCATTAACAGCCAGCAGAGTGTTGAAGTTGGTGAGGTGGGCTCGGCTCAGTGGGAAACTTCGGGACAAAGGCAGACCCTGTGGCTGACTGCAGGCTTTAATGGATTCCGGAGAAACCGTTCATTAGCCTGAATGTAAGCTTTAGCTGTGTGCACACCTCTATATAAACACAAAATGCAGTTAACCACTAAAGTTTCTAAAAAAAAATCTCCACGTTCCCAGTTTGGGCTGTTCCGTTTATTCAAAACTGTGTGTGATGTTTTGTAAAATCATTGTTTACACACTGAAGTCCTGAATATTCATCAGCAGTATCCGACCACCATCTCTTGACCAAAAGAATGTGTATGAAAAATGAGTTATATTGTTCTTATGACAACTCAACCTGAAAAATAGTAAACAGTGCCTCCCACATTTTTTTAAAATGCAGGCACTGCAGACAACTAGAAACTAGGTCTGGACTCAGCAAAATATTCTAACACAAGGTTGTTTGCCATTCATTATCTCCTTAGATGCAATTTAGGGGATTAAGGGGAGGGTATACGCCCTCCCAAAAATAAATAAAAAAAAAAAAAACATACTGGTGTTTTAGATATACTTGTAAGCTGTCTTTGCTTTAGGTATTCAAGTGGGGGTAGATTAGTTTTAATTTTGCAGAAATTTAAGACATAAGTTTCGTGCAATAGTTCATGAGCCCCAACGTGTGTCTATGGCCAAAAAGTGAGCTTATTCTCTTATCGTGGTCTCATTGCACTGACGACCAACGCGAAAGATAATTCACCTCGGTATATAACCCAGCATCATATATCTGAATCTGGTAACAAAGCTACTTTGTCATAGTGCCCCCGTAGGTGCGGAAGAATAAATGCAGGACATCCTTGAAACAGACCATTAGGTGACGCTAACCTGTGTAAGCCATGTTTCTCTGGCTGTTGGTGCTTCAGGGGGCCTGCGTGTTAGTAACCATTCTGCTTAAAGCTCGATGGTATTTCCTCATCACTCCCCCCAGCAGTAGGTATGATAATAAGTCTTTCTCTGTTCTACAGTTAAAGGTTAAGATTTGTATAACTGTTGTCATTCCTTCAGCCGGGCACGTACTGAATCATGCTGACGGTAACTTGACACAACACGTTCTTAGTGTTCATTCTGGATCAGCCAGCTTGAAGATCAATCCAAGATCAGAAAGAATGTACCAAATGTGACCCATGTACTGCAAAAGTCTACTTTAAACTGCATGGGAAGACTGGGGAGTTTGTTTTCAGTAAATAACGTTTGTTGGTGTATGATTTTCAGTTGCTCAGAGGGGGTGTGTGTGTAGTACTCCAGCCTACTGTTCGATGCTGCACATTGCTTTACTGATTTCCTCTAGTAAAATAACCAGCATTTTACCTGGGTAGAGAAAATGTAAAACTTTGTTTTCCAAACTCAGTCTGGAGTCCATCCCAGGCAGTCCACAGCACAAAGTGGGGGACACCCTGCATGGGCTGCCAACCCATTACAGGGCACAGTCACACACCATGGGCAGCTTAGAAATGCCAGTCAGCCTGATTCACCTGTCAATGGATTGTGGGATGAAACCCACAAAATACGGGAAGAACAGGCAAACTCCACACACAGAGCAGAGGCAGGATTTAAACCCTCAGCCTTGGCGGTACAATGCAGCAGTGCTAATTCATCTTCCACCTCTTAAATGAAAGTTTAAATAAGGACCATGTTGAGCTGTGTGTAGATGTTTCTTGTATACAGATTCTTAAGCTGAATTGTAACTGAGTGGGTGAGTTAATGCACCTTAAAGCTAATACATCATCTAAGAAACCAAGACATTTAAGGGTTCTAGCCTGGCAGAGCCAATGCCCTCAGTGCAGAAACCCCTAGACCCATTGTTCTAGAACATTCTGCCTCTGGTTTGCTTGCTGGCTGCTCTTGCGGGCAAACTACGTTCTTTTTCACAGATCATTTATACCATGACGTCTTGGCCGCAGAGTGTGACTCATCCCGTTTTCCGGGGCAGCTGGCCTCCAGTTCAGCTGGGCCCAATTTCTGATTTTATGGGACAAGAACGCCCCCTGTCTCCCACTCTCCACCTTTGCTAACTCTCTCCCCCTCACCAGTGTGTCACACGTAAACCAGTGGCTACATCTTACTTTGTGACTGCAACCTGAATTAGTCACTGCTAGATCCCTAGTTCATCAATATGTGTTGGCTTTGTGAGAGCTTTGACCAATAATATACAGAAAAATGTTTCTCTCTCCTTCTCTCTCTTCTTCTCGAGTGATCATTTTTGTCTTGGTTTTGTCGTTTAAAGAAGGCTGAATGCCGTCCGCAAAACATTTCCCAGCCTTTTCCAGTAGGTGGCGCCAATTACGCGATAAACTTCGGCTTACTTCATAACGAAAGTGCCGGACTTTCAAATAAAACCAGTCCTGCTTCCTGTTGTGTTCTTGTGGTTACAGAATTAAATGTCATGGATAAGTGTTAGAAAATGCTTACTTACCGAGATGGGAGTGTTTTGGTGTGCTCAAGAAATAAAGGTGGTTCTAAATATAGTCAAAGGACAAGTTTTTATATTTTTGTTTAGTCCCCTACCCCAGAAACTCTTTACTAGAACCACGAGTTAGTACTCTGTTAAGGTAAATATGGGACATGAATGTGAAGCCTTTCTTATCAGTGTTAATTAAACACTCCTCTTCCTTCAGAAGTTCCTCAGAACATTTCCTGGGGTTGGGGACATAAGTAATTGTAAAAGGTTTAAATAAATATTTGATTTGTGTTACAAAACTGTCAAACATACAATCATTTTATCTCCTCTGCAAGAAACATGCAAAGTCCCTGTTCCACAGGTAAATGCTTATTTATATTTATTTTTCATGTGTAACGTTTGAAAGATGCCTTGGGGAATTCAGCAGAAGTGCTCTATAGACCTCTTGCTGTGGCATAGTAATTTTTTGGCAGCCCACGGTCTGTTTGAATGGATCATTTTGTGCCAGTCTCCTCTGGTCCTCTTGAGACATGCCCACGATCTCCTAAAATAGTGGAACATTACCGGTTTCCATGAGACGAATCTGTATCGGGGACTCGGTCAAGGTCGTTCAGCGGTCACAGCTGGTGTGTTCATGTCTCTCTGGGAATTGAGTTTCACAAATGTCCCAGCTTTCTGCAGCTGGGGTGTGACAGGGTTTCAGGAGAGGTGTCTCCTCACTGGTAGTGCAGAGCGGCAGAACTGCAGACCTCCAGCAAGCCTGGCCTGACCGGGCTGCTCTGTCTGCTCAGGCCTGCACCTCCACCTGGGGCTGTCTTACAGAGCCTTGCTCAAATCAGACTGTTGAAGGGTGGGGGCAGGGGCAGCCTGGGCTAGAGGCTTCTGTGGCATCTCAATGGGACATTCATGGGCCGCGGGCACTCATCAAACATGAGCCTCTGGGCTGCAACCCTGGCAAGTGGAGGGAAAAAAGCCTCCATTTATGAAATTTTACAAAAACCAGAGTGTTTGTTGGTGCCAGCAAGGGGCTGTAATGAACGCGGCCTGTTCCCTGGAGTCTCTCGGGGCAATGGACCAGAGACGGGTTTTGCCACACATCCCTGGTCTTTTGAGGCTAATCTTGAAGACGTAACACATAAAGTTTATTTACTGTCATTTCATGAAGCACAAGAGCATGGGACTCAGGACGGCCAGGTACCACAACGCTTCAGTCTTCTCACGTCCATCACTCATCCGTAATTGCGAAGCCAGTGCAGGCACGCAGTGAGCCTGGAACCTGTCCCAGGAGACAGAGAGCTTTAGGCTGGGGAGGCGCCCGATGGGATGCTGGCCTTCCCATTTTGTGTTAGCATCCAGAGTTTAGCACATAACAGAAGCAGTGCTCCAAACAGCAACATGTAACAAGCATATTCAAGAGGTCATGAAACAGACGCCATATTTACGTTTTCTACTGAAACACCTCAAGGTGGTTTTTCACGGGGGCGGACTTTTGACAGGCGTCACCTCAGAAACAGATGGAGGACTGGGCGGATGATGGTCCCCAGCCAGTCGAGCAGAGTGCTCCTGTCCCCGATAACTGAGAGTCCCACCAGGAATAGAAAGAGCAACCCCATAATAATCAGGCTTGTTGTGGCGCAGGGCCTCATCACTAATCTGCTGCCCTGGCACTGTCACCGAGGCACTGCACACTGACTCCCTCCGCCCTCACACTGGGATTAGACATGGAGGCCTTTTGTGTTCCAGGATGAAACTTTTCAAGTCTGAAGCTTGAACCTGGCCTGTTGTCAGGGGGAGGGACCACAGCAGGACAGGACAGGGTAGTTAAAGGCACAGGCACCTAGGGTTCCTAAGTGGCTAAGGCTGCCAGTAAGACATTCAATTCACTGTGAGTTACTTTTAGAAAGGATTGAGTTACTGGGTGAAAAAATAAATAATTGGATGGAAAACATCTAAACAGCAATGGATAAAAGCTTTGCCTGCATTACAATATATTATTATTATTATTATTATTATTATTATGCCATGCCATGTGCCCTGTACCTCTTGAGACTGATACCAGGATATCTGCGACCCTGTAGTGAGATAATACAGCTCTGACTGTTCAAGGATAAGGGACACTCGTTCTAGGGCTGTCGCGATCTGATGCTAGGCTCTGAATTAATTTGAACCACAAATGCAGCCGTTTAATTTTTTGGAGGCAGGAAATTTGCCTTCTAGAAGTTTTTCAGTCGTCTGCTGATAATTTGTCTAGAGTCTATTAAATACGGTTTCAAGTCCATGCTTTAAAAAAACTGCAGTCTTGAGGGGGAACGTACACGAAGAGGCACATTAATACATTTCCAAGACATTGTAAAACGCGTTCCATGTGGCGAGCTGGGGCTTTAGATGATGACGCTCTTTACATAAGAAGAGGGCAGTGTAATTGCATCTTCTAGAATGTTCCAACTAACCACATTGGAGGCCTGTGGAAAATGTACATTTTCATCTCATTTTTTTGTGCCTTACTCCACTCTCTTTTTATATACAAAAAAAAACAAGGTCATACCGGGGGGGGGGCAGGAGGATGAGGTCATTGTTTTTACCAGAAGACAGGTCACATGGCTGTTAATTCCCTACTTCCGCTCTTTCCGTTTCTGCCATCTTTAGCCTGACATTATTCTCTGTACACCTGGGTTCTCTTAAAACTGGAAGTGAGGAATAGCAACATGGCTAAAATTGTGAGCCGTGATCACACTGTAACATGCTTCCCTTCTCCGTATTGTGGTGGCAGTACGGAGTCTGGTAGATCCTCCTGGAAAAGGTTGTGCTTTCAGGACCCAGGGTATGAACTCCGACCGTCTCGTCTTCCACTGGCCGGTAACCACAGATGTGCGTGTGTGTGTGTGTGTGTGTGATGACCAATCCTGCATTCCTTTGGTCTTCGTCCATTCTGTGGTCAGCTGCTTCACTGAGAAAAGAAAAAAAGGAAAAAGGAGAACGACGTGATTCATGGATGCTGTTGGCTCCAGAGAATCTTTCCAGAGTCGTTATGAACGTTCCGGAGCCATGGTGATGGCAGCATTGGGGGGACAGGGGGGGCCTCTCGACTCTTTGTCTGGAATCTAGACATGGAAAGTTGTGTTGAGTAGTTGTAATGTTTAAGTTCTCAGCCAGATTGAGCCCCTGGCCTGTATCTCACAACTGTTATAACAATGTCTGTTTGTCGACAACAAAAAGGCTACTGACTCGCTCAGCGTGTGTGTGTGTGTGTGTGTGTGTGAGAGAGAGAGAGAAACTGTTAAACTGTTTGATCTTCTAGGTATGGCTCAGGAAGGGTTAACCAAAGGTTTCAGAAGCATCAGTGTATTACATAAAAATACCCTGCCAGAGTTTCAGGAGGATGAAGTCACTTCCCTGGAGATGAAGGTGAGAGCTTTGGCAGAACAATAGAAAAGTATTTCTGGTTGTCTGTATGTTTACTGCCTCTGCAGTCACACTAAATCCATCCTCTTCCTCCGTATATCCAGCAGCGCACTTTCCCCACCCTCAGCACCATCCTCCTCTTCCCAGATCCACAAGGCCCATTCAGATAGGGTGGCACTTGAAAAAGCGTGTGCTCTTGGTGGGTGCTGAGAGGTTGTCTGCGATAGCCGTCCTCTGATCTCTCTTCAGGGAGAATCATATGATGTTACTGCAGGGCGGACAGAGTGGGGGCCCTGGCCTTTCTGCGGCAGAGTTCCATCTTCATCATGGAATCTGGATGTGCGTCAACAGGCTAAGACCAACCATCAGGGGCCCAAAATTCTGTGTGGTGCGCCCAGCCTGAGTTTCCTCTGTGTACCAAAGAGGATCATTAAACCTTGCTTGATTTTATTCCTTTTTTTTTTAAATGACTGGCATTTTCTCCATGCTGCATAATACAGTTTTGTATTACTGATTTTGTATGACTTTGTTTTGTGTGATTTTTTTTTTTTATAGCTTGGCACCTCTGGCACCCAGATAACTGGAAAATAATTGCAGCGTGATGTCCGATGTCCTGTATGAGCAGTTTCTGTTTGTTTCGTCTTCTGGTCACAGACCCCAGAGTGCATTTTGACTATATAGAGTAATACTATATTTTCACCAGCAGGGGGTGATATAACCACCATCAGCCCTCCACAGCCTTGGTAGTTGGATCAGGGCGGTGAAGAGGAGGGATTAGATATTCTGTAATGTTTATGTGATGGGCTTGGCCAACCTCAGACATCTTAAAAATCAGACTGTCCTATCCCTCTGATTTACCGTTCCGTTCCACCTGATTCAGTTTTCGGCTTGCGGTTGTGGAGCGAGCCGGGCTTCAGCCGCCTGTGACCTTATGTTGTTCGGCTGGCTCATTGTAATGCCACATTCCTCACTCATTAGACTGCATGCCAGCTGCTGCGAAACTCAAAGCCAGAAGCGAAAGGAAGGAAGACTGCTAATGACAGCTATATAATGGCTTACGTCCACTCCGAAGACAACAGCTGCTACTGTTGTCACAGTGGTGCCCCAGGCCATGGAGGGAAGGACATGTCTTGGTGGGACATAAGGTCCTGACATGTAGGAGCTTCCACTAAAAGGGCTTTTGTTCATGGAGTCTCAGCGTCAAAATGCTCTTCTTATAAACTTACTGCACAATCAAGGATTGCTCTTTTGCATATTTTAGACGTATTTAAGCAAGAAAAATATTCTTACATCATCGCATTCATACTCTAGTTAAGTCACACTGTGTAAAAACGCAGGACGGGTAATGATCAGAGACGGAGATCTCACAGCGGAGTCGTGGCTTGATGAATCGAGATCCAGAACAGCAGGTACAAAGTGTGGTCCAGTTATACTAGAGAATCTTCTCAATGTCTGTAAGCATTAAACTTATCCACTCAAGCATACAGATGAGTGCGAACAGCTAGAACTTTACCGGAATCTGATCAGGAGTGAATTTCTTTTATAGGTTTAATGGCCTAGATGATTCTCTTTTCCCAGGCATCTTTGTGGTTTATAGTTGCCTACTCTGGTTTTCACCAGTGTCCCAAAGACTCGGGGCTCAGATATACTGCTGTCTCTAGGGTTTCTGGAATCTGTACCTTCTCATCTTCCAGACAGTACTCATTCTGTACTTTCCGTGTTTTCTCCGAGCTTCCAGGTTGGAAGTCCTTGGCCACTTTGTTGGCTTCTAAAATGTTTTACCTTATGACAATCAAGCTAGCTTACAGTTCCTCCTACATACACAGTTGTAGAATTATGTAACCTACACCCAAAGGTAGAGTTGCATGACCCTTCCCAAGAATTTGGATTACCAGTGGCCCAATGGCACTGTATTCACACTGCCACGCAAACACAGCTTGTGTTTCCATTTGTGCTGGAAGTAGTTTATCGCTTTGGTAATTACCCAGCTGTGTAAATGCCGAGCGAAATGTAAAAACATTTGGTCAGGTAACGTATTAGCATGTGAGCGTGGTTAAACTGCCCAGATTGGGAGGGCAATGCCAGGCTGCAGTAAGAAGAAAAAAAACATTGAAGAACATTTCAACCATACTGTGAGAAGAGCAGCCTCGTGGAAAAAGGGATGCCAGGCTAAGATGGGCCTGTCAGGGCCAGCACTCACAATCGTTTAAATGCTGAATAATATTGTTGCTTGTTTCAGAAGAGGTTAGGATCGCAACAAGATACATAATGATATGGTTTGGCATATTGTTTATGAGCTTCAATAGCTGTGCCAAGGGCAGTATGGTGGCTCACTGAGGAAGTACTGAGGCCTCACGCCTTCGGCCGGGGGCTTTGAACCATTCTCTGGCTCTTTGTGTGCAGACCCCCATGATAGTGCAGGTTTCCTCCTGGAGTCAGAAATATGTAAAGTATGATTAGTTGAAAAGGTGCCTCTAAATCTCTCAAGAAGTACAGGTGTGTACCCAGTGTAGGCTGGGTATCCCATCTAGCATGTCTGCTGTGTTGCACATCTTGTGTTGGGGTCGACATTACCTTGGCCCTACTGCTGAAGCAGTTATTGGGGGGCAGGAGGGTGGCAATTATGGTTGTTTTTGTTTTATAATGTACATATTTTTCAACAACACCAAGCAGACTTGGGCATCACGGCTGTCTTTTATGGTTCAGACCACTGTATTACTGTGGTTAAAAGGGGTCCTGGTTTTAAATGCTGAGTGCAGAGGTTCATGACCCTGAGGGTAGGAGAATGGGGTTTGACCAGCCTATCCCTGGTTAGATAACGGTAACGGCTGCAGCCCAAACATGCTTCAGGGAGCAGGTTTGGCTGTCCCCCCCATGCCTTTTCCAGACCCCCCTGTCCTCCCCACCCCACCGGCGGTAAAGGCAGACGGGAGGTCCGGGGCCAATCAGAGGAGAGGAAGCTAAGGCTGGGTAAGGAAGACGGGGGCAGACGGAGGGAGAGGCGGCGTGCGAGGAGGGAATGGGAATGAGCCTCAGGCGGTGAAAAGAGGCACGCAAAGTCGACGCTTCCAGTACTGACAAGCTCAGGACCAAAAGGGGAGAAGCTGTTTGTCCAGACGCCCATAAAAAGAACAGAGCGAAGCTTGGAACTTAAACTTTATTAGTACTGTGAAAGGAAATTCATTCATAAAGAGTATTTCTTGCAGTACTTAATATGTGTAAAATAATAGCTAACATTTACGTAGCCTCACATGTGAGAGACTCATCCAGGATACAGATGCCACGATTTTCTTCCAAAGCATAGGAAATAAAATGGGTACAAAGAACTACTAAATACACAACGTTTAGATAAATTCACCGCGCCTGTAATTACTCCCTCGCGTTGCACTTTCAGCCTGGAAAACGTATTTAAAATGGAAAGAAATAAAAAAAAAAACAATCAACGACAAGAAGCAGACATCATATAGGCTACCAATTCATATACGAATGACTCGTGTGTGTGCCGTTCTGTACCAGTAAGGAAAATGTGATTAAAAAAATAACATATACAAGCAAGCCCTTTGCAGTCTGATTTAACAGTGTGACATTTAAAGATTCAACAAAGCATTATCACAAAAAAATGTTAACTGTATAATTGGTATGAACCGCAAAATAAAGAAAAATTGTAATTGTAGAAGGCACTGTTTGGTACATGAGGTTAACTGATTATTATTATTATTTTTTTGTTGTTTTTTATTATTTTGATCACATGCATAGTGCCCTGCCGTGACAGCGGACACCCTGTCCTATTCAAGTACCTTCCTTCTAGATCCCGGGTTTCATAAATTAGAAGCTGATAACCGCCCTGCAGTTGCAATGAGTTTGCTGAGAAAAAAAACAAAACAAAACAAAACAAAAAAAAACAAACAAAACAAAAACAAAACAAAAAACTTAAAAACATTAATATACAGTACAGTTATGAAATATATATACCATATGCCTAATAAGTCAGGATTTGTGATTGTGTGTAACTAGTATAATGGCTTTTTGTACACCCGGTAAATTTGAACAACACCTCAAATTTATTTCCACTCCCCAAAACTGTCAAGAAGTCGCTTCAAACGTCTGGTTTCATCGTGGCCACCAAGCCGCTTTCTTCTTCTGCTCTCCATAAGGAAGGCATTTTCCAAACGTGCTTAAAGCTTCCTGGGTCGCAGCCCCCTGCGCGTCTCCCTATACTTGCATTAGCCTTGCGTCCGCTTATAGTAACTAGTAATGGCTGCTATGCTTCTGCCCTTCTTAAGCAAAAAGAGCGGATGCTATCCTGAGTACGTATAAAAATAAAATAAAATTTACCAAATGTCTCTGTCCCTGCACTTGGGTGTCATCGCTCTGTGGGGAGACGTGGCCAGGCCACGTCACATGGCGTAGACTGCGGTGTTTTCGGCTGTGATCGGGTAGCTGGCCACCGTTTTGGGGTTTATTGTTCTTTTTTTAAGTTTTGGAATTTAATAATTCAATTTACGTTGGGGGAAAAAAAGGGTCGCGGCAAATTTCGGGTTTTATCGGTGGCGTCGCTCTTCCGCAGCGAACAGGGAACGTTCCCACAACGGCCAGTAACGTTGTCATTACGTTGCTGTAACGTTCCCGTAACGTTCCCCGTTTGCTGGGTTCAGCCTGACCGTGAATTACCGGGGGTGCCATAATCAGACAGAATCCGGCAGAATTCGGATTGATGAGGGGCGCACAGGAGAAAAAACAACAATCGGGAATCACCATCTCATGTTATACGGATTATAACATTTTCTTGGATTCTCAGTAGTTAATTTTTTGTTTTCAAATGACATTTTAATTCCCTATTTTTTTTTTGCTGTCCAGCAACAAACGACGACTCTTGCACGGAACCCCAGCCCCTTAACGGGCGCTTATCAGTTTGCGATGAAGAGAGATTTTTCTTTTATTACGGTCATTCTTTTGAATCATACGCCAGGAGGAGGGGATGTGGGTGGGGCGAGGGTCCCTCGCCGGTCTCACGGACGACCCTCCAGACAGGGAGGCGGGCGGGAGGGCGGAGGGCCGTGGAGACCGGGAGGAGCGCGGGAAGGTGGGGGCCTGGCCGGCAGCTGACTCTGCGGGGATGCCCGATTGGGTGGGCAGCTGGTTGGAGGCGGAGAGGTGGGCTGGATCAGGGGCCGATGGTCGGGCGGGGGAGGGGTGTGGTGGGCACGCGGGGGCGCTCGCGCTGCCTCCTCCTTCACCCGGGTGAAGTTGATGCAGCGACCCTGAAGAGAGGAAGACAACAACGCAATTGATTTCCATCCGTCCGTCCATCCTGGAACCTCTTATCCTGCGTGGGGTCGAAGGGGCCTGCAGACTAATCCCGGCAACGCAAGGCGCAGTGTTGGAGTAAACGACGGTCTGTTATATTCCACCAGTAGACAGTCAAATTTAAAAATTCCGGCGCCCGCGGTACACTATAACAAAAGCAACCTTTGCTTTAGGAAAACGCCTTTTTTTAAAAAAAAAACTAAGCATTCGGCCGCTGTATGCGCGCGGTTGGACCGTGATTGGCTTTTAAAAATCCCGGATTTATCCGGCGCTTATGGTACACTATAACTCAAGCAATCTTTACTTTAGGAAAACGACTTGTGTAACTAAGCATTACATGAAACTGGCAGCAGAGTCTGTGGTGCTGGGGGGGGTGCCTTTTTTACAGGACACCTCCTAACTGCCCCACTGGCCAACATCGGGCCACAGATGAAGAGTGTGATTTTAGTCTTCTACATTTGTGACATGATCTGAAGCAGAGTCACATGATTGGCCAGTGCTTACAAACGGACAAACAGTTGCATAATTTAAAAGATGCTGTGTAGTTCACCCTACCAACACAAGGGGGCGAACAATGGTTTTGTGCTGATTTTTTGCCAGGATTTGCTGAACGTCTTTGAAGTCCCGCCTTGACCTGTCGTGTAGATGTGGTCTTCCACAACTGAACCGAACCGAATTTCTCCTCTGTTTATTCATTCTGAAGAATGAAAACTGTGATGCAAGCACGTGTGCAACTGCTACGAAACATGAAATGGTCAATTATAGAAAGCGGGTGGTCTTAACCAAATGAGGCAGTGTACACTGAAGTTCTGATTGCCTGCTTGCACACAACACCATGGTGGTCACCGCGTTGGTCACCATGTCTTTTTCCTGCGGAAAGTCGTGTAAAATGACGCCTTGCATCCCATTACTACCCCAAGACCAAAAGTGTGGAGACAGACTTAACTGATTAAAGCACCACATTTTAGGGAGATATTTTTTGTTCCCCCTTTCTTTCTGCACCACGAACACATAAAGTGTCACCACGACCCGTCTGTCATCCATGCCTTATGGTTTCTCTCGTGCTACCCACAGTGTCTACCAAGTCCCTCTATCCACTGGACCCACCCACTTCGTCTGACTTGACCCCACGACAGATTAACTGAGGCTCCTGCAACAACATGTTGGCGTTAAATCCCTTCAGGTAATGTCAAGTAAAGGCTCGCTTGCCTACCATCCTCACACGTCCCATCATGCAAAGCGAGCCAAGGCTATGAAAACATTCAAATTCCTCTGGTCCAGACTTCTGAGAAAAAAAGATTCTCTTGAGCAGACACATTTTGTGGGTGCAAGTGACAGCAATTTTAAAACGCTATTATTTTCTACCCAAAACTACAGAATTGGTCTTTTCGTCTATTCAAAACGGATAGCAAAAATATAAAAACCAGTAAATGGAGGTTAGCAAGTCTAAATGGAGTGAGAAGTGTGAAGATCCCAGGGAAGAGAGATTAAGACTATCTTCAAATAAGCATCACCCCACAAACAACCCCAGATGCAAATGGTGTAAACCCATCTGGTCAGCAAAGCGTTACCATCCACTTGAGGTAGCCTCTTGGTAAAGAGTTCAAGCCCACCAATAAGCAATCACGCTGCACATCACCTTCTGACCTCCTCTTTCACAAAAGTGTACAACAGGCAAAAGAACAATCCTCACATGACGCTGTCACTGTGTTTCCAAACACTGAGATATCCACGTTTCTTTAACACAGTGGGGAACGTGAGGATAAATGGCGGCTGTTTCACTTGGCCAAGCGGCAGAAATGAGAAAAACAGTTCGGAAGAGATAATGAGGCCCCATGGACGTCTGCCCATGACCACACGCCGCATGGTATTTCCGAAAACCTAAACAAGCCATTTCTGCTTACCCGTGTTGGCTCTGGAAAAACACGGATGACACTGCGAGAGATCGTTACCAGTGATCGTTTGTCTGGGGCTGTTTGTTTGACATTTCCTAACTGATCTCTGCTGCTTGGCTCTTCAGTTCCTGTGGAATTTGTCATCGAGCTCTGGCAACACCAACTCTGAAAGCTAGCAGGTATGCGCGACATGTGGAGCAAAGATGGAGTGAAGGAGGCAGAGAGGGAGAAGAGGAGGAACCAGAAAGAACTCCATGAATACAACCAAGGGTTTTAGACAAATCTGTCCAAAGGGGCCATCAGTAGGTGGGCTGAATTCAGGTGATGAGTGCCTTCATCTACTTCACCCATGAAGTGTTCCCAAATGTTACACTAAGGTCTATTTTCCTCCAGCCCTGGAACACACCCAAACCCTGACGCTCAGAACCACCTCTTGCACCTTTCCTAAGGGCTTGGCCTGAACTCACACCAAAATGGCTCTCCTTACTCTCCATTCCTCATCACTATTCGGATAAACCCATCTCCGCTCCCTTTCCCGAGCTGCTCTACCTTTCTCACATCCCTGTTAGACACCTTGCATGTGGGAGATGGGATCTGTTTCTGGAAGCTGGTGCTTCAGTTGTTGCTTTTGAAGGGCGAGTCACCAAGCCAAATTAGGGCCTAATTAAGACTTGTCACGTGACCCGTGGTACCATGGCGATCGAAAGGCGGGGCCAGAAATGGGTGGTCTGCACTCACTGGCTGAACTGAGGTAAAGCTGCCGTTAAACACATCCTGCAGAACATTTCTCGCGTGCTGCCTGACACATTTTCCAGATTCTGCCATTTCATGAGCGAATAGCGAAATATGTGTGCTGCTTCAGAGAGGGAGGTCCTGCTGTTGAAATCCAGACGGTTTGCTGAGCTATCCAGTCGCTACGATGTTTGAAAACCTCGCCTCATTACTCTGCATAGACCAAAGCCATGAACTGCGTCAGTGCGACAGATCCCACTTCCTCTAAACAGACAAAAACGATGAAGGAGCTGCCATTTTTAATAGGAGCACAAAGTGGGTCACTCAGGCAGACCTTGGTGAATACGGCCTTTCAGCTGGTGACAGCTGGGTTGCCATGACAAACCGGCCATCAGGTCAGTAATGAGGAGCAGCCGGGTTTGTTTGGATCATGCCAAGGATGGATGCAGCGCCAGGGGCGCCTGGGGCACCTCATCATAATGCATAACCACAGCCTGGAGTTATTTCTCACATTGATCACAGCTGAAAGGTGTTGACCCCTCCACCCCATGCGTGGGTTTGACGAATCAGGTGCTGGATTCTAGATGTCTGATGAAGACTCATCTTCAGAAACTGCGAAGAGCTGAGGATTATCCCGCCTCACGCTCTACAGCTAAACGTCCAGCTCCAAGTCGACGTCATTGCTGCATGCAGCCAGATGGAAGGAAACGATTCTCAGGCAATAAATCGTGGGGATTAAGAAGGGTGGGAGGGCTGGAGTCATGTGACCTTTTGCATATGTTAAAGTTTTTTTGGACTGAAGCGTGGATTAGAACCACATACGCGTGGCGGGTTGTTTCATCTCCGGACCATTTCTGTCAGGTGGCTTGGGGCATCCAGTTTTTGGATCTTCATTCCCTCACACTCATCCAGCTGGAGTCATTTTGCTCAATTTGCGCGGGACGCCACTACTTTGAGAGGAATTCATGTAAAATATATCACCATTACAGCATTCTATTTTAACGAGCCCCTGCGGACCCCTGCGCCAAAGACTCACTCGCTGCGCTGGGTTTTCGAGTCTCGTCATGCACTGCCCTTCGGAAAAGCCCATCACTGCCTTGTTCGTGCTCGTGACCAAAATGTCTGGTTAAAAAGTGGAAAAACCTCAACCAAAATAAAATTGAAAAAAGTGGTTAACCTGCAGCCATCAAGCCTGAGTCAAAGGGCTAACTCAGAACCAAAATAACATTTTAGAAGTGGCTGACTGGCAACCAAATAGACTGGTTTAAAGCAGAATTATTTGATTAAAGTTGAACCTGCAACCAAAGCAACCTTGCTAAAACTAGTTACCCTGTGTCCCTAAAGTCTTATTAAAGGTGGTTAACCCTCAAGTAAACCTACTGAAGAAATCTGTGACCAAACAGAGATCCAGGTTCCAACTCATTGAGTTCCACTCTTGAGGAAGGTAATGGCTGTGAATCTCCGTGAAATTCTCAGCTGAATAAACATTTGACCGTGACCACAGCTCTCAGCATGCGAGTCTTGCTCACCTGGTCACCGGGCTGGGGCCTCATGAGTGACACCTGGTCGTATCCTCGACGAAACAGAGCCCACAGAGCATCCAGTTTACCCTGCAATAGGAGACAAAGGGGACGTGAGGCGTGAGTGAAAAAAGCCAGGGGATCATGAGAAGGCGGGGTGACAGAGGAAGGGTCACTCACTCGGATGGGTGTGTACCACTTCCTGTTTTGGGCCGGCTTCCTGTTGTTCAGCTTCTTTGGTTTCGGTTCGAAGGGCTCGTATTCCTGCTCTGGCATCTTGACAACCGCGTTCTTGGGCTTCTCCAGCTTGGCCCCCTCCTCGGTGGAGCCTTTCCCCCCCCAGCGTACCTGCATGCCGGAGAAGAGCACTGAATCAGGCTCTGGAGGTCGGCATTCCAGGGCATGTTCAACTGTGTTTGTCCACACAGGTTAGTTTTTCACCGTTACAACCACATGAAAAAATCTACGGTCAAACGCACAAACCATGGTCAGACCATCTGTAACTATGTTCTGTCCCTACTCCAGTAAATGTAGTCTTGACTTGGCTAGTATAAAAACCAGTTTAAAATGCTAATAAATGCAAATATATCTTCTGTAACTCTTCTTCTAGTAACTGGTAAAAATTGTTTAAAATTCTCGATTGAAGCAGCTTCCAGTGTGATTGTTTCATATCATATAAAAAAAATTGTCTGAAAACATTCATTTTAATATGATGGTACTTACGATATTAAGGTTAAACAAAAAATTCTTTTGTGTGTCACTGCAATCACTAAAGAATTTTCCAGAATTGGCCATGTGCCTGATGATTACCATGGCAACAAAACAAGGGACCCCATGGCCAGGGGGCAGTTCCGGCTTACCTCCATTCTCTTGATGCCGCCAACTCCTCGGCCGCCGTAGTACGAGGCGTCCACAGTCGGCCACTTCTTCTTGGGCATGCCATCTTCATCGTCAGACTCCTGGGTAAGACCAGATAGACACTCAGTCTCTGCTAGAACTGAGGGACTCAGGGAGCCTCTTTGCCTCGAGTGACATTCACACAGACCGGGAATGCCCATAAAGGGGGGTGGTTACGGCGGCCAACGTGTGTGGGAAAAAAGACATCATGTGACACTCGCCGAGGCAAATCAACGCAATTTACAGCAGCTACCGAAGAAACAACCAGAACACAGTAGACTTTTTAGAGAGTCAAACGTTAAAGAAAATGTCTGAGATCCTGCTGTTTTTAGAACTTTGGTGTCCTTCACAATCTGACCGGATGAATTTATTCCTTCATGACAAACCGGAGTTTGTCCTTTCGTAGTCTCTGCTGGCCTTGAGACGCCTTATCGTCTTGGCAGCAGCAGAAATTAGGTTGTTAGGGTCGATGCAGAGGAACCACCAGCTATGACTGGATATGGAGATTAATGATGATGTTCACAGAAGGTTATATCCACGGGTAAATGGAATGGCCTGTGAGCAGATGGCCGTGGCCTGTAATGACAGCCAGATGAGATTTCATAAGGCTTCTGGGAAACAGGGACGTGGAGGGCACTTACTGGCTCTGGAGGAGGGGGGGGTGGGGGTTCCTTGATGACCTGTCAAAAAAGTAATGGTGGGGGAAAGCTAAAGATAAATCCACCAAAACTCAACACAACTTTGCCCGGTAGTTTAAGCTAACCTGTATGTAATTCTTAATATGATGTGGTAACATCCATATTTTATGCATTTCCTGATGTTCTTACAGTGAGAAAACAGCCCACTGAAGGCTGAATGTCCTGAAGAAGAGGGGACATACTCACCACAGTGCAGCAGAGAGGCCAGAACCACCACAAGAAGAGCAAGGCTAGCAACAGGAAGAGGACCAGCAGCGTGATGAGAAGGATGGTGCCATCAAACTGTGGAGGGGTGGAGATGAAGACACGTGCGTGAGTGAAGGTCTTGCACCTGAAAGGCGGGGCCTGAATGGCACACCTACTCCAAGGAGACGCTTTAACCCCTTGGGATTAAGAGAAGGTGCACCTTCACAGAGTGAGAGGGAGAGCAGAGCTGGTACAACGTCACATTTCAACTGAGAAAAGTCGGGTTTTATTACGTAGACCGTTTGGAAGAGTGCCTTCCCAGAAGCACTTAAAGTACACTGCCCAGCCAAAAATAAGGTTGCACACTTCAGTCTTTCATTTGACCATCTTTAGCTTTGATTAAAGAGCGTTCGTCGTGGCATTGTTTGGATGAGCTTATGCAATGTCTCAACAGTTTTTGTCATCCTAGATCTGCATTCATTTTTCATCGAATCTCCTATTGACAACAGGAGAGTCGAACCACTCCATTAAGTCTTCTCTACCACATCCCAAAGACATTCAGTGGGGTTAAGGTCAGGACTCTGTGGTGGCCAGTTCATGTGTGAAAATAATTCTTCATGCTCCCTGAACCACTCCTTCACAATCTGAGCCTGAAAAATCTTGGCATTTTTGTCCTGGAATACGCCCGTGCTGCCAGGGAAACAAAGATCCATTGATGGGATAACCTGGTCATTCAGTAGATTCAGGTACTCAGCTGATTTCGTTTTATTGCCGCATGACTTTACTGATCCTAGACCAGACCGCTGGCTCTTAAGTACTGGATTTGCTTATTTAAACTGATTTTTTTTTTTTTTTTTTGGCCAGGCAGTGTATATTACAATGGAAATATTACAGGTCAGCAGTTCACAAGCCGTGGCAACGTCGCATGTGTGGCCAAGATCGATTAACAGAACAGAACTCACGGAAGTTCAGTGGGGAAGAAATAAAATAAAATAAAACATGAAGCTGTGGCCAGGAACTTTAGAAAACCCACAGTTTATTAAAAAAGAATGAAAGCGAAATGCAGAAAAGAACCTGATAAAAAGCGCGAAAAACAATGAGGAAGGAACAAGGAAAAAGAGGAAGAGTTAAACAGTATCTAACTGAAGAGCAAGATTTGAAAAATATTCCACGGATCCGATAAAAACAGATTATACTTGAAAAAAGATGAAGAAGTCAGAGTAGAGATGAGAGTAGAAAGGTACAAGATTTCTGACCAGAGTGTGACGTATGAATTCTGGTGGGAGCTTTCAGGACCGTGAACATTAGAACATTAAGGTTAGGTTAAGGTTACCCGTCAGGTACTCACACACTCGCTGGTTGTGATGTGCACTGAGCTGGTGATGAAGGACAGACCATTGTTCATGCTCACCTGCAGGTAGACCACCCTGAAAGCAAAGAGCTTCAAATTTGTATGGAAATACTGAGAGCCCCCTGCCACACCTGGCTGCTCTGAGGGGCAGAAAAGTCCGTACGATATGGTAAAAGAATGATACAACGAACATATGATTTATGTTAGCTAGTGAGATCGACTGCTCTCCGAGAGGATAACCAGTGTCAGTGAACTCGATCTGGATCTTTCGCAGAGGAGATTTCAGTCCAGTCTCGTTAAAAGCTTATCACTGGTTTGCATTTCGATTTTTAAGAAGTTCTTGTTTTGAATGGGATAGCTCTGGCCATGCCGTAATGTGTGCTGAGTTTCTCTGAATAAAAAAAGAATAAAAATAAATGAACATGAAATTCACTGCCTTAGTTCTGATCGGAGGAGATCATTACGCGGTTTGGGAACAGGCTTCATTCAACGGATAAGTCTTTTCTGCTCGGAGTGGATTCAAGAATTCGGAAACGTGAGTTGAGTTCACAGCTGGGAATCTGTGCCAGCTGGCAGCTTGGATTCTGTAAAAAAAATTCACCCCCCAAAAAATGTGACCTGTAGGAATCGATAGGCAACAAAGGTCTTGGAACATGTTAAAAGTACCTCTGGTGTTTAACAGAAACACAACAATGCAGGGACAGGAAACTATTTATTTTTTCATCTATCAGTCCACAAGCACCTGTAAACAAATTCAGAGAACAATGAATCAGGCAGCGATTGTGCCGATTAAGGCAGAGGACTTGCTGCCAGAAGTTTCCCAGTTGGGCTGTGCTGTTGTACCTTTGAGCCATTTGAAAAGCTGAGCGAACAGCATTGGGGGAATAAAGGAGTCACTAGGTAACTTGTTTAAACCAAGGGATAAACTCAGATGAATAACCCTGGAGCTCCATGCCAGCTATCAAAGAGGTGTCAGACGTAAGATGTAAGCAGATGAAAGGAGACAGCAGCCGACTGATGACTTTGATCAGGGTAGCCTGTCGGCATGACTGGCGCCCAGTAGAGCCTCGCAGCAGTAGGCCCCCCCCCCCCCCCCCCCCCGCCGGGGCGGGGGGGGGGGGGGGGGGGGGCCGGGAAGGCGGCGGGGGGGGGGGGGGGGGGGGCTCG
>JAACJT020000035.1:2923764-2970639 GCA_009936485.2 Gymnarchus niloticus
GCCCCGCGGCACGACAGCGCGGAAGCCCGGGCAGCAAATTTATAAAAAAAAAAAAAAAACAAAATACCTCCCCCCCCCCCCCCAATCAATTACTTTACTTCATTTAAAAGTTGGAATATGGAATTTTTCTAATTAATGTACAAATATGTGTTATCTTATAAAAGCATTGAATTTAAACAACTGCGAGGAATAATAATTTCCAAATTATTTCTCTTTGAGCAGAGTGTAAAGATCTTGCCAAAAGTGTCAATCAGAATGTTCTGTAGTGGTCTTTTTAGAAGCTGTGGTAACGAGCACCGCAGGAAAGAAAATGCAAAGATTTGAACGTTGCGAAAATACGTCAGCTTCAGGGGGTCGTGAACACGAAGGCAGTAAATGGGGTGTCATATTTCTACTTTGGACAAAAAAAAGGCAAGCTCTGAAACTTCCTGCACTGCCCATTTGCCCTTGCCCATACTGCTGTATGAGTACTTGACATTATTTTTAGCCAACACCGTTAGAAATTCGCAAATTACACAAATTTGATTCTCCATATTAATTGCGCAAATGGGAGAGTTATTTATTAATTTGCTGTGCAATCGGAAATCATGAAGATGAATTTTATGTATATTTCTGAGGAAGATGTCTGGGTCAGTAACGAGTTCTGGCGCCTTCGCTGGTCGACATGGCGATGAATTTTACAGTAGAATATTGTCCCTGCATCACTGGCCGTCTGATTTGTGCCCAGGAAAAGATGTAGCTTTCATAGCTCACTGATAGACATGTTGGCCCTTATAGACGTTTTACACTGGAGTTTGCAGACTTCCTGAGTATTTGATTGTTAGTACTGTACAGAGAAAGCTATGATGGCTGTGGATTTTAACAACAAAATGGAAAATGACTAAGACTCCTCTCAGAACAACATTGTGCGACATTCTTGATTCTGGTGGGGTTCGATCTGCAGAATTTAGTAGCTAACATGCCCTTGCAGTGACTCACCCTGATTGGTTAGGCCACTAGCGAATTTGAAATTGAACAGTCATCCAAATAGAGTATTGAGCATTTGCATTTGGAAGAATGCAAAAAGTTCATACGTGTTCTAAACACACACCACAGGTTACAGTGAAATATGATGTTAAGAACCCAAACACAAACCTGCTGGTGAAATGTCTGCGCCAGCACTCCGGGTCCTTGAAGTACTGACCGGGGTTTCGTGTGTGCCTATCGTGTTTTCTTGCTGTGTTTGCTCTTATCCTGATTGCCCTCATGTGTTCCACCTGCCTTTTGCCATTAAAGTCCGCATCTCTGTTTTTGTTTTTGCTGTATGTTTGTTAGTGTTGCCGCCAGTCTTGACAGGGCTCCATGCCTTCTCCCTAGCTCTAACCCCAATAACAACCCTAGCCCTAGCTCTTTTCCTATTTAAAACCCTAACAATAACCTTAGCCGTAAGCCTAACACTAACCCCATTCATAGCTCTAACAGTGGCTCCTACCCAAATTGCAAGTCTCTCTATAATTCGAGCTTTGACCATAATATCAACCCTAATCTCCATGCCTATTAATTCTTAAGCCATCATTAGCCCTAATCTTAAAATCAACCCTAATGCTAATTCCAAGCTTATATTTATCAAACTGGCACATTTAAAATGATGGCTTCCAGGATACACATTAGGTGACACAGCATCTTGGAGCCCAATGTCATTTGGAGACACTTGACATCATGTAGCAGCCGTTCGTCGTCCTGATTGTTTTTGATTGTGGTGATGAATTTGTCAAACAGGTGCAGCCTGACCTCCTGGATGATCTTCAAACTGATCCTGGGTTTTAACAATGTGGTGGTGAGGCAGACAAAATTCTCCTTCCTGTGTTTCCCAGAAATGTTATGGCACTTATTTTCTCACAAAAGCAATCCCTGAAAAATTTTTTTGTGGTTAATGTGCTAAGCAACTGGCATTTTCATTTGCAAGGGGTGCGCATAACTATGTATTTTATACAATGAAATGAGCAAATATTTAAAATGCTTTTGCCGCAAATATTATAGTTACATTTGGATAACAGACTCAAAGTTTTTCATGAAGTTCACACGAGTTATTTTGTTGTTGAAAAATGCGTCTGCAGTACAAATTGTCATAGTGCTTTAACCAGTAACTTATAAAATTTGTTTTGAAAAACTTTAAATTAAAACCCATGAGATGCGTCTGTTTGAAAATGTCGTATTTTTTCTTTCTTTCTTTGTCAGTAGAAATGAAAGTTTTTTCAAAAAAAAGGACTATACTGCCATCTCCTGGACTCCAATGAAACTACAAATGAAACTTTAATTTGGAATTGGATGTCCACACAGATTTTTTAACCCTTCTCCGGGGCAGCACCTGATTCCCTCAATTTTGCTTCACGAAGAAGATACGGGTCTGATTAAGAAGTCTTTAGCCTTCTGTTGGAGGGAGCCTGGCCAATTGAACAAACCCATTTGGTTCAAAGATTTTAAGTATGTTTTTTCTCAGGGCAAGTGAATGCTAGTTAATGTATAGAACGATCAGTCAGACAGTATACTTGACATTACATTTTAGGTTAATATGCCAGAATGCTTTTTGTATTAGCAGCCATTTTGTTCTAATAAATATCAATAAATTTCAGTGACATCCATACACAAAATTATATATCTACCCCGGACCCACAACTTTAGTGCATCACTAGAGACTCAACAAGTTCAACTTCTGATGGCAGAATTTTATTGGTGTTTCAAAGAACACAGCCCCGCCCCTTGGCCCAGTATGTCACCATAGCTAAAGCAGGAATGTGTCTTCTCTTCTAAGACAAGTACCATTTGGGGGGTCGTGACTGTAAATCCTTAAAAAAAAAGAAGCATATTTTGTCGTTCAGTTTCCTCATCTTTTGAACTGATGAGACCTACACTGCTGACCTTAACAAAACCTTTGAGCTACAAGCTGGTTATATGTACTGTCTGTAAAAATTAAGATCTAAGATTTTTTTCATCGCATATGCATATTTTCAGAGCCATTTTCTTTAACAGTGTGATGATGAGAGCTGAGGGAATGGGTAAATCTCTTCTAATGCGTTGCTGCTTCTCATGTGATAAAGCGCATCGCGATGCAATAACGACGTGTGATGATTACTGCAAGCAGTAATGAACAGTGGAGAACTCGTGTGATTTCCTTTCTTTGGTGTTCGCAGAAAAAACATCTTCCAGATCACGTAACATCAAAAATGGAGATCAACAGAACGTTCCAGAGAAAACCAAAAATGTTCGATGCCAGCAATGTGTTTTCTACAAAAAATACTAAGCATAACAGAACTACTTCCAGTTGTGTTTGAGTTTGACGGTTCAAGTTCTCATAGAACCAGTCAGAGAATTTACCATTCCGTCATGTCTTAGCATCGCCTAAATTCTGCTAATTGTTCTTAATCGCTACCATGCAGTGCAAGCGCAAACTAGCAAAGTAAAATCAGGTGCTGATTTTGGCTCTATCGACCTTGCACAACAATGAGGTACCAGAAGATGGGGGGAGAACCACAAGTGCCTGGACTCTACGCCTTAATAAACACACTGGCTGCCTTTCGTAACTGACAACCTCCGCCCTAATCCCCCCCCCACCCCACCCCTGTCTTTCAGCTCCTTCACCTTGACTCATGCTGGAACTTGTTTTGCTCACTTAAGTGCTTGTTTAGGAGCTCTTTGGCGGTGTCCAATGCAGTGTCAGCTGTGACGGGGATGTGAGGGCTAATGCCGGCCCTCTCCCAGGCATGGCCACGCGAGACGTGCGAGCGGATGATGGGAATGCTCAGGTAGACGTCACTGTCACCGACACGGAAGGTCTCGGGTGGGTGGCAGCCCCCGTGTGTCGGTTCACCAATGATGGTGGCCCGATTCAGCTTCTTCATGATGTAGACAAACTCCTCGGCTGCACCAGTTGTCATGGCACTTGTCAGGATGATCAGCCCCTTCTTCTGACTGTATCGTTCACCTTGGGAAGACAAACATCCATCAGACAATGCTTTTTCGTGCCCAAGAGTTTGTGTAGGGAACTGTTATTTTCACTTAAGGCAGTCATGAGATATGGTCTCTCAGCGGCTAGCACGTTAGCCTTCCATCTCTAGGTGTTTAGGGTTGCTTCCCATCTGTGTGTGTGCAGTTTGCATGGTCTCCCCATGTTATTGTGGGTTTCTGCCCGCAGTTTCCAAAACATACAGTCATGTGAATTGGTCTCTCAGAATTGTTCATAAGCTGTGATGGTGTGCGTTTGTCTGTGTGCCCTGAGATGGACTGATATTTTTCCCTTGTGTTTTGTCCGTCGGAAGCCTCCAGGCTCACCATACAGTACCCGTTCAACGGAAGATTATGGTAGATGGACGGATTAACGAGACTTTAACTGAAAGTGGGGACTGTGAATAAGACTGCATGGGTGCCCCATTACCCTGGGCTGCTGGCAGCCTAACGAGTAAACAGAGCCGCTAATGTACAGTACAGTACACAAAGAGTTCACGAATGAATTGTTGTAAATCCACATGTAAAACTACACATATACGGCATGTAATGTGGAATTATTATTTAATAACTAGTGTATGTCTGCTGAGTGCAAATTGCAGTCCAGAGGATTTCATTGTCCATGCTGTATGTTGTTCTTGTGACATATAAGTTACTCATGTGCTCAAATCCTTCCTGAATGATGACACATACTGTATATGAATTCTTGTAATCCATGATTTACGTGCCAGATCTCGATCAGAACAAATGAGTTCATTTCCGTTGCTTTGAACGATCATTGGCTCTTTACCGGATGTCCGGAAATTCTACGTCAGAAAAAAAATTTTGAGGGATGAAGAGTAGTTCGGCGATGATCGACTAGGGAGCATGCAATTACACGGCTATAGAGAAGAAGCGACGGTGTGTGAAGAAGTCAATGACGGCAACACATCAAAATATTGAACAATGTTGAGCAGCGTGACTATCCCTAACTCAGGATGCCAGTTTTAAAGCTGTGGCAACGTCGGTACGATCTCGTTACCGGTGAGATGGGGCAGGGTCCACATCTCTTTCATGGTGTCATTGGGTTTGTTGTACAGGGTGTCCAAGAGAATTTGTTCATCCCCATCGAAGAAATACGAGCAGAAACCGGATATAGCACTGGTGTGTCCTCCCACATTATTCCTGTAAAAAAAATCTTGAGAGATCACAGAGAGATCTGTGCCGTTTACACACTAATACATTTTTTATTTAGGACTATAAATTTCCAGTCACATGATATCAAACATTTAAGCCAACTGTTAATCGCATTAGTCAATGAGGTATTAGAATTGTTGTACTGTTGTCAACACGGTTCCTTAATCTTGGTCTCTGTTGTATTTTAATCTCAAGGTTTGGTTATTATTTGGTAAAATTTCATTAGCAAATATGGTTGACTTGACTAATGGAATTGCAGACCACTAGAATGCGATTAGTGGTGTACTTGAAAACTAAATCCAAGTACTTTCAAAATTACAATAATACAATTTAGTAAAAAGTATTGTTTCTGGGGAGCAAATTACCCAAACCTTCTTATTTTACTTTCTTGATACAATAAATATAGGTCAATGATTTTGTTGCGCAGTGACGTCTAGCAAGTAAATTATGCATAATTCATCTGATTGGAATAAAATCTGACCCACCCCAGCAGTTCTCTACGTTAGGGTTAAGCGGATTGACTTTTTTTCAAACATGTACAAATCAAAGATTTAGATGCTTACCAAATGAAGCATTGGCCTCACCTTAAGTCTATGATCAGTGCACTGGTGTTTACCACTTTGTTCCATACCTTCTCCACAATGATTTTGGCAATGGGGGCAACTTGCTCGAAATCCTCAAACATGTCAAAACTTAGGTATCCTACATTATTATCCAGTACATCAGTATGGAAGGAAGCACTGATCACTTCACCCATCATCTCTGGTGAGAGTTTCTAGAAGGTCAAAGAATCAGCCAGTAAAAAGAGAAAACAGGTCAAAGAATTAGCAAGGTGATTCTTCTGTTGTGTTGAGGAGCAAAAAGTTAAAACATTTTGACTTATGTACTGAGAAATGATATATGCAAAATATAAGAAGCAATATATTTTCAAATTGATTTTTAATATGTTTAAATTTTTACAGACCAATGCAGTTATACTGAGATATCAAAAATATTACCAGTATGGGGTCCATGGAGGTGTGGTGTGTGGTCTTCAGACATTTGTCTCCGGATAACTCCTTGAGATCAGCAGACAGCTGGACCTCCAGCTCTGTCTCAGAATTGGTGCCGCTATAGTGACCCTTCTCCAGGAGAATCACCAGTTTTTCTGACACATCCTCAGCAGTCTGGGCAAATGCATAGTTTTCAGCCACAAGGTTGCTAGCCTTCTGGATGATAGAGGGAATTTTAGACCTCAGGTTGACGATTTTCACCGCAGTCTCCAATGCATCTTCTGCATGGACCTCAACACAGGGCATCACCCCCATAATTTCCCAGCTCTCCCCAGTGATGGGGCTGGTGACACAAGCAGTAGGCATGGTGAAGTAAAAGCTAGTCTCCCCGACCCTCAGCTTCTCTCTTTTAAGGGAACCTCCCGCAGTCTTTTCCCCAACAATGGTAGCCCGTTTCAGGTTCTTCATAGCATAGGCCACATCCTCAGCAACACCACTGGTGTTCTGGCTTGTCAAAATGATCAAATCTTTGCTCCTTCCATACCGCTTTCCGAGAAGCTCTGGCTTGGACCACATCTCAGTGGTGGTGTTTGAGGAACGGTCGTACACGGTATCGATGTGAATCAGGGGCTCGGTATTCGAGAAGTAGGACATGATGTAAGGGACCCCGGACAGTTCTCCGGAAGCTGTGTGACGAAGGTCAAAAATCAGCGCAGATGTTGGGAGCAGTTTGTTCCAGATGTTCTCCACAAGCAGGTGGCCAATTTTGTTGGCTACTTCTTCACCAACTATGTGGTCGATCCTGAGGTAGCCGATATTATTCTCAAGGATCTCCAGCTTGATTGATTTCTTGACGATGTCGATCAGATTCTCCGGGGGCACGGACGGGAGCGTGGGATGAGCCATGGGAACGTAGTCAGGCTCGTAGGTGATGACCAACCGGGGATCGCCTACTGTAGACTGCATGCCAGAGCTCAGCACCACAGCCAGTGCATTTGGATCTGGTATACTGAGGATTTCGGTGTTACTGCTTGCCTTCTCAATGGCTTTCATCATGTTTTCCAGCCGCTTGGGGTAGCAGTAATTTTGTACAAGGAGTTTAGCCATATCCACAACCAGAGTTGGAGAGTAGGATGAGTGCGCAGTAAGAACGTTGCCGATGATCACCAGCAAAGCTAGAGAGAGGATCTTTTTTGCCATCGTGCGTTTTCCCAAAATGGCTACCTGAAAACTGCTATGCAACTCAGCTCCGTGTTGCAAGAAGGTTCTTTGTTAACTGAGACCGCTCCACTTGAGGGGTCTGTTAACACACCCGTAAGAAGCTTTTCCTCATCGTTAGCCTCTAATCTCATTATCGTGATTGCATCAGTAAAACAGACAGTGTAGCCTCACTGTTGGCTGAAACATTAATGTCATAAATGTGATACAGTGAATACTCTTAAGGATGGACCAGATTGTCCTTGAGATCATAGAGTTTGAGGAAGACCACTGGACTCTTCATGGAGACATGGTGATCTCATTCTTGTCACAGTGCAACTCATTGCAGATAATGATGAATAATCATTTTGGGAAACAGGGTGAACGACATGCATTTAAAAAATGTGACCTACCTTTTACTCACTTTTTATCTCTATACTACATTTGGAGTGAAATTATAAATAACAGTAATATTAAAAAGATTGTTGGGCATTGCAGTTCATTCTTGGATAGTGGAGCACAATCCTTCATGGCAAGATGATTCTGAACACTCGGGGAGGTCAATTTAATTTTTGTCGCACAGTCACATGAGCAGAAAGAATTAATATAGCTTTAAATACCGTGATGACAAAGGTGGGGGTGAGGAACAACGTGGGCAGTGTAGCTATGTATTTAGACAATAAAAAATAGACCCAATGAGTAGAACTTTGTGTATTTCAGGTGACCAGTTTAATGTGCTCTTTATTTGGGTACAAAATGGCTGTGAAAAAAACTTTTTTTTAATGCTATACAAGACACATTGAGACAATTGTTCATTCTAAGTTTGCAGTCTGTTGCATTAAGAAGCTCGGCCTTATGTTGTATCTCCTAATTTTGTTTTTGTTTGGCTTGTTGGCCAAAGACCATAGATGATTGCAGAAGCTAACCATGTCATATCCAAACTACCGAGCGATGGGGGGAAGATTAAAGCAGGGACCATACGAATGAGTAGAATTTCTTGATGATGTCAAGGACCCCCCGCACTGCTTTTGGAATTGCACCTCTGCCTCGATATGGGGATTGCGGCTCTGGCCGCAGGCACCACAATGAAGATATTTGACCCTACGGCATACAGATTTTCAATTTTCATTGACCCTCCAGCAGATGTCTCCTGTACAACGAGGACCCTCTTTGGTGTCTCAGAGTGTGAGTTGCCCCCTCAGCGTCAAGTCCTTATTAAAATGATTAGGTGCTTTCTTTTTCCATACCTTTCTGCTGGAAGCACAGGCTTGGTCTACAGCTTGCTTGTGCTGTTAAAGGGTCTATCGTACTCCGTGTTGATGTGTTCCAGGGTCCGAAAAGTAGGATATAATGTAAGGGGTGCCAGACATGTTTACAGAGGTTGACTAATGAAGATCAAAATCAAAGAGAAGGTGTGGATCACTTCGTTCCAGACATTGTCAAAGGGAACCCAACCGATGCTCTCTGCTATTTCCTGTCCAATTATGTGCTCGACCCTCAGATAGCCCATGTTGTTTCCCAGGACTTCCGCCTTGATCACACTCTTGACAATCCTCATTAGCTGCTCCATAGAGCGATAAGGAAGGGCAGCCAGTGTCACGGGAACATAACCCGGCTCGTAGAAGACAACCAATCAGGAGTCATTAAGTGCACTTGGCATACTGGCACTCATCACAGCTGCCAAAGTCCTCTGGTCAAAAATGTGGAGGATTTTCCACAGCTGATAGCTTGCCGTTTGGCCTCCTGCATTCCAGACAAGCTTTCAGGGAAGCCGTGGTTATCCAGAAGAATCTCAGCCGTGTCCAGTACCAGGGTGGGCTTGAAGGATGGCGAGATACCCAAAACTCAGCTGCAGGTGAGCCGCGACGCCAAGAGGAGACAGGCTCCTGCCATTTCAGTTGACTTCATGTCTTCTTCTCAATCTGCAATCCAGTCCTTTAAGTCCAATGTTCTTCTGGCCTGGGTTTGTATTTCAGAAGCTGTCCCTTATTGTTGGAAACAAGCAAGACTTCAGAAAACTTCTGCATAAGAAGCTATTGTTTGAGGAACCCTTTAGTTACATCAAATTAGGAAGCAGCAGATAATTAAAACACAGTCTGCTTTCTGAAATATAGCACATAATGTTGTTAATGTCACATAGGTATTGTTGATGATGTCTTCTTTGAAAAAATGTCATTCTTTATGCCAACTTTTTAGTTTAAGATGCAGGAAATATTTTAATGCAAAATATAACTTAATTGTTCATTCATTAATGCATGTTGTTGACGGAATTTCCTCTGAAAATAGATTGACTTATATTGTAATAGACTGGAAACGACACTGAAAAATTCAGTGCACAAACCATACAGTAATATTGCACCGGAAAAATAACAGGAAAATAGCATGAGGGTGGGGTGATGTCTGAGCCAGGCTGAGTCGGTGACATGAGTACACAGTCTGGGCACGGCTGATCTTCTGAACAAATCCACTTAAGGTAAACATCTGTCACTGCTCTGCCAGCGTCCGGAACTGAAGAACGACAGAAGTTCACCTGCGTCTTTGCTTCTGATGAAATGCTTTTATCCCTGTACATCCAGGGATGAATTTACAGAGCATCTGGTAAAACCTGAACCTAAAATTAGCCTGTCAGACGAATCCCTTGCAAATGGTTTGTGGTGGAAGCTACTAAAATGAAAGATCCACATAACAAAAAAGGGTAAACCTTTTTTACTCAACTAAGTCAAATGTCTTCGGAATGAGTGATTTTTTTCAAGTTGATAATTTCTTCTGTTTGCATGTTATAAACGTCTCCTGCACACTACTGTTGCAGAATACCATTAATCTGTGCTATTAATGCCATTCTTAGCTCTTAATACCATCCGGCTTATATAAGCCTGTCTGCTCATACATTCCAGCCAATCAGAAACTGTACTTTCCATTCCCAGAGTGGCCATATACGGCTCATTACATCAGCCAGACAACGGCTTGGCACTGCTGGCCAAAAGAGGATAATCAGGTGGAGTCCTTAGCTGAGTGCCTTAGGAAATGGTGCTGCAAGCAATATGGCTGGAAGAAAGCCACTCTTTTTCTGTCTTAAAGAGAATTGTGGCTGGATGTTGATTTTCTACCAGCTGGGTCAGATGTAGGTTCTTTAGCCTTAGCTTCACCAGCTACTACCTCCTTCTCTCCTGAGCCATATACGCAAGGTACTCCCTTCTCCAAAAACGTACACGCGCGGCTTTCAAAGTATTTCCTGATATTCAGTGTCTTGTTGAGAGGTGCTGTTCTTTCAGTCTTCTAGATTTTTTAAATGCCGCTTCCCGATTACCGTTCACTCTGTGTAAAAATGTTAATTTTGAGTGAAGTTGACATGACTAATCAAACTAACATTATAGTTCATACTTTGCGTTGTATTTTTCAAGCGTCGTGTTTTGTATGACGCCTTTTTTCGGTGCCCCTAAATTCTGCCGCAGGAAAGGAGCGACTTTCTTCTCAGCGCTTTACTCACGCTCACCTGTAGAGGGTGCTCTGCACACAGGATTTATAATCGCGAAGCAGCTGTCTGCTCTTATCTGTTTGAAACAACACGCCCGTATTGTATGCATCCATGCTTAG
Source organism: Gymnarchus niloticus (assembly GCA_009936485.2). Taxonomy (NCBI): domain Eukaryota; kingdom Metazoa; phylum Chordata; class Actinopteri; order Osteoglossiformes; family Gymnarchidae; genus Gymnarchus; species Gymnarchus niloticus. Next base: position 2,934,705 of record JAACJT020000035.1, read on the forward strand.
TTCGTGCATTTTTGCGATTTAAATTAAAACAAAACTGTGTTGCGGGAGAAGGAAACACTGGTTGATCATCGTTTGAATCTATCCAGCTAAGGGACATTATGTCAGAGATTTATGCGACAGTCCTATTGTATATCATTACTGAACATACATGGTTTATTTTACAATGTTAAAATATGAAATTTTAGTAGTTGGTGTTAAAACCTTAAACCATTTATTTATTAAAAATAATTAGAACTTGACAATGGGTAAAGCACTGACAAAAAAAAATCTAGTCTCCTAAATTAAAGGCTGTCAAATCAAGTCTTGCTGTACCTGTCTGTCTGTGGCCGAGGGGTAGGGGCCCGAAACAGACTCCTAAGATGGATCAGCAGAGAACATGGTCGGAGATTGAGGGGATTCTATGGTTGACAGAGAGGAGCCCAAAAAAGCCATAGCCGATAATCAAGTAGTTTTTATTAATGTCAATCAACAAATCAACAACATGTTCATTTTACATATAAATATCAGAAAAAAGCACAAAACATAAGTACTGGTGTATAGTGACAATTTACTGAATATTATATATAAGGTATCGATACAGGACATCTGAAACATACACCGATGAGCTCTCCATCGTATCGATTAAATAAATATCATTATGTACACTATTTAATAAGCTTCTAAATTGTTACAGTTGTCTGATGAGTGTCAGCCTTGACTGATTCAGACTAATCTCCCATTCAATGGCTTGCTGATGCGTCTCCATGTCACAAGCTCTCCATTGACCAAACAGTCTGGAGAACATGAGGTGCTCAAGTTATGCAAATATTTTGTTTGTTTTTTTTTAGTGTGTCGATCTGTTTACATATAAAAGTTATGCACTGTAGCACTATATTAAAATAACCATATGTAATGCATTTAAATATAATAATCAAAAGAAACTGATTATTTAGCACTTTTGATGGATGTATTATAATAAAGTGAATTCCCATCATACCTAGTATATGGTGAACTGAGGACAACTTTAGTTTTTATTAAAATCATTTTTAGGAATATGACCCAACTGGCACTCAAAAACAGCTTAATGAATTAACTGAAGAGTAGAAGGGAATGGGTCTGGCACGAACTGGTTTTGCCCCCTCGGCGCTGGTAACTGTTTGGTAATCCACCACGGCTGAAGGCTTTGAAGTCCCTTGGCAGTCAGGGTCGCGGGCACATCATAAGTGGTGTGACCGGGGTGGTGGTATTTCTCCCAGTGTTGAGTGTGAAGCAGCGTGGTAGAGGGACCACACATCAGGAAGACCCTCCGGCATCCATGTCAAATCCACTGTTTGTTTCATACTACCTACATCCACACTCGGCGACTTTCATCTCTTCATAGTAGTACTTCATGGTGAGTGCGCCGTTCTCCTTGTACAAGACCGTGATGGGGTCTAGCTTAGTGGGGACACAACAGGGCATGTTGGCCTTTTCGGGATTTTTCAGATTGATGAGCGTCTGTATCATGGCATGCTTGGATGGGGAGACGTCGTGCGTCAGTGGGAAGTAGCACATGCCCCGGCATTCGAAGGCGTCATATTCTGATGGGGCAATGATCCACGAGTCCCAGCCGATTTCTTTGAAGTTGACCTTAAGGGATGTTTTCTGGCAGTATCTGGGCTCTTTGGTCTTATCTCGCTTCTTCCTCCTTGGGTGGATATCAATGGGAATCTCGTTGGCGTGGATTAACTCCTCTGTGTCTGGTGGGTGCCTCTCCCCTCTGTGCTCAAAGGTGGGCTTCAGGTCATTCCAGCTGTCTTTCCTTCTGGTCCCAGGATCATCGGAGAAGATGATCAGGATGGCGGAGCTGTTGTCTTTCAGGCTGAGGCTGATGTCGAAAGCGGGGCAATCTGCCTTCTGGATGTGAACTTCAAGCTCTTTGGTGCTCTGCCCCGAAGTGACCCAACCCCAATTTCCTCCCATCACATCGAACACCTCCCAGGAGCCATGGGCTCCACTGACGCTCCTGCTGGTGAGAAAACGCAGCCCTCCTCCTTCCCGGCCACTCGCAACATTATACACGCTGATTGTCACCCGGCAACCCACGTGGCCCGACGGGGAGTCTCCGGGTTGCGTGAAGATCCGCAACTCTGCCGCAGTGACCGTTTCGTGGCAGGGGATGGAGACGTTGAAGAGCAGCCGGTACTCCGAGACGTTGCCGCGTTTGATGGACCTGGTGATATCTGTCCGAGACAGAAACAACGCATCAGCATCAGTCACCCGCATGCTTGCATGTGTGTGATAGCTAAGAGCATTCAGCGATTAGTGGTGATTTATTATGACAATTTGATGCCGTTATGCCCAAAACGCAAACGTGCACATGTAAGTAAACAGCCAAGCGTTCACCTGGAATTTATAACGCAATCTGGCCGAACGTGTCCCCTAACTGAACCGGGGTCCCCCTCTTAAGTGCTTTTTGGGAGTCACACAGAGTCTAACTGTGAAGGTTTGACAAAGCAGGATGACACACAGATACACGAGAAAGACGGAATCATTTTGAAGACCCTTTGATCCGGCTGCAGATTTATTTACTCTTTTTCAGCAAAGTGTCTCAATCTCCACATCCAGGCCCCTTTCCCAGGAACCAATACTGTAACCTGTTAGGTATTGAGGCCAAAGGGCCACCAGCCTGTGCCCAGCACCGGCTCCACCTCTGTCACGCACCTAGCACTCCAAAGCTGCGGATCACGTCCGAAAGGGGGGTGGAGGATGCATCGGTGGCATATCTGTTGTACAGCTCCATCATGAAAGGTGGCGGGTCGACCCTGCCTTGCTCCTGCGGCACGGCGGCCAGGTTCAGCTGGCGAAGGATCTTCTGCTTCATGCTGCTCAGGAAGCTCTCAAGTCTCTCCCGGGCTGCCTGCTCCTCATCCTCTTCCTCACCCATGTCCTCCTCAGCCGGCCATAGGTACGCTGCGGCTCCCTCGGTCCGAGGCCCGGCCAGCGTTGGCTTGCACAGGCAAGACCCGATGGACGCCATCAAACTGAGACACACCAGTAAGAACGGGACCCTGAGAAACTGCATCTTCAGACTTCGCCCTGCCATACTTATTTACCGCTGCGTTCTCGAGCCGCGATCTCTGAGAAGTGGGAATGTCCTAGGCGATAGAACCTCCCAGGCTCTCATGGTCCACAGTAAACATCTTGCTCGTGTCCAGCCCAGGCATGGATGCACATGGCCTTATCTGGGCCGTTTGTGTCCTGTTTTAGGCATTGTTATCGCCCTGGGCCTCCAGCTAATGAAGATCGTGTAAACAGCAGGCACACAGATGGGGGTAATGAGAAGCGATGAGGAAATTCTGCCATGAGAGGTCACCAGCTAACGAATTTGGTTCCACTGTCTGCAGGAGGGGGCTCAGTGTCCATGAAGTCTGGAATTCAAGTCCACAACACTCGAGGTCTTCACTGGATTGTACCACCAATTTTTTCTTGAAGTTTTTAGCATCTTTCTCTATGGTGACATTGCCATGTAGTTTCATTACTTTAGCAAATATACTATTATTCAACTGTTGGGTAAGTACTGATCATTTAAAGAAACTTATTTTACATATTTACAATGAAACAGTGATTATTACCAAAAAAATCCCACTAGACCCTATTCTGATGGGAAATCATCAGTGTCTTCCCTGGTACATCAACATTATTAATTAACAAAGCAGGCTTAATTTCTCATCAGAACTCGACCACATATCTGATGCCCTTCCATTTGGGAATTTCTCTGTTTATGATGTCCAGTCACTGCTCTTGTGTACATGTAACGCTGCCATACTCAAAGGTCATCCAAAGATCCCCCAAAGCTCAGGCTCACGAGGAAGACGCCACAGACGTCAGTGGCTTCAAAATGCAGCCCCCTTCTCACATTATCGCGGCATGTGTTTCAAATTCACACCGCAGCCAGAAGCCAGCGTTTAATATCAGGCTGTATTAATTTGCAAAGACGTGCCAGCAGAAAAATGTAAAAGTGTTGACACTTATTACAACGGAACGTTCTAGTTAAAAGAGAAATTACTTCTTGGCTTTTTTCAGTGGAACCACAGATTGTTTTTGCCTAAAGGAACAGTGTTATAGCTGCAAAGTATTTTGTGATACAACCAATAATGACCTCAAGCAGGCCTTTTCTCCATGCATTGTCAAGGAAAAAACTAATAAAGGAAAGCAGAACTTGGGAGATATTAAAAACAGTCCTGAAGTTTTAAATAATAGGGCCATTCAGGATTAATGACTCATTTTGTTTGTTTATTTAATTCTAGCACTTATGAAGGGTACTGCTGCATAATTTACTGACAGAACCACAGAAAACAGCTGCTAAAACATATTTGTAAATAATGACAGTACATGACACAAAAAATATTTCTTTTTTTCACAGAAATAAACATTTTGTGGAGATTAACTGTTCATAAACAAAACATGATTCACAAGCAGAGTAAACTTCTGGAAGTATAATCCTATTTGAGGTTATTCTAGAAATAGAACCAGGCTTTTTTTTTTTTTTTTTTACAAGAAACACAAAATCCATCAATAATAAATATATGTACTGTACATTGCTGTACAGTATAAGAACATTACTTTAAGTTGCAGTATCCCATACCATAGCATTGATAGTAATATTAAGACACTGCAGGAATAATGTGTGTTAAGTATGCAGTTCCCTGTGTTTGTTATTAGTAGAGATGCTCCAAAGAATCTGCTGCTGCATTATTTAGTGACAGGGGAAAGGAGACTTCAGAACTCACGTTGTCAATCACTGATTGGTTTAATCCTCTCCCCTGATGTCTAATTTATTGTGCCCCATTGGGTCACACCAGGCAACAGTCCCACCCCACGTGCATTTCCAGGCCTGATGTCAGACATTGGCAGCCTCAGGAAACCGATGACCTCACATGTAAGCCCCGCCCCCACGAAACATCGAAGTGTGTGTTTTGAGAAGGCTGCTGGCTGTGCTTTGCTGATACTCCCGTGTCAAGTGAACCACAGAAGCCCCCAAGACCAGATAACCCCACTCATTAACGGTGGCCGGACTGTGCTATCTGGACAGGGACCAAACTGGACGTTTGCATTTTCAGACCCTTTTTGGTGTGTTTTGCTCTGTTTCATCTGACTTCAGTTACAGATTTGCAACATTTGAAGGCACTATGCTTAATGTCCAGGACTAATTCTGAGATATGGATAGAAAAACACAAATATTCTATCTCCTTTTATGCAGGTAGTAAGCTTGTATAATGCCATTAGAATGCGGTTAACTTTTGTTTAAATATTGTTAGCTTGGTAATATTTATTTTTATGTTTAGATTGCTACCTAAATACTTGCAGCTAAGGTTATCTATGCACAATGAATGCATTTACATTTATGGGGAATATTTTTTCAGTCAGAAACCTAAATATAAAAAAAAACAGCTCCGCATGAATGAAAATGTTTGTCAAAACATATGAAGTACTGTACAGTAAGGCTTTTATAGGAATAAAAATGACCAGTATGCTGTGTAAATAATTATACGTTGTGCTTCATGTAGGTGTAGAGCTAGTTAATCTTTGCCAGATGCGACCTCCACTATATATGCTGTTGAGCAGGCAGGCACAGGGACAGAAATCGGCTGATTGTACAAAGCAAGACAGGAAGTCAGTGACTGTGTACAACCCGGCATAGGAAATGACTGACTGTACAGTGCAAGGCAGGAAGTCAGTAACTGTGTACAACATGGCACAGGAAGTGACTGACTGTACAGTGCAAGGCAGGAAGTCAGTAACTTTGTACAGCATGGCACAGGAAGTGACTGACTGTACAATGCAAGGCAGGAAGTCAGTAACTGTGTACAACATGGCACAGGAAGTGACTGACTGTATAACACAGGATATAAAGTTTGATTGCGTCAAAGAAGGCATATAATCTGAACAGCTGTGTACAACACCACATAGTGTAAGAACATTATGCTTATGCAGAAGCAAAGACAATCCTGCTACTCCTACAACCATGTGTAACTCTGAAAGGTTTGCAGTTAACGGTGATGATTTGAACACGTGTGCTGAGACAACAGCTGTGCACCAGGATGGTTTCACTATCATTCAGGAGGTACACCCCTAGGGCCGTCACAGCCAGCACTCTCTCTGTCACGTCCCAGGGTATGAGTCATACCCCAGTCTGGGGCGAGTGGTCTGTGAGCCCTCTGTCCCCTTCGCCCACCGCGAGGGGTCCTTGTCTATCGGCAGCTGCAAGTCTCCACAGACATGCCTGGGTAGACTTTCAGGACCATGTTCTTCCCTTCATCCAGGAAGAGGACACTCAGTGCACCCATCCTGTCGGGGACACAGCAGGGCTCAGGGACCCCCGGTGTGATCCCCACTGCCCTCACGATGCTCTGGATGGTGGCATGGTTGGAGGGGCGAACGACCTGGGTATGGAATGGAGCAGAGAAACACACATCAGGAAACTATGCAGACAGGAAGCCCCCACATGGCTCCAGAGAACTTTTATACTGACGGATCCAGTTTGATTATATTCAAGTGCATTGAATTGATTGTCAGGCACAGTAAACATGGTCTAAGTGTGCCCATCCATCTTCAAGCTGCTTATCTGGGTCAGGCTGTTAAGTATTAAATAAAAATCGCTACCATTAGTGAACTGCCATGAATGTGGATTTGAAATGATGTGCTTCTGAAGCTGTGGAAAGATGACAAAACTGTGTTTTACACGCGAGCCATAACGAGCTGGGTCATCGAGAGGTGACCCCGAAGCCTCTGACCTTTGGCATGGGAAACCCGCAGGCCCCGGCGCAGTAGTAGGCGTCAAAAGATTTGGGGGCGAGAATCCACTCGCTCCAGCCGATGTCGGTGAAATCCACCCTCAGGTAGCGCCTGGCGCAGACACGTGGTTCACTCCACTGCTGACGCCGGGCCTTCCGCATGGTTTCCTCGTCGAAACTGAGCACTTGGGGCGCCCCCGGGTCCTGGCTGCCATCCGGGCCTCTCCTCCTGGGCTCCTTTTGCGTGGCCTTGGGCTTTGGTGGCAGGTAGGACCTCTCCCAGAGTTCGTGGTTTTTCCAAGTGCCGTACTCCACTTCGGGGAGCTCGTTATTGCGGATGGGGTCCGGGGAGAGTGTGTCCCTCCTGACTCGCGATTCAGGGGAGGCATTTGGGGAATGGACAGGTTCCTCAGCACCAGGGAATGGGCCGTACCGCTGCAAGCTGGCAGCCACGCTGTTAGGCTCCGATATGGATATGTCTTCAGCATAGACAAGCAGGTACGGTAAAGCCAACGAGGACAGCTGCTCCGTACGCGTCGAATACTTCCTAACGAAATCAAACTCTGCGGTAATCGTGGACTCAGCCGTGGCCCTGGCCTGCTTGACAATGTCCGATATGTCCCTAGTTAGCCACGCTATCCTCCTGGGTGGCATGAAAGTGACATTTCCCAGGATGGCGCCCGCAGCACCGTCCCGGGCTTGGCCCCGGAAGAGGACGCGGACTGGGGGCAGCTTCTGAAGGTGAGGGACGTGGCAGGCGGGGCCCCGGGGATGTTTGCAGTACCACGACCTCTGCCGGGGACGCTGCTCAAAGAAGAAGTGGAAAGTGGCAGAGAGTATCACCTCTGAGTCCTGGACGAAGCTCACGTTAAACTGGAAAAAGTCTTTCTCTTTGTCAGCACCTGTGAACGCAAAAGGATGACAAGATTGAAGAGCTGAATCATCATATTTAATGCTCGCTCTTTGGACCTGAGCACGAGGTATTTTTGTCTGTGTGACTCCTGGGGAGATAGGAAGAGAAAATACCCAGATATATATGACATCTGTCATATGGAAATCGTTACTCAGGCAACCCTCCAAACACAATTCCTTCAGCAACTGGTGTCTAACTGGATTAACGGTCTGATCACGTCCGGATGTACGGATCTTTGGATGACCTTTGAGCACTTAAATGCTGCTTCTCAGCGCGGCACATACAGCCTCTTGCCAGTAGGAGGCACTGCCCCCGAGGTGACTGCTCTGAACAAGCGCTGATCTACTTTATAACCGTCTTCGCGCTTTGATCGGGACATTACACGTCAAAGTGAGATGAGCAACGGTCAACTTGTACGTTGCTGTGTTGTGTTTTCGTTACATGAATGTGTAATCATTAATTTTTCTTCAGGCCACAATGTTTCAACGGGCGTGTAAGTTTAGCTTGATCGAATCCGTTCTACCCCATAAGCGCTTTGACTTTTGAACTCTCAGTAATTACTTTTTGCCAAAGATATGTCTACTACAATTCACTGTATATGTTTTATTGTGGAAATATGCAGTTATCTGACGTTTCGGCAAAACCTTAACATTCCCAATGAAAATGTATGGATGACCACAAATACCGCATATCTGTGACATAAGCAGTGGCTCGACAGAATGACCAAATAGTATTTATGTTGTTGCATTGACTGTTGGACTGAGTAATACAGCGTTAGTTGATTTTGTAAAATTAGAAATCGCGAGCTAATTTGTTAGGATCCGGCAGAGTTCACGTTTCATACTTTAGGTCCCTAGATGGCGCTATTTACTTCAGGAACAAGCGCAACTGCAGCGCAGACCCACAGCAAACTGACAGCCTGCGGTGATGTTAGTCCAGGCATCTTATCATCATGGCATTTGAAAAGCACAATGTAGATGGACCAAAAAAAAAAAAAAAAAACCACTTAAGTGCCTAACTTTCTGAAACCCTCAAACGTCACATTAGAATTATTACTGACAAGTCATTCTACAAAACCAAAATCATACAGTGCAAAATACATTTTATTATTGTAGATGCAACACGATATTATAAAAAACTATATGCAAATCACCTAATAAATTGGTAGCTGATGTTACTATTATTGCTTCATTTATTGATGATTATTGTCCATATTGATTGACAGCAATACACATTTTTAAGAAAGGAGGATAGTGGAGCACTCACCTGGAATAGCCCTGAAACTTCTCACAGTATTTCCATCTCTCGGGCGGTGAAGTTCTCTGCTGTATTTGTCGTACAGTTTGAACATGCGGCTCGTCAGCGTGTCTCGGATCAAGCTGTCCGACGCTGCCAGGTCAGGGGGATGCCCAGCCCGGGTACCTCGGGGAGTCTCCTCGGATGCGGTGGTCCCGACGTGACAACTCAGATACACGAACAACTGCAAAGCTAATATCAATGCATCTGCCATTTTTTTTTTTTTTTTTAAAATGCAGTCTCAATATAAAAAGTACCCGCAGCCTGTTGTAAATGACCTAGACAAACGCCCAGGTAGAGGTGCCTAGTAATCTCTGTCGTTCTGAATTGCCGGCGCTCCGAACTTCCCTTAATAACTTTCCCCTCCTCGGATATCCTAGCCGTCTAGTGACATTATCGCGTCTCCCACGCAGTCGTGCACTTGTTTCTTCTTCGCTAGAATCCAAAGAGTAATTTGTAGGAAAAGCAGGATGCTGGTGTCCCGGCAGCGAGCCAGCGAGGGGCTTCGCTTCTGCTCAGCATATCCAGTGGAAGTCGCGCATCCAGAATGATGTGCCAGCTGCCATTTCTGGACCGCTGAAGTAGGAAGCCAGCCCACAAGGCAGATACATGGGATTTATTAACTCCGGGTGTATCACGGGTCACCATCGCCTATGACCTAAGCATTAATAATTCAGAAATAACCTTGTCAAAAAAAAACCAAAAAAAAAAAACAGCCCACTTCTCAAATTCACGTCAGCAGTTTTGTGAGAGTAACTTGTAAATGTTTTGTCTGGAAGTTATTTATAATTTATAATTAATTTGCATACGGATCGTTTAAATAATCCGCTTTATTTCGAATTAATCTTACAGTGATGTATCGTTATTCGTGTATACCTGTACCCTGCTGTGTGTCTGTCGAGGTCCAGATTGCTTTCGTGCAGCATTTACGGAGATGGGAAGACGCAGCAGCGTATAGAAGTTTAAAGGCAACGGTGAAAACATCTGTCCATTAATCTTCCAGCTGTTTAGGCACTACAGAGTAACAGTTAGAGCCCGAACCACTTAATTGATGTCAGTCGGTGGTGTAAGTGGATATTTAACAACACGATGTAGTTTTATAATCGACTATTTCTCTGCTTTCAAGGCTGCTATCTTGACTATTATATTTTAAGTACCTTTTTTTTTATAATTCGTAGGTCCATTTAAGCATTTTGGACAATAAATGCAAGAAAACGTTTTTGTTTTATGATTGAATTATTCAGTGTATGAATGTTGAACTGGAACACAACACCAGTCTTTTCTGCTCTATTAAACTCTGTTCACTATTCATTGAGTTGGCTCATCTTGTCAGCGTCGGATTACCATGATAGATTCTCCTGACTTTCTGACCTGATTGCCATGTATTACGCCAGTTCTGTAAAATGTCGCTGGTGTTAGGCTACCTCTTAATTTCTTTTACGAGATTAAACGTGCTTGTGAGTGTTTATTTAGATGGACCTGCTCCGGGTAGTAAATATGACGCAGTGCCTATATTTTTTATTGAAGTATCAGAAAGCTTCCCGTTGGTAACCGAGCCTCTAAAATATTGCGACATCATCGGGATTATCAACTCCGTAAACACAAGCTATACTGATGACGGACATGAAGAAAAAACACAGGACTTTTTAATGGCCAGACGTATCCTGTAGATTTTCTGCTTGGGTGCTTTTTGCGGAATGTCTGTAAACATGGTTCTCATTTCGTGATGTGCATTCAGGCGTTTGCTTGTGGGATCCATTGTTGGACTTCTTTGATTTCTTTCTTAAGGGACTCTGTACATGACCCCTGCGAGGGGGAGGCTGGGCGAATCACCTCTGTTGTTTTGCTCCAGAAGGCAGCAGCACAATGCTGACCCCATGAAAGCAGGCGGCTCCAGGAGGAGGTGGCATCAGGCTGCACTGTTTGGGTCAGTGTCTCATTAAAATACCTTCATCTGAGCCTGTCGCACTCACCGGGGACCCTTCACGATTGTAAGTGTTTTAAATCTACATTAAAACTCCCCAGACCTCTCCACTCTGACACTTACCACCTAATCAGAATATAAATCAAGCGCCCGGTGACCAGCGTTTCCCGCTGCACTTTATTGTAAATCCGGTGCCATTGAACGCGTGTTAATCTGCATTGTGGATAGATGAGGGAAAAAAAAAAAAGAACAGTGCAGCCAAGGAATTCAAATTAACTGTGGGTCACATAATTCCGTCTTACTGAGTCGAATCAAAGGCACCGTGGAAAAGGAGCGCACGCCGGAGCGGCCGTGCTGTGAGAGTTTTGTTAATTAAGCTTCTCGCCAAGAAAAGATGTTACTGGAAGTCTCAGCTCAGAGATGCGTCTCTCTCTTCGCGTTCCTGATTGCTAAACAGTCAGCCGTCCAAAAATCCCAAGCCATGATAGTGATTCGTATTCGGCGTGGTCCTGCCCATCAGGCCGGGTAGGGGGTACGAGGCAAACTAAATTAAACACGCGAAATAATGTATTCCTACATGCTGGTGGGGAATATCTGCATTCTACTTAAGTTTTAGTAAAACGAGGATTTGCGCACTATAGTCGTTACAACAGCCAATTAAAAGGAAAAACACCAAAATGTCATCAGACCTCCAGAGATAAGAAACAGGGTGGTGAACCATGGCTTAAATATTGCGAATGGCGTTCACAATTATGGACGTGTACAATGCTGCAGTCGGCCCTCATCTTCATATTGCTGGTTGTGTTCTCTGGGCCACTATGATACTCCTGGATCTTTGACAGCAACTAAAGCATCCAGCTACAGAGCGATGAAAAAGTGGATGAGCTATCCCACACTATCAGAATAACTGATTTCAACTTCTTCATGGAAGGGTAAAGTTTCACTCTGCTCTATGACGATGGGAAAAACGCTGCACAGGACAATTTGCAGTTTGTGTTCCAGTCCTTCCTGAGTGTTAGGCTACACGGATCTTTATATTTTATTTTTCGGGTATTAAGAAGGTTAGTATGAAATGCCAACTGTGGTGTGCATTATTCACCATGGAAAATTTAAATGCTCTGCTATAAGACTCAGTAAACGAAGCAGATTAAATGAGGCCACTAAAAGTAATACTTTTCAATTTACGTACGTGCCTTTATTCGTTTTTCACTCAAATAAAATATGCTTTCTCATCTATAATTTTGTTTCCAGTCAGAGTCCGTAACGTACATCGAAGAACCCCTCGCCGGGTCCATGGAAATGATGAATCGCGTTTAATTCGTGTGAAATCGAGTGACATAACAGATTTAGTCTGACTCAGGTCCATTTAGATCCACGTCCACTTTCTCTTCACCTGTAGTATCTCCGGGTGATTAAGTATCACATGTGGTTTACAAACAAGAAAAATATACACAGCGGAGGACTGGAGGTAATCCTCAGGGCATCCCAAAACTCCAAAGCATTTACACTGGAGCGGAAGGAGAATATACCTTTCTATTTAAATATTTGAAAGAATAATTAATGTCTTGTAACGTTTAGGTAACTGGTGGTCTGTAGATAGGCTGTATTTGAGATTCTGTGGAGCTTAATCAAAACAGCCGTTTATTATTAAGAACAGCAATATAATTTGAGCAGTGGTCAAACTCATAATGTTGCTTAAGTAGGAAAAAACGAGTCCAGCGTAATCCCCTAATATTGGAAAGCACTGGTGAGAAGCCTATCCGAGACTGATGCACTTTGACCTCATTTGCCCTGACTGGTTAGTGCTGCGTGTTTTTGGCGGAGTTCAGAAAACCCACAAAGAGACCAGAGAATCCCCAGATGCAGACGTCTGTGGCAGCTGTTAGCAAAACGATGTTCCTGCTCCAGTTATTTGACTGCTTTGAAGACACACAGTCAGGCACCAACTTAACATGCCCATACGAAGTCTGAGATCACTCATCACCATAACCCTTCTACCAGGATACAATGCTACACACATTTGAAAATGTGTCTACTGCTGTGTCACCCCGATCTGTAGTGTATGCTAAATATTGTAATACCATATAGCTGTTGTTCTTTTTCATTATAATGACATATAAAATTGTGCTTTCATGCTAAACCTAACCTTTAACAAGCCCTCCAGGGACTCGCTAAAAATGTGTTGACATGCATCGCTGCCACCGGGGAAGGTCTCAGTATTCAGAGTGTCTCGTCATGATGCCACTGTATAGTAAATGGATTTTCAGACTGTTGCCTTGATTGCTAGGTCACAAAAGCAAAATAAAAAGAACTTCACAGAATAGAACGTTTGGTGATGGTTCCTTCCATAATTATCATGACTGCGACAATGGCAATAACCCTAACGTCACCTCACAGATGGTCACAGCATGCTTCCGTAAAGATCGGCGAAACGAGGCCGACCCAGGCCAGTGGACGATTTCAGGCAGGGACTGCGGCGAGGCCCTGGCCGGCCCACCTCTGTGAAGCATTCATAAGTCAGGAAGCCGCCTACCATAAGCCCGTTAATTTCACAGCTGCCCGGCTTCTGCTGTCTGAGACTAATTTATGGTGAAAGAAAAAAACTGGTGCGGCGGACTCTTTGTCTATCCGTACATCCGTAGAAGAGGTTATTGTTGTCCACCTGAGCTGTCCATGATAAAAATCAGAGTTAATCTGGGAAAACACCACCCTGTGCCAAACTGGGAAAGTCACATATCACACAATCTGAGCGATCTGGTTCCTTTTGGTATCCTAACAATGTTTGCTAACATCTTTTATCTCTGCTCTGACTCTCCACAGAGTGAAAACTAAACTGGCTGTTTGCATTTCAGATTCACATCTCCCCAGACTTCACACATTTATTTTGTTTGGTTGAAGAAACACCACAGCAAATATTAGCTCTATGTACCTTTAAGGTATGATATTGGGAAAAACGCCATATTATGTTTTAACGTTTTTAATGTCTTTAATTTAGATGTTAACTGATATCATGACAGAGGCCGTTGAACGATCATTTCAAATGGATTCATCCCTTCCATCTTATCTGGAGCTTTCTCATAACATATTTGGACTGCGTCAAATCGCTGAGTGGCGTTTAACACACATGCAATGAAATGATGGGGAAAGCAACAAGTTTTGAGCAGGAGAAGAATATATAAGAGGGTGAGTTCGCTTCAAATGTCACAAAGTCTTCGGGGCTCGGGACAAGCTTGCTGTAATAATGGGCCGATCGGCCAAGACTTTCTTAAACGGATCAAGCGATGGGCTGCTTCAGGAAGAGAGTCCGCTGCCATTGCACTATTTATCAGATACAAAAATGCATCTCTGTGCCCCACGAAGAAGACTCCTTGCCTGCTCCCCAGGTGTTCCCGCTGGCAGGCCCGTGAAGCGGTCCTCCATGGCTAAGGATCTCTTTCGATATCGAAATCTTTGAGACCTAAAGAACTAAAAAAGCTGCCTGACTATTGCTATATGACCGCCCCCTCTCCCTCCCGGCATGGTAGACCCCGTTTGTTCCCCAGCTCACTTCCCAGTAATAGAGGAGGATCAGGAAGGCCGTGGGAGCTCGGGGTGGGGTTGTGCCGTGGGCTGATGATATAATTTGGTGGCAAAGGGGGACGGAGCGATCCCATTGTCCTGGCACTGGGCGGTGGAGCACACCCACGGCAGCCTACCAGGCAGAACGGGTCGGTTTATTACCGAGACGGCTATGCTCCTGACTGCTGTGACCAGCAGGGCCACCGGGACCCTGGCCGCTTTGATCTTCGGCTCCCTGTCACTCAAAATTAGTTACCCTCTGAAATCGACGCTGCCTGGTACAAGAGACCATTGCGACTTCGGGTGAAAATGTTTTTGTGTGTGTGGGCATCCTCAAATTTCTGAATTGAAACATTTTGAAAACTGTCTTCTGCATAACACTGCCATAAAATGTAAATGCTTAGCGACTATATCTTTGCTTAGTATGAAGGCAAAGGTACCTGAAACGTTCTATAAACGTTCATCTATCTTTGAGTTTTGTTATAATGGAGGTAGGAATTATTACATCGATTTCAGAGGGAAATCAGTAGGTGTATGTGTGTATTTGTATATTTGTGTGGCAAACTTCTCTTGAAATGGTTAATATTTGTGCCCTAGAATAAGTTGCATCACGTAAACTGAAGCCATATAGCCATCGGGTATTGGACATGAATTATTCACGTGCATTTTGGTTAACATCTCAAGCACCAAACAGATTATCCTACACGATACGACTGCAGATATGACTAGGGGGCAAAGTGAGGTCTTACACAATGGAAATAGTCACACTAATGTATCTTGGGACATACACCATCTTAGGCCTTGCATGTTTTAGCAAAACCACCCACACCACAGCCCACTGCATACATGAGCTTTGTTAAAACTGATGTTGCTTAGAGGGCCACGTAATCCGAAGCATTTTACGTACATGTTTAGGCAGATGTGCCTCTCCAGAATGCACAGCACCGCTGAGAATCAGATTAACTGTATCACCTTAAATTTAGCTGCCCCATACATGTGCAGTCCCTTTGACTGAAGGTCTGTCTCACTTGCACCATTTCACTCGTTGACCCCAGAACCCCACTTGGCTATGACTACATTAACATCCAATCTGAGAGCCTAAGATTTACAACATCCAGCTTCCTTTTTGTTTCGTTTGAAAATACTTTTCTAACCACAGAGGTTATCTTTCACTGTGTTTATTCTGGAATCGCATCGCACCTACATGAAGCCAGTAGGACTGTTTTATAACAGGCTCAGTGTTCAGTTTATACTGAAGACTGTTAATGTACTCAAAAATCATTTTGTCAGAAACGTGCAAGGTAGCTGAATGCTTCTTTTGTTACATATTAGAACAGGTTTAGCATAAACTCAGCAGGACCAAAAAAGTTTAATTTCAAGTTCCGTGGCTCTCTGGAGTCATCATGAAGTGTGACAAATGTGGTAGCCAGCCGAGAGCCACTCAGTGAAAGATCTGATTCTGCCTACCCTATGACTTAGGGGAGAAATTAATTCATTTCACACAGATCTCAACAGCAAGAAAAGCACTAAAAGGAAGTCCAAGGTTCCACGTGCTCAACTTTTTTCTCACACCTTGCATATTGCACATTTGACAATTGATACACAGATTCAGGCTAGTTCAACATCTGTTCACGTTACGAACTGATGAATGAACGTGTCTTAAAAGCACTGGAATGTGCTGTACGCTGCGAAAAACACGCCCATCAAAAAACAGACCGTTGGCCTAATATCAACCTGGAGTTACCCTCTCGGCCTACCTGTGCCATAACGTTTACCATTTGTTAGCCTGTGTTTGGGGACATTTGGAACTGTTCCTTTGGCAACTAAACTGATATATGTTTGTTTGCTGGATTCTAAAACACGTACAACTGAAGCCAGACTGTAGACCAAAGACTGACGACCGTAGAGCTATCACTCAATTCGAAATCACAGTGATCTTTGGCTCACTTTGACATCTCTGCATTACAGTGTGTATATTCAGTGTAACAGTAGCGGTACAGAAAACTGAATTCACAAACAGTCCCGCCTCGCCGACCGGCGACATTTTCCAAGGCGGTTCATCACAGGACCCTATAAAGGCTTGGACGGCTCTCCCTTACTGCGGTCAGATCAACTGTCTACACGTCTTTAACACTTTTGTTCACCTGTTGGGGGAACTATGTTGAACCATTGGCCAATAACAGTACACAGACTGCCAGATCACGGCAGAACGGCGGAAAGGGGCGTTTTGGGAGTACAGCTGCCTCAAGTTATTAAAATTAATCAAGAAATTAAAAAAAAAACATTGATTTCCTGGTAAAAAAGCTGAACGTGGTCAACCTTAAGAGGCATTCATGCAATCTCCAGGCCGAGACCCTGGTTGCTGTAACATGCTATAAAATACTAGAACGTTTGTTGTCAAGTCTGTTTCAGGAATTACATGCACGTCATACGAAATGTACATATTCTCATAGTAACCTTACCCAAAACATTAATTATTAAATTTGTTATTACAGTTCAACTTCGGCAAGTCCATCAAATGTCAAATTAGCTACCATTGCCCTTAGAGTAGCACGCATTTCAAATAAAAAAGGTCTTCGGATGAAATTAAAAAAAAATTACTACGCGATTTGGCAACACCCACGGAAAGAGAAAAGAATGAGGTCTGTGTAATTACGTGCTTATTAAAAAAGCGAATAATAATCTGTGTGTACTTCAAAAACATTGTGGAAATGCACGGCAGTAGGTTTCAATTAACCGGATGACAAACATGAGAGATGCATACAGTCGATCCTTTGTGAAGTTGATTACTTTCGTTTTGAATCAACGAATTGATGAATTAGGTGCTGGTGAAGTACAAGAAAACATCAGAGGCCGCCCGTTCCAGCGTCCCAGCTGAATTTAAGAATGAAAGTGAGTTAACGACAAACTTCGTTCAGGAGTACCGACTGAAAACAACCCTTGGCAGCTTCAGACAAAGTGCTGAATAGATCCAAGCCCAAGCAGAGATTAGAAACAGGTTGCCTAACTGTTATGAGGCTTTCAGCCTGGGACAAATGCTTCAAGGAGCTCTTTCTGACATACTGATGATTGAACGGCGCTGTCTGTTAAATGACAGACATCATTTTGCCTGAGAGGAAAATGTGACACATCGTTTTCGCAACAGCTCATTTTGGTCGTAACAGTAATACATAAATTAGCATGGTTAAATCATGGGTAGAAGAATGAAATGGGTCAGCATAGGCAACTTCACGCTGTCACTGACGTTCGGTCACCTTCCTCGAACGTTTCATAGCATAAATATAACGCATTACTTTTTGTTTCTAATAGATAAATGACCTCGACTCACACAACGGTGGTCTAATCTAAAATGACGTGACCATTCAATCACATAAAACGAATTAAAGCTATTGGTAAAGTTTTCTGCCACAAAATTGTTACCCTCTCCCCGTACCAAAATTTAAGTACATTGAATGAGCCTCTGAGAAAATGCTAATAAAACAGGTTTAAACGCTGCCTGCCCCGTTCTCTGTTCATAAGATAAAGTGGGCATAGGTGGTTGGTGCTTTTCGTATTTCTGAGGATAGAAACCAGAGTACCCCTTTCCCACAGCTAAACTTTCGCAAGCGAGACGCAGTCTGGACCGATAATTGGTTGAAATATTGTTAAGATACGTGATGTCACTTAAGGTAAACTCACCAGCAATTTAAAATAAAAAGAAGTAGTTGGCAGCCATGAAATTGGAAACAAATTACCATTGAAATGATGTAAAAAGAAATTATTTTCTCAGATTAGATCTTTCAGGTTGTATTTATTTAATGAGGTATAGATGTTAAGGTAGTTTTAAGACGATCCAAGTTTCAAAATTTACAAAATGTATTCCCAGAATATAATTTCTAAGAATAAATGCGTCAGCGACTACATGAGAGAAAGAGTGTGTATGTGTGTGTCGATGTGTCTCATTCGTGTCCATACACAATTACAGGCTAAATCTCCTAACAGAAAAGTTGAGAGCAGGTTTTATTTGACCTGCCATCTGGAATTGAATAAAATTTTCTTCTAAAAAATAATGAGCCCTAATTTGGGTAAATATAAGCTATGCATATTTCCAACAAATCTTGACAGGATTATGTTACAGAGTAATGGTTTTTTAAAAAAAACATTTTTACCTCTTTTATGAGTGACCGGTTGCTGAATACCATTTTCTTTGTTTGCTTAAATACAGAGTGGACCTCGGCGCTGCAAAATTAAAATAATTAAAAGGGTTGGCTATCGGCTTCAGAAATGGTTCCTCCCTGTGTGACTTTCACAAAGGTTTGAAGGCCTCGCTCTGAAGGCAAAGGTCGCACACCAAGGGACTTAGCCTGGAAACGTTTATTTATATGCAACTTCATTTAAAATGAGCCTAACCGTTTCGTTTGTTAATGTGACAATGTTTTGGAGGGAAACCTGTCAATTTTGCACCCCTTGGAGGGTGGTAACTTCACACGGCTGGGGCAGCAAAAGCTCAGAAAACATTAATTGAACTGTGATTTGTACAGTTGCGTGTTGAAGTTAAATTAATTTCTATTCCAGACCATTTTTGTTTCTGGGAATGTACGTAAAACATCCCCACGGTGTAAGGCAGCTCGTACCAACTTCGAGATTAGAACATTAGGCTAGTCTTAAAACTTGGAAAATCGATTAAATGGATTTTTAAAGGTGTGCTATTTTTGTTGATTCTTGTGTAATAAATGTCAGAAAGGAGAATTTATCAAAAACTTTAAGCTGTTTTGATTCTTTATTAAAGAAATATTTCTCTAATATACCAAAATATACAGACAAAATGCAGATACATACAAGACACTTCACCTTCTACTGGACGAGCAATATATCGAAGATGGATGGATGACCTTTTATACAGCTCTCGAAAGAAACATTCTACATTCAGATCAGAGAGTCTTGCGTGCAGTGGATTCCACAAGGTCGGAGCTAAGTTTGCGCGGGTCATTCGTCCCATTTGGTGCTGGAAATAATACATTTTGTTCTTGGTTCCACCAGACGGCTCATGCTTGTGTGAGGCAATTGTCTGAATTGGTTATGGTAGCCATTTACCCAAAGAGTCCAGTTACCAGTCACTTAAGGCTAACCTTTGGTACTGGGTCGTCACACCTAATTAATACTGGTGTCAGCTGGTATGGTCCGGCCAATTACCTCAGTCTTAAGGGGGTAGGTTCTAATAATACCATGGGTTGGTAACGGTCCATTATACTGATCCTCACCATGAACAGACACATTACATTACTTAGCGAAGTACAATGATGCTTGAGAGCACAGCAGTACTGTAATTTGTATATACCTGTATTTTGTCTTGTGCAAACAAATTTGAATTCTATGGGCAATTTTAGATAAAAGAATCCCTTGGCTCGCCGAAAACCGGTTGTGGTTGCGCGAGGCAGCGTACACGTTGAGAGTCGCAGTTGGCTTTGAGGATCATTTGCATGCATACGACAACACATTCCTTCAGCAGTAAAAACAGGAAGAATACCGGAGCTGTGCCTCCTGGCAAAGGATCACTACCGGCGTCTAATTACGGAATTCACTGGGACATCAAGACAACACAGGAAGGACGGCTCCCACCAGTCCGACACACCCCAACACCTTTTTGTAGTGTTACTTCAGGACCACTTCCAAAATCTTCCCCCCAGCCCAGTTCGTCCCCTACTCCAACTCACTACCCCCCAACCAGTCAAGAGAAAAACAGCAGATATCTCGTCTGGTTTATGGACATCCATATAGGATACTTGGTAAACTCCTGTGTTGAACTGTACACCCATGTGCCCAGTCCAAAGCAAGCAGGCGAATCAGCAGACTTCTCATTCCATCTGTGTCAGGTGAGCGCATAACCAACTCCGACAGCCCAGGACCAGGAGGCTAGCTGCTGAAGTTAGCGAAGCCTAGCGTGTTTTTACAACGTTTCGACATGCACATTTTTAAGCCGGTGTACCTGCTCCTCCGTGCACGTTGGTCATACCCACTTTTAACCTGGGGCGGACCTGTGAGGTAAGCAAACAAGCAGAAAATTGAGTTGAACTATATCCGTGGTAACGCTGCAGGTCCCCCGGGGATCAAAAGGCGGTGTTGAGAACGCAAAAGGGGGATCAACACAGTGAGCGTGTGTCAGTCGTGCCAATTTTTTTTCGCTCATCAATAAAAATGTTGCGCATCGTTTCTACCCGGCGGTCCTAAATTCTGCCTAACCAGAATCAGACTAGACAGTGATTTATTGGGGGCCCCAACGTATAAATACGGAGGTGTCGTCGCGCGTGGTTTTTCTGGCTGCTGGGGATGCTTCTCCGTACAGTGTGGTCGTCCAGACAGTGGCATCTCTGTTGTGGAGACAAAGACTTATCTCGCCCGCTGAGGAGTTGTCTAGGCAAGAGCAAGAATTCGTTCCGGATCGTTCCCCCAAGCTGTCAAAAATCGCCTGGGATCTGGCTGAAGACAACATGGCTACTGTACTCGTTTTCTGGTGTAAACAAGAGCTACTTTATACATTTAGATCCCCCGGGAAAAAAATAAATAAATCATTAAATAAATAGAAATTTGAAAGCTTACATACCTGTAGGAACTTTGCATAAACGTAAATTACATACAAAAGAAAGATTCTTTTAGTTTTTCTAGAAGATTCTGGGTGTTTTTCAAAGTCAGTACATTCAATGAGTTGCACTTCTGATTTCATATATAAATATGAATGCAATTAACGCAATTCAGAGTAAGTTAGGGAGCGTTAATAAAGGTTAACTATTAGTGTATGTCAGTACAATAATAGTAAAAGATTAAAGTATACAGTATCAGATTGATCTGTTTTTAAGGAAATTAAAAGAAGACCTTCTCCGCTTTGGTGCATTTAGTAAATTCCCCCAGAAGATATCATTCCTGACTCACCTTTGGCTGGTCATCAGTATTACTGTCTCTCTCTGACTAACAGATAAAGTAACCAGTCGGAGTGGAATGGCTGTTAATATGCAGCCATGTAAAATCATTAGGGCTCTTAATTTTATTGTACAGAATATTAGAATATCAAACTATCATGTTATCAATAGCTCCTTTCTTGCAAGCTGATACCAGCTTAGTCATACATCCCCATTATTCTGCTGGTACCGTAACACATATTTTAAAGTATGTCAAAAGATTTCCTTTAAAAGAAACCTTAGATTTTTGCTGACTGGCTGCTTTTCTTAAATCTGAGTACATAACACTCATGCATCATAATTGCTCATCAAGTTTTCGTCTAAAAGTCTTTAGAACAGTTGGGAGTGTACTTTCCACTGTTCCATTTTCCACGTGCATTTTGGTTTACGGCTGTGTCCTGTAAGCGGACACCAGTCACGGACTACAGCTTGGCTGATGATGTTAACTGCTTTCACAGCCAAAGGGGCTCGATAGCGGAGCGAGGGGCTTTCTTTGACCTATGTGAATGAAAGTTGTTACAAGAATTCCAAACAAAAATATGGTTAAAACTCCAAAGTATTTTCAAACAAAACTTCAAAAAAACTTCTTTGAAAAAGAATAAGAAAAAAATACCCTGAAACCTCTGCTGTTTCAGCCTCTTTCCCTCCTTCAGCCTCTTTTATACCTGTCACTTTTGATCCAGAGAAAAGGAACAGCCCGGCCTAACCACGGTAAGCCAGCCGAAATGGAACCCGTGGCAGCCACCATATCGATCTGCTCTGCCGCCAAAGGACCGTTCACATAGAATGACAATATGAAATGACAGCGAGTGCCAGCAGACCCTGGATTTACTTCAGTGACTTGAGGGCTGGTCAGATTCATTGCCAGTATACCATCAACCCTGCCCGCTCCTGACGCCCCGGCTCTCCATCCCCACAATCCTCTGCTTTTATTACTGCTGCCCGTCACGTGTGCCGCTCCCACGCAGCAGTGCCACTCAGTGCATGGCGTCAACGCCATTGTTAAGCAGTGCTGGCAGTTGCCAGCTTTCTCAGCCTTTGTGGTAGGAATTCATTGAGATTTCCCAGAAACCCACTGGGCTCAATGAAAGGATACCAGTGCATCAGTGGAGGCACATTTAAAAAAACAAACAAACAGACAAACAGGGAAAAGTCAAGACCAGGCAAACCCACCATTAGCACACAAGATGATGCTGAGAGCCTTAGTTTAGATTCTCAGTTTGTTTTGGGCTTTTTTCAACGAGTAGCTGATGGAGCAGAACTCACAGCACAGTCCGCAACAGGAAAAAAACGAAAACCTTACCATTACCCCTAGGACCGATAAAATTGATAACACTGTAATTTTTGGTTTAAATTTTTAATTCTTAAACTACTTTTAGAAATACAATATACATGGCCATTATGATCTAGTGAAACAGGGCACAAAGAAGCCCTCATTCAAGTCAGCAGGTGGAGGACTGGTTAAGGAGCTACAGAACAAAACACTAAAGAATTTAAATCCCAGGAGGTACACTGCTGCTGTAGCCTTAAGAAAAGTTTTTAAATTACTTACATTTATCCATAATCCTTCATACAAGTCACCAAAATTACAAGACATGTACATTCTGTGCCCCCTGCCAACCCTTCCGTGGGTGAAATGTACATTTTACGGTTTGAAGATGCGGACTTTTTAACAATAGGCTGAATATTTGAGTCCCAGGTTGGGTTCTCATTTTGTTCTCATTTTCGGAAATATGTTCAGTTTTGTAGCAAACAAACTGGGCTTGTGACCAAGAGGATTGTTTTTTTTTCTTTTTTTTTAAATATACTCGGAGACTGAATTCTTGACTGAGGTTCAGGGAAGGGGCCTGGAATCGATTAGGATTCATGTGAAAGGTTTTGGGTTGCATGATGTCGGTATCTCAGAATTCATCCAGGTGGACCCTGCTGTGGGTACAGTTCTTGACAGTAGCTTCACAAAGTCATTAAACACCTCTTACATGTTCAGCCATTTTGGTAACTAACGGAAGTAAAGGGAATTCTGTGGCAGAAGATGGAGGTTGCAAATTCTCCGAAATGGTTTTTTTAAAACTAATTTAGAATTACTGTGCTTTTTTAAAGCGTGTCTCCTGCAAAATGCCTAAACCTTTTTTGATCTTCGGATTTTTTGAATCACAGACAGCTTTTAAGCCTCAACACTTTTTCTTGTTCAAATACAAATCAAAAGTTTTAGCGGGCACGGCACCTCCTGTAGAAAAAGCGATAATCATAAGCTGAAGTTATTTCTCAATGGAGCCTGCAGATTCGCAAGACTCTTCAAACAGGGGCTGGATGGTACCAGCTGCTACCGTCAACAGCACCTCCCCTCCCGTGCGGGGTGCAGCCTGCGAGCGTGGGCCAGCATAAATGCCGGGCCCTTGTTGGGGTTTATCTTGGAGCATGTCGATATTTTGACACCTTTCATAACAGCCCCCCCCGGCTCCTGTGCGCCTCCGCTTGTCCGTCCCACTCCCGCGTTTCCTCACCTGGACCGTGGCCTCGGGTCTACCTGTGCTCCTGTGTGCCGAGGGCCCTTGGGCCGGGGGGGAATGGCACTCAAAATGTCCGACTCGTCGGGAACACTTCCCTACCGCCGGTGGCGACAGATCGGTGTGGGGGGAATTTAACTGAACTTGAGCCACTTTCCATGTCTCTGCTTTTATAGAGTTTTATTAAAAACGGCCTAAGAAACACATCCTTAAAAAGAGCGGCTAAAGCAGCAGTTTTGCGCTAAATTTCTCAAAGCTGAACGCAAAATAAACATGACCCCACATCCACGATGAGAACATGACCTCTGTGATTTGACTGACAGCTTCCTTCGCATTCAGACAGTTGAACGGAGAGAGGAAGCTGACTCTGACTCTTTATAAGGGTGTGACCTCTAACTAGATTAAGGTACAGCTGAGCTGTAGGTAGCTTAGTGGTTAAAGATGTGGTACCGGCAACCTGGGGGTTGCTGGGCCAGTTCTTGGGAGTAATCCTACATTTTTCCTGAGATCTTCCACTAAGATATCCGGCTGTATAAATGAGTAGAAAGATTTAATCCTTTGGAATAAAAATGTCAGCTAAGCCACTTAATGTAATTATGCTGGCTTAAAATGGACTGTCAACTGGGGTGATGTTTTTATACGTATAACCCATAAATTGCTTTGGGTAAATGGTCTCCTAAATTAATAAATACAGTGGATGAGGTGCAATGAATGGAGTTTCCACCCTTAGGTGACTGTAAGGGGAGGTCATGCTGTATACGTCCCTACGTGGCGTAAACCAGACTGAATTATTCTCTCCATTAGCACAAGGCAGGAGCGACAGCTGATTGATCTACTTTTAGCAAGGCAATTGGTCTAATCCTTTAAGTTCTAACACTGCTGCTGTGCGTGGGAGATGTAATCTAGCACACGCAGTTGAGTAGCAGCTGGGGCTAATTCTTACGGCAGTGCAGGCGGCTAGACACAAATCAGCAGTTAAAGAACGTCAAGACGCTCTGTTGCCATTGGCGATAGCGTGACAACGTTGTGAAGACCAGTTATGCAGCTGAGCAATCAAAATTACGTTTCTAAACGTATTTTTTATATGCAGTATCAGCCAAAGACTTGAATACTCTTGCAGCAATCTGGGTTCTTAAAAATCGATGTAACATCAGATGTGTTTTTGTAAATGTTTGAAAATGAATACACGTTACAATGCACAAAAAAAAACATAAGGCGTATTACAGCAGTGTTCGAGAAGACTTTAAATGATCTCTGAATTATGGCCACAGTGTTGCTTGATAAAAACCACACATACACATGGCACCCAGTCAACAAGTCACAGCAGGAAATCATCTAAAATGTCTTCCGAGCTCATCTGCATCAGTGCTGCAGGGCGCTATAGTGAGTCGCTTTTCTTTGACTCCTCCGTCCCAAGCAAGTTTTTCTGGATTAGGGCTGGGGACTGGGCAACTCAGTTTATTTGTTTGAGCTGTCCACAGACTATCTTCTCCGTGCTTGACGGTGGAACCCACACATGCCCTCACCCCATCTGGGCCTTGGATAGACGTATCCAATTTTGACACATTAGTCCATAAGCCTGGAGGCCAAAATTGTAAATCAAGAACTGTGTATAGGACAAAGCACAGAAAAATCACGGTTTTCCACATGTGTACAAAAATTGTTGACTGGTACTCTATGTTTGTGGGGGTAAATTCTAGTAATAATGTAGATGATCCTATCTCCATGTGAGAAGGCTCACTGCAGATGATTCTTGTGTGTGCTCCCTTGATGATGGACCAAGCTGACAATCTACATCCACATTGCAGACTCCCTGTCACTCTTCAAGAAACGCCTCGAGACTCATCTCTTCTGGAATACCTCTAACCCGTCTAATGACTGTCACGGACTTCCCCTTCAAGTTCTTAACTTTGATGTTTTTTTTGTGCTGATCTACTAAGGCTTTCTAAGTGTAAATACCTTCCGGTAGGACACATGCTGTATATTTCTTAGTCCAGCGCTAAGCTGCACTTGGTTGCTGGTCCCTCATTTGAAGCTCAGCCTTGTGCCCCTTATATTTCAGGAGGCCCCTTTAAATGCGGTATGCTTATGTTGTATTTGCCTCACTTGTATGTCGCTTTGGACAAAGACGTCTGCTAAGTGAATGAACAGCAAAAATGTAAAACGTAAACGATGCACTGAAGCATAATGTTCTGACACGAGGCAACCTTACGTAAGACAAATTGTGACACTTAATTGTTAAGTTAATCACAAAATTGACTTGCCAATTGCCCCCTCTGAATATTTCTTGAAAAGGACGACATCAGGAGATGTGGACCCAAAACGCCTCAGCCAGTACGTCACAAGCAAAATCTGGAGCGCTTACGATATCTTGAGAGGAAATCACATTTTTATTTTGCAGCAATGAGTAATGTCCCAATCATGGACAATGATATCTCCTCACAAAAATAACATACACAGAGTGAGCTGAGAATAATGAACATATTGATTTTATGCAAAGGAAACCTTGCTGAGATTATTACCTTTGTATGATCAGAAACAGGCCCAAGCTGCCAAGCTCATTCAGCTACCTTTGCAGCCAGACCAAACGCCTTACAGGCAGGTTGACAGGAGAACCTCTCCTGGACAATCGTGATGGAGGTGCCTGCTGTGGACTCTGTGGTTCACCCCCACCCATTCGACGATGATAGAAATACCATCGACAGTAATTTCCTCCAGAGCCTCCAATATCATGATGCTTTTTGGACGCTTCCATCAAAGGAGACTTCACAAGTCTGGACTGTAACACCGAGAAAGAGCTGGGAGGTGCTCAGAGCCTCAGGGACGTACACATCACAGGGACGTGCCAGACAACATGCATCGGAGAAGGAATCGAGGCACTCGGCGAGCCGCCTTCCCAGCTCTCACGTCAAGAAATGGAAGTGAGGTCAGAGGAATGTGAGGTCATATTAATAAAAAAAAAACATGAATTTGATCCCAGCACCTGGTGATGGCCGAGAATCCATCACAGGGAGAAATGGACTCCGCACATTTACACTGAAATATTACTTCCTTGCATGCAGCTGCTTCATTTTCGTTTGCCAGGAAGTTATCATTTAAACAGAGAGAAAGTGCGACTGTCAGACTCCCTGTTAGAAAGAATATCGCTCTTGTTATTTCGGTGAAGGCCTACAGTAGCTGAGGGCCAGAATGGTTGCCTCTGGAAATAGCATTCACATCCCAATCCCTGTGGTGGCTGTCATCTCGGCTCGACGGGGAAACTTAATATTTTAATTAAGTTTTCAATTTGTGAACTGCACACTTAGAACAAAGGTGGCAGGGGTGGGAGGGGGTGTTGCGGTGGGGCGTCAATCAGGTCCTTTGAATTCCCAGTAATCAAACAGAGCCATGACCTCATAAAGAGGCCTTGAAGAACCCCAACCGGGATGCTTTCATTCGACCCTCCCCCCCAGATTCAAAACTATGGAGGTTGGTACAGCTCCAAGTAGCTTTTTTTCCGCCTCTGTCTAAAACGTACGGTTTCTCCCCGTTGTCTTTATGAATGGCGCTGTGCAGGCTTGTAACCCCTGGCTTTGTGAAAATCCAGGCAGGACATCTGGGTTTCTTGGCCGCCCCATTCACTCAAGATTTCATACCCATCGATGTTTAAGCACTGTCCGGGCCTGCGGACTGGCTCAGAAGCGAGGCAAAGGCAGTTGAAAATGAAAGACAAATTATCTCTGTCAGCTTGGTCTACTCTTAAATTGGTTAATCAAAATTTTAAAAAGAAAACAATACAAAAAATTTGTGTGCTGAGCATGGTTAATCTCTTAGATTAGCAGGTTGTGCTTAGCCATGTTTTGAGGTGGACACAATACACACAGATAGTAATTCTGGCCAAACGGTGCCTCACACTGGCAGAACTTCACAAAGAAAAACAAGATCTTGGGAAAAGAAACTGGCTGACGTAGAGGAGGAAAAGAGACGTGCATTTCAATGGCTCACTTTGTATGACAGGAGCTGCATGGAGGCAACAGAGCTTCTCAAAAACTAATATCGCTCTAAAAGTTTGCAAAACATTCAAACCTGGCACCAAAAAGTAAAAAATCCACATGTAAAAACAAATCACCTGTCCCTTTCAATTTACCACCCGGGCGTCGTACATTCAAACGTGTCATTACGAACTTCTCGCGGACAAAGGAGAACTCCTGGAAAACAGAGGATAAATACTTTCTTTGGAAGCAACTGCTGTCATATGTTTAGGTTCTGGGTTCTCAAAAATGCCGCGCACATGCATGCGAGCTCCTGGCTCTTCAAATATTTTCCCACTGCAGGCACGGGGAAAAGGAACGATTGTCTCCAGTATCCTTGATTAATGACTCATATCTGGATGAGTCGTCGGCGAGCGGACTGGGGCGACAGCGCTGCGTTTTCTTCGAGGTGATGAATTGTCTGCGCGCGTGTAATTTTAGCTGCGTTCCCGCCGCATCGCCGGAGGACGTCGCCGGTGGCGGCAGGGAGCATGTCCCTTTCAACAGCTCCGGCACACCGGGGCTACTGTTACAGCACACTCAAACGGTCCGGGGCGGGCTCGTTGCCAGACCCCGTCGCTCCGTGTGCTTTGAGCTGGAACAGACCCGCCAGCGGTGTGAGGAATGGGTCATGTCTTTATTTATTTATTTATTTATTTAACCTCAGCAGGACGAGTCAAAACACACCTTATGTGGTTTCTCCATCTCACAGAACAGGTTGAGGACAGCATACCGGGGCATATAGCAGACACCATAAGAAGTTTCAGCTTTATGCTAGCAATAAAAATCACAATTCCCGTCTTCTATTAACCCATCCTTGATTGCATGTTGTAACTGCATCACTTTAGCGTGGATAATTCATATAAAGTAAATGCACACATGAACCTTAATGTTTATGTAAACTGTGGGATTTAGGCTTGTTTCGTTGGTCATTCGCTAAATAGTGTTTGAAGGTGCGACTGGCGGGTTCACTGCATGGTTCCAAGTTAAGTCAAAAGATAAAGATCACATAAATAAGACTGGCGGTATTATGCACACACTGGGATTCGTCTGTACGAGTATCTAACCGTTTCTAACGTATTTCTCCTTGAATTTTTACACGTTTTACGGTGTGGAACGACAGTCGTCGTTAAGGCTCATCTGCGCCATCTACCGGTCACCGTTATTAATTACACACGTTATAAAAAAACGCTGTATCCCGCTTCTGCGCTTCAAAACAAACCATTAAAAACGACTCGCTGTCAGGGCAGTTCTGCATCGACGGCACTTTACAGCCGTTTGGAATTATGACAGATGCGTGTCGTAACGCCGGCTTTAAGCATGCATCATCCCTGACAGGTAAAAACCTCAGGTGTGCAGTTCCACCCCCCTAATGCAGACAGCCCGCTTCCCGTTTCGGTGCTCCGTACGCGGGCAGTCCTGCCAACCGCTCCTGGCAGGGCGATTCGGGCTCCTAGTTAAAACTAACATCCTCGGCTCAGTTAAGGAGCAGGAACCCGGGTTTCCCCCGCTGCAGGGCTGAACTGTTGACAGACACCCTGCGATTTTTTAAAATAACAGCTACAACTGCATCCGCTCAATGTTTACGCTGAAATATCCGTAGAAGAAACATCGTAAAACTGCACAAAGACCCGTTTCAGCTCGGATGGAAGGTATTTCTAATTTTACTTCTATCCATTGACCTAATTGATTGGTTTTTACACGTAGTCTTCTTATGGGATGGATTTGCCTTCATAAATATGCTTACAATAGAGACATTTTTTAACATTTACTCATATTTGGACAAAATCGATTAAACGTTTCACAGTTTTTTTTTAATTATTATTATTATTATGATGATGATTTTTCGGGAGAGCGTTGGTCTTGCCAAGGCTGCAGCATGCTTTTCACCACCGCTAGCAGGAAAGTCCGTGTCATCTCAATACATATTTAAATGTGCATTGCATATACCACCGGTCAAGCCTTTGGCATTGTGCTGAACGTACATTTAAGGGTCGCTGTTAAATTTAGTATGCACTCTGAGTATATTGTGTATTTTTAGTTTACTGAGGAGGAAACAAGTGACTCCTTGCAAAGAACCAAATCTTACGTGTAGCTGTAAAACTTCAGATACGTGCAGTTTGTTTTAAAAAACAGTCATACACTAAGCACCAAGGGATGGACTAACAATACAACTCCCTAAGTGTCACACCAACAATTCACTAAAACAATTAAATAGCTACACCAAATTAATAACAGGTGCAGACATCCGTCCCCAGCAAACCCCAGTAAAACAGCCAGCTGGAAATAATACATTGATATTAAACATGATAGTAAAATAATTCATTCATCTTCCAGCTGCACATCCTGGATAGGCCTGCCAGGAAAAGAGTCATTTGTTTTTTTATGTTAACATTTTAATTCTAACCATGATTTACAGTCTAGGCAATGAATAACAGCCTGAAGAAAGATATAATATTCTTTTTTCTACTTTAACGATGCTAACCATGGACTGTTTACTGATAATCAAGGTTAAGGAACCTGACACGTGACCTGTGATAGTGAAGGGTCAAATCCCACCATAGCCTTTGCCATAATACCCACAAATCAAGATGCTCGACCTCACCGTCTTCAGTAGCTGTTCAGCTAAAGTCGTTGCATGAAACAAGATCCAGTTACGTTAACTGCTTTGATCAATTTTTGGCAATTAAAGTGATCGACTCCTGTATGGTGGCTGAATGTTAATCCCGCTACGAATGAGGTCCCTGTGCGGGCTCATGGATCATAAGGCCTTTTGTTTATTATCATCATGACACAATGTGCTGGGATCTCGAAGGGTCTTCCAGTGCCAATAATGCTGTAGACAGGTGCATCATGGGAACTCACGTTGTATGAATTCCGCAGAAAGTCAAATGTTATCCACCTCACAATATTTTTTTGACTGTCTCAGAGACCAGTCTTATTGATGAGATCCACACAGCTTACAGTTTTGCAGTTTATGCAGATTTGAAGCTGAATGCATTGGCTGAAGTCAACGAGGTTATGTGTCTTACTCAAGGGTTACAACAAGCACTGTCATTTCATGGGCCTGGACCTGGTACATGTACACATGGGGACTGTGATAAAGTCAGGGTTGTTGTCTTGGGGTCCCCCAAGTTTCAAAGCCCTTCTCACTGGTAACTCCTTTTGCCTTGAGTTTCCCTTGTTGTCATGCTTATTGTGCATTTGTTTTATTTTGAATATAATGGGTTCATCTGCATAACCGTTAACAAAGCTGTTTCCAGTTGGAACCGTTTTCCATCCAGCCACACCCTGACTAATCAGGCAACCACAGCATAATTGCTGGACCGGGAAAACAGGCGCGATGCCGGATCTTTCCCTGCGTTCTGCCATCGAGTGAGGAAAAAAAAATTCAAGGAGGAGTGTGGATTTCACAATGCTCGGGACGACTTGGATAAAAGCTTAGCGCTTTACCCCTGGGTGATGTCGGCATGAACTGGTGCATGTCAGTTCATTATGACTACATTAAATTGGAATCCCCTGCAAGATAGCCCTCTGGCCGTGGGGGGGGGGGGGCTTCAGACACGGTGCCAAGTGTGACTTTTTAATTAGAGTGCAGCTTTCCTCCTGAGACAGTCCCGTCGGCAAGTCGGCTACCGTGTGCAATTAGCGTTCGACGTGTTCGTGAAACATTCGACTCCGCGTGACTCATGGCGTGAACGATCAGTCGGCCGAGCAAAAAAAAAAAAAAATAGAAAGGTTAGCTGTTCGTGACCACACATGGTCTTTGAAGAAGCTGAGGTAAACATGGGGGCCTGACACTTGACACCTCGCACACACGTAGGAGAATCTTCTGGACCAAAATGTCGTGCTGCTGTTAATTATTTCATTACCCAAATGTATTCCCTGCTCCCACAAAAAAGGGACACAATTACCACATACCGCTGCCCCTGAGATAAATGGCACTGAGGTCTACATGAAAGGCTCAATGTGATAATTGACTTCTCTTGAGTTGCCTTGGGGGGTGGAGGGTGTAAGTCCTCTCCTGGAGCGGCGATGACGGGCTGGGTGTGAATGGTGCCTTTGTACATTACCGGTGGCCGGAGTCACACCAAGGGAGCATGTGGGGGCAGACACCCACGCCGAACAACGGTGCAAAACAAACACACCAGCCCCGCTGGAACCTCATTCCGGCCCCTGACGCATTTCAGGCACGGAGGCCATTGTGTTTATGCTAGAGGTCTGCCCTGCAACTCGAGGGACAAAGGCCTTATTTTTTACCAGCCCGATCTTGTTCTTTGGCTTCCCCAAAAAGAGAAAAATCCTGAGATTAGCTGGACAGAAATTACCAGCATCAAAAATCCTCAACATAACCGAGTCACAGAAAATCTTCATGCCACCAGCTGCTCCACCTACCTTTAACGCAGAACATTGTGGCACCGAGGAGCTCATGACATGAAAACACAGAACAATTTAGGTCCAGATCTCTTCAGGATCATTAAAGTTCAGTAGGGTCTACTCATTCTGAAACCATGAACCTTTTTCCAGGAGTAATGACAGGGAATTGGCAGAGTGACTCGCGGGTTTGACGCCAGCCAAGTTCAAATGAAAGCGGTCAGACATCTGAAGATTCCCGCACGTTTTCGTAATCACATGCAGAAATCTGAGTTTCAGATTTTGGGTTGTGTAGGTGACGGATGAACAATAGGTGGATTTGATCTGAACCCTTTAAACTGGGATCGTACAGGATGGTGTTACAGTGATGGCCGTACTGATGAACTCAGCAGTTCCACAGATTGTGGGACTTGTGCTCCATTTCCTTGTTTTTAATGGTGAGTACAGTGATATTTCTTGGTACAACCACAGGATCCCCAGCATTGTTGAAAGGGTGACAGTTTTGGTTAAAAAAGGTGCATTCAGCATTTAAAAAGACTCTTGAAGGACTCTTACTTCTAGATGAATGATTCCTGTCTGTAACCCTTATAGCCGAATCTCTCCCAGCGATCTTTTCAGCATCCGCGGTGGGTGACTAGACGTGTCAGATTTTCTCGCTTAGCGGCTTTTACAAGGATGGGTGTAAACTGTAAACTTGTCAGCTCTGAAGGTACATCAGTGATTTTATGCTTTGTGTAGCCACGTCGGAAAGCCCATACAAGGTCATTCGCAGCAAGCCTACTAACAAAATGTCGATTCAAACGCAGGTTGTTGATGAGCACATTATGTTTTTGTATTATATATTAAAATATTTACTTCTTATATGCACACATCTGAACCCTCGGGGAACACACTCTTCTGATTCACGAGGAAGCTGTGAGATCACTTTCTGCATATACGGGTATGACTACGTCTGACTCAAATGACTTTACCAATCGACCCAAGACTCTGGTAAGTGCTTTAAATGCCATTAAAATGTTTTTTAGTTTTATGATACCGTCCTGGCTGGCCCTCAGTCTCCACGAATGGTCTGACCTCCATGCAAACCAGCGCAGACACCTGCAAACAAACTTCAAGAAACCCGCAAGAACTCTCCTTTCTGCCTGATGTCCGGTTCTTCCCTCGCCTGAACTGTGCTAAGACACCCCCCCACCCCCTACCCCCCGCCAACTGTTATTTATCAGTGCACAGCACAGAGATTGAGCCCGGCTCGTAACTTCGCCACGGCAGCGATACCGTGAGCAAATAGCCATAAAAGGTGAACAAGGTTCCTTTTGAGGCAACAATGTACCATTATTGGTACCGGCTAATTGAAAACACCTGGGCACATCTGCAAAAGAACAGCAGCTCAAATACAGACCAGATGGGTTTCGAATTCCAAAAGTATAGAACGAATTATTTAGGGAGGGGAGGTTTGAGAGTCTCTCCGAGCTAATAGTGTCTGTCTTCACTGTGGATCTTACGTTCTCAGCTGCCCTATTGAAAATTATGTTACATTACACATAATATTGGGGACTGCAGTGGCTCGCAGGGTAGCTGTGTTGGGGGTTCAAATCCTGCCTACACTCTGTGTGTGTGGGGCTTGAGTATCTTCCCCATGTCTTACAGGTTTCCTCCCATGCATTTAGTTTGACTGGCATCTCTAAATTGGGCATAGTGTATATTCGCGTGGGCATTGAGTGCCATCCCATACAGTGGTACCCCAGCCTCGTGCCTCCCATGACCTTGGCAGAGTAAGTGGATAGAAAATGGATATATAATGGATCTTTGAACAATTAACCGAAAAAGCTTATCACGTTATGAAAGTCAAAAAGAAAAAAAACCTCTGCATTAGTGGATTAGTGCATGTCTGAAATCAGAGAGAGACACACGTTCAGGCTCACAGAGAACATGTAAACCCCACAGGGCAGGAGGGGAATCTCCAACCATGGAGGGGGGAGGCAAGAGTGCTACTCACCACTCCACCATGTCACCTCACCCAGAACGGTAACAGAGAGATTATAAAATATACCGTATCTTTAACTGCTTGATTAGCAGTTAAACGTAAGTGCCTGGAGAATCTCAATGCCAGCCAAGAAGCACTGGGCATCTGATGACCCACATTCTTCTCCTCCTGCTGCAGGTCATGTGGTGCAAATAAAACAATTTATCCTTTGGTATAGGTCAAAATGATTATGTTTTCTAACATGTAGCCAGGTTGGAGCATGATACACAGCACATCATGTTTAAAAAGCAATGCAATATGCAAATTAAAAACAGGTTTTTGTCAAAGATGTAAAGGTATGGCTTTGAGAGAACGGGAATAGAAAATGCAATTGTTAAAGCTGTTCTTAAAGGGGAAACGTTAGATAGCAATAATAAGTCTTAAATATTTATGGAACAGAAATTTATGTGCCACTCGGTGGAAACGGATAACAGAATGCTTCCAGAGAAACCTTGTCATTCTTAGAGTTATATATTTTTTTTTCCATGACAGAGGAGCCACATTCTGTTAGTGTGAAACCCAGCTGGATTCTGACTGGAGGAGGACGGAAATTCAACTTATAAAGCATGCCATATTGATAAACTTCTGACATATTCATTACTCATCTTGACTGGCTGCTGGAAAATAAACTATTCTCTGAAAGATACGTGGTTGAAGATGCTTAAATTATAAAATCGAGTTTAATTACCAATCAGTAGGAAATTTGCCCCCATGCTGACTTCAAAGTGACCAGAAAATGACTAATTAAGGGGTAGAGGATGAGGTGGGCTTGGTGACAGTTATTTTGGTCACTTGGATGACTGCCATGGCTGCGTAGAGATGAGGCTGGAACTCATATACTCCTATTTAGCGAGTCTGGATGACAGCCTCAGGGTTTGGGGATGAAATGGAAGAATATGACAACCAGGTGGGCGGGCATTTGTAAGCATACCACCATCATCTTCACCCTGCCTGGCTGCGTTGTCCCCATGGCCTCGCGGCTGTCTGCGGGAACCAAACCACTGGTGGTTGTGGGTGGTTGGTAAATCTTCCCCTCTCCCCAACCCTGGACAGAGTGGAGCCTGCTGTGGGTGCGGTGGGTGTTTGTGGGGGGGGAGATGAGGTCACTCCTTGGACGAGGCACACCCTGTATCAGGGCAGACTTAGGGAGGGACCTGAGGAGGGCAAGGGAGGACAGGCTGGACAAAGCCATCCAGGGGGGCAAGCTTAATCTCTGGAGGGTGAGGGAGAATTTGGGATGAATGGATGGATGGATGAGTAAGAGAGGAGTATTCAAGGAGACCGGGACTGTGGCCTGGACCTCATTCAGGTTCCTTCTGAATATGCAGAAGGATGGAGGAAAGCGAGAGGTGGTGTAGGAGAAAGACCCCCAGAAAGCACAGTCCACATGGAACAAGTCAGGTTTGGGTCAGTGGGGGTTTGTGGGGGGAAGCTTGTATCCAGTGGTTAACTTCATGAGGTGTGAGTTTGCGTTCTACGGTGAGGTACATCACCTTGGTGAGACTCCAGAACAACACAGTACAGGACTCCTTTTCAGAGTAAGCCCCCCCCACCCCCCCCCCCCCCCCCCCCTCGCCACCCTCCCCCCCCCCCCCGCCCTGACTCACCCTCCGACGTACACAGTTCCTTCCCATCACAGTCTG
>JAACJT020000035.1:2970739-2986059 GCA_009936485.2 Gymnarchus niloticus
GTGTGTGTGTGTGTGTGTGTGTGTGTGTGTGTGTGTGTGTGTGTGTGTGTGTGTGTGTGTGTGTGTGTGTGGTTGTCCTGCTTGCCCAGGTCCACTACTGCCCCAAGGTCATTCCCCAGACCAGAATCTATCCTAAGTGTTTTGTTTGTGTGGCTTCCAGTCAGATATGCATTTCTAAAGGCTACTGCAGTCCTGTATCCACCTGAATTTCCCAGACTGGAGACAAGGTAACTGTAACATGACGACATCTGGCAAGGCGATACTCGTTCTTTGAAGGCTAATGGAACGTGCGGTTGCTCGCCAGGATCCCTGTGGAGCGTCTTTGATGGGTACTCCATTTTCCAGCTGATGTGAAATCATTTTGCATTTGCAGAAGCCCAGTTAAGTGAATATCAAGAGATTACCTGCTGTCTGGGTCACGAGATTCATTGTAGCTGTCAGCCTTGTTTTGTTTAGGGATGTCAATGTAAATAATTCAGGTAAACATTTTTTTTAAAATTGGGGTTCTATGATCGGTTAATTATTCTTGGCTTCACATTCTTCTACAAGAAGGCCATCTGTAGAAGGTCAGATGACCAGTGGGGTGTGTGGTGAAGGATTAGTCAGTGTGCAGGGCTGGTCGTGGTACTGCTTTTTGGTAGAGTTGAAAGAAAAAGGTGAGTCTTCTAGATGTAGTATGAGTCAAACACATTTAGCTGGGCACGAGTAGTCTTTCAAAATGACGACGAAACCCCACACCCACCGTACCGAGCTCCCTCTCAGCGCTGCCACCCGTTTCCCTTACATGAACGATCTCAGATATCGATCAGTGGAACAAGGTGATCGAGCAGCTGGGGACACCGTCTCAGGATTTTCTGATGAAGCTCAACCAGTCGGTCCGCACGTACGTGGAGAACAGGCCGCGGTACGCTGGCTACAGCTTCGAGAAGCTGTTCCCCGACGTACTCTTCCCTGCCGACTCGGAGCACAACAAGCTGAAGGGTACGTCCGTTGATGTTCGAGGTTTCCGCTAAATTCCCGCCCGGAAATGGTCATCGCTATGGAGATGGGGCCGGTGGTCCTCTCTTAAGGTGTAGGGTTCACACGGGCCTCGTTTTATTGATCTGTGGTTTGCCTGCTTGGCTGTAACGAGGCCCTCCTTGGTGTTCGATGACCTGAAACCCAAACCGGTCTTGGTTTGCAGCGAGCCAGGCCAGGGACCTGCTGTCAAAGATGTTGGTGATAGACGCGTCCAAGCGCATCTCGGTGGACGAGGCCCTCCAACACCCTTACATTAACGTCTGGTACGACCCAGCAGAGGTGGAAGCGGTG
The DNA here is from genome assembly GCA_009936485.2 of Gymnarchus niloticus. Lineage (NCBI taxonomy): Eukaryota > Metazoa > Chordata > Actinopteri > Osteoglossiformes > Gymnarchidae > Gymnarchus > Gymnarchus niloticus. Next base: position 2,972,051 of record JAACJT020000035.1, read on the forward strand.
AGTGACGCATGTCGAGTCTGGGCTTACGCGGCCATCCGGGTCCGTCTAGCATGTGGGCTTTTTATGATGGCCGTAAGAGGTCATGGACTCCCAGAGCCAAGAAGGTGGTGTGTGTGTGTGTGTGTGTGTGTGTGTGTGTGTGTAAATTCTGCTACTTTGAGGTTTTGACAAATTGTCCACACATGGAAAATAACTAACATTGAGAACCTTTCGAATATTTTGTTTTGGCGAACTGTGGTTAGGAATTGTTCACTGGGTTAATGTGGGGAAATTCTTAATCCCTCAAAGACAGGAATGGCGTGCAGGTCTGCATGTGTCAGCGTGTAGAAGGTAACATGCTGAATCTTCAATCGATGTTACTTTGACCGCTGTGTCAGTGCTCCCAGTCTGTCGGCCACCTTGCCTGACCACGGGTGCCCTGGCCGTGAAAGCCCTTTGGCCGTTGGATATTTGGAAGGGCCAAGCCCCACGCTGGCATCCCGATCTGGCCATTACGCCATCCAGCTCGACTGTAAACACTAAGAGCCAGTCTCACTGGAGGTGTCTGTGCCCTTCTCTTCGCGGCTATCCACTGTCACTCATCTCACCGTCGGCTGCTCGTTCTGATCGATCTCGTACGCTCCGTTACCTGAAGGTGGTGTCTAACCTGCTTTTGGCTCGTCTCCTTCGCAGCCCCCGCCACTCATCAGTGACCAGCAGCTGGAAGAGCGGGAACATACCGTGGAGGAGTGGAAGGGTAACGTTTCGGTTACGTGGAAAGGGGAACCCCACAGTTAGTCAGTCTAACGCTGTTCACCTTTAATTCTCCGGTATAGCTGTCTGACAAGTGAAGATTTACTCTGTGCTGTCAATGAGCGAAATCAGTCCGTGATCAACTGCCTGTGACTCCACCCACTGTTGGTGTTAAAGGCATATTCCCCATTACTAGTAATTAAGAAATTTACTTGGTTTGCAGGCCTTCCTTTGAGCTAAAGAGAAGTAAAGGTGCATTAGTGCTGTGGTGCTGATACCTCGGCTGTGTCTGTATGAGTTTGCTTTGTAAGATCATTACTTATCCCCCCCCCCCCTCTCCTGACTACTCCTGAAAATCAGAGCTGATCTACAAGGAGGTCCTGGCCTGGGAGGAGAGGACAAAAAATGGGGTGATCCGTGGACAACCTGCCTCTTTAGGTTAGTTAAAACAGTAATTGTTAGTGCTAGTCATCATTCTCAAAATGCATTTCCTTCATTTGTAGTTTTAGTGTGTCTGTGTCTGTGTGTGTGTGTTTTAAGTGTCCTGTAGGGGGCAGCAGCCGGTCTAAAAGTTTGGATTCGTGTGTAAATTTCCAGTGGCTCAGCATGTTTTTCTTCGCGAGGCCTGGCTCACACCGTTCAACTCAGCCACCTTCAGTACTTTTGCGAGTGTGATGTTGCAGGAATTCCATTGGGGGCAGGTTGGGGCTGCGTTTATGGGTCTGAAAGGTGTTGCTGGTATCTCTCGGCTTATATAATAACCAAGGCAGCCTTTTTCTATGGAGAAAATCACCATACTGGACCCCACTAAGTGGTACCACATTTTGACCACTGTGTGGTGCTATTTACATTACATGCATGGCTCAGTTACAGTATAACCTTAAAAATCATCTAAACTAGCTGTGACCAAGGTTGGTTCTGTTAATAGCTAATTTGTCCGAGGCCAGGGGCCCCCCTGCTGTGGTACATTTTTGATTTAATTCTGTCTTTCTCATAGCACAGGTGCCGCAGTGATCAACGGCTCCCAGCCACCGTCTTCATCGTCCTCGTCCTCCTCCGCCAATGACGTGTCCTCCATGTCCACCGAGCCCACCCTGGCCTCTGACACAGACAGCAGCTTGGACGGTTCTGCGGGAGCCCTGGGCTGCTGCAGGTGACTATCAAGCTGCATGACCAACGCAGTCTGCCGCGTGGCAGAGTCCAGGCCGGTTTGAAAACAGAAATGCTACAGCTTCATTCACTTTAACAATTTTCTTTTTTCTTTCCTTTTCCAAGAATGTCCGTTGTATTTTATTTCGCGGTTATTTTTAAAAGCTGTAAATTATTCAGGCAAATTGTTTTTAAACACGTTTTTTGTGGAAATATTCCGAGAAAGTTGTGATTTTGAACACTAAGTTATCTACAGAAAATAAGGATTTTAAGTACGCCTTTTTTTTCTTTTTTTTTTTTTTTTTTAAAATGCAGCAGCTGTACCATTTTGACATGTTAAAAAATGATTAAGATAATTTGTAAAGATTTTATGGTAAATATATTTTTTGAAATTTCCGTTCGTGCGCCACCTTTTGTCATATTTGAAGTAAACATTTCACTTTGTCGGCATTTTTCCCATTTCATGCTTGAAATGGTTTTATCTCCATTTATCAGAGTTTGCTTTGTTAAATTTATCCATTCTGTAGATATTTGGATTATACAGTAATACGCAACTTTTCCGTTACCGTTTCCTTCAGCGATTAAGACACCTTTAAAAAAAAAAAAAAAAAAAAAAAGCGACGTTTTTGTGTGTCTTAAAGTATTTAGATATGGTTTGATTCTGCAGGAATCTGCAGCTCCTCAGGCGATTTAGATGCTCAATTCCTAGTTGTTTGCTCTTTGGTGGCCGACACAGTTTTTGACGGGAGTCTCCAAGCCAAAGGAGGGGAGCACCCCCACCCCGCGGCACTTACTTTGTCCTTCAGGGGATCTGTAGCCCGTCGGGGAAGGAAGGTACCTCCAGGAGGTGCTGCATGGACCGTTTTGCTGCCGCACCGCAGAGCGGAGAAGACACAGATGTCCTGCGCCCGGGTGGGGCAGCGGCATTCAAGGGCGTGTGTCACTTTTAATCCCCGGTTATGATTTGTGATCTTTAGCTTGCAGTATGTTTACATGGTGCATAATGTAAATACTTGTTTGCACTCTAAATTTTATTTGAGCATCGCCGAATAGGTAAAACCCACAAGTCCTACTATAGCCAGACTGAAGTCACAGTAACGTATGCAATAAAGGCATTCTTTTTTTTTTTTTTTGATTTGCAAATGGAAAAGTGCCTGCAGTTGTGGATGCATTCCTGGAGTACTCAAAAATGCGGAATTGATTTCCTACTTACATGGTTTTTGTGACGAGTACTAGTATTTGTACTGTTTAAATCGCATTCAAGGTGGCCCGTATCAGAAATGGAGAATCTATTTTTCTAGTTGACGAGAAAGGAAAGGAAGTTGGCTTCGGAAAGTTCTAACACGCAAGTTTCTTTTGAATACGCTAAGGGTGGCTTTACCTGGGTTTTTCATCAAAGTTGAATGTGTTCTATAATAGCTCATAGGTCTGTATGCTTTTCTGCTTGAGGTTGAAATCGTCATAAACTCAGAGCCTAAGGTGAAGAACGTAGCGTTCAGGTCATGTTAGGGGGAATGTCTTTTTTTTTTTTTTTTTCCTCTGTAACCGGGTTGTTTAAGGGTTAGCTGAGCCGTTGCGAACCGTTACGGGGACGTTGCGACCGGAGGGAGGGAGCGTGCCGAAACCGAGACGCCTGCTGTGACATCGTGTGGCCACACGGGGGCGTCCTCTGCTCACAACTCGGCGAGGCGGCACCTTTTCCCTTTGTCCTCTTTTTGTTGGAAGTGCTCTTAAATTCTCTGGCTCTGCCGTCCCTTCGGCAGAAGACGCGATTTCATGTTTTAGGACACACTCGCTTTTAAACACCACACTCTCAAAACACATAATACTCACAAACAAACCTAGGCTTTGATGAACTACCTCACACTAAATTTGTATGAGATCTTGGATAGACACCCACAGGATTAGGTATATAAAACAATGTGAATAATGATTTTCATTTTATTTATTTATTTCGAAGTGTAATATTGTCAATGTTAGAAGACTTCTAGTATTGTATGTAATGTAAACAACTTCACCTAGAAGTAAGAACTGTTTTTTTTTGTTTTTCTCTTTCCTTTACAGTTCATGTGCAATACCTTTTTCAAATTGTGCAAAATAAGTGGTGGATGTGGCCATGTAGATGTTTGTTTCTGAGGGTAGAGAATGTTTGGTACTGTCAATACAGTTTTTTTTTTTTTTTTTTTTCTCCTGTAAATTAGATGTATCTGTGACATGGTGCAGTCATAATGTGATATTATAATATAACAGCCTTCCACCCTTGTCTTCAAGGTCAGCAGCCAAAAGGCAAAGGGTAACTATAACGTGAGGTCATTGTTTGTTTGATGGCGAGGCCAGATGAATTTTCAGAATAAATATAAATGAACCATCACCCGAAACAAATTCAGAAATATTTGTGGTGCTGGTTTGTAATGTTTGCTTGTGTAGTCAGCTGAGCAGGTTCTGTCTGGAGGTCTCCCCGATCTGGTCACGCCCGCCCCAGGCTGTGAAAACAAGCGATGGAGATCCAGTCTGATCCAATAATGGCGACTTCAAGATGCGCTGCAAGTAAACTGCTGAATTCAGAGCAAGCCTCGTGTCTTTTCCTGACACGGTTGGCCATCATCGTCATGACGGCAGTGGGGGAGTGGCTATGCAAACCACGGTGTGGATGTAGCAGGTAATAGAATGCAACACAGCTCCTGGGCAGACACAACTGAATTCTTCAGCGAGGCACGCTAGAATATTCAGTCCAGCTCAAATATACCTCATCTAAGAAAACTGTCAACAGGGTCATAAAACTCCTGAGTAATGGGATTTATTATGAGACGGAACCATAATTCTAAAAGCAGTGACCGCCAGACGAACGCCACACTTCAGAATTCGAGCTTTCAGTCCGAAAAAGGAAAATCAAGGGCTAACAGCCTGTGACATTTGATCCCTCTTGTGCGATTCTGGCCTCCTTGCATTACGCTGCAACCCAGAGTTTCGGATGTCGGCACCACGTCCTGCACTAGATACCTGATATTAATCGATGTTGAAAATGACATCTTCCTTTCCCAGCCATAGCAGGAATCGGAACATAAGGACAGTTTGACAAGAATGGCATAACCGCCGACACACTTTATCGTTTCGGGCTCTAAGACAAAAACGAAAAAAAAAAAATACTGCATGAAACAAAAGCTCTCAAAGTATGATAAGCATGTCGGTCGTTCCTGCTGTTAATCAAGAGTAAAAAGTTATCTGTGCATTGTTACATTTGCATTTGAGTGATATGTAGAATTAAATGAGGCTGTTTCCACATTAAATAATGGGAAATCGTTTAAAAACTTATAGCAAAATAACATTTCTGCAGACAAAATAATCGGTCTGGGTAAAAAAAAAAAAAAAAAAAAAAAAAAAAAACCCCCTCGCTCAATCTTAATGTGTTGCAGTTACCAAAATAACAGCGATTATACAATCTTGCTTTAAGGTATTGTTGGTTTTTCAAGTTGACCTGGAAGGTATTGAAAAATGTGTTCCACGTTGTACATAGACAGAAAATTGAATAGTTTATATGTAACATATTCAGACATATTAAAAATAAAACTCCCTATGATAAATTAACAGACATTATTGACATTTTTATATTGTTCATAATGGTTTGCCCATCGGGCATCTCATCCTGAAAACAACGGCACTGAGTAGCTGTTAAAAAGTCAGATTTCAGTTTGGAAGAAAAGCAGCCGCCTGCATGCTGGACACTGTGGAGGTACGCTCAGGGCCAAGCAGTTTTTTTTATGATGTTTAAAGCACACGTCACAGTTGGCCTGTGTCACATGGCTGATATCCGGTTCCAGCCGGTTTGTACCGGAAAGGTCTTGCTTTGGTATGGCTTGTGCGTAGGCAGTAGGATGGGGGCTGGGGAAGATAACCGTGTCGGACGATTTCCAGGGATCCGATAGAGATCCCCAGGCTCCCTGTGGTGTGTGGGAGGAGAGCACCCTCCCCGGCCTGCTTCCCAAAGGTCAGATGTCGCTGGTCCGCACCCCGCTAGCCGACTCGCCCAGTGTGGAGAAGAAGCCCTCCATCTCACGCTCTAGAAGCTGGTTTCGTGTCTCGGCATCCTGCCTGGCCCGCTCGGAGTTCCGCAGCTTGATCTCCAGCAGCCTCTGCTTCCGCCTCTCCAGGTCCATCTCCCGCCCCAGGTGCTCTACCTGGGAGCGCAGCATGGTGCTGGAGTCCTCCAACCTGTAGAGGGCATACCACACACCTCCAAATACTTAGCTCTCACCTATTCTCTCATATGAGATTTCTTTTGGTGACAGGTCACACCACCTGGACTAGTTACCAAACGACTAAAGAAACAGCTATGACCGATCTGGATTGTGGGGGTACGTGCAAAACTGCACACGGACCGGGGAATGAACCCAGTACCTGGGACAAGTGATACAGTGACAGTCCCCACTGGGCCAACACATAAAATGGTTAAGGCACTGCAGCCAGATTCCCAACGAGGGAGGGTGGGAAAAAAATTATACTTTGAATTGCTTGAGTAAAATACCCAGCTATACAAACCGATAAAAAGCTATAAATAACTTAAACATTACTTAGTGATATTTCATTTCTGTCTGCTAAAGGGACTGTATTGAAGAGAAATGCTCAGCTCTAATGCCATGAGGTCTCATGTGTCTGCCTGAAAGACCTTTCCTGTTAAAGGAAAACAAGATCTGACAGAATAAATGTCAACTAAATAGAAATGGACAGCATTAATCAGGCAATTTACAAGTCACCCTGTACTGGAAAATAACACCTGCAACGTGGGTGTTAATCAAAGATTGGTCCTGTGCTACTGAAGACTGGTATTGAGTGAGCAAGCCATGTAAACTTCAGTAAAGTCAGGCTGAGCAAAGCTTAACTCAGCAAAAGCACCTCATGAAAAATCACATCGGTCTCAGCAGAAGCTCTTGGCATTTGGCTACCTCAATGCTAAATATTTTATCCGTCCATCTTCCATCTGCTTATCCAGCCTGGAGCCTATGCCAGGCAGCAATGGGCACAAGGCAAGGGACACCGTGAATGGCATGCCAGTCCAGCATAGGGTGCTTGGAGGAAACGGGCATACCAGAAGAAACGCCCAAAAAGAATGGGGAGAACATGCAAAGCGCACACAAACAGCGAGGGGGCGGGATTCGTACCTACAACCTTGGAGGTATGAGACAACACTGTGACCTTTCTATAATGTCCAAAATGCTAAAGTTTAACTTCCTAGTAGTAAGTCAACCCCTGGATGATAAGACTCATCAGCGTAGGGCTGACAATAAGTAGGAAACGATCTCACAGCCAGAACCACGGCAGATGCCTCACCTTTTAATCCGGGACTCGTAGGTAATTTTCTGTTTCCTGAGCTCCTCCTGCAGCTCCTCCACCAGGCTGCTGAGGGCCTTCGCCTGGCTTTCAGCATCGATGCCGTTACCCACGCAGGGCGCGTCGCTGACGCAGTTCTCCAAGGCATCACTACCATCTGCCTCTAGGGGGGGCCCACGAGCTGCTGGCCACTCCCCTTTCCCACCATTGACCTCCAAAAGGTCGCTGGAGGACTCCGGCACGGAAACGTCGCTTGACGAGGGTGTGGTGCTGGGCATGCTCAGGCTGGACGCGGTGACGTTGTCATACGTGGACAGCCGCTGTGACAAGCCAGACTCCCTAGCTGGCTCCCCCGAGGAGGTGCGGCGATGGCCCCGCAGGGAGGACAGTCCGCTCATCAGCCAGCTCCCGCTCGAAAGGCCTGACACGTCCCCGGCAGAGCCTCCCAGCTTACCCGACTGGGGCCGTGCCCCCGGGCCACGGAACGAGCCTTTCCAGACAGGCAGAGACTTGGCCTGCTTGCTGGGGCTGACGTCTGCGTCGGGCCCCCTTCCCTGATTTGCCACCCGCAAGTTGGTGCCGGATGTGGTCGTGCCGATGTTGGTGTCCAGCAATGAGGCACTACTTCCTGGGTCCTCCAGGCCAGAATAGGAGCCACAGTCCTCAGTGCAGCCTCCCTGGGGTCCCTCCTCCGAGATCCAGCCCACCGTACCACGTGTGCACTGGGTCCTCATTTCTGGCCCAGCTGGCAGCGGCTCCTCTGGGGCCGCGCCCGAGTAGAGCCGTACGTGCTCGCTGATCAGCACGGTCATGAGGTGTTGCACCAAGGAGGTTCCTGTACAGAGACATGGAGTCTCTATATTCACACACTGTATTACATTTACAAGTACACTTACTGTCGGACATCAAGGAAACTAACAAAGTGACTACTGGGATGGACAGACATGTCCCCGGTCCCCCAAGTGGGTTTAAACGCTCACACACCTTCCATAATAGCTACTGGGTCTTCCATTTTAGGCCGCAAGATGTTTGGCCCAAACACCGTGGCTAAGTTCTGAACACTCATTTTGTTTTCGTTTGAATGGGACTGAACTTCATCGAGGAACCTGAAAAAGTCAACAGAGTTGAAGTTATGGGTAATAAATTAGCCTGTACCGTCTTCTCGGTTTCATTCTGAGTGGAAACCAGAGTAACCTGTGAACGCATACTGAACGTATGAACCCTAATCATAATCAGATAAACATACATGACACGACTGAGACCAATCCGAACACAGAGGGCCGAGGAGGCGTACCTGCATATGTACTTTAGGAGGTTGTAGTTGGCCGCGGGAAGCATTTTCACCTGCTTCTCCAGTTCCTGGATGCCCTGGGAGATAAATGGTAAGGCTACGTGTCACCATAGAGCCTCCAATAGCATGGAAGTCCCATCTATTTATGTAGATGTGGGTTTATTTAGGCTTGTGCTGTATTCCGTGGGCTTGGAAAACCAGTGAAGCACTTTGTGACCACAGAGGCACATTACGCACTATTGTTAGTTCTTGTCGAGTGTCAGCTCTTCCCTTAGTCTTAGAGAGGCCAAATTTAGCGAAACATCGCACTGACCTGTTTTCACCTCCAATTCGTTCCACTGTGTCCAGAATTAGCAAACATGAGCATTTACAGCGCCCCCCACAGGTCACCCCCAGACACTGCAATAGCCCAAATACTTGACAAGACAGTCAGCAACCGAGCTCATGGTCCAAAGTCTGATTAGAGCGCAGCAGCCAGACAAAAGCAGACCCGTGACCCTCGTCGGAGATTCTTTTCCGAAAGAGACGCGTGACAGTGACTAAACATCATTATTTCTAAATGCCCCTACTCTCCAACCCCTGGGGGGCTCTTTACCCAGTAGTGCCATGCTGCGGTCATTCTGGCATAAGCAAGGTGGCTGAGAAGGGGACATTTTCCCTGTGCAATACCAACCTCCTCGCCATCCTTGGCCAGCAGCTGGGCGCAGGTGAGGAAGTCCTCATACTTGGAATAGGGAATGACAGGTTCTGGAAGCTCCCGCAGGTACAGCTTCAGCAGAGAGGCCACTGTGTGCACATCTGTGTTGCTGTGGGCAGCAGGTCACCGCGAGGTCAGAGCGCCCCCCGTTGACCAGAAATAGAAGGCGGCCAAGCAGACTGGAAAAGAACACCCACTGCCGGTGCCAAAGCCTCATCAGCGAAAATGTCACATGCCCCATGTCGCTGCCCCAGGAGTGTCTCAAAGAGACAGCAGCAGGATTCAAAGGGCAATATCCACAAAGGAATGTCCTCACATCTACCTCATTCATTGCACAAATGAACTGTTTATATATTATAAAGAAAAAAATCCCAAAAATTTGTGACATGACACAAACAGTAGTGGCTGATTCACATGATATCTCCATTTAGAAATGAACTTCCCTTGTAACACGAGACACCTGCGGGCATCCGTACCTGTCAAAAAGCGGCTTGTCTCCACAGTCAAAGGCATCCTGGAGCTCCTTCACCAGGTTGGCCTGCCCGGGCATCCGGAACAGCCCCTCTTCGTCCAGGCCCCGTTCCCTGATGAAATCCACGCACTGCTCCACCAGCAGCGGGGCGAGTCTCTGGCCGAACTTCCGCTCGTACTGCACGGTCTCCTCCAGACGCTGGCCGAATATACCTGGCGAGACAGGTGAACGGCATCACACGGGCAAACCTTCGCGGATTTCGCCGCTGATGATGGATGCGATACCAAACAACCGCGCTTGCCACACAACAAGCATTTGCACCTGCAACTTTTCCTGTCGACGCGACCGGCTGATAGCCCGCATTCGTGTGAAATGATGTTAATTATAATCACTAATAATTAACCCGTGCAGTCATGCAGGTAGCTGTAAAAAAAAAAAAAAGCATATTAACGTCGCAATGCAGGCGGTGTTTAAAATGGAAAAGAAACAGGAGACATTAAGAACTCAGAAGCATCAGGACTATTTGGGATTTGATTTATTTCGTATTATTATTTTACAGCGGTCCCTTTGCGCTCTGGAACTCGCTGCTCCCCAGAGCTCTCCCTATCCTACCCCGGGGACAGCGCGCAGGAGTCCCGGGAAGCCGGGGGACAGGAGCGGCACCGCGGAAGAACCCCGGCGTCGGGGACCAGGCACATGCCAGACAGGTACTGTCCAGCCCCGGGGCGACTCGGCAAATAACTGCGTGACCTCGACATGCCGGCCCGCAATAGACCGTGACTCTGATGGGGTCGCCGTTCTGTTCCCGACGACTCATTATAGTCACCTGCAGTGTTAACGACAGCGTGACAAACGGGAGATTCTGGGAAAAACCCAGCATCGGGTGGCCGGTAGCAAATCAAATGGGGAAAAATTGTGCACACCAATACTTCAGGTCGAAGTCCTTCTTTATCTTATAGTGTGAGTTATAAATCTCCTGGCAGCACCCTTAAAAGACCTCAACCACGCAGCTCGGTCCTCGGTCGCTCTTGGACATTAAGGCTGATTTGTACTGAACCACACGCTCTTCACCCGGGGAGGTGCAGGGTGCATCGCTATAATGTGTGTAATAAAGTAAAATAAATAAATAAATAACGTGATTTCCCGGTGAATCAGTGTGAATCAGCATTATGGAGGTTATTATAATATCCCACCTCTGTTTGACAGCGTCTCGTTTCCGCGCATGTAAAACCGCAGGCGCCTCATTGCGTATCCTCTGGTTTCGCCGAAGAACCAGGCATGTGTCTGTTAACCGTACGTGCAAGTATGAGTTTGCATGCTTTATGAGTGCGGTTAGAGCGCAGCCTGGACCGCGGTTGCTTCACGTTTCACGGTCCCTCTATAAATACCTTCTTTGTAATATAACGCCTTGAAACGCAAATGGCCTCTCACGGTAGTACCGTAAGCTCTGAGAGTTTTTGCAGCTCCTTGTAGGATTCATTAAGAAATGCAGGGCACTTTGATTTTCGATGCAGAGTTTTGTTTTTTTTTTTTTTTTCTGTTTCTGGCAAATTCAAATTCCACTGTCCAGAGTAAGAATCCCAAACCCTAAACTTTATTGTGTAAATAAGATTAGTACAAGTATAATACAAGCTGCATTCTGAGGTACGGATATACATTATGAAACAAAACTTGTAAATTAATTTTTAGTCAGAACTGTTCTTAATTGCTTTGGCATGCAAAACGGCGAGAGAATGGCATGGCATCACTATGGTTACGGCAGAAGTACCATGGACCATATCTACTTCACATTCCACCATCAGTTTTCTCCCTCAGCCCTGACCACCCCCACCCCTCCCAGGACCCCCCTGCCATCTGTACCTCCTCCAAAGGGCGCCCAGATGACCCTCCTTATGGCCTTGACCCAGTCGTCCACTTCATTCTGGGAGGTGGCCATTAGTAGGATAGCTTCATGTCCAACGCCGGCTTTGTCCCTCTCAGCACTCCCTCCTGTGTGTGGAAGAGAGACAGATAATGGCGAGAGTCCATCGAGTGTGGAACAATACAGAGGTCTGGCCTACGCTTTAGCAGATTTCAGCTTTGACCTTTCACCCTCTTATGGTAATCATGTTAATGTTGGTGTCCTTCTTTATAATGCGTACCCCACCCTCTGCGGTTTATGGAGTGACCTCCTGCATGCAGAAACATGGAGTGCATGGAGTGACCACCCTCCGTGGGGTACCCCATGGTCTCGTGCAAGGAGAAGGGGTGACTACCCTCTGTGGGGTACCCTGTGGTCTCGCAGTTCCCTCTGGCACTTTACCTCTTTTGCCGAAATCCGTGCATACTGATCTGTCGTTTTTTTTTCTCGTTGTTTGTTTTGTGTTATTTTTTTGTGGCCATGATATCATGGGAGTCGACAGTGGTGATTTACATTTTGAGGATTATTTTAATAATCCAGACTCACAGATTGTATTGGGTTCGCTGATTTGAAGCTGCAGCCTATAGGAACGTTGTGGATAGATCATCATCCGTTAAGTCATTATCCATACATTGCAGCTCATAGAGCAGGGCATTTGATGCACCCCTGGGAAGACCAGAACTATCGGAGCTGATCCCTGATCGCAGACAACCGGCAGGCAGAGTCAGACCGCGCTGACGGAAATATTTCCTGTCCGCTTACGGGAGCGTGGCGCTCTACCAAGGAATTAGCCCTGGAGACAAAACAGCAGACGGCGGCTCAAAACGACCCTGCCCTGTTTCCTTAGGGACCACGTGCAGCCCGCCCCGTTTGCTTCGTTCACTGGACGCCGGTGCACCCAACACACAGTCTACTGTGAATTGACCCTGCCGGCCCAGATGAACGGGCAATAAACACGGTAACTGAGAATAACCCCGCAGCCAGGAAACACAGATGCCTGGCGTGTATAACTACAGCTGCAGTTCACTTCATTAGCAGAACACATTCTCTAAACAGTACATTTAAACCTTAGCCAGGAATAGAAAGGATGGTCCAGATAAATGACTTTACTGGCTTGGCTAGGATGTGTAATTTGCTTCAGCACCACTAGGGGGCAAAACCATCTTGGTCAATACCAGGGAAACAAAAAAATTCTGTGTCTGGTTTTAGGGCTTGTCTGTCATTTCAGGTTGTCGTGTATAATTTAGGACTTTTTTTTTTTATTTAAAAATCTATGGTCCACTTCATTCAAATACTGAGGATGGAGAGTTCCCAGAATGCACAGAGGTGAGCACGTAGCTCTATTACACTCTTGGGCCTTCACATGTAGGCTCGCAGCCTTGAAATCCCATCAGCCCTTTCCCCTGAGATCACTGGGGCCATGTGAGGACGTGTCTTACATCTTAGTGCCATTCCATTTTGCTTTTTTCCCTCCTCCTCTGACAAAAGGGCAGAGAATGAGGCAGCCTGATGTCTCGTCCCCTGGGATCGCAGTGCCTGTGAGAAGAAGAGGTCTCAGCAGGCTACACCACCCCACGTGGACAAACAGCACACGTCTGAATGTTGCATATCTCCACGTGTTCCAGAAGCAGTTGGGCCGCATCACGAGAGGAATTGTCTAAGCAAACACCATGCAAGCTGAGGGAGATGGGTTGAGGTGCAGACAGCAAGACTCGATGAGTGAGACTCAGTCTGCCCCGGTGATATCACATGCCCAGAAATAATGCCCCATGCTGCCGGCAGCCAGAACGTATCGAGTGTCTGCATCGCCTGAACCGCGTCTCTCTGCACGTCTTCCTGTCTGAGAGGAGTCTGCATTTACACACAGACATCCAATCCAAATATTTTTCCCCTACTCGTCATTAGGCTGCTGTCATTGACTTTGTTATTAGGTTATTATCGACCGGCACGCTTTAATTTTTGTTTAGTGTTTATTCACTTGGTGCATTGTTTTATATGTCGTGTGCTTTGCTCTTCCGTGCTATTGAGAAGCCATTCAGTTCCTCGGAGTCTCAGCGCGGCCTAAGATCGGCAGAGATTACGGCCGAATTTCATTGCACTTTTCCTAGATGCGCCTGTTATCTGACCTGTGTCTCGGTCATGTGCTCGTAAGATTCCCACTGATGAAGGAGCTGGTTCTTGCAGGACCAAAGGCCCACGTACTGCTACTTGGCATTAGTCCCTTTGTCCCGGCCAGCCAAACCTGCCTCGTGACAAAACCCTCTCGATAGGCTGCATCCGGGCGTGGCAGACATGTCGGGGCAAATTTGGTTCCTAAATGCACACTGAAAGAGTGGGGTATGTCACCGCCCCCCCCCCCCCCCCCTCCCGGAATGCACGCCGGCATATCACGCCCCCGCGGAGACGCGACCCCTCCGCTGGAGGATCAAGTCCCTCAACATCC
>JAACJT020000035.1:2986069-2997734 GCA_009936485.2 Gymnarchus niloticus
AAAGGGTGGGGTATGTCACCGCCCCCGCCCCCCCCAGAAATTAAGTTTATGCCTTAGGTCTGAATGAAGGGGCAATCCCATAGCGTTACAAAGACTGCATTTTACTCCAGACGTTTTAATTAGGTGGAAGACGTATGAGTATGTAAAGCCAGCGACGTGTGGGCATGATCTATGTCCTATCATCAGCTATCAGGGCGTCCTCGAACTTCGCTGCCATAGGCTCTCTGTGACGTCAGTTTACCGTTTCATCACGCACAATTGGTCTGCTCTCCAAGGGGATAAATTTAGAGTCACTCTTGGAAGGATGCGACGTTTATAGCAGGGTGGCGGCCATGAAAGCGTCGTAAAACATCGGGAATGCCGATAAAAGCTGAAACGCTTCATGTGTCATTATTCCTGTCCTTGATTAAATCTCCAGCCGCGTCGCTGAAGGATTCATTTCAAGGTAACACTCTGCATATTAAAATGCTGGGCCCCGGATACATGTCCCAACACATCTTTGGATGTCCATCAGTTAGCTGAGGAACCAGAAGAGAGCCTGAGTTTTTAGACTGATGCTTGATTTTAGTCTGAATCGAGTTCACCTGCTATTCGCCTAATATAGATTACCTGATTTTACCTTGAATCGAGTTTACCTGGTTTTCGCCTGACATAGATTACCTGATTTTAGCCCATTGCTAGCTGACTTTATGGTAGCCGAGGTTCAGGATTCTGTTTTATAGAATCATTACTTTTGTTGATTACCACGATCAAAATTTTAATTACTTCCGAACACAGTTGATTTAACCATAATGTTCATCGTTTAAATAGGTGTTTGTTTTTTTTTTTTTTTTTGTGGAAATTTTTTAGGAAGGCAGTAGTAGTGATGGGACAAATGAGGCTTCAAAGCCATGGTGGGTGGGAGTATCCTGAACTAACCAATCAATGATGGCTATCATCAGCATTGATAGGTATTTTGGGATACTCCCACCCACCATGAGTTTTGAAGCCTCATTTGTCTCATCACTAAGTGACAGTGAACATCGGAGCTGCTCACACACAGAACAAAGGCTCATTTGTCACCAGAACCATGACTGAAAATCATATATATATCAGTTCGTTTGTGTTGGAACTACACAGAGTTTTTCTTGGCTCTGTGTTGCCGTTATCCTGGATGCAGGTCAGTTAAAGATTTTGCTGTACCATTTTGCTTAACTATTCCCTGTGCACAGAAACTCAGTATTGTAAAATGTGTGCATATATGTACTAAAAAAAAGTCAGTCCTGACTGCAGCAGAGTACAGATTACTCTTAGTTCAGAAGTCACCTTTGATTGACCGCCCGATGAAGGGTGTTATAAAGCCATCCATCAGTTTAAACATCTCTTTAGTCTGCTCAGTACTACATTTGCAGTTTTTGGGTTAGGTCCCGGTGTCAGTCGGGGGGAGCCACTTCTGAGTGAGGAACTGTTAAACCCGGTCCGGATGTTTCGGTTGTCAGCCATTGAGGTGCCGTGGAATAAACAGAATTAATGAAGTCCGTGATGGATGAACGCGTCAACCTGGAATAGCCTGCCTTCCCCACGATTTAACGATGGTGGAGTGACCTCACTCTAATGCATCGTTATCACAAAGAACTTCAAACTCCAGGTGCCCTGTCACCCTTTACCGGCTCTTAAACTCCTAAGCGGTGAGCTTTCGGGCTCCCAGCACTTTTAAAAACCCATCGCGACAGGAGAAGTGTCCCAGTGTGCTAACTGAAGCATGACCGTAAGGCCGATCCTCAAACGTCTGGCGCACCTGCAAAAACACATCCAGCTCTATTACAGTCACGTCCAGGGAGGGCTGTGTGCCGACGGGTCTACGTAAAAACATTTCCTGAGACTTTGTGAGAGCTGTCTGCGCTCCTAAGCAGGGGTAACATACTGATAAAGCTTCCCAGTCTCAGTAAAGCGACAGGATCAGATACCAAATACACCTGACAGCTACATCTGCAATGACTAGTGACTAAAGCAGGAAAAAAAGACATTAAGACAGGAAGTGGAGATGACAGAACAGGATTGTATTCAACACAGCTCTGGGCTGACAGACAAATTCAGTTATACCTGGGAATGCTGATGTCCAGTATCCATTTGGAGAGGGGATGTTTACAAAGGCTGTGCTCAGATTAAACCGCTCCAGCAAGGGGATAGACCTTTCAATCTCAGGCTCTCCCTGCCATTTTCATTTTCAGCCACCTCTTTCGGACACGCCCGCGTTAGCCCGTGATGGACTGGAAACTGGCAATGGCAAACGAATGTAGCATTCTGCACTTTCAAAGCTGTTGAGGTCGTCACGGAGACGAAGCGTGGACTGAATTTTCTCGGTCCCCCCGGCCCACGTGGAAGCCAAGAGCCATCAAATTGCTGTTTCCTTAAGCCCTGCCATATTTATGGCTGTTTGTAAAGACACGACAGTCTGGAGCGTGAATGTTCCTCTCCTTCTCACCCTAATTAGATGGGGACGGCTCTGCGTGACACGCCAATATTTATGTTTGCATGTTTCGTCGATCTCCAGTGGTTACCAGACGGCCAGACGCAGAGGAGGAGCAGCATCTTTCCCTTCCTCGTAGGAGGCATCATGTTACGCATGCAGAGCCAATCAGTACTCAAGGGCTCTCGATCCTCTCACAGCTAGGCTTACATTACCCAGCAGTCTCTGGGTGTCCATGTGCCGCCACTCTGCTTTGCCCCACAGCACTGAAATTTGTACCAATCTTGTAGTGACACCAGAAGAAAAGCAGTCACCTTGTTTGTCTTCAGGCCTGTTGTCTGAAAATCAGTCCAAACCCTCATTTAAAAACATAGGCCTGCTTGGCAGCCATTCTAGCTTGCAGTGCGGCTCGCCCCGTATTCGTGGATGTTGACACGTCGTCCGCTCCCGTGCCCCGTCAGTCAACCTGCTGGGTTGTTTACCCTGGGAGCAGTGCAGTGGAGTCGAGGCCCATCGACTGTTGTCTGTTAGCTGTCAGGGGATGGGTGGCTGTCTGTTTTCCCAGGTCTGACCCCCTCTTCTGTCCTCCAGCCTCTGGCACTGGAATAATGTGTCAATGGAGCGAACAAACTGTATCGCACAGGTGATGCGGAATAGTGGAATTTCATTCTTTGGGTAGTCCTCTGCCCTTTTAATGTTAAACCCCATCTGCTCACAATGGTTCCCACCATGAATTAGTCGCAGCTGTTCTACTGATGTTCAGCTTGGGTCAGCTGACCAGGAGCCAGTAGGTCGTACTGAGGTCATGTGCGTCTCTCATGGTGACATCCTAGGCGTTGCAACAGAAGCCAGGGATGGTAAGAAACAAACCGATCTAACCTTCTGCTTGGGCAGTGGTGGACAGAGACAAGTGTATTTTAATACCAGCAACCAAAAAAAAGGGAAAAACAGCAATGAAATTATGGTAATATTTTCTCACCCATGTCCAGTGCAAAAATTTGAATAGATCTTAAATTTTTCACCTCCATTACACTTCAGCAAAAATGGAATTTGCATATTATGGCATTGTGGTTAGAGCTGCTCTGGTTTAGACTGGGACCGTTATATAACCCCTTCACCGCCGAAAGCTGCTCTCTTACCAAGTGTGACTCTTTGAGACGTTAAACGCCCACAGAGCTGCTCATCCAGTTGGAGAGGGACGCAGTCTGGCCAAAAGCCGCCATGCCAGGAGTTATGGTAGAAAGCCACCCATCACAGTCCCGTCATTGGAGTGACGATGGTCAGATCAGCTTAACTGATGATAGTCGTTTACGGTCACGCAGAAAAGTTCAGGGGAGGGAGAACTGAACACTGGAGAACAGTGCACTTAATGCAGAGCACCTTGAACCGTACCCACACTCAACTTTACGCTGCCTATTGCTTTCTGCTCTTTCTGTCGCAAACACGTCGTACGTTGAAGCACCACGACCTCGTGTTCCATTCCACCTGGCATCCCAACGCATCGCGACACAGCTTTCCTACCACAACTAACAGTGTAAATAAAACGGTGAGCAGATAAAAAAAAAAAAATCACCTACAGCCAAACATCACACCGTTTCTCCTCAGTCCTCAGACTCACGACTATAACGAAGCTTGCCGGTTTGGGGGGTCACATAACCATTCAAATTCCGCGGCAGGGGAACGGCGCGGTGAAGGGCGTGCTCGTACCTTTGAATCCTCCCAGCTGGGGATCCTTAAGCCTGCAGCAGCCAATCCCCATGTCTGGCCTCCGGGTGCCTGGGGGGCCGCCTGGGCCCCTCCTCTCCACACACACAGGTACGAGGCAAGCTGCTTCTCTGAGCTGATGGTGCGTGCGGGTCGCCCGCAGGAAACCCGAGAGACCGGCTGCTCTCCTCCTTCATTCATTGAAGGTGGAGGGAAAAGAAGAAAGGACTAAGAAAAAAAAATAACCCCCCCTTTGCAGGAACAAGCCCCGGTGAAGTGCGGGCTCTCCTGGCCGTGTGCGCCCCCACTGGCTGCCCTCCCGCCAGGGGGGAGGGCCACTTGGCTCGTCCCTGCCAAACGGCACAGAAATCACCCTACGGGGCCCAGCTCCCTCCACCCCAAACAGACCATACTAATCCATCCAAGAGCTCAGATCCCCTAACTCCCTGCCTTACTGAAGCGATCCCCGCAAGGTCCAGAGCCTGGGGGTGTCACTGGGAATCGATGTCTCTTTAGAAACCTGACTGCTGACTCCCCCCCACCTCGTTTGAAGAGCGGCCAAGTAGCGGAGCCGCCGTTGTGTTAAGCAGACGCCAGGGCCCCTGGGTGGGAGATAAAAAGCTAGACCCACCCCCCTATCATTCATGTCTCCTCTGACCCCTCCTTTGGCTGTCGGCACTCACGTGGACCCGGTGCCCACGATGCCGGAGTCCCGGCTGTGCTTGTGTGACGCCACCACCGTGTACAGCCAGCGCTGAAGAACAGGCGCATTGTTCGCCACTGACATTTTCTGCACGTCGAGCGAGCGAACCTTACAGCGAGGGGCTCGGGAAGGGGGCCACTGCAGAAAGGGTGCTAAACGAGATTAGGCAGGGAGAGACCCGGTACAGAAACCTCAACATCCTGACAGAGAAACAGCTCCAAGAGCAGCCAGTCTGTCGGCCTGAGGTGCAGTGATACCAGCTCTAATCTCGTTGCTGTGGAGAGGACCGGAGCACGGTTGAGTCCTACTGGTGCAAGGCAGCCGGTTGGTCTGCTGGTTTAACAGTTTGCCAGAGCGCAAAGTTCCCTGGCACCTTTGGGGAGAAGTGCATAAGCACCGAGGTTTTTTTGTGGTTTTACTGCGTGATTGGTGTACCTCTGCGCCTCCGAGGAGCTGAATGAGAGACATGCGGGGGGGAGGTGACTGAGGGAACAGTTTTGATGGAATTGTAACTTTGGGATCTGCACGTGTTTGTGATCATATGGGTATTAGGTCACAGCCTGGTAGAGGAACACAAACCTCTTCAAGCAACCGTGTGTGTGTGTGTGCACACCAAACAAGCAACTCACAAATACCAATTAGCCGCCTTGGTGCCGTTTGCCTACTTCCCCCCCACCCCTGACATTCTTGCCTGGACTCAGCTGCCAGGAGATTACAATGGAGAGGACGGGTTAGGCCCACAGGGTCTCTTCTGAGTTGCGAGGCCCTTGGAGCCCCACACCATACTCACACTGGTGTTCCCGTGTCCATCAGTAATTGCTGTAATGTGACAGTCCGCATTTTCCCCAAGAAAGCGCTTAAAAATGGGCCCTGCACTCAGCCTTCTGACTGGATGATCTCGGGACTCTTCCTCTCTCGTCCAGCACCTCAGAACAACAGTAGAGTACTACTCTAAGGAGTTACTCTGGCAGCCGTCACATTACAAGCCTGCATCCTTAATCTCTGTCTACCCCCAGGGCTCTGAACTGCCATCCATACCCGAAACCCTGAATACGCTGAGACTCGATGATTCCGTTTATCTAAAATGGAATTGTCTCTCAGAGTGCATGCGGATCTGTGTACGGTCTGTACCGTCGGACAACCCTGGACATAACCTGATCGTAACAGCTAGGAGAAACAATGGATGGGAAACAAAGCAATGTATGCTTAAACAGGAATGTCCGTCATGAGATAAACGTTGAACGGTCTGGGTTTGGGATTGTTTGGAGGCAGAGCGTCGGCCTGAAAGGAGCTACGCAACAAATGCTCAGAATGTGGGCCGCAGGCATCGTAAACAAGCCTGCCCTCATCTGATGGACTTGGCAGTGGCTTGTGATATTTGCCTGTCATAAATAAAAGACACGAGTACACAGTCTGTGTACACGGTGAGCGAGGAGGGAGGACAAGGAGCCACCACAGACTTCCCCGGAGATAAGAGCAGATATTTCCAGAGATAGGAGCTGGACTTACATGTGGACAGTAGACTGGGACTTACCTGAGTTGTGCAAACCCTCTCCTCAGGCTCCTTTACACAGGTGTATGCCTGTGAAAGGCAGAGTGTAGAAACACCTAACTGCAGCTTTACCGCTGTATGTTTCATATGAGGAATTTAGTTAGGGATTTCATGAGATAAAGTGGTGCTGGTGCTCATCATCCTGTCTCAAGGATAACTGTATTAATCTTGTAGTGCATTGATGCATCACTATCCTGGATGCCAGGGCTATGTTCACCGCATCCCCCTTCAGGACTGCACATGACAGACTGCTCCACAGCACCCTCTAGAGATTGTAGTCTACCATGACAGCCATAAACCTCTTCACAATGAGCTGAAAATTTGCCCATGGAGATCCTGCTGGCATGGTAGTGTACCAGTTGTACAGATGCCCAGTGAGCTGTGAGCACCCCCCAACGACGCTGCCCCTCCCATTTTGCATTCTTCCAGAGGTGTCGGCCCAGCAGATACTGCAGTGTGTGGGTTTGTGACGAATGCAAACAGCTAAGGTCATGTTTCCGAACTCATACACCGATTTTGTTCATCGCCGAACCAGGATGAAGCATTAAACCTAAGCTACGCTGCCAGTGAAAGTCACCTGATCCTCATTGACTAATCACGACACTGATCGTCCTGAAGATAACACGTTTCCCATGGGTCATTCGAGACCCTCCTCTGGGACTCTTCGAATGTCCTTTAACAGAGGCGTATTCCCGAGGAGATGTGATCATTCTTTCTATCACTGGGACAGGAATAAAATGGCCGCCTCACCTGGAATGATCTCTAAGAGGTGACGCCCAGACTCCTCGGAGTTAGCGGTCAGCTCATGGACCTGGCTGCCCTGGAGCGGGATGCTGCCCTGTGGATGAGAATGGGGGACCAGACCTGTGACATCATGCAGCACCTGGGTGTGGTGGGAATGAGGGCCTACATGGATACGAACACACCAGAGCCCTCAGCATGTAATTAAGTAGATTTTCTGGCACAGATTTGCTGCGGGAGAAGGCAGGGCTGTTTGCAGCAGCCCTTACCATGATAAAATCACCAGGTATCAAAGCATTTGTTAGCTGACATTTGATTGGATGTCTAGTTTCCATCTGACAGTGAATTTATTAGGAGACATTTGATTGGATGACTGGCTACCGTCTGACATTGCATTTGTTAGGTGACATTTCATTGGATGCCTGATTTCCTGGCAAAGCAACATGGAGGCGGAAGGACCAGGATGGATCAGACACCCATGCAGGAGAATCGTTCGCACACCGGTGATGATCTCTAAGAGGTTGACCAGAGTTTGAACGCAGCTCTGTGCAATTTGCCTGGTCACCTGCGGCCTCCTGCCACCGAATCTGGGATATGTGAGGGCAGAGAGGATGGTGGGTGTGACACGAAAGGGGACCACCATGGTAGGCAGGGTGTCCAAAGAGGAACACGAGAAGGTAAAGAATGGATGAGGTCAGGCACTCCATCTTCCTCTTTTTTGGAACTGTAATGACCGAATGCTAACATATCTGTAAAGGAGTATGTCTCCGAAACACAAGCAGGCTGTGAAACCCCCTCCTCTTTGTGTAAGGAAATGCCCCCAGGCCAGTTTCCATGTGTGCCTTTGTGTTCTCCAGTACATTAAAGGAGGAATCATAGCGGTTGACCTTATCTGTGCCCCCATTTCCTGCTGCCGGAGGGTCCCATCTCACCACCCCCAGGAGGCCTGAATCAGGGCCCTTCGAGCCAATGAATGGTACCAATGATTGCAGTTAATGCAAAAAAACAACAGCCCCCCCGATCAGCCCATCGCCAGGCAGAGGGTCAGCAGCATGGAAATTACTTGCAGAGTGAGATGAGGAAGAGGGTGTATCATGCCCAGGCTAGTTGTCATGGTGACAGAGTGGCCACGGCGTGGCAAGGCGGCGCACTGTTGAGCTAATGCACTCGGCATTTGGAAGGCAACGGAGACACGTGAGAGGCAGTGTATTTTGGCAAGCTGCTGTTTTCTCATCTCTTGGCATGAGGCGTCCCATAATTCCATCGTTGTCAGTTTTCAAGGAGCCCATACTGGCAAATTCACACAGACGATTATATGAACAAGGACTGTATACATACAGCATGGCCAGATGTTCCCCCCTCCTCTCAGAAAGTGGTTTGCGCTGTGTTTGTCTTATAATGCATTCAGCTCGTAACCGTGGTGATTAAGTAGATGGGCCACCTGTCAGTTTCACACAAATCCCGGCCACTCCATTCCCAGGGGACAGCCACATGTGAGTTATGTGCATTGGCTACTTTTATTAAGGTGGGGCCAGCTAATTCCGGCTGTTCGTCTTTGTCGTGGAGTAAAACGCTCGAATTTCCAGAAAGCCATCGATTAACTGCAGGGAAAGGTCAGTATCTCTATAGAAATGTCAGTCAAAATCCATAACATCGTCAGATTTCCTAAGAGCATTTTTTTTATGGTTGTTGATGGTCAAAAAATGAAATAAATACACCAGCTGTCTTTTAAAATAGAAATTAGCCTCGCTGACATCTGAGGACACTCCATGGATGCTTAGACCAGGCGTAACTTCCGACGTTAAACTGACCTGCGGGATCAGTAGTTTAATGACGTGTTCACTGCAAGGGAAGGACTGGGAGGGACAGAAACTTCACGGACAGTCTTAACAGCTACGTAGGCTAACATGTCCCCATGCAGAGAAACCATGGCATATGGACAGAGCAGAGGCCGATGATCGGCAGAGGTGACAAACGAGGCGGGCAGGGCTTGGCAGACAGGCACCTGTGGCTTGGTCTCCTCCTCGTCCTTGTAGAAGTAGAGCTGGTCAGGACGCAGCACGAACCAACGCAGCTGCCAATTCTTCATGATGCTCCTCTGCTTCTTCAGCCAGCCGGCCTTCAGCGCCCTCTCTTGAGGACCGGGGGAGCAGGGTCGCCCGGGGGGGCGGGACAGCTCCCCCATAACCATGCTCTTGGACCTGGCTGGAGAGGCAAAATGAAATCAAAGAAAATGGGAAACGTATACACTGTGGAACCTGAGGCACCCACGACTGAGCCCAGACTGTCTTACACAGCCATACAACCCAAGTGGCAGCAAAGTTAGCGAAGTGGAAACAGCCGTAATCGCTAACAGCAGGAAAGTAAGTAAAACAATTCAGGCATTTTCCTGCTGCCTTAGCGCACCTCAGTATGACGTCTGGCTCTACTGGCGGGTCCTTTGAAGCCAATTTGTACAGATGCACACTGCGAAAGTGCGATTAACGTGGAACGAGCAAATTCCTGTTAGAGAGTGTAACACGAACACGATTTCATAGCAGCTCTCTGGCTGTGTTGTATGACTTCCCGTATTGATCACAGAAATTATGGATTAATTGTTAACGGTAAGACCCAAATCTGGTAACCAGCATTAAACTAATAGCCCACAACAAGAATGTCAATTGTTGTCACTATTAAACCATCCATTTCCTAAATCGCTTAATCCTTTTTGGGGTCATGGGGGGGGGGGGGGCTGGACCCTATCCCAGGCAGCAGACACCCTTGATGGGATGCCAAAACATCACCAGGCCCAGTCATGCACAAACACTGTGGACAATTTAGCCACACAAATTAGCCTACAATGCATGTTGGACTGTGGGAGGATACCTGCAAAGTACAGGGAGAACACGCAAACTCCACACCCACACAGAGTCAGGATTTGAACCCACAACAAATGTGAGGCAGCAGTACTGAGCCACCATGTCCCCTGTTATTAAACCAATCAGCTTAAAGCTTTCATTTGCCTCTGCATGCAACCACGATGCTTGACATGATCTCAGTCCCAGACAATGGAGGCTGGAGTGAAAAAAACATGAGGACAGAGCTAAGGTCAGCTCTGCGGGCCATGCTAATCTTAGTATCGATCCAAGGATGGCAGACTGTGCCTCGTCTCTGCTCTGGGACCGATTCTGATTAAAGCCGAGGAATATATTCTTTACGCAGTGGACTGTGGGGTTTTCATAAAAGCTCTTCAAAATAGCCGGCCAGAGACGGAGAAACACTCAATAAAATTTGAGTGACATTTATAATTTATAAAATCTCGAGAACTGGAGCTGGCTAAATGGCTTCCTTCGCTTACTCTGAAGTTCTAAAGGTTTCGGCTGTTAAAGGCCCTTGGACAAGGTTGTTAATGTAGCTTTCACACGTGTGGGCTTTAAGCACTAATTCAGGGTGAAAACGCTCATGGAACAAAGAATCTGTCATCGATCATTTATCACAGTCAGTGTCCAGGCCTGTTTTTCTGTTAAACCTCTTTGCCGGTGGGGCAGCAGATCAATTCTGTAAAAAGAAAATCAATTGGATTTTCTTTTCCTTTATGTTTCATTTCCTCCCGATGATGGTGAAGGAGAGGCCGGTGTGTGTGTGTGTGTTAGGTCTGTGGGACTCAGTCTGCTTTTCTTGGACTTTATCTGTCTACGCAGCTGCATGCTACTGTAATAAGTCTCAGCATTAACCCATGCTCTTTTAGGATTGAAACCAGTAGCCATCCCAACGATGCGGAAAGCCCCATCCCTTCATCCACATGGTTAATGTTTCACAGTCTAGCTGACACTTTTATCTACCACGATGCTATTTGTCTGGGTTATTTTCCCCCAATTACATTTAACCACTGTGCCACCAACTGGCCATAACTGAGAATTCATCTCAAAAGCTGGAATCCCACCAGCCCCAGCTGACCCCCCCCTTCGTGCTTTGCCTTAACAGGTGTCTCAGGCAATGCGATCAGTCACATCCCTGTTTTAGGCCAAATTACAGCATTCATAACACTCAGCTGGTATCCGTCAGAGGAATAAACAGGCTCGTTATTGTGCCGAGCCAATCACATGCAGCTTGTTAATCCGTTTACAGACCACAGGCAAATGCTACATGGCCCACAGAAGTCCAGTTTGGCTTCTCTAAATGGTTAATATAACACAGCATCTTTTAAAGCCATTCACAGTGCGGGCAGAGGTCTTCCTCTGTGTATTACGTTTGCTTTTCATTCCTGTAAAACAGATTTGCCCAGAGGTAAAGTTTGTATTATTTTTTCAGCTTTTGACTTTGCAGTAATAAAAAAAGAACATTTTCAATGGTGAAGCTAAAACAAAAAAGACTCAATCCCAGGACCCGTGTTCCGGCACTGGCAGACACGGGTGCGATGTGAGGCTTGTTAAAGTCGAATGACGCAAATTTTAAAGAAAAAAGCATTCGGTCATGAATATTTTAAGGCGTCGCACCGAGCCGTTTGCTGTGCCCCCTTCCGGCTGAACCCCCCCCC
>JAACJT020000035.1:2997834-3019220 GCA_009936485.2 Gymnarchus niloticus
TCTTTTTGTCAGTGCCACCGTCTCCAGCCTTATAACATAGCTGGTCTCACTACCATCTTGTAGACCTTCCCTTTCACAAATCACTCCCGACAGTCTTCTCCACCCACTCCACCCTAGAAGTTCATACTCTTCATAACTGTCTTTACTTCCTCCTTGCTAATCCATTGTACTTCCTGATTCACTAACCTCACATCATCCAACCTTCTTTCTCTCTCATTCTCTTCATTCATCAGCCCCTCAAAGTACTGTTTCCATATGCTCAACACACTCTCCTCGCTTCTGAGTACGTTTCCATCGTTATCCTT
Organism: Gymnarchus niloticus; assembly: GCA_009936485.2. Lineage (NCBI taxonomy): Eukaryota > Metazoa > Chordata > Actinopteri > Osteoglossiformes > Gymnarchidae > Gymnarchus > Gymnarchus niloticus. The sequence goes on from JAACJT020000035.1 coordinate 2,998,140, forward strand.
TATCACTCTAACCTGCTACACGTCTTTCCCAGCTCGGTCCCTCTGCCCAGTCAATCGGTACAGGTCCTTTTCTACCTCCTTAGAGTCCAGCCTCTCATACGACTGGCCATACGTCTTATCTTTAGCCTTCACCACCTCTCTCTTCGCCTTACGCCTCGTCTCTTCGTACTCCTGTCTACTTTCTTCATCTCTCTGACTATCCCACTTCTTCACCATCCTCTTCCTCTGTATACTCTCCCGTACTTCCTCATTCCTCCACCAGGTTTCCTTCCTCTGACCAAATGTCACACCAAGCACCTTTCTAGCTGTCTCCCTTACCACTTCTGCTGTAGTTAACTACTGAAACTGACACTCAAAGAGCAAAACCTCAGCTCATGTCTCCAAAACTATAAACACATTTTCTCCTTTGCACCCAAGTTACAACTGAACATGGCAGTTTTTGCAATACACAAACACAGGTTTTTATATGGGGGGTGATTCCCGCCATTATCAACAGGCACATTCGGTAGGAAGACGTGCACGCGGAACATGCGCATTAACGCGCGCAATGAATCTTGGGCTGCCTTCGGTATCCATAGCAACCAGGTATACAAATGCGAACCTTCCGAAAGCGGATCTTCATACCTGCATGCCGAATGTGAATGTTCCGCGTGCACGTCCCCATTCCGAATGTGCATCTTAATAATGGCAGGAATCACCCCCCATAATAAAACTTGGTGAATCAGATAAGCGGGGTGCAAAGTTTCATTTGAGATAAGAATGTTTACCAGAACAATATCCGCTAAGGTGCACATCAGGTTAAAAAATACCGAAAGAACAGAGCTGATGATTAGCAGAAGAGATGAAAACTCTTCTAAATTAAGGCGGGTTATTAATCAGTTGCCTCCTGGTGTCTCTGGTAGCTGTGGACGGAGTGCGGTCCCAGTCGTCTTGTGGCGCGTTTTCCAAGGCCACGCAGCCACGTTTAATTTGACATTCATTCCCATCTTCTCCCGTCAGCAAATTTCGACCGAGGATCGGTTTGTTTTTGTTCCATTTTCAAGTTTGCGCTCCTGTCCTTACGGACTCCGATGGGGGGGGGGGAATAAGAGGTCGCCGTTTAACCCTTGACTGTACAGCAAGAGAGGGGTTTGCAGAAGCACCATTAAGATTTTGCCTTTGCCCGGTTCCGATTTCATCGGCATGACCGGCCAATTCATTATTTCGGTTGAAAAATAGATTAGGAACATCCCCTTAAATATCCCATATCTTTTTCTTTTGTCTAGAGTACGCCGCCTTTATGATATACTTACCAGATAGCATTCTTTGCCTGAAAACTTCTCTGAAGGCATTTAGGCCTTTGGGGCTAAGACTGCGATGTCACTCAGCCCACCTCCTTAGGCCATTTAATTAGTAACGTTATCAAGCTGTGGCTCATTGCAAGGTGGAATCGTCAGTTGGTCAAGATTTGCGCTACGCGCTTGAATATGCTGTTAAACCGGTCACCTGGTGCTGCGGCAGAAGCTCAGTCGCAGGGAATTAAATTTCACTACTCCTCAGCTAAAGTGAACACTCATGCCGGTTTCTCTGTGTGATAAATCAGCCTCGTGGCATCAAGGCCTTCCTGTGCAGATACGATTCTAATGATTTTTTCTGAGTCTACAAGCCTCCCCCACAGCCTAGCAGAGGTAGCCTCATTTCAGCAAATAAGAGGTCAGTATGTCTGTGATGTCTGTGGTGATGGACCTGCCTGCTTCATAGCCACATCAAAGTCTGCCGTCGCGAGGCCCCTCTTCCTTCGGCTGTAAATACATCAAGCACTCTGTGATCTAATAAGCCTCATATGCTGCTGCCTTACTGCTGGAGAGTTACAAAAATAAACATTTCAGAGTATAATAGCTAGGAATGGCTAATCAGTGCAGAGCTACGCTAAGGAGCTGCTTTGGTAAACTGGATAATGCATTGTGTGGCTGATTGATGAGTCCATCGCAAGCATGGATTTAAACGCCTCAGGATGTGTGGCCTAAAAAATACTTTCAAGGTGTGAGGACGACATTTCTGTGATCAGCGCCCTGCGTTTCCATTCACGGATTTGCATAGTTATGAATATTCAGACTTTCACAAGGAACGTCGAGTTATAAACTTGGATAAGATGGCAATGTTGAAGATAACTCAGTATTTCATACAGAGCACGTTCAGGTATTCTAGTTTGTTTGACTAACGGGCTAATATGAAGGTAAACGTGATATTTCACTGGAACTTTTCTCATCATCTGCACAGTTCCTACTTTTAAGAAACCAGATGTGCTTCAACACATCTGGTAACAGAAATAGCACTCAGACACGTTTTTTTAAACGGTGTGTCTTCTATGCCTTATCGTAGTGCACCTCATGCTGTTTTAATAACTGATATATATTTTTTTGAACATATTACACTTGGTTGAGCTGTGTGTTGAATGAACCATAAAATTCAAATAATGTTAAAGACAGGCTCTAAATTTTATCTACGCTACTTAAAACAACCAAATATCTGACTAAAGTCTTAATTAATGTTAAATGAGTATAGTAGTAATCATTCCTATTAGGATTGCCTTGTAACTGATGAGGGTAGTGTGTGGCTATGTGGGGTAGGTGTCCATGACTAGAATGTTGTTGGTTCAAATCCCACGACCACCAGAACATGCCCATATATATCAACACAGGGCCTTTGAATGAGGCCTTAACCTCAAAAGTGTTCCAGGGGCACTTGATAAATGGCTGACCTTGGGCTCTGACCCTAAACTTACTCCCACGTGAATTGGCGTGTCTTGTGGAGAGCAGGATGAAATATGGGGGGGGAAAAAAACACATTCCAATGTGCTGTGAAAATAGCAAATAAGAATTTAATTTCATTCATAGCACAGTCTGCGTCTTGTCTGCGTACGCAGTGAAATATTCCAACACGCAGCTTGATATCCCAAACTTCTCACGGCATGACATAAACACATTGGTAATTAAAGTGTTTTGATTTTGGGAAGTCATTAAATGCTGAAAAGGGAGACAAATTTCAGCATTTCTTTATGCGCGTCATAGCCTGCATGATTGTAAAAACTTTGACAGAACGGAAAAAGAGTGAATTTGGGGTTGCAGGGAGAGTATTTTTCAGACTGGAGTTGCCCTGTGATGTAACGGCAGTCATCTGTTGCTTTCTACATATATGAACAGCGTACCGTTAGAGGTGCAAAGGGAAAACACGCCTGAGGGTGGGCCATTTGGTACGGGCAGTGGCTCTTCATTGCCTTGGTCATTCTGAATGAGAGTAGTGCGACAACCCCATCTATTAACAGCAGATTTGAATGTACTACACGTTAGATAAAACTAGGAGATGCTCATTGGAATAATCCCAGCCGCTATCGGTTTTAAACCCTATCCGTTGCTATTTATCAGGCAATCAACTTCCAGAAGTTTTAATAATGGTGTAATTATCAAGAAATGCTGATTCGTTAATCAATTGTTTTAGGAAACCATGTGGGTATTATTATGTCACCGTATTCCACGGAACGCCCTACACACAAACCCAACGATCCGCAAGTGCTGCTGGATTAAGCATTTGAAGCCTGCAAAATAAAAACCACAACACTCCAGAATAAGCTAAGTTTCCTGTTTACCGTCTCGTGACATCGGGGCTGTCCCGTCTCGCTGTGAGTGTCTGTATCGATGTCAGCTCCCTGTTTGGGAATGCTACTTTTGCTGTTTCCTTGTTCTGTCGTTTTACACGTTCCTTAACAGAGAGCGCCACTTTAACCCTCCTTCAATGTGATTATTGATCACGTAAATTACTTTAGAAAACTTTTCATTTTTTCCCTTTTGAACTCATCTTGAACTGCTTATGTTTGTTTATGTTTTGATGACTAGTATGATTTTATTGTGCCGTCTGAAAAAAGTGATCCTAGCTTGTCCTGACAGAGCTCTCCATTTACAAAAGATTTATATTTACCACAAAAGTTGCTGTGCTGTCGGTTTCTTCTAGGATTCCATGCGAAAAACGGAAAAATGCTGGCACCAGAGAATAACAGTTACAGACATGCAGACATGTAATAATATGTCTGCAGCTGTTTCATATTCAGAGGATACAGGATCTCCGGTGACGATGTCCTGGTGTTTCTGCAACACAATTGCTATTTAATGCCTGTTTTTGCCTCAGACTTGGGCAGAATGAGAGAGCGTTTTTTTTTTGGTTATCCTCACTGGGTTAATTTAACTCGGATTAATACAGCGACACCAGTCTCATGGCGACATATTGACAGAACTGTTAGATGGTGCTCATTGCCACTCTGATGCTCAGTCCGTCCGTCCGTCCGTCCGTCCCCACTTATCCAAGGCAGGGTTGCACTGAGCCTGGAACCTATCCCATGCAGGAACTACAGGACAGGCAGGATGGGTGCCAGTTCATCGCAGGGTACACACTTTCCCACACGATGATATAGATATGGAGACACCAGGCTGTATTTTGAAGCTGAGGGACCCACTTGCTAAAAATGCCTCGCGTGTCACTTATTAAACCATCTGAAGATGAGGTGTGTAGTCTTTTAATCATTGTCTTTCATTACCTCACATTGGCTTTTTGTCAGATCCTGTTACTTGCAATAATATGCAAAGAGTCATTACAAGGCTGGGTCCGATACATGCAAGGAAGCTAACTAGTTAATCAATCAAATAATTGAATCCGTAAAAAAAAAAAAATGTATATATGGCCTGCAGTGACTTAAATCCTGGCTCGATTACACATTAAAATTACATTTGCTGATGTAAAAAAATGTAAAAAAAAAAAAAAAAAAGCTTTGTACAAAATGTCATAAAGTTGTAGAACGCTTTCAGTCATTGAATTCCAAGTCACATTCATCCGTAACTAACTCAGCTGGAGGCATTAAAGTAAACGTAAAATGACAAAATGTACATTTATAAATAGTCATTTAAAAACAGGAGCACGGGTGTTTTACAGTGGTCTCTCCTCGAACACTATTTGAGCGTAGACGGTTCCCGCACGCGCTGATTTGGTCTCCGGCAGCGGCTTCACCAGCTCCAGCTCAGCGTACATTAAGCCCTCCTCCACAATCCTAGGCTGGGTGACATGACAAAAACGGGCCAGCAGGTGGTGCTGTACTTAGGGCACACGAATCAAGATCGCAAAGCTGTAGGTTCGAAGTGCCTATTGGTTTATCTGTCACGCGAACTCTAAGTAAGCCACGTGGATACATAAATACGTACATTTTAAGCATTTAGACAAGAAGGCTTACTCGGGTAATAGATACGAGATATGGTTCTAGAGTAAGAATCATCGTATTTATTGTGTGCATTCTGTACCTCAAATTTAATGCACTTTTTTTTCCAAATATAAATTTTCCTTCATCCCTGTGCAGTCTGTTAGCCGTGTCTTTTTTCCATGCGTGAAATACAGTAAAAGAGTACAGATTTTAAAGGAGCACCTACAGTACACGTAGTACCATTATCATGAATCAAACCAGAGTACATCGCATGCTGACGGGTCAGTGGAACTCTTAGCAGTCACGGGGCGCTATAAACTTACCAAAACCACTTTCCTTGGCTGAGCTTTCAGAAGTTTAGACCCTCGCAGTTTGTCTGCAAGAGAAAGCTGGGAAATTATGGAGAGCTCAAATGTCGAGTGAACTACTTCACAAACGGCGACGTTATAAAAACTGTTATTAGCTTTCTCTGAAATCAGATCATAGATCTGATGTTATCATGGGTTCTAAGCCATTTGAACTGTTTTCCCAAAATATCATATATCTGGGCTATGACTGTGCACTAGATGTAGAGAATATTGAAATGTACCCTATAACTGACTGCGGTCAACAGGTGAGATCTTAAGATATGTGCCAAATTAATTTCTGCCACTCTCATTTCCTTTCCTGGTCAGTATTTTGTCCATTTTTAAAGCTGCCTTTCCCATTTAATACCCGTTTATCTGGATTCAATCCTAGGAACGTTTCCTGATCTTAACAACAATACACACATTTCTGCGTGTTCTCTGTTACGGCACCTTTGGCTGGTATAGCTGGTGGAGTCTCTGCATTTTCGACGCTCTTCTTGTTGAGCCGTTTCCTCTCCTTCTTGGGCATGGGAGGAGACACGCTGATGACACTGGTAACCGTTTCCCCTGAGCTGGAAGCAGGCACGGAGCCGAGGGAGGAATGGTAGGAGAATCTTCACATTTCACACAGGGTCAAATGAGAGCTGACTAGTCATCAATCCTCACTTAACTAAACCAAAAAAAATCATAATTTGGGATGGGACAAATGAGGCTTCAAAACCTGGTAGCAGCAATGAGTTCAGGAAACTCCCACCCACCACAGGTTTTGAATCCTCATTTGGCACCAGCATTGATTGGTTAATTCAGGATACCCCCACCCACCACGGGTTTTGAAGTCTCATTTGTCCCATCAATAATAAGAGTAGCGTCAGGCAGTGTTGGAGACTTACCTGTTTTGAGGGCACTTCACCAAATAATAACTTGCTATAAAGAAATGAGAGAAAATCTCAGTTTTCCATTTGTTTTGACGCTGTAACAGTTAAGGAGCACTTCCTAAAATACGCATGAACACACGTTAGCTCACTGTGTAGCTATCTGATGCTAATTTCAAATACACACTGACAGTGAACACACTGAATATACTTTAGAAATAAGAAAAAGGGGCGGAGCCACAGGTGCTCATTAACGGCATTTCGCTCAGTCGTCAAAGGCAGAGAATTTACCTCGAGAGCTCCGCCTCCTTTGCAGGTACTGGCAGGTGATGACCACGGTAAACAGGCCCATGCAGACGAGTCCGACAGAGCAGACCAGCACCACACACAGGTACACGTCTGAAAAGCAGCAGCCCAGCTGTTCATAGACCTGCTTTTCATTACAAGGGCCCCCCGGTAGGCCGGCTCGTAAACGTCATGCCCCCTACATTTATACTTTTCCTAAACATCTGTGGCTTTCACTCAGCCTGTCTTATGTACCCCTGATTAGGCTTTATTTGCCCACCCAGGGTAAAGCAGAGCTCTCTGTAAAAGCAGTCATTTTTTTTTTTTTTTTTTTTGTTTTTTTTTTTTGTTTCTAGTGCCTTCCGTCGATTGACGCCCGCAGGAAACTCAACTATGGTTTTGAGCCGCCCGCACCCGTCAGCGCCGGGTAACTCTTTAGATGTCTGCCGTGTGTCTCACGGTAGCTGCGGCAGTCAGGGCCCATTAGCGCCGTGATGAGTCAAGGGAGAGGCATGTGCCTTCGGCCTCCGCGATACGGGGGAGGATAGGGTCGGCCTGGACAGACTCGCTGTGTCATTGGGGGGCGGGGTAAGAGCTGCTTCACGGGGAGACTTTTAAACAAGACGCTGGAGGACTGCAGGACAGGAACTGTAGTGGAGTTATGTGATTTGGGCAATAAGGGGCTTACACCTCCATCCATCCATCCATCCATCCTGATTAGGGTCACAGATCCTTACACCTGAAATCAGTATATATATTTTACTTTATAGTTGGGTAAAAACTAAGTTAAAAAGATCACTTTAAATAAAAGTGCCAGTTAAACATGGAAATACTGACGATTATCCCCGATGGTGCTCTCTGGGTGCCGGTGCTAACGCTAGCAGCATTAGCCTCAGTGACGGCCCATTCACTCGCTGCTCTGCGTCACGTGCATGGCCCACCCCTCCACCCCCCTCGCATTGCCCCTCTTGACTCCGTCAGCCTTCCTCCGGCAGCTGTCATGCATTCACTTCTCCTTATCGAAAGAGCTGCGCCTGTTGGCTGCATCCAACCAGGGTTGGGCAGGACGTTCGAGCAAGGGCTAGCGGTGCAAAATGATGCAATGCTACGAAAACGGTGTGTTTCCTGAGAAGCGTCTGTCTCGACTGGGGGGGGCATTACCTCACACCCATTAATGTGCCTGCCTGTTATTAAATCCAGTTACCTTTACATACAGTTTGATATTACCTATCCACCTGGATGCTAAAAGGTCCAACAGCACTGCCCTCACTATGAAACAAACCCACAGCCTTATCCACAGACTCTAGCCACTGCCATCTGACGCTGACGGTGCATCTTCCCATTGCTCTATTACAAGTCACCTTTGTTTATTGCCAGCTTTACATTCAGGAGCAACTCGGGACGTACCTTCAAACAGCTGCCATATAGCCTCCTGGTTAGCGGTCAGGACGTGGACTGGGGAGAGAAAGAAGAGAGGGGTGAGCGCTGAGCGGCAGCTGCACATGGGATGGGGCACGATTACACGCTGCGCTTCCGAAGGAGTTAGAAAGGCACTATATTGTAGGTTGCTGTTTATGGGATGAGAGGGCTGAGGTCGGACTTAAAGACCGCCCTCCTCACAGAAGACACCCACGGGGCCATCCCGAAATACCCAGAACCGCTGGCTAGGAGGTCCCTGCCCATGAAGGAGACCCCCACATCCCCCCCATCCCATAATCCCTGCAGGGTGGAGGGCACATACACTTGGCAGCTCTGTCTTCGTATTTCTGTATGGGGACGCAGGGCCTGGCCCACCACTGGCCTACTCTTCAGACATTGCCGGTTTTCCTTCTACCAGAATAACAAATTTAAGGAAGCAATTGTTTTTTTTTTTGTTGTTTTTTTTAATTCCACACACACACGCCACAGTCGTTGACTCTGATAGACAGAGTTAACCAAATATTATTTTAGTCACTGCTTATTCAAGCTTTAAATAATCTGCCATAAATATTATCCCTATATATGAAAAGTGAGTAGGCTGGAAAAAATGAATAATGCTGCAGTTAAACCAGCGAGATAATTTTAGCACGTTTCTTGCAAGGCTCTTACTTTCTCTCTTTCCATCCCTCTCCATCGTTCTTTCCAGCCACATAAATTTTGCTTATGCTTTCATTCACAGAAAACACGTTTTCTCACTAAATTACTCTTTTCAGACATAAGAACAGAGACAGAAAATTGTTTTTGCCATTAGCTTGGTAATAGATTTAAGGCATTTGGGGGAACAACCCTGGGTCCCCGGCGGTCAAGACCTGCTTAGACCTGATTGTGTGATTGTTGGGTTCATCAAGCCACGTGCAGCCAAATAGACATAAAAAGAGAGAGAGAGGGGCCAATCAGAATCAGCATGAAATATGAGGATTCTCATCATGCTGTCCTGCGTAATTCAACTGACATCGTGTCAAGACGATGTCATCGCGTCGGCATCTGAAAAGCCTACAGCAAAATGCCATTAATTCACTTGAGAGTGCGCGTCTTCTGATAGCCCGGCATCCCCTACAGGGTGGTCCCTGCCTCCCCCTGCTTCTTGAGAAATGCCACGAGCTCATCTCGATGTTTTTTTGGGTAAGCGGTTATGGAAAGTTGGTAATAATTCCATGAATATCTTTAATTTCCTGTCTTTCTTACCACAATAGCCCCAGAGTGATTGAAAAGCAGGGTAAGCGTAACTAAGAACAAATGACTGACTGCTTAACTCAGGGTCCAACAGATTAGCCTACCATTCTCTTCAAGTCCCACTCTCAGATGCTGTTAACACTGACGCCTGCCTCCTAGGGGCCCAAAAACCCCAGGCATCTTAGGTATGTTATTGTCTTGAGGCCCTACATCACGATGCCGCCGCTCCGCATCACCACCCACAGTCTGGATGGACCACTGAGTTTGAACCCTGAGGTGGCGAGGGCGTAAAAATCCAGTATTTTCCAAACCGGGATGGGGGTAGTCCAAAATGATGCCAATATCAACAAATGTGTGACACCACACTTCTACCCACTAGAGCTCCACGTGCCCACATGCCGACCCGTTTGCCTTGGCAGCTGCCGGCACGTTCCCCAGTGGAAACGATACAGCTGCGTTACTCGAGCACAGGGTTAACATCTACGCCGGGGGGGGTAAAAAAAATAAAATAAAATTAAAAATACCCCCGGGGTATGGCATGCTTGAATTTCCTAACAAGCCGCCTGACTGACACCACATGCGGGCCTCAGGTCATCACTGTACAGTACCGCACGGTTCTGCAGCTCCTTCAGCGAGCCGTGGCTCGTCCCGGTGAAAACTGCTTCACACACCAGGCCGCCATGCTGACTTTCCCTCCGTGGAGCCACCTCGTGAGTCTCTGTGAGTTTACCGAGTTGATAAACACGCACCAGTAACACCTTATCACCGGTAACACTTTCCCATGGCTCATCTGTTTTCCCAGAGGATGTGCGGCTTGTGAGTGTTCGGCAACCCCTGGAAGCCCTGGTTGGCTTCTCCACCAATTACCAAGCTACGCCCTCCGCCTCTCAATTACACAGAACTTTCTATGGAATAATCAGTCCTTGAATTACTTGCACAATTGTTACCGCTGCACTTCATACTCACCGATTCGACGCACTATTTATTTTTTACTGTTGCCAGTTGTTTGTACTTTTGCCCTGCCCTGTCTTATGCACTACCTTTTGTCTATGCAGTGTAACCCCCCGTTAGCCCGCCGTCTGTGTTTGCACAGTATTCCTTGTGTTTATTGTAAATCTGTACCATGTTATTGCCCCCCATGCCCTGTCCCCTCCCCTGCAACTCTGGCATAGAATTTTCACTGAGCTTTCCGGAACACGTGACAATAAAGCTTGACTTGACTTGACTTGCTAACACCAGAAGCCATCTGAAGGGTCTTCTGCAGTCTCCCAGGTCAAGCACCCCCACAGTTCCTCCTTCAGTCGTCACTACGGTTACCTTTCAGTTCTGCGGCAGCCGTGCCATTGGATGCCGCCCTCCAGCGGTTCTGGTGCAGTCGGATCTCCTGAACCCGGCAGATGTAGTGGCCCCGGTCCTCTTTGGAGACGTTGAGGATGAGCAGGCTGTAGGCCTGGTCGCGCCTCTCCTCTATGAGGCGGAGCTTGGGCTGGGCAAATCGCTTGGTATAGTTGCCGTAGTACTTGGCCCTCCGTATGTTCAGCTTGACTATGAGCTGCTCCTCGCCGGCTGGGGGTGCAGCGAACAACCAGCGGACCACTAGCAGGCTGTCGGGCCTCCTCCGCTGAGCCACCTGGCAGGACAGGGTGACATTTTCCCCCTCCAGGGCCCTGGCCACCGGCCCTGGGGTGACAGTGACATTGAGAGCCTCACACACCTCAGGGTGGGAAGCACACAGTGTTCGTCGTGACTTATCAGGCCCTGCACAAACTAGACAGACAGAGAGAGAGACACACACAAATCTAAACCAGCATGAAATATGAGGATTCACAGCATGGTGTCCAGTGTAACCCATCTTTCGTTGTGCCAAGAGGCTGTCATCGTGTTACTATCAGAAATGGCCAATTTACCATTTACCAGTGGAGTCAAAATCGTACCAGTGAAACGGTTACGGTTTGGTACGCCTTAATGGCCACACAAGAGCTAAAACCTGAGGCAAAGTGATGTCTTCGCACGGATAGACCTTCTCCCATGTCGAAAACGAGGGAAAAATCACACCCATCTGCTATTTGAGTGTACTGTCGTTTGGTTAGCTGTACGTATCCTGCTTCATGCGTGCTTGAGTTGTTTTCCCTTTGCAAATCTGTTTTCCATGCTATAACTGCAGCACCGCACCACAGGCAAATAGCTTGTAGATTACTAAGTGCAAGACTTCATACAAAATAAAACGCAGACCATTACGTATAAAGAATTATATGCATAAATGATCCTTTTGTTTCCCTCTTTGACTATTTAAAAGCAAACACAAACGACTTTTTAGCACAGTCGTATAAGACCTGGCCACAGCAACTTTTATGGCTTTTAATTGAGTGTTTCTGTAAATAATAAACATTTCATGATCTAAACATTCATGTGCGCTTCATCACTATGGATTCAGATTTTTGACGCGAGGACGGAGAGCGACACGCTTAATGCATATATACAGCAGACAGCAAAAATCCCTATTTTATTTACACTTTGCTCGGATATCACTTCTTTTGTCTTTGACTATAGCAACGGTAGCTGTGTAAACACTTTGTATTATTTTTTTTTCTTTAGGACATTCGTCTCTTCACCCGCTTGTAATGTCTTAAATTACATGATCTGACATGCATCGACATTTAGACGGTTCCTGAACTTTTCAGAAGTCTAGGATCTTACTCTCAGTTTCTCCATTGGTCTTTTTGTCTCTCTTTCGATACACAGGAGCCTGGCGGGGACTGACAGATATCGATAGTTTTCAAGAGTTTATATTTCGTCAAATTTTTAATTTTAAAAATATCCTGCTTACCTCCAACAAACGCTTTAATCAGGAGAATTGCAACCACGGACGAGATTTTCATTTTTCAGAGAAAGAGACTCCATAAAATCCAGTTAACGGTAAAGAAAGGCGTCCCAGAATTTTCCCTTTTTTTCCCTTTCCACTGTTTCTGTGAAATACGAAACGAGAGCAGTCCTGTTCCCAGTTAAGGAACACCCTTTCCCTAGCAGAAACACCCCCTTCTCTCCACTGCGAGAAAGTGGCAAATGTCATTTCCTGCGCAGGGGTGCGATGGGCGCCTCTGCAGACCTATACGGCTGACAGCTGGAGAGGCCGCCGGTGGTCGTTGTCACCTGTAAGACCCCAAACTCACCCGCAGCATTGGCGCACAGGACTTGCTGGGGTGCTCTGTTGGACGGAGAGGACCTCTCCTGCTCAAGCAAACTATTTCTTTGGCTGTTTCATAGTCCGTAGTTTGATCGGGAATGCAGTTGCAACAGCCTATAAGCGCAAAACGAGCACTGCAAAAAAATATATATAAATAAATAAAATAAAAAGCTTGAATGGGATGCTGAGCATCATCTTCGATCTTCATGTTTATTGTTCTTACGCGTCGTATGTACCAGAAACGTGTATGAATGTTAGAACTTACAGAGTGGACTGCCCCCGATATACAATTCAGATAAATTCAGTTCAGTTAATTTTTATAGTGCCTTTCACAACACGGTTGCCCCAAGGCACTTAACGGGAGCGTGTGGTTAATTACAATGTGCATTGATTTAAATTGATGAAAAGGCTAAAAGACGAAGGAATACAGCGTAAACGGAGTATTACATGTGTAGAGCATGTGTATCCTGTTTATTACGTACTGTACTTCGTCCTGCATTCATCTAGTTTTCATACCCCAAAGCCACGAATTAATGCACATAAACAGGACACGATTAAGTAACTGCGTCGTGATCTTGACTGAATTCAGTTAACGAATTCAAATGCAAAACACATGCTGTATTCAACTGCAGAAACGTAGAGAGAGAGAGAGAGATCCAAAACGATTCCTGCAAGCAGAGGTCCAACGAAATTTTCAAACTTGACTCTCTGACAAATGCAGAAAATATAACTGCAGAATCAACGTTGGACTTATAAAGCCATAAATAAAAATTGATATAGTTGCGCTCAGATCAAAAATAACACATTCGCCTTTGTTTATTCATGTTTCCATTGATTTCATGTTTAACTTTCATTACCAACAGCCGAGAAAAGCGACTTGGAAAAAAAATCAGAACTTTGGTAAATAGGCTTAATGGGGAGGTTCCCTTTCGTGTGATTCGACTGGTTGCTGTTAGGAGTCCCAAAGACAGACGAATTCCGAACAAAGAGCGCGACACTGCCATCATGTGGATAACGCGTGAAGTAACAATAACTGAACCAACGACTACTGCGTAACGTGCAGGGTATAGTACATATTAATCGGAACAAGGCGCTAGATAAATGCGCTCAATGACCATTCTCTTAGGCACACCTGCCTAGTACTGCCTTTTGGCAGAAGAACAGCCTTAATTTTTTGAGTCGTTGATGTGGAGTAGGAAACTTACCTGGAGTTTGGTCCATGACGGTTTTGCGGTTGTAGCCCTCCTGTTGGCTTTGATGTGCCTGGACATTCTGTTCCTTTTCATATCCCTTGGGTTTTCAGATTATGCAGACTGTATTAGCAATGTTGTGCCATTTTAATGGCATTTCTGAATTCGGCTTGTGCAACTGGAAAATCCCTCGTTATATAGTCTGCATTGAATGACCTTACGCAATTGTCTATAAGGGACATTGTGTGATGGTTTTCACACTCTACCAAGGCTTCTGTCTTTGGCATTAGAATATAAACCGATATCTTCCAATCTGTTTGGCAGTAAGATGTTCTCCAGACTTGTTTGCATATTTTGGCCAACACTTTGACTCATTTTCAGTTGCCTGTAATATTTCTGTTGGGATGCCATCTGAACCCATGACCTTTCTTTCCACCAGTAAAACCAGGGTTAAGAACTCCCCCTCCATTACTGAAAATACTTCCGTTAATCTGACACCATTTAAATGATCTTGGTTGCCAACATCTTTTTGTTGCATTCGTCTTCTGTCTATCTCTTCCGTTTCTGCTTGGTCGTTTTTTCTATCGGTTATTATCTGTAAATCTGCAAATCATACGAAAAACAGCCCTCGTGTTAACATGCTTAATTCCTTGGTCGTTGTTTTACTGGCTTGCTTTCTGAAATTCACTTCTCTCTCCGAAGTTCTGATTCTCTGGCAAAAATTTCTAGCTTGTCAAATCAGTGTCTAATGTTTTCCCTGGAGGTTGTACTGTCCAGGTCATTTCTTGGAAGCCACGTGGTGCTGTTCTTCAGCTTCAGCTTCACTTGGACTTCCACGTAAGACGTTTTTCACCTATTGCGTTGTTTAGCCTAGTCGTTGTCTGATCGAATATGCGAGCTCCATCTGGTGGCCTCTAGATGTAATGACTGCACCTCGGTTGATTCGGGAATGTATTGGCTATAAATCGGTTGTCTGATTAGTTGATTATTTGCTCTCTTGTTTGGGCTCTTTTACTGTTAAGGATGGCTAATCTTCTCATTTCCAACTATCGCTTGGTCAATATCAGCCTGAATCCAGTTAAAATGTTTCTTCGTCAGCTACACCATCTTTATAGGGCATAAATTTGTTACATTGAAGCAGTGTCCACAATATGACGTTGATATAAGTCAGTCATTTACAGCATTGTGTCCAGTTACAGTTTACAGAGTATTTCGTATGTTAGCCACACCTTTTTCTTCATTTGATGTCCATTTCCTGAATATTAAATTGCACAACTGAAAGACTCCAGGTCATTTAGGTTCATTAACGCCTAATATGTTGATTTGTAAGGAGGCCATCTTCAACTCTACTTTTGGTCAGCCATGGGGTTTTTAAACGGCCAATGCTGTCTCCATTAATTCAATATTTCTAGAGTAGTTTGGCTGATATTTGGCCGATATTGGATTGTGCTTACGTACGTGCCATGAGGGAACGAGAGTAACAAGACAAATGAAGAATGCATTCAAAATAAAATGTGACGAATTTCAACTTTTCAATATAAGTGCTTAATAAACCCAGTGTTAGGAATATTAAAAAATGTGCAGGTAAATAAGTGTTACCCTGGCCAGGGTCGCGAGGAAACAAATACAATAACAAGCATCAAATAATAATGAATTCTGCTAATGAAAATGAAGTCTCAGACACCCACTAATCTTTAGCACGTGCACCTTTCCTCGATTCAAGCTCTGCACGTCAGGTGTTGACATGAGTGATACACAAGGACCCACGTGCGACAAAATAATTATAATGCCTGGAGTTCTTCTGTCATAACCATAAAAATGCATGCCCGTTTCACATTATGGGAGACACTTTTAATTTGTCTGAGTACCAGATCTGTTCATGTGGCTACTCATTAGAGTACTGGTGCTATAGAAAGATGCCAGTTCCTTTCGTACATTCCATGGTACGTTCTCATTTGGATGGACAGATTGCATCATATGCTGTGCAACAGCAGTGCCTTTCAGAGTCCTATCTTCCTCGTTTGGAGGACCCTAAGTGCCCCCTGACCCAAGAGCCCCATTTTCCCAAACTACATTGATATTCTGTCTGGTGTGTCCATCCATGAGATTTTCTTGGTAAGGTCTGGAACTTGTTTATTACTGCAATATTCCATGCATTAGCATAACCGCCATTATCACCACTGTGGTCATCCACCATTTCCATATTCCTGCTGCCCAGTAAAGCTGGTAGGTTTCGTCCAGCACCTCTGCTGAGATGTGTTGCCGGGGAAACACCACGAGGAACTCAACACTCCAGGAAACGTTGGTCTTTATTGCCTGATACACATCACAGGAAATGTTAAAATGTATCGTTTTTTTGGGTGTTAGTTATAAAAAACACAGTCACAGTTAAGTTGTATGTTGCTCAATTTTGAAGAAGAATAGATTACTTACGTTTTGCGCAATAAGAAGATCTACATATATTTTTATGGGGCATAATCTATTCGGGGTTTTTGGTTTGCCATTTCTTAGAAACTAATTTTCCATACATGATGGTGAAACAAGCTTTCAAAAAATTATCCTTAGCAAGCCAGTAAATCAAGATGATGATATCATCGGTCCATATTTAATTCAGAAATTTTCCAGTAATCTGCAGATTTTCAGCGTGATATCTAACCCCTGCAATCAAGAGCCACAGACGTTGTGCTTTATCCTGGTCAAATGATAATTACCAAATTATTTTAAATAAATCCTCATGAGTATGTATTTCTCAAACGGTTTTAGTCCGAGACTAAAGTTCTCAACTATATTTATTAATAAACAATACTTTTTATATGACTGTCTCATGCGTCTGGACCTCCCCAGAGAGATTAGGAAAAACGTGGTGGCAGCATTTACCGGTGAACCCTTAAAAATAAGCCAGTGTCAATTATGTCATTCCGGACATCTTAGGCTTATTACAATATGGTTGACATGTTTATCAATAAATGATTTTCGACACATCTGTTCGCATTAGGGAAACATAAAGCTCGCGTGCGATTTCTTGGAAGAAAGTTTTCGCTTTTTATATGTACGATTTGCCCGTGTGCTTTAACTTATTCCATTGTGCGAGGTATTGTTTTAGTTTCGAAGAAACCATAATCGTATATCTTTACCAGTGTCAGAAAATACTTTAGTCTCGATGGCATATATAGTGGAACCTCGAGCGAACGGCCGTAGGCCATCAAAAATCACATGGCACCTGTGCACGACGAAACTAAGGAACAAGACCCATTATCCAATGCGTGGTCGCGGGGCCTCGAGCCTAATGCCCAACCTTAATTAATGACAGTGAATCTATATACGTGTTGATTTAATTACTTTTGCTCAAGCAAAAGAAAAACAAAACTGCCCTAGGTTTTGTTGCTATGCGTCTCACGAAAGTTTGCGGGGGAAGTTTTCTGAGCTACAGATTTCCCACAAATATACGAAGATACCGTCTCAGGACTTGTTCTAGGTGTCGATCTCTGCCTTTGGCTGATTAGTCACCTTCATCCATCAGTGCTAAATGGTTCCTCTGCTCAGGAGAAAAAAGCTTCGCCCATAGCGCAAATAATTCATGAATATTATTCCTCATATTCTTTATACATACAATGCCCTTATTTGGAATCTATGTATTGTTTTGATCCCGATTATACTTATGACTATTACAGCTCTAGTTATAACTATTTAGTAAAAAAGTAATATATATGAACGCTGATTCATGCAACGCTAATGAACTAATTATCGTAATTGATACAGTAGGATTTAGAATAGGCCTACATTACATAGCAAAGATTTTTTTCAACTCTATTTTTCAAAGAGAAAAAGATTTTTAATTCAAGCGTCTTAATGATTTTTCTCACTATGCATTATTAAACTGCATCTATTTTACAGCAGTATTTTAATGTCTATTTGTACGTAAATGTATACGAACAGATCATAACCTACAGTATTTCATTAAGCTGGATGGTGAGACACCGCAGAGTTGTTGACTGGCTTCTGATACCGTTTTGATATTTTCAAGGGGTTGCTATTTCATAAAAATCCCATCACAGCTCATCAAAGACATTTTTGAAGCAATCAAAGTACGTAACGGGACTTCAAGTTGAGAACCACAGATGTTGAAAATAAACCAAAATGTAAAAATGTTTCTGAATCCAGGCTCTTTGGACTGCTGAGCCGTGTCAGCTACTGTGTTAATACGTCCATGCTCAAGTTCACCGATACTTCATGCTCTCCACAGGGCCTTCGATCTTCAGGTGCTGAGCAAATGAACAAAGCGGTTTTCTGGGTACTTCATTTGGATCTTGCTCCCATAGGAATATTTATATTTCTCTTGGAATCCGGTGGAACGCTTCCAGGTCTAAGAAGTTTTTCCAGAGAAAGGATTTACATAACTTCAACTATGACGCAACTCTTTGTCATATTGTAACTTTCCATAACAAAATTCTGATTAAAAGTGCACACGGATGCAAATCAAAATGAGATTTCTTATGGAATTCAGGTGTGTGTCTGAGGTTTACTGTTGTACCATTGCACAATAAGTGCTTTTGATTTGATTTCCCCAGTCATAAGTTATCCAGTCATAAACAATGTTAAAAACGTCTAACCCCTGAAAGTGTGCCATCATTTAAGTTTTACGATGGGAATCGAATCGTCCTTCATTTGATAAAGACGGATTAACACGTCCAGACACTCGGAGAACAAATACAGGATTGAAAAATGAGACACTTACCTCATAATGGACGGTCTTTTGTCCAATTCGGCATCTAAGCACAAAGACATACAAGTTTCTGTATTTCATGTTGATTTAATCTTAAAAACAGCTACAAAATCAGGCGATTTTTTTGACTGCAGACTTAAGAAAAGCAGCGACACGAACCATTCAGACGTCTTACCTGACTGATCATTTTCAAGCATGTGTTTTCTGAGCATATAGACCTTCACGCCGACGAAGCACAGGGAGAAAGACAACCCGATCACGAGTCCAATGACTGCATACTTAACGTCTGAGGACGGGAGAGAAGGAAAGGATCTCAGCCGATCAAATATATGACAAGTCAACCGTCCATCTGTTTTGGTCAATGTGCTAATAAGCAGCAGCAAACCAAACCGCGACCGCGCATCATGAACGATTCACATTTCACACACAACAGTAACGTACCTGCTTCATTCGATTTGTTAGGGTCGTTTCCTTGCGCTTTCATCCACAAGGAATCTGCAAATTATGAACGATCATTATGAAACGTTTTAGTCTCCTAAAGGCTAGCTTTCATAGACATTCAATAAACTTTTTGTTTATAAGAAAACAACACATTCTAAAAACGGTTTTTACCCAATCTATATACTTAACGGTGCCGGAGTTACTGTTGGGACGGTATATTAATCTGGCGCCTAAAATGGAAAGCAGTCACTACCGAAAGGGTAACCTTAAGAGGTATACGGAACCGCAATACATTTCGTTCTTTGCCACCTATAAGGCTGCGATCAGACGCTTACTTCACAATGCAAAGTAATTTAACGTTGGCGGAAAACGTGGCACTGCATACTCTAATTTCAGTTTACGTCGAATCTGAATATGGCACATTAAATTGTAGTAGAAGTGGTGGTAGTTATCTTAATTATAAATATCTTAATAAATATTATGATATTAGTAAATATCTTAATCATACTGTGTATTTATAGTATATCGACTTATTAATACGTTATATTTTTAACAGCATGTTAAAATGTATTGTTGGCTGTCGTTTAATGTCTAAACTGGCCCAAGACAAGGGACCACAAACTTAATCTCACCTACTTCATCTTCTCGACTCGCGTAATTTACATCACTTTCCGGATGTAAAGTGTCATGTCTAAAAAATGCTCGCAGTTAAGCCTGAAATAAGCAAAGCAAGTCTCCTTGTATATTTCGAAATATCGCTTCATATGCCAGGACAATAAATGTCATTAGAAACATTTAGAAACAAGAAATTACGTGTAACTCTTACCAGTAAGGCAAACGATGATCAAAGTAGAACAGAATCCTAAACGGTTACACATCATGTAAACAGCTACACTGGCCTTTCCACCATTATGAACGTTCCCCTAAAGCACCACAGAATGAAATATTTTCATGCTCTTCAGCTCAGCAGATCGATTTCCTGTGTCTCTGCAGCAGTGAAACAAGGTCAAAGATAAGATCGGAAAGGTGATAAACAAACCATGGTTTATGTTACAAAACACTTAAGGGTTCAGATGACACTTTTCATATAGTTTTTGCTTAACTCGACAGGGCAGATGTCACATCTATACTATGTTGCAATGAGGTAATTGAGCAAGGTCTGTGTGACTAGCCGACTCTCAATCCTGACCAAGCCTTGACCACACGGGTCGCTCCTCGGTCGTCGTCAGTGCTCTTTGAGGCTCGGAGCTTGGAGGCTCCGTTAAGCCTGTTTGCGTTTTATATCTGGGTTTTGATCAGGGTTGCCGGTTGTCACTGGTTTTGCGGTTCTGTGTCTCTGCGTCTTGTTTCCCCATGGTGTTGATTCTGCAGCTAACAAGCCGAACAGAACAACTCGGACCCTGTTTATTATTATTATTATTATTATTATTATTATTATTATTTGTCATCTTACTTCCGTCTTCCAGCTTCATTTCCTCGTCTCAGCGTCCTGGATCCCGATTTTCCAATCTTGTGCCCTTTCAGTCTGCTTTTGTGCATCAGGTCCTGAAGTCGCCCATCTAGTCAGCAACCCCTACAGCAGGGACCATCAAACTGGCGGCCCGGCAAAGCCTCCCATCTGGCCCGCAGGATATTAATTAAGAAAATGTAAGGAGGTGAAAATGCTTTATGCCATTTAGAATATGTAGTATTTTATTTACAATATTGAAGACATCCCAGAACAATTGAGATGTACCCTGATAATAAAAATTAAATCAGGAATGGTTTACAGACCCCAATATAGGTGCATTCCACCCCAGGTTCTAAAGAGTTATTAATCTGTCAATATATTACGAACTCCGTCTTTTATGAGTGGAATGCAGCTATTGCCGAATTTTCGCGCAAGAGTGGGGAAAAACTCATAACTCTCATTAAAGAATTTGTTTGATTTTTTTAACATTCTCGTATTTAACAATTCGTTTTTTCTACATGCACAATAACAAACCACAGTGGAAAAATTAGAAGAAATTTGGTAGAACTAATATCATTTGAAACAAAAGAACACGGCACATTCAAGTCGTGTGCGACAACAGAAAATGGATAAATTAATAACGTCAGCACTGGCTCCCCCCAGGGCTGTGTGCTGAGCCCCCTGCTCTTCACGTTGTACACACACGACTGTGCCCC
>JAACJT020000035.1:3019320-3046659 GCA_009936485.2 Gymnarchus niloticus
AATCTCTCTGACACAGGGACTGCACTTAATTTCGTTGTACCCGTTACAATGACAATAAAGATATTCTGATTCTGAATAAAACAGACATTTCTTAGTCTCCAGAAATGTTGCTTTCAAAACTCAGTGAACAGAATGGTTCGATGCAACTTCCTGCGAGATATCATCTCTACAACAAACAACCGTTAAATAGACCCAGTAATTTAACAATGAACCCTAGAATCTTAAAGCTGAAATAGGCTATTCACATTTGGTTAATGGGAGAAATGACATTTCCCCTCTGACACCAACTTCTTAAGTCGCCGCACGTCCTCCGCCAAGACATGGACACGCCGGGCAGGACCTGAAGCAGAGAGTGGGATTTGCTTAACACGGGCGATTATCCTATCCATAGATTTGTCGGTAGCAAGTTCCTCCAACACTGCCCATGCACTCTTTAAAAACCTCAGCATCGGTAAATGGCTTGTTATGTTTGGAAAGAACCCAAACAACCTGAAGAGATGCACTTGTTGCTCTCTCTTGTTCAGTTAAAGATCGGTTAATAATTCCGCTGGCGTGGGAATATCCAGCTTTCAAGGTCGCAGTTTTTCTGCGACGGGCCTCTGACTGCTCAGGGTATGACTCTTTCAAAGTTGCATGCCTTGTGTAATGTGACGTTTAATATTGTATTCTTTTACAACTGCAGTAGTTTCACTGCAAATGAGGCATACAGGTTTTGCATTACTGAAAGTTGGCATGATGAATGCGTACTTATCAGTCCATTCTTCATTAAACCTGCGGTTCTCCGCATCAATTTTCCGCTTTAAGCTCTTTGACAGCGACATTTTCCCTTGCAATTGATGAATAACAGAACAGCTCCCTCAACGTGGAGGCGAAGAGATGATCGCCTCCTGGTGGCTGGTTGAAGTACTGGCGTTAAGAGTTAAAAAAATTGTAACCTTGAAAACCGGATATTCTCACGCCTATGGAATTATTAATAGAACAGCAACTGAAGAAAAAAGGGCAACAAGTATAACTTCACGCTGGGTAGGTTTGTATGATGCTGAGATTTTTAAGGCGTGAAGTTGTCACTGACAAATATATGATTAGTATAATTGCCATTGATTGATAACATGACAGCTCCCCAAAAGTGAAATATTAATATTAACAACAACAACAACAGCAATAATAATAATAATAAAATCAAAATATCTTGATCGCCTCTTAACGGATGGATGCAGTTATATCATACAGATGCAAGCTACTAAATTGAACATTAATTTTGTAAGAAAGTCAACTTTTTAAACAATAATATGCTAATTATGCCTGAATAAATTTTATTTTATATAAAAGTCTGACCCCCACTGTGCCACAGTGCCAAAATTCTGGCCCTTGGACAAATGTACTTGATGACCCCTGTCCTACAGGCTCCCTTTTTGGTTTCCACTTTTAGGGACCGTCTGGCAGAAAACCTCCCATTTTGTCTGGGCAGACCGGTTCGGGGCGCTCTGTCTTGGGCTCTGATTGTGAAACGAGCGTTATGAGTACTTGTCGTGAAGTTTTAAGTTGCTATGTTACAGTTAAGTTATTTCAATGCCAGTTTAAACAGCCCGACATGGGTTTTCTTCCACAGAACCTATACTAACCTTTAACTGTGTTTTCCCTTATCGAAAAGCAAACCCACTGATTCAATACGAAATATAGTTTGGCCCAAGTCCCGTTTTCAATCACAATAATACCCGTTTTGTATCGCTTTGACCGAAGTCTATACATTGCATAGTTTGTAAGGTAGGACTCGTAACTCAGAATTCATAATTTCACTTTTTTTTTTGATGCACAGGCTTTAATTTACGCCGCAGCCTCGTACCTGGTCATCCATAAATATATATTTTTTGAATCAGGTAGATTTCACACAGAATCATTTTTCTTTGGTGGTCGGGGAGGGGAACGTTGGCCGATGTTCTGCTGGGGTCGTGGTTTGACGAGCGCTTGCCGGATTCCCAGTTCTGTCGCCTTCTTCAGATATAATTTTACAGCCTGCATTGTTTTGACCTTGTAAAGTCTTGGCGGTAAACTAATGGCCGGGGCATCGCTAGGGAGTATTTTCAGGCGGCCCTACAGCAATGTGTTTTAGAGTCACGGGCGAAACATTCAGACTGCCTCGCGTTCCTGCGCAGCGCTGCACAGACTCGCCACTGTGCGCCACGCTTGGTCTAAAATAGAACTGGCGAGGGTTTATGAGGGCGGCAGGGAAGATAAGTATGAGGGTAAACATTAGCACATGATTCGGCATTTGACGGACTGTTGTCAACAACGCGACGCGCGATGGAAGTGTCTTGGGAAATGAGACGTACGCGATAGGGACCAAGACTCAAAACTCGTGCCCTTCAATACTTGCGACTCTGCTTTAATGTACTGCAACCCAAAAAGTTAATGAGACGAGGTTTAATGCATTTTTAATGGATGAAAGTCAATATTAAATACTGCCACGTTTTGAGGAGGGGAACATTTACGTGATGAGAATTAAGATCAGTCAAAAACTGCGGCGTCACTTGTTTGTTTTCTAGGAGGGAGTCACCAGCCTTTGAAGCGATGTATTAAATTAAATGAGGATGATTCCTAGTCACGGTGATTGCTTAATACTGGGCTTAGCACTATAATATGGCGTAATGTGATGAGGCGTGATAGGCTGTAAGAGCCAGCTTTGCACCCTCCCCTTATGTAACATCAGTCTTTGCACAACGTTTGTTTCTGGCAGCCATTTCAAATTGGAAGTTTCATATGCAGGTAGCTGATAGTCTGAGTTAATTTATTATTTACAAAGTTCTGAAATTTGCCAGTTTGCCATTAGTGGCTTCATCATCAAAACATTGTCAGAAGGAGACAACTTCGCACAGTGTGCCCGATATCAAATTTCTGTTGCACAAACTACAAAATTTCTTAGTCTCATGCACTGTTATTGTTTGCCATTGTAATGTTCGTGTTTTACACTTAGCTTAGGCTAGATACATAAGCCTGTTGAGAACAGTTCTCGTTTTAAGCATGGAAAGAGTCAGAGCAACTGGCAGAACGCTGGAAGGGGTGCAGGGATGGATTTTCAATTATTAGTCATGTAATGTAGCCATGAATCAAACAGCCAAGGACTGTGCCTGACTGCATTATTTTCACGTGGCAAACATCACACCACTGCATTATAGTTTCAACACTCATGGCCTGCTCTGTATGAAGACATGACAACATTTCAAAGAAGCTCTTAACATAACCAAAAACCAAGTTTTGGTGATGTGTTATGGTCTTGTTAGTAGTCTTGCACCACTTTTACGTGATTCACTACAAATGACGCAGTGGGATGGATCCTAACCCCATCTGAACCACGCAACAGACCGTGGTTTCTTGACATTGTTTGTGTTGTGACCGTGTTTAAGGTCCACAACCATAAAGATGCAGTGTCCTGAAGTGAGACGGGCAATAGAACTAGTTTGGAGAGCAAACTCGTGATATACAGAATTGCAAGACGGCAGTCCTAAAATAACCCCGCACTAACTGGGTCCAAGTTCTCCCATGACACGGTCTCTTGGACCCCGAATCGGGTTGTGTGATACCAGTGATTTGGCTGTGTGATAATATTATCTTTCGCCACTTTAACCCACAGAATAAAACAGAGGTGAAGATACACAATCCAAATTTTAACCTTAAAAATGGAATATTAAATCTCAGCCTGCACAAACTGTTTTTATTGTGGTGATACTAGCAGGTGAAAAACTGAACATCTCTAGTAATATCAATGAATGGTAAGAACGTGTAAGGCTGGTTTAAGGAAAGCATGTGGTTGACCGAGCTGACTTTTCTGTCCTTAAGTCACCCTCTCTGACTGCCTCGCTACAGCTGATCAATGTAGCTGGGTAATTCATCTCTCCTGGCTTCCAGAACTGGAACAACAGAGAGAGAGAGAGAGAGAGAGAGAGAGACAGGTGTCACGTAAGAGTGGTCAGTTTTAGCGGAATCCCAGCTGTGCCAAGAGCAGTCGGGAACAGACTCTCCCGCTGTTTCTAATGGGCAATAACAGACAGCACTGAGATGGTCCACCGCCATGAATGATGGCTGTCCTCTGGTGCAGGTGTGGGTGTCCATCATTAACGACAGCCTCAGATCCACGGAAGTCAGAGTTCTTGAGAAACTGCCCGCAGGGTCCATGTCCTATTTTAAGGTAGCTCTCCCACAGAACTAGGCAATAAGGTGGCTGACCAACGTGAAAGCCATTTCTCCCACGGCTCACTAGAGCGTTCTTCTTTATCTCTTATCATCTGCTTTCTCACAGGTAAGTGATTTTTCAGCCCAGGTAATAACTTCATCAATTTCCTTTGAGCTTTGAATTGATTCAAATCCTTATACACAAATGCACTTTACTGTCGCTGCAATACTTACCAACTGACGATACGGATCCCTCATAATTCAGTTATACTTTTCCATTTCAGATGAGAAGGAGCTTCTGTCACTGTCTGATTTAAAATGTGAACTGAAGCTTAAAACCTGAAGCTGAGATATATTTCTTACGTCTACTCTTTAGATACTTAGCTCAAATGCTTCTCCAAAGTGACATTCCAGGCCAGAGAGATAAAATACAAAACGTTCAGTCTTGACTTAAATAAAACAATATCAAGTATTTGGCATACAATGTAAATTATCAGTTAATCCTAGTTATTGCATGGAAACACCACAGTTTTAAATCAATTGAAATTATTGCTCTTAAAAATCCATACAGTACTGTTTTAAACAGACAACAAAGATTAGGTTTAAATCATGTTCATGGTTGGTTAATCAGTACCACATGAAGTGATTTAACTACTAAAGTGAGTTGGTAGTAAAACTTTTTTAAATACATGTGATAGTTGGAGTGCTTTCAAGGAGAGATTCTAGAACCAAGGTTATGTTGTTCCAGCCATCCAACCAGATATCGGTAATATTTTGGAGAACGGTACAAATTAGTTTTACTTCTTTCGTATTACTATTCATGTATATGTTGTTTTTTTTTCTGATAAAATATGCAGTAATTGCCCAGATAAATGGCTCTAAACATCATCTCGGACTGCCTAACAGTTCTGCACAGTACTATATGAACTCCCATGTACTTTTAAACAGTTTCACATGTATGAGTGTTTAAATGATTTAAGGATCCTTGTTTTGCGCCATGCTGTTAACCAGCCCTGATTTAGTCCCGCTGTGCACAGGTGTAGTTTGTAGACCGTTGTATTTCATGTAGTAATGGCCTGTCTTTCTTTCACAGCCAGCACATATCACATATCAAAAACATCGATTTCAGAGAGCTCTGTTAAAGCATTCTTCAACGTTACATAACAGTTTCGTATTTTATTTGGTGGCAAAAGTAAAGAACGCATTTATGAGAATAATAACCGTAAACTCACACCGGTGAACTGATACAAATATCATCGTAATTTTCGTATAAATAAACGCATGTACATATATAAACTCCTGCTGATTATTCTGCATTGGTCTTCGGTAAAGTTGTCAAATTCTAAGGCTTCTGCAGTTCATACACGAGTCATAAACGTATGCATCGTTACGTTAACACTTTGAAAAGGTAAATCCATACGTGAACACAAGGGACAAAACGCCTGCTTAAGATACGAACAACGCATGCACGCTCACCTCCTCGCCGTTGCCCACGCAGGTTTGCGCGCTTGCCTGTGCGGACTGACAGGCATGCGAAACACTGCGTGTGATTATACGAGCGTTCCGTCGTAATCAGCGTTGGTATTTACATGCCATTGGTTAACACAGACTAACTCGTTTACTATAACGAGTGGATGACACTTGGGAGTGTGATGCAACTGGTTATTTTTAAGGCTGGACACCTGTTTGCCGAAACACAAATGAGTCATGGCACAGGGTTAGGTACCAGCAAACCACCGTCCGAAAAAGGCTATTTGCACTGGTCGCCTGTGTTCTTCTGGAGGGACTTAGCCTCTGTTGGTGTCGAAAGGTAAAGGTGAGCACCGGAGATCCGATTGCGGTATGGGTTCTGTGGTTCTCAGGGCGTCTTTCATGTTACGGTGGTCGGCTTTCCTGTCCCCTGCTGACCCCTTTCCCCGTGATTATTTTCCTCTGTTGATCATTTTCTCTTGTTTCATTTTGTGCCGTTATTTTTTCGAGAAGGTCTCAAGGTCTCTGCTAAAATGTTGCTTTAGTGTTCTGGTTTCCTGTAAGGCCAACAAGTTAAAATGCCGTTGGTAACTGAATATGCAGTAACTGCTTGTCCAAATAGGAGTCTTGAAAGTTGTTTTGACGGAGACCAGTGTCACTGAATATAGATTACACCAGTAAAAAAAAAAAAAAAAAAAGGCAGGCAACTTTCTCGGTGCTTAATTTAATCTACGGAACAAGTGAAGTGGAAGTAATCAGTTTCTGTGACCGAGATACACCCTGAGGAGTTATTAGCGCCTTTAAAAGCCTTCCCACAAAGGAATGCTGTACACTTTAGCTATAGCGATAGAAATATGAATCAACAAAAGAAATTTGGTTGTGGATAAGTTGTTTTTCTCTGGGAAAAATACTCTGGCTTTTAGCCTATTAATGTTTGGGGTCTGTGGTATCATTACGTCGCCTCTGTGTTGGCAGTATTTGAGTAATTCCGCAGTTTTCATACTTGACTCATTATATGGAGCGACTGAGAATTCGTGTCACCCTCTGCTGTGAGACGCAGCCCTACTGTACCGCCTGGATGACGGGATAAAAATAAACCTTACAGGCTGACAGGCGCTGGGAAATCACTCGAAATATGACGGCTGATAATCGGTGCAAACGTTTTTTAAATGATGACCGAACGTTTTTGGAGAGAGAGAGAGAGAGAGCTATTTTTCCATTATGTATGCCCCCAAATTTTACTGTAGAATTCTTATCGTAAGAATAGCATATTCTCAGAGATATCGTTCAGTACAATGCATTGCTACAGTCTTGCATTAAGATTTTGATGCTTCTAAGCACTATACGTGGTAAAGACGACTGTATTGAAAGACAGTACACAGCTTTACAAATTGTTAGTAATAGAATTCTCTCGAATGGGGCCCTTGACTATTATTAACTCTCACATAGCTGGGTAGCGCTGTAAAATTAGCCGTGCACGCTGGTTTATTTTACAGGCATTTTGTGGGTAATATAAACTCGTCATAAAGCTACTGTACTTCGTCATGCCCTCTTCGGATTTAGCTCCTGTGCTGTTGGTCATTACATATTACCCCAACGTTCGTCATATTCTGCACGAGTTTTAATAGCTGGACAATAATCTCATTATTAATGACGTCATGCCTCCAGGAACGGCAGGTTTCGTGCATTAAGCAATCGTACAGAATGGATCAGAACATAACGTATGTAAGTTCCCTTTCTTTCATAGGTTAGATTTAAATTTCAGCTACCGACGAAGTTTCTGGAAGATTGCCAGTTGCCACCAGTCAAAATAAACGAAGCAAATATAGAAACGTTGCGCTTACGTTCTCCTTATTTCCAAGGGCTGCTACTTTTTAACTGATGAGTGCCAATAAACGAAAATCAGCGCTACTTTGTGAGTGGCATAGACGGATTTTCCATCTTTTTCAGATTTATACACCCGTTTTTTTTTTTTTATCAGTAAGGGCTATCGTAAAACCCCTCGGTGTTACGTCGTAACTTGAAGTGAACTCAAGTTTTTTTTTTTTCCCGAAAAGTGCTGCTCACAGTCACGTACTCTTAGTGTAATTCACACAAAGCTGGAGACGAGTTTAAACAGTCCCAAATCGGAATTAAATTATGTCAGGAATGGCCTGGTTGTGATATTTCACGCTGTTCTTCATATGCATAAACAGGCTGAACCGCAGCTGAAATGCTCAATACTCGGGCATACATTTATGGTCTGGAAAAGCGGCTCGCTTTTTGGAAGATTGATATCCGTCGGATGGTTTCGCGAGGGCGGCACCTGTCAGTAGTGGCCGAGTTCAAAAGTGGAAACTCTTGGGCTGCCTCTTGCTATGTGTTTTAAATTACGAGCCACCAGCAGGCATGCGCTGAGGTGAACATTAAGGGTTAAAAAGGACTGGCAGTCAGAAAGATGCGTTCTTCCAAGGGCACGACTGTCCCTTCATAGTGGGATCACAGAGCCGATAATGCTGAGGTCCCGGTACCCACCATATAAATATGCCCAGGAGTTAGGCTAGGGAGGCAGTGCTCCATCCACATCTAAAATTAGCTCAAGTGTTGCAGGGATTCCTGTCTTTGCTTCCAAAATGTTCAAGATAGCAAAGATAAGCAGGGAATGAATAGGAAGAGGCATGGGCTCTCATTGGTCTCGCATTGGTGACTTGTGTATTTATATACATGCCGGATTCCTGTAGTCTTCATTTCCATACTAGTGGCCTTGGAATCCTGTTTCACTTCTGAATAAGAACTCAGTTTACCTAAGGCCACTGTAACTGTAAGCTTACTGAAAAAAGAGCACCTTACCGTGATGGACTTGGGGGCCTGTGTTGCTATTATAATTCAGACCTATAATAACCAGTTGTTTTTTGATGTAGGACTTCTGTGTTGATATGTGTGATATGCAAAGTATATATTTTAAAATGGTATGCTGTGATTATCGGAATGAATCGAAATATTAATTATTACCCCTTTCTGAATTTCAGTAAATTATGAAGCCATAACTTAAATCTTGGTAATATGCTATGCCATATACAGCATATTAAACATAGTTCTGTCAGTATACTGTTATGATGGTCAAATTTCAACTTTTCAAAAAAATTGGTTTTAAGCAAAGTTGACAGTTTCCATTTCAGCTTTGCCATGGTTCATGTCACCATTTTTTTTTTTTTTTTTTTTTTGCCTTTGCTTCCCTTGCAGGAAAGACATGAAATCGTATCACAGTTCACGAAATAAAGATTTGGCTAAATTCAAGCCAGCATAAGGCCGAGCATCCTGCAGACAAACAGGAACAGCTGGGAATACGTGTTGGAAATGAGCTGCCTGGAAAGGAAGCAGAGGGTTAGACACAAAGGCAGCGTACGCAGGTCCTGTAAGCACGCGGATGGCTTTGGTGACATTTCCAGCACTGGCAGTGTCATGGACGAGACAGACCGGGAGGTAAGCAGCCTTACCGACCGTGCTTTCAAGAGCCTCTGCATTGGTGACGAGGCCGTATACTGTGACTTGGAGTTTTCTTCCACTCCCGACGCACGCCGACGGGCCTTCGTGGAGGACGCCGATGGCACGGAGGAGAAAATCACTCAAGGGGTCCTTCCCCTCAGCGCGAAACAGGAGGAGGGCGGTGCATCTAAGACAGCGTCAACATTACGATGTCCGGCTGGGAATCCAACGAAGCTCCAGAACGAGCACGTCCCTCGGCTGAGCAACGGCATCATGGAAACCACATGGGTAGAGAAAAAGAGCAAATCGAAGGTGTCATCTCTAATTAAGGCATTCACCACAGTCACAAAGGAGGCCCGTGTGGCCGAGGATGGCGTTATGCCAAAGGACTGCAGTTTGGTGGACGTAACCTGCCAATCATGGGATAAGTCCGCCCTGATGAACATCCAGATGAATTTGTCTGGATTCTCCTCAGAAATTCATCCACAGAACTTAACATTGGATCATTGTACAGCAGGAAAAAACCCCGTCGGTAATAAAACCCGGAGTATGGATATGGTCGTCCCCTCTACGAAATCCTCAAAGGGCAAGGTCCGTAAATCCAGCAAACACAAGAAGCTCATCTCCAGAAACTTCTTTCTCCACAGCGAGTTCAGCCCATTCCAGCTGTGGAGAGAATGCAATAAGGTTCCATTTGAAAACTCTGACATCTTGCCCACGACTCATTTTCCAAAGTGGTACGACTCTGTCGTTTACCAGGAGTTGAAGGCAGCGCATGGAGAGGCCCAATCCAAGGAGGTAGAGAATGGTACTGCTGCCTCTTCAACCAAAAGGCCATCCAAGCCCCAGGATGTGGACAACCAACCTCGTTCTTCTGAAGACCTTCAAAGAGCCAAGGTTACTGAAAAGCAAAACCTTTCATCTGAAAACCTAAGCAAAGAGTTGACTGTTGGGAAAAGGCGCATATCTCCTGATGGGGTACACAAAGGTAAAGTCATTGAAAAGATAAGCGATTCAGAAGTAGAGTTGACTTGTCCCCCATGGAGAAAGAACAGGAGCCTGGTGAAAAAATCTCCCCCTGCTGGTCAGCCCTGTGCCATGCTCCCCCCTCATGAACAGCAAAGGGAGGGAGAAGAGGCCATGCAGATTGCAGTGGTGAGCAATCGACCATTCAGCATCTCCCAACTCCTAACTCCCATTGTCTGTGCCAGACAGGAAGCGGAGCTTTCGGGAGCCTTGAAGGACACGTTCCCCATCACCAAGCTTCCCTTCACTCCCCTGCTGGAGACTGAGGCCAAGCAGAACCATGAGCTCAGGCTGCGTGACAGCTATAAGGCCATAGCCTCCAGCTTGCTTTTCAACATCAAGGACAACAGGAAACGGGTGAAGAGCACCTACAGTCCCGCAAAGTTAAAAAATCCAGATCCCTCCGGACCCAAGAACGTTCTGGCCATTTCTGAGGCTTCATTTTCTGGGGTTGGCATGGCAGTCTCTCCAAAAGTGGGAGATGTCAAACCTGTTAGCAGCCCCTCTCTGGAAGCGAGCAGAGCATGGACCGGTGATCGTAAAGAACTTGCTGATGTCTGCATATCAGATGACTATTTGACATTAAGCTCACCCCCAGCTGTAAAAGAAGCTGGTAGCTTTAAAAGTTCCCTTGGTGCCACGTGCGATAGCACAAGCCAAGCTCAGCCGGCGGACCTTCAATTTGGAAGCTCGCCTTTAACATCAACAGACCTAGAGGAGAGGTATTCAGCACCAAACCAGTACAACCCAGTGAGCCCAGTGGGGAAAGAAACCAGAAATGTGCCTTTGACAGTGACTGCCTCTCATTGGTTCACTGAAAACAACGAAGCAAGTCTGGGAAAGAAACCTGCTCTTTTGAACGGAGTAGATTTCTTCAGAGACTCGGAATCTTCCGGCAAAGAAGCAAAGCTGGCAAACAACCAAGCGATCAAAGATGAGCTGAGTGAGAGGCATGACTCGCATGTAACTAAACGAGGTGTCAGCAGTAGTGGGGGGGTGTACACTGAGAATGTGAGGGGCAGCGACGCAAGTACAGGCAAGGTGCATAACTCAGGTGCAGATGGGACTTTGCTCCCCACGAAGAAAATACTGGACACAAAAAACACTCCAGTAACTGTTGGAGAAAGGAAGAGTGTTCAGCTGGGACTGCGTGACAGCAAAGAGAAAGATTTGAGAAAGGAAGTCAAAGCCAAACATGTCTTTTCAGCAAGACAGAACCAGTTCATAAAGAACAAGAGGTATGCCACGAAAGTCAGAGATGAGGATGAAGAGGGTGGTACGGAACAGCTCATGAAGAGAGAGAGGGATGTTGAGCGTCATCAATCGGAAAATCAAGAAATGGGGAATGGGAAAGTAAATTCAGAGCAGAGAGGTCCTGGAAATGAAGTCGATCCGCTTAGAGGTCAGGCAGAGGTTGTGGATAATGTGACGACTGTAAACGGGGACATGCTGGATTTAAATGTTCCGACCAGTAAAGACTCAGTGTGGGAGAACGTACACACTCCATCATCAGGCGGGGGAGAGATTATAAAAGAAAACAAATATGAGGTAAGGAGAGATGAAAATGAGATCGTCACAGGGCATGCTCAGTCTGATCCAGAAGAAGTGGGCGGAGCTAGAGAAAGCAGCCACCAGACACAGGTGATTTCCAAACGATCCATCGACTTCTCCGGTGAGAACAACACAGCCAAAACACATTTTCCTCCTCAGAATGCTGAAAGTATGGTGCATTTGGTCAACAGGAAAGACAAGGGTGAGATCCTTTCTGAAAGAAGAAAACGTCCCCCCAGAAAGGACAGCCTTGCTGTTGACAGCAAGGCCTGCAATGGGGAGAACAAGCAGGGCCGCCGGGGTGTGATAGAGAAAGGCAATGTCAGACAGAAGGTGCTGTCTTACATGGGTCTGAAAGTGAGCATCGACAATCTCCAAACTGAAGAGGGAGAGGCAGTTAGCAGAGGACAGCCAGTGAGAAATGGGATTAATGGAAGAGATGAAGGAAGTATTGGTCAGAGGGACAGAGCAGGTAAACTACGGCATGATGGAAGAAGGTGGGAAAAGGCATCTGCAAGTGAAAGAGATGGGGATCTTCCAGGAGGAATGACAGCCAGAGGGAGAAGACACAGCAGCAAAGGTTCTGTTAGTACAGCAAAGGAATGTACAAGCAGAGCGCAGTGCAGGCCGTGTGGAAGCGTAAATGGGAAGTCGAGCGGGGAAAGAGGGTCAGTCAGCACACCAGTTCAGGCTAGCAGGGCAGAACGGCATTCTGCTCAGGTCAGTGCCACCGCAAAACCACCAAATGAGGCGTATTCATCTCCTGAGGGTGGAGCCTCGAATAAGGATGTTGGTGCACGGCTGCCATCAGACGACCGGCACATTAAAGTGGGCAAGAATGCAACGGGGAAGGGTTCGCAAAAGAGGGAGCCACAGCACTTTAGTGTAAATAACGACAAGGGTGAGACAAAAGCTAAGCACGGTCCTGAGCTCTTGCCACAGAGCAAAGGGAGTGCTTCGCGGACAGGAGAAAGTGAACTGAGCAAGCTGGATGAAGGCGGTTCGATACGCTACTCGATTGACAGTGCCAAAGGACAGTCACAGACACCCTTGTCACCTGTGGGGAAGCCCACATTGTTTAAAGTGAAAGACAACACTTTCCGAAATTCCCCGATCATCAGGACCGTAAAGCTGCCCTTTCACCTCCCGTGTCAGGAGGAAATCAGCTTGGGCTGGCATAAGGAGAGCCACAGTGGGTCCGAGAGGGGCGAGGATGAAAGGGATGGCATGGAGGATGCGTCTGTTCCAGAAGGCATTGGGTTAACCTCATCTCCCTATGGAGCTTCGGTCCATGGTGTAGCGTCCCATTCTGCCACATCCTCCGGAGAACCTGCGGAGCTGAGGAGGACCCACCAGAGACACTTTCCAATCCCAGAGGAGGAAGAAGGTACCACAGAGCAGGTGGAGAGCATGGCCGACACAGAGGAGACACCAGCCAGCATCTTGCCCACGGAGGACACTATATCCTCCAAGGAGCCCAGCGAAAGGTCGGGGTCAGCCTACAGCACTGCCGAAGCTCGGCCTCAGAGTCGGCCGCCGCTCGTGCCCCCCAAGACTGAAAAAGCCCTCCGTCGTGCTCAGAGGCTGACCACCAGGAGAAACAGAAACCTGGAGAGCCAGAGGAACTCACAAGGGAGGAGCCGGGCAGATAAAAAAGCTGCTGAGCCCAGAGATCCAGCAGCGGGGATGTGGTCTCCGCCCACTGAGCCACCACTACCTCCACAACCGGCACCGGCCTCTGAGCCACCACCCCTGCCCTGCGATGAGCCAAGGCTTGTTCAGTCTCCAGCTGTTCATGCGACAGTGCCAGCGTGCTCTTTGACCCAGAGGAAGCTCCTGCAAGACCCAGATTCCGGGCAGTACTTTGTGGTTGACATGCCCCTGCAAGTCAGGACAAAGACCTTCTTAGATCCAGAGACTGGCATGTATGTCCAGCTCCCAGTGCGGTCACCTGAGGATGCTTCATCGCCCGTGAACTCCAGCTCAACCACAGCCTCAGGGGAGGTGCCCTACATGCTCTACCATGGGTTTGTACCCATGCCTGTCTCCTCTTTGCCACCTCAGGAGCCTGCCTATCACATGTCAACACCGCTAGGAGTCACGGACGGTCAGGAGACACCAGAACATTACAACTCCTGTTGGCAGAAAAGTGACAAGCAGAGTGACGACAAAGATACTGGTCCTGACGGGTCACATAGTACCTTGCCAGACAGATCCTTATATAGTGAAGAAAGGGATAGTGTGAGTTCTAGAATCATGGACATCATGTCACTAGTTGAACTGGATGAATTATCAATGGAAAAGAGCTGAAAGCATTTGTTTGTTTGAAATGCACTGTATTCTTAAAGGTTTTTTTGTGGATAAGTGAGGGACGCTGAGAAAAATAAGAACATTGTATATGCATAGACACATAAGTGAGGGAATGTTGGTATCATTCTGTCCAATTTGTAATCAGAAAAGGGTGTTTTAAAGCGTCAAGACAAAACGCAGCATTTTATTAAGTAAGAATTTTACGAATCATACAAATTGCGATGTCTATTATAGTGTCTGTAAACTAGAAATATTTAAGATGTATTTTTTTAAAGATTAATGAAGGTCTTTGACTAACAGATAGATATAGCAGGCATATTGATGAAAACAACGTTTTGTGCAAAAGAAAAATATGTAAAAAAGCATTCCAATAAAATAATCCGCCTTCGCATAGGAGCTGTTTCTTTAATTTAACAAGCTCGTTTCTACTTTAAATGGAAGATTTTCCTTCTTTCGGCGCATCTGCGGTCAGATGTTACTCTTTAGCCCAGATTGGCTTGTCTTTTGCTTCAATGAAAACTTTCTGTGTACTGTACTCATTTTGGACTCCACGTTGGCGCCCACGGGCGGAAATATTTGTTAGTAACAAATGTAATAAATTTCAGGCAATTAGCGCCAGCTGCAGGTCGCGGCTTAAATCCAGTGACACCGTGATCATTGTGGAGAAGTTCGATAAAACCCGCGTTACCAAAGTCAGTAATAATCAGCATTTCCAAAGATTTTTTAACGTGCTATTTTATTAAGCTTCTCTACTTGCCCCTGAGTCCTAACAACCTTTTGTTTCTTGAGGCTGCATGATCTAAAAATAAACCTTTTACACCCCGTTTTTAAAATGGATGAACAAAATTAAACATTTTCTAAAGTTAATTTGGTAAAGTCATCTTAGTCATCTTACTTACCTAGTAATCACTTACCATGCATTTGAGTCTGACATTTGCTGTTTACGCGTTGATTTTCCAAAGGAGGAGGCTCAGTGAGTCTGAGTCTCTATGATTATCACCTATTACGTTTAACCCGTTAATAAGACGGTTTTGGACCTTTGGATTTAGTGGTTGCATTTGTGAGCATAGTTTGAGGGCTTGAAAGAAAATTCACTTTATGTTTTTTTTTTTTTTTTTCTCTTTCCGATTTTCCGAGAAGGGTTTTCGAAAGCATTTCGCACACTGGATTTGGTTGTGGGTGATTATTTCGGGGGTGGGAGAACGTCGCTCGTGACCCATTAAAATTGCCGGCGGCGAAACTAATTAGTGGGGTAGTAATTTTACTAGGGCGGAGTATGGGGCGCAGTTTCTAAAACACCGTCTGGTTTGGGGAGGATAACGGGTTGTTGTTTCGTTAGGCCGAATTTATTTTTCCTCGATTTGTCGTTTGGAGTGGACGAGGACTTCATCTTTGTCGTGTCCTATGGAGAATGAGCGCGCCTCTCTCAATGTCTGGCCTCTCATTTATGAATCAATAAACTG
Source organism: Gymnarchus niloticus (assembly GCA_009936485.2). NCBI lineage: Eukaryota > Metazoa > Chordata > Actinopteri > Osteoglossiformes > Gymnarchidae > Gymnarchus > Gymnarchus niloticus. The sequence continues at coordinate 3,034,773 of JAACJT020000035.1, forward strand.
ATCGATTGTCATACGTGTGCCAGTGAGTTTGATTGTTCTAAGCCCTGATATTATATCACTCTACTGGTTTATCAAAGATGGTGATAGCAATTTAATTGTAAATTACTGGAGTCCCGTTTCGACAGGCTGCCTTCTGTTTTGTAGCAGTGTAGATGGAGACATCTTCACGATCACCTGTATTGAGTCACAGTAGGCCTGTATCTGAAGCAGCACAACAAATTTTTATTCGACAATATGTACAGTAATATGTCTATCCCTCACGATGGGGTTGCACTCAAAACGGTTGTTTCAAAGTAGCTGGCACCATCTTCACATTGCAAGACCAACTCTTGGCTAACGGCAGCCACAGCTGACGGCCGCCATGTCGTCGTATTGCTTGAGAACCACGTTCTCCTCGTCGTCGAAGTACAGCAAGCTGATGGAGCGCAGTTTGTCGGGCACGCAGCACGGCGTGTCCACGTCCCGGGACAGCTTGAGCGCGTTCACGATCGACTGCACGGTGGCGTGGTTCGTGGCTCTGAAGCCTTCGCCGAGCGGAAACGGGCACGACCCCTTGCAGTGGTATGCGTCGTAACCCCGTGGGGAGATGATCCAGCCCGACCACCCGATCTTCTCAAAGTCCACGTACAGGGGCTGTGGCCGGCATGTCATCCACTGCCATTGAGGGTAGTGCGCTGCTGCGCGCGTCCTCCGCCTCCTGTTCTCCGAAGTGTCCTTGTCGTTGGTTTTCTCCATTACAGGATGTTTTCCGAGTCCTGAAAAGACAATACAAATCTCCCCTTTGTTAGACTGAAGCGTGTCGAGGTTCCAGCGCATCTCAAAATCTGCCAGCTGTACCCAAATCCTGACTGTCATCTTTAGAATGATTGTCCTACGCTCCGACATATACCCGTTCACCAAACACGCTGCAAGCTGTTTGGAAGAATTAAGCTGCAGTTAAATGATCGGTCATCCCCCGTACGTTAATTACTGTTCTCTTCGTTTGCTTTAGGCGTTTCAAGCTTGGAAAAAGTTAAGCTTTCACCAATGAACATGGGCGTCGCGAGACCCCTTCTACTGGGGCACGTGCCCCAGTATTTATATTCATGTATGTTGAAATAAATATCTTCACACATGGGGGGCCTGTGCCCCAGGGGAGCTTTATGTCTAGCAACGCCCCTGCCGATGAACGAAGTCCAGACACATGCATTTGTTGACAGCTATGACATCAGCTGTCGGATGTTTAAAAATGGTTTACCGTGAAGTGGTGAATGATTTGCATCTGACCCTCTTGTTCCATCATCCGAAAAAATCACCAAATAGGAGTCTTTCCCCTCAGTTCGACTGAACACTTCGAATTCAAGACGTTTTCCAGACGATAAAGTCGTAATCACTAAAAATCCTTTGTTTACTTCATTGTTGTGAATCCACTTGGAAACCTGTAGTAGTGACGAAACACGACCATGCCTATTATAAGCATGCCTATTAACCGGTCTGCAGCCCCTCTTTATACGACACGTGCTTTGCTATTGAAGCACAACATCCTGCAAAGCATCTCATTTGACGTCGTGGAAATCCCCGTCAGCTAGAAAATGTATATAAACTGATTTTGATCAAATTATTTGTGCAAACGCACTCATCATATTTGCGCACTCAGCAACCAAAGCAGACAGTCACACGCAGCTTGTGGTCTTACGGTTTTGGTAACGTTGAAAACTTCCCATCCCTGGCTGTATAAAGGCAAGAATCGTGAACCGATCAGGTCGCCTCTGCATGGTTTCATACCGTCACCCGGGATCTCGTAAACGTCGACCTAATCGGGCAAACAAGACGAATGGTTAACAGATAAAAACGACTCTCCCGTGTCAACACGAGCGATTCAAATTCAGAAGTTATCAGCTTACTTTATAAAAATGCGCACTGTATGACTTGCCAGTAAAAACGCTTTGCTTGCGCCTGAACAAGCGGAATTCCGCTTTAATCATCCGTTCGTTCTTGCTGAGTGACGACAGGTTGAAGAAATGACATTTCCGATCGAAACGCACTGCGGAAAAAAAAAACGAAGCAAGGAAATTTATACGTAGCGCACTATTTTGCGCCTAACCGCACATTTTGTCCGCGAACACGCAACGTCGATTTGTGAAAGACGCACGTATCTGAAGTGCCCAATCCGCGTTCAAACGTTTCCTAACGCACCTCTGTCTTGGAAACTGCGCACAACGTTTCCTTCCAAAACCCTTGGGTCCCTAGTCAGGCCATTGGGGTCCGCCACTGCATTGAACAAGTCCAGCATAAATTGCGGCGGCTTTTTGTGGGGCAGGTAGTCCTGAGGTTTCTCTGCGACGCGAAATATTTCATGCAACCTCTTCAGCGCCTCTGAGACGACGGCGCGGCTCTCTGGTTCCTGGGACAGCGTCCCTAACGACACGCCGAGCAACGACGCCGCTCTTGGTAGCAAAGAGAGAACGGAGCAAAGCCACATGCCGCGCAGGAACATCGTCGCGATGGAGAGCGCTCTGTGTTTTAGGGCTGCACTGAGAGTGACCGGGAGAATAGTGACATTTAAAGCTCCATGAATCTGACACCTTTTGGGTGAATGGGGGCAGCCCGTTGGTCTGACAAGATGACTTACTCTCTGCTGATTGCGATTGTACTTAATAGCAGTCCAGCAGTCCCCTGTTCTGTGCCTCAAGTTTTGCCATCATACGGAACATTCCCGACCCTGTTCAAATAATTATGACTAAACTATGACTTCCGATATATGCAATATTATCGTCCTTTCAAAGCGTCAGCTGACGCCTACTATATTATTTAGACATCATGAACAGTCAACGCGTGTCCGAAAGATTCCTACACCGTGCTTATTCTTATAGGCTATAAAATATCATTTATTTGATCGTGATTTCACATAGCAAATTAAACATAAAAACGGACGAAAACCGCACGTGTCAACGGGACAGGCACCGAAAAATTGAATGTCAAGAAGTGTTTAGACCATCCGTCCTGATGATGGCAGGCGGCATGATATTTATACGGTCTGTGAGTACCGATTTCAGCATAATTCCTTGCTTGTTATCAGTATGGCACCAGTCCTCTTTTCGAAACGCAAAGTAAGCAAAAAAACGAGACCTCTGACGCAAATGAAAACAAAGATGTACTCATTATTAGCACCCCAAAACCCGTCTTTCTCGTCTCCAAGATACCACAGCTTCCCGTGAGAATCACTGAGAAGATTAATGGCTAAATGATATGAAGGCAGTGATCTATTCAGTCTCATGTGGATAAGCGGTGGATTATCGTCAATCATGCTCATCGGGGGCGTGAAGAAAAGGCTGATGAGCGAGGTCACCGTGATCACTGTCCTGATCAAAAGACATCATATATTTTCCATATATGAAGGCGAGATTATAGTTGCACGTCTACCACTTGGTGCCGTGGGTAGTTTCTTCTGCGTTTCAGGACCGTGGACAGAGTTCGGCGTCACAATAACCTGGCTGCGAGATAACTACGTTACCTAAATCCTGATCGCCATTTGACAAAACCGATGGACCTCAGGATGGTTCATTTACTGCATGCAATGTAGGCTCCACTTGGGTATTTAGTATACATTAGTCTGATTTAACGACGATACACACAGTGAAGGCATACGCTCACCTGTTTTAAACTACACTCGACCACGATTGCCCAAGTTCCGTTATTAAAATTTTAAACTTCACAGTTTATTTCAGAATCAGAAACTATTGCTTTTTATTTAATATATACGGCTTCATGGAATCGTAACCTTACAACCCAAGATTACATGCGCTATTGGTAATTATACATAATCACAGATCCAGTTGTATCTAAGTCATGCAGTCATAATCGCGCATGCATTTCGGACATTTGAAAAGAGAACAACGACACCAATCACTTATATTAGGAAATGATTCCTGCAGGGTGCTTTATGTCCCAAGTAATATTATATGTAAAAATGCAATGCTTATATACTGTGGTCATTGTGTAAATTTCACCATTTTTATAAACAGAGCGGTATAGCTAGTGGGATGAAAGGTGGTAATAATTCTAAGGATCCACAGCTGGAGGGGGCCCCTAGGGTATATTAAACACAATGCATTGCAGTCTTTTGAGCGCCGAGTGCAACATTCTTTCAGGGGCCCAGAATTCTTAAAGGTATGACCTTGTTTACAAAGCTACGATTATTCAATTCTTTTAAAGTGTAGTGTGGTCACATAGCACTTATACAACCCTGCGTTCAAGGTCCCCAGTGAGTAAGCCAAAGGTGACAGTGGCAAGAATGAACCCCCCCAGAGAATCCTCAAGAATACATGGGAGAAACTAGACTCACTGGGAGGTCCATCCTCATCTGGCTGAAACAAGCCTGTTAACAATATTCTTTGCCACTGTAGTTTTAGAGTTCATTTTGTTGAAGTTCCCTTTCAAATCTTTTCACGTTTTGGATTCTCCTTTAGAGTTTCGTGAACATAAACCAGGACAAACGTTTACGTAATTCGAGGGGACGTGCTGACGCTCTGTAAACGTCATCCGGGGCCAGAGGAGGGGCAAATCCACCTCGGCGGCCAATGGGCTCCCAGAATTGGGGCACCCGGAGTGTTTGGGCGCAACATGTGCCGATTGCTGATAAAGCTGAGGTCAACAGAGCCAGTACACGTGTGTGCTTTTCTTGAGGATCAATCACATCTCCGTCTGTCCTGCTTGCAGGGCGAGTGCCGATCACAGAAGAGCACACAAACAACCAATGTCAAAAACCGAACGACGATGTGTAGGTTTCATGGTGAGCCGTAAGGCCCGGTATACATTTATTCTATTCTATCAAAATATATTTTATTCTATCTGTGGTATGTTTAATTTCATTCTAATTTCATAAAATAAGAACTCATGAATACAGGATGTATGAAAAGACCAATTTTACATGTACGTAAAGATCGATGTTGACTAACACCAATTTATACGTATAATCTAGGTAGATATACGAGGGAATAAATACTTGGGAAGTATGCCTGCAAATCCGTAGCTCGGTTTTTATCCGAGTTAATTTATTGCTTATATCACTCCATTTGATATTGGCTGATGATTTGTATACTAAATGGGAGAGATATTTGAGAACAATAAAGATACCGCCATAAATTTGTACAAGTCCTGTTACTATTTTGACAGATGGCGTCCCGACCGAGTTCACCTCCCAATTTAGACAAGCCGACTTAACATTCAATAAGGCAGAAAACCCGAGAAGGCCAATATGAACCGGTGCCGGGAGGATTTGTAAGCATTTTTACACTGATACTGTAAGACGGTTAATATACCGCCGTAAATCACAACACTGAAGTCTCGAATGACAGGTTTCTTAAAGAAAAACTAAGATCAGAATGGCTGAGAAACTAAGCAAAGAAAATTAACGTTCAGATCATATAAACAGCATTCAGTTTTAAAATATTTCCGTCCCTTAATAGAAAGTGTCTCGCCTGATATTAAAGTATAACGGAATCATTAATAAATTTAGAATATTACAATTCAAATGTTAATTTTTTCCTGCATACAACGCATGTGTGTAATTTCACTTTAAATATAATAATTTTCCCATAATCATACACAATGTCGCCTAGTCAGGAGAAATGTCTTCTGTCGGCTTGTACGTCGTTCATTGATTTGTTCAGGAAAATCTAGACAAAAGACAATAATAAAAAATTTTGTTCAGCAGATGTTCACGTCTTTCCCGCTGCACTTTTTTTTTTATTACTGTGCATTTTCAGTATTGTCTTTTAGTAAAATCACCTGCAGTTTTTCCAGTCGTGTTTTGCGCTCTTGAATAAAATTCAATGTACATTAACTAGGGCTACTGTTCAGTCACAAAATATACAAAGACAGACATGAGGATGTGTCTGAAGTTTGTCTTTTGATCTTCGAAGTCGACCATGAATATCCGGATAAATGTACGCTAGGTGGCGCACTCAGTCTTCTAAAGTCTGCTTTGTCGTAAACTTGAGGACTGACGGTGCTTGAAATGAATTACACGCCATGCACAAAAAAAGTGGGCTTTATGTTGCAAGTCATCAAACTTTCCAATAGTTACATATGAATGCAAGTGTATACCATGCAGGGATCATAAGAAATAAGGCAATATTCAAAAGTTACAGATGCAGTTAACGTGTGTGGGACCTTCACCAGGAAAAGCAGATTAAAGATGGATGAGTGGATGGACTTTTTTTTATCTTGTGCAATACAATAGAACTGTTTTGTGTTCTACAATAGGCTGGACGTGTTTCATGTTATCAGAATAGAAACCACACTGGCTACAAATCACTCATGCATTCCAAGTTTTCATTAGTGAAACTATCGCTCACTTTATTGACAAACAAGATTGCCGCTCCGTAGCAAATTTTATCACCTTTCCTGTCATTCAGCATCCAGAACTTGCCTCACACCACAGCCTAAACATTGAACAGGCTGTCACAAACCCATTGCGTGTAGGTCTCGCCAGAGGCCCCCCACCTCACCCCACCCCTGTGGTCCTTTCCTCACATTCATGCTGCAGGGAACCGGAGTCAAGGCAGCTCAGCGCTCCTATGCGCAGAACACACACCTGCCAAAAGCCGCACAGCGAGTCAACAAAGGGAGGGGAAGGAAGCGTGGAGCCTGATCTCAGGCCAGGTTGCGACAGTCCCATGAGAAACGCCAGTGGAGCAAGTGGGAGCTGACAGCGCTGGGAAGGAATGCGCCGCAGCCCCGTTGCAGCCTAAATTGGAGACGGAGTCAGAAACGTGGCGTTTGTCGTGTGCCAGACATAATCAGCTTTGGCTTCTTCCTGCTATACACTACAAGAAGCTCCTATTTCGGGAGGTGATGTCACTGTGGTGGAATATGAACTACAAAGCCACAAGCGAATACTTTAAAAGAGAATAGCCGTGGACCTTGAGGGTGAAGGCAGGACGTTTGCTTCCTTGGTCCCGTCAAAGATATTTCAGTTTGCCACATGCCTGGCTGTAGTACAGCGTAACACAGAGCCGTCTCCCTCTCTCTGGCTTCGCATTCAGCGATTCAGCTTTCTGAAGCAATTAATATAAACATTTATCAATGGTAGGAAAACAGATTGTATTCTGGAATTTTGAATTTATAGCTTCTCCCTTTATGTTACGGTCCAATATCGACATCACTCCTTCATTCAGGATTGTGTAATACACTGGTTCCCAGGCTCTGCTTAGGCTCCCCTTTCGCAGATTTCAATATTGGAAACCCCCCAGCATGCACGTGTAGCATAAAATCTGGGATAGTCAGATTGGGGGTAAGCAGAATCTCTTGATGTTGTGTTTAGAGTTTTTTTTGCAGCTTTATTAAGCAGGGGACCCAGTAAGGGTCTTCGCCGGTCCACCAGGCGGATTTTTCAGCCTTGGAGTGAGTGGAAACGGCGGCTGCTTTCTGGAGCGTGGAACTTTGCGGCTGCATCATTTAAATTGCCTCTAATTCTTCGGAGTTGACCCAGTAGTGAAACTCCCAGAACAGCTGGTATAAATAAACTGCAGCCTGCAGCAATTTCCTTTGACACATTAATAAGGATAAATAAGACATCGTTACGTTGAAGGGGAGGCTATCGCTGCAGAAGGTACCGACGGACGTCCCTGCAAAATGTTACTTTTTCCATTTTTAGTTTGAGATCGGCTTCATTGCCATTTGACATCTGACAAAGATTTTGTTTTTATTTTTGCTGTTGATATATTTAACTGAACGTTTTACAGTACTTTAAGGCTATAACTTGGATTTATAGAGACGAATTATGGAAAGGCCCAGTGAAGTGTGGGAAAAAAAACCTTACAGAGATAAATAAGGTTCGACTGGTCCTCATTTGGGTGATTTATTATTTTTTTATTTGTTCCAATCAATCATACAGTCCATTGCGGCACGGTGTTGCAGATTTATTTGTTGAGTGTTTAATCACATATACATTTTTCATAATGGGAAATTAGCTTCAGTTCTTATCTTTCCTTGTCCAGAGTCATGTCTAGACTAGAGAAGCAGGTATCTGACTCATTTTGGATTCATAATGTGGTGAGGACGTACTGGCTGCATGCCTTGTTTGTCTGTCAAACGGGTTGTGAAACTGCCCCAACACACGTGCAAACAGGCAAATCACAAAGAGCCATTTCTGGCTCGAACGGCCATGAAAAGACATGAGCGTACCATACCTGCTTTGATAATCTTCATCTAGGTTCAATTTGAAGCTGTGGTCTACTTAGGTCTTTGTGTTCTGATTCTCTCAGTCAAGCCCAACAGACAGTTAAACTACGGAACTCAAAGGGAAGCAGGGCGGCTTAGAAGGACACAACGTAGGAGGCAAATCAAACCGTGTTGTTCTCAAACAGGCCAACATCCCAGCTTGTCCTCTGGATTCACATTGAGGTTTTTTTCTTGGAAAACCTCCCTTATCGCCACACTGTTCCATCTCCTGTCATTCTGTAACCGCGTCAAGATGATAAACTGCTTCCAGACCAGACTGTGCTTCTTGATGTTCCCGAGGACTGATCCCGTTCCCACGAGGAGCCCAGACTCTGAAGGGTTCACGTTTGCCTTTGCGGCTGGTCTTCAAGTGATAAAACTTCCGGAGCAGGGGCTGGAGTCAGAACCAACACGGCGGTGAAGACGGAATGGTTCGTACTAGCTTTTGTCTTCTCCATGGAGAGATCGTGAGGGTCAGAGCTCGGGTGTCAAACCTCGTCTCTCCCAGCTTGCTCATTGAACTGACTGTCAGCAGCCTCATATATTAAAGTGACAGGTCTTCTTGCAGTCTCGCGATTTGCTTCAGATGTTTGGCCCGCTGTGAACCAGGCTCTGCTGGAGAGCACTGGATGGCTTCTTTACACGGGTTATGGGCTTCAGCGCTACCACAAATCCGTTGAGAACACGCAAGTCTTGCCCAAAAGTCATGAAGATTCAGATTTGTCAGGCCTCACAAAAAAATTCCCGACAACAGCTGCAACCAGTTAGATAAGCCTTATAAGAGTGTCTCTGCAACGATTGCTCGCAATCCTATGGGATCTCTTTGTTTAATCCCTTCTCGCTTCTCCATTTTAAGGTTGAGGATGTACAGTTTAGAAGTGCCAGAACAAATCTCCTCTAACACGATCTTGGATGTGATTGAGAAATACCACCCCAGACTGAAATGATAGTTCTCTTTAATAGCCAAGGACTTCCAGGTACTGTTAATTTGTTCAACGTTGCAGGGATAATTGCATCGGGGACCCGGTGCAGTAAGGGCAGGACCTTGCCTCCATGGTTCTCAGGTGGTTTTTGGCACACAGAGTCACAGTGGGCTGTTTCCCGAGCCCCCCTACTGACTCAATAGACACTGTTGACCCCGACCTTGTCCACAGGTGGGGTGGAACACTGAAGATGTGTCATGTCTGAAATACGTAAGGCCGTGTGAAACGCCTGGTGCTCGGAGATGGGGGGCACAATGCACTCCAGTCAAAACAAAATCGAGGGAGATCATATCTGTCATCACTGGGAATCCACACGTCTCCGTCAGGCATGGGCCGTGTTGCCTGAAACCGCTCGCCTCTCATCCATATCTACGAGGAAGCCTGGTGGTGTTTGAAGCCCTGTCTCACGCAAGCATGTCTGCAAATTCGGCGCGGATTTTACGTGAGCCTTGACCGGAGTGTTTCCATCTTAAAACGGATGTTTTTGCCATCACTGGCCAAGTTCCTCTGTGGGTACAAAACTCGTTTGCACCTTGGAGGCTGACGTTTTCTGAAAAGCTGCCAACCCAGAGTTTTGCTCTGCAAATCCTGAAGATTTTTTTCTGTCTTCTGTAACCATCATACATTTTCCATGATTGTCTTTACATAACTGATATATTCAGGCTGAAAAAACCTTGATATAATATATCCATCCATCCATCCATCCATCCATCCATCCATCCATCCATCTTTCTTAACCTCATACCCAGTACAGAAATATGTTATTTATATAACATCAGGATATTCCTACATGACGACAGATTTTCATTAATTTCCCATATTATTTTTCTTTTACAAAACATCCAATAAATTGGAATCAATTCTGAGTCAGTATTTCTTCAGCAGCTAATTAGGGCCTGGTAATTTGGAGGTTAGAGCTGGAGCAAGCCCACACACGGGTTTCCAGAATACGCTGTCAGTCTGGAGGATAACACGGTGAACACATCTGCCAAGTACAGGCTGTCTTTGCTACAGCAGGAAACCAACCGCACTTCATACTCCGTTCTGGTGAACAGCTTGTTATCTGCGTGGATTCCAGCCACAACATAAACATGAGGAACACGCCATGTGACCTCGTCTACTTTCCCCTTCAAGGAAATGAGCACCACGCACAAAGGAGCGAGCAAGTTTAACCCTCGTTTGCCGTTATTCCTGGCTCTTGGATGAGCTGTGATAGTAAATGCTATGAGTTGTGGGTATACAAGACGGCCGACCCCCCGTGTGTGACGACGCTGGCGTTGAACTAAATCGGGGAGACGATGATTCACTCCACGCCAAACGATCATCACAGACGCTGAACATAAACGGGCTACTTTCCATGAAGCACATCTCGCTTTCTTTTATCTCAATATTTCTTTTATTGTAAATCTTGTCCTGTTTCGAGGTGTTTATCAACGCCAGGGTTATGAGGCGTGTGTAGGTGACGAAGTCTTCAGTCTGACTGAGATGAGTTCAGTCTGTTCTCGTGAGAGACTTGCTCTCCGAGGTCCCTCAGACAACATGGACTCCACACCCAAAAGCCGTGATTGATGAGAATCCCAAAACTGACAGCTTGCGTAATCGGCTGTGGCAAATTTGGGCAAAGTGTTTTCTAATGGCTTTCTTCTCATGTTCTTTTCTGCTCTTTTTGTTTTAATATTTTGTGGTACATTAGCAATTATAACACACAGTATTTATTTATTTTTAGATATGGGAGGAATGACACTGCTTTAGAAAGTCTGCGTTCAGTGATTTGTATTTCATGGTGTAAATTATTTAATTCACAGTGGAAGCCACAGTTTTATCGCTTTTCTTTACATGTTGCTGGTTCTTCGTGGTCAAGCAGGTGAGAACAGATCACGTTCTCTCCCGTCATTCGTCTGCAAGTCTGTCAGTCTGCCGTCACTTAGGACTGCGGACCATACTAATTTATGACGTGCGTGAAGTGGGCCTGCAGAGTGTCCGCCTTGTCCTGCCCTCTCCCAGGCATTGGAAGGTACAGCATCTGACCCAGAGAAGCTGGGGGAGGGGGCAGCCTGGCACTGGTTTCACTGGTCCATTATAATGCCCATTTTTTGGTCATGCTAGACATACAGATGGGTGGCAGAATGGCTAAGTTGGGGCTTGCATACAAAATGCCGAAACCACCCCAGCAGCTAAGAAAACCAGAGTAAGAGGACATTCTACAGCAGAAAATTCTAGGATACAAGATAATGAGAACATAATATGTATAATATACAACATTCGGAAAATGTCTGTGCGGTAAACCCTGAGCTTCGAAAAGTCCCCACCCTCCCATGGGGGGCCCCAGACCTGGATTCAGTTTTTCTTGTATGTTGGGCCTCATCAGCAGCACCTAATCACTTGTGGGGGCTGTGCTGTCGCAGGCCTGTCACCACTGTGTGAGGAACCTGGGATTTATGGACTGGTGGAGGCCCCAGCAAGACAGCGAGAGGCTTTGGGTGGTACCCAGGCAAGGAAAACACCAGAATTTGTTTGGGGGGAAGGGGAAGAAGACCATCGCTCTGCATAGAAGGGCAGATCCAGGAGCGCTACCCGAACTTTCGGACAGGTGCATCAATCCACGAACTGAAAAAAAACTAAAAGGAGCATGCCGAAATTCCAGCAGGCACTTATACTGCTGAGCTTATTGAATCGCTTAAGCCAAGCTGTCCTCAGTT
>JAACJT020000035.1:3049791-3061935 GCA_009936485.2 Gymnarchus niloticus
TGTGGAATGGCAGACAGACTCGATTCTGACAGGACTGTACGTCTGCACTGATCGTGTAGGGTTGAGGGTTAAACAGCACCCCCCCCCCCCCCCCCCCCCACCCCCAGCAAACAGCTTCATCCTGCTGCCCCAGAAGATGCACTGGGGCTCGGGGGAGAATATGTGACATACGGTGACCTCGGTCCTGCTCTCGGTCCTGGGGATCAGGATGAGAAATATACGTTCCCAGAACTCTTGGGAAATGTGTCGGGGGCCGAGTGCATGCACACGTATGTGCTACCACAGACATAAATTTGTGCAACCCAGATGCAAAATGACTACAGCTACGTAGACTTACAGCCCCCAGAGGAACTTGTTGGGTTCTGCGGATTCCGTCCCTTTGAGCTCAAGAAGAGCTAAACTATTTCTTTTTACAGATAAATCTTCCTCTGTTGTATTTTGTTACATATCTCCACCTCACATATCCCGGGTGGCAGGATTTACTTTATGACCTTGCTCATTTAAGCCCTTAGCCCTGCTCTTGTCCTACTGTTTAATGAGGTACTTGAGATCCCTTAAAAAAAAAAAAAAAATTCAAACATTGCAAGTTAACCGATCAGATAGAAGTGCTGTCTGAGCTGATAAGCATTACTAATTTAATCTGCCTTTATTATATTTTTTGATGAAATGCTATGCATTCTTTTTACCAGTGATCTCCTGTCCTTCAAAGCCTTCCACTTTATGGGTCTTTTTCTATTTGACTGCCATTCAGATTTGTTTGATTGTTATTGCCTGTATTTACCCAGCTGGTTTCAGTAAAATGCTTCTTCAAAGCCTACTTTGAGTCTTTAAGCTGCAATTTGTTATGCTCTTTAAATGGTGCCGGTTGTTCCTCATCCCCCAGTTAAGTCCTGTTTTATTATCTCTCACACTTCCAAAGCACCCATGAGCGCTTCTGTAAACCTTCCCTCCCGTCGCATGGCTCCGTTCTCACCACCGTTTTGGCCGCCGCGTCCATCCTTTCTCCGGGAGTGCATTTTCTGGTAACTCAACCCAGGGGGCGCCGAGGTCGGCCAGGTCACATCTCTCATTCACCAGCGTGCCCCGGAGATATTTGGGATACGCCTGAGCTCCTTTTAATCTCGTGCCGTAAAGAGACACCGAAGCAGGCGTCGCTTCTGTTCGGCGGTCCGACATGCTTGACCGCGGAGAGCCTGGTCGTCTCTTCGTGGTGCTTCCCAAAGTGCACAGCAGTTAATTTCATTACTGTGGTGCTCACTGTTAAAGCAGCTCCCTCCGTTTGCTTGAAGGTGGATCACCGAAGGTTTCAGCCATCTGTTAAACATGTTCTCTCTACCCTGGCAACGGCTCATTTCTTTGGTGAGAAGATGAATAAGGCAGTCGTGTAACACGTCCGACCGCAAACGAGAAAAATATTTTGCATATATCATTGACATGTATCTTCTCCCCGATGACAGCATGCACGATACATGATATAATCAACACTCTCCTTGACTCATGGGGTGTCTAGTCTTACGTTCCCTTCCAGGGATGTCAGAAGCTAAATATGGTTACATTTTCTCCTGTGCCAGAGTGTCACAGAGCAAAAAAAGTGAGCTTACAATAATTTCAAGCACAATCGCTCAATAGTGCAGCTATTGGCCTCAGGGACTGGACGGTCCAAATGGCACAAACAGTAGTTATTGGGATTTAATTGTCAGATGCTCCAATGACATGGATGCGCAATTAAATACCTCTAACCCTGCTTAACAGATTAGAGTGAACAAACTGTTTTATGCAAAGAGATTTGCATAGTTTAGAGTACTGATGGGAGTCTGAACGCCATGTTGGGCAGGATTATCGTGTCCTGTTAGTCGCTGGCCTATTTAATGTGCTTCCTGTTTGTTACATTACTGGTTCCAGTGGTCTTAAATCAAAGAGTGACTGTGGTGCACCCTGTGTGTTTCACAGCCCGTTCTTTCACTTTCTGGTTTTGGACTTTAATTGGTTCTTTCAGCTGGATGCTGCAGCCGTGTGCTGTGGAGTAACTCAGCCCTCCATCAGTCTCCAGACCAGTCCTCCAGGTGCCCCCGCTGTCATCTGCCCATAATGTTGAATACGTGTTAACGGATTTTCAGGATACACATTTCCGCCATTTTTCTGTGCCTCAAACAGGGACAACTCAAACCCGTACACTACAAGCAGACCTTAATCATCCCCAGATGCTTCATGAGGTTGTTCCTTCCTTTCCGTTTTCAATTTTTTTTTTTTTGGAAATGCTGCCATTGGGCAAGGTTACTGCTAAACTTATGGGAATGGAAGGACGCGTCTCTGCCTGACCTGGAGTCTTTCAGGCTCCATGATGGATTACAGATAGCCTGTCGGATCGAGACTGTGTTGATTGATACGCATCCTCATATACTAAAACACAAATATACAGGCCGTCTTGGCCCCTACGCTGCCTGGGACGAGGGCAGATCCTGACCTCTCCCGTTTCCCAGTTGGTGAAGAACGGGGCACCACAGCCAAACCCGGGTTTTTGGTTGTTTCTCTCCAATACCATGATATCTTTACCACAGTCCTGTGTTTTCAGACCTCCCTTGCCTACTGGGCCACGGGTTGCATGTAACATTAAGCCACAAAAACAATCAGATTAGCTGGTTAGTGCAGTCAAATAATTATTTGCATATCTAGACTAATTGTAGTTACATGTTGGGTGCTTTTATCTAAAGGCTTGTTATCTAGAATACACTTGTGCACTCTGGCCTATTTGCACAGGTCGTCTGAGTTCCGATGGTCCCACTTCCGGCTGCAGGTCCAGCTGTGCGTACCGCCACATTTCCAGATGTTCACATGTGACTGAACAAATAGCTGAATGTAGCCCTTAAAACGGATGTGCCACTTTCGGCGACCAGGACAGATTTTCAGTGCTCTTGAAAGGGTGCCTTGCTCTTCACCTGTACATTGGATGTAGAACTGGTTCATATTCCGTCTCTCCAGAGATATGCTGGGCTTCCTGACAGAGAGTGCAGTGTAATTAAATTCCATTTCGATGTGTTTTTATCTGATATGGATTCCGTCCACGCAGCAATTTCAGCAGGAAGTCAGCCAGTGTATTTTAATACCTGGGTCATGTGGCTGCAGGGGATGGAGCCGTTTTCTCAGGAACAAGCAGTCAGCTTGAGTCTGAATGTGGAAGCACACAGAATGCAGTCTTCTGATGATGTGCTGAGGAAGGCTGCTGATGGCTAATAGGCTATGGAAGGGAAGAGTGGGGGGCCCTCGTTGGGGTACGAATTCGATGACATAGGAGGTGTTTTTAGACCTTCCAAGTTATTGAGTTATGTTTAGTAATATTGTTCCAATGTAGGATTCATGAAAAGAGAAACCTTTCAATTCTCCCTTGCTGTGTTAAGAGTCCATTAAAGCAGATTGAAAACAAATCAATGGTCCTGTTATGAAGTGCAAAATAGCAGTATAAATCGGGTCATGTATTCCTTCAGGTTTATGATGCTTTATGATGGTTCTGTTTGTATTTTGTTGTTCTCATACATGGGTTCTATGGCCATTCTTCATAAACCCTGTGAAAAAATACTTTCTCCCACTATGTTAAAACATAATATATACCCATAGTCTTTTCTAATCTACCCCCTGAGGCCTTTTTTCTCACAAGAAATTTTCCATTTTTATATCAAGAAACAAACGCTTTCCCAAGACTTCATATGACATGTCAAAATGAGAGCTCAAAACAAACATTTTAAATGTCTAACTTTGAATTTTGCCAACTTGTTAACGGATTAGTATCATGGCGTTTTTAATCCACACAAGTATGTATGTTAGTTAAACATGATATTTTTGCCTTATTTGGACATCGTTTCATTTTGGACCATCTCTGTAATGTCATGTCAAAGATGCTTACTCGGACGAATGTTTTTAGAACAACCAACCTTGAACAAAATATTTTTTTTTTGACATCAGGATGTGCCTTTTACCTTATTTTGGTCCCTCCAGCACGTCACAGCTAGGCTGGCTGGCCGGGCGACACCACTGTCCTTACTGCAGATCCTTCCTCCGCTGTCTCAGTTAGCCTGGCTTCCGCTTCTGCCTTAAGTTCTGTCCTCGGATCTGCTGCCCCGTCACGATTCAGACCTCGAACGGCACGTGAAAAGAGTGCCGAAGCCAGGCCGTGCACCTCGTCCAGCTGCGAGCCGACCGATCCTTCCAGGCCTCTGCGGCTCGTCACCCAAACAGCCCGCTTTACTCTCAGCTTCATCCTATAAACAGTGTAAATGCTCATGTTTACAAGCTGGCACTCTAGGAAAATAACTCATTGGCTTTTAACCCCAGAAACCATGTAACAAGCACATGTTCTGTTACCCCCCACCCCTTTGGATGCGGTGTGACAATTTCCTTTGCGGTTGAACATGAAAGTGAAAAGTTATTTGGGAGCTCGTCCCTCTTTAGGGCGGCTCTCCATGTGAGAGAAGGCGGTCAGCCAGCCTCAGTGTGTCCCCGTTCTGCCATAGCTGCCTCTTCTCTCCCGTATCTCTATCGGTATCCCTGTTATGGGCTGATGGTTGTAGTCTTAGTGATTTCTCTGTGTGTGAAATCAGCCAATGGGAGGAGGACTTTGACGCGGCCTGGGAACGGGATGAGAAAAGCTGACCAAAAACGATGGCAGCGTGCTGAGGGGATGCTGTGGGAGAACAGCGGCTCGGTACACTCGACGGCAAAGAGGGTCTCCCAGGACTCTGAGATGCCCGCCATAGCCCCACAACACAGAGTGGATAGGAGCCCAGGAAAAGCGGACCCCTCAGATGGCACCGCAGTAGCGATTTTAGCCCTGTGAGGCCCCCTTAGGCATCCTCAGGGGCCCCGTGCTGCAGTTTTCACATGACCCTCACCACCCACGCAACTCAGCTCTGCTTGTAGCTACACGCTGGATCACCTCAGCTACTAATGAACACGTCTTCCTCCATTGACACCTAAATCTGAAATATCTTAACTCACCTCTTCAGTCAGTCTGTGTCACTGTCACCCGTATTATTTAGTTTGACAGGCTTAAACCCTCTGAGGTTTTCTCTCGTTCGTTATTCTTGTTATACTCAAGCAGTACATTTCCATTGCAAATATTGGTACATTTCCTGTTAGTTTAAGGGTTCTAGAGCAAACAAAACTGTACGCAGTAATTATACGCCCTCCGCTGGCTGTGATGGTGCTGTAAAAACACAAACCTTCTGGTACAGGCTGACTTAGAACAGGCCACGACAGCCACCCCGGCCCGGTGATTCCCAGTGCAGCCGTAACACGAAACGTCGATATGCTTCACACATCCCCTCCCGTGGGCTTCAGGGCCTGGAGGAGGGGGTGCGTCTGGGTGGCGAAACTGTGGAACAATGTCCATCAAGCTTGGCGCTGCCTGTTTCCAGTCACCATGTGCCCTGAACGATGGGAGGCTCACAGATCCCCATTGACATGCCGGATAGGAGCAGACTGGTGGAGGGGTGGGGGTGTAGCTGGTAGTCTGAGACACCTCCCCACGCATGGGGTGGGGTTCACACATGTCCTATGCTGAGCTAGGGGGATAAAGAACAGTTTGAAGAGCATTCTCTTTCAAAAGATAAATAAAAAAAATCAGGTCGATGTGAATCAGCACTTAATAAAGCCTGGAAGAAGGCAGCCTGGTAGCACCCTCGTCGGAACGGAGACCATCTGTGCTGAGCTTATAGGAGAAGGCGCCTCAAACTGTGGAGCCTATGTCTGCGATGGAGGTGCCATGCAGGAAACGTATAGGATGGCCTATGATAGCAATCCGAAGTGCACTACGGACGGCAGGAATACTCAGCTCAATTCAATGTGTACAGCTCCTTTAACAAAGACCATTTAGCTTGTGCTAAAAAAACATAATAATGCATTGCTGAAAATTTTCCAGAGTTGTAGAAGACTTCCTTGTACCTCCTTCAAGACATTAAAGACGTGAACATGTCCCTTTACCGTCCAACACACCAAATTCCTTAATGCTCAATCGTTCCCGGGTAATTTTTGTCTCGTACAGCCTATTCAAGAGGCTCTTTGTTTTGCCAGACAATTGCCTCGCTTGGCATTATGGCTTCTCCAGACGTGGACTGGCTGGCAGATCTCATGCGAGCTACCGTACCGGGGGTGATGGTTGGTGATGATGATGTGGGGGGGGGGGGGTATGAGATGTAGGGGGCGGCTTCCCATAACCCCTGGGGTATGCTCCTAAAATGGGGGGCGAGGCATCGTACGCTTGACCACCCATAGCGACCCTCAATGCTGTGTGCCTAAGGTTGCTACCCATGCCATATACAGTATGTTAGCCACATATCTGAAAATGTCAAGGAGCAAATATCTGTTTTTGGTATTGGCATTTTTGAGTTAGTCTCTTATGTCCTCTAATACAGCTTTAATTGCAAATCATCGAGGCTAAATATGCTAAGAGGCTCAATTTAGCTTCAGCTTCACTCTTGGGATTTGAACGTTTTTAAGCTCTGGCCTGCATCATGTGACACTCCTAGTCTTACCGACCTGCAGCAGAGATGTGGGCCTGCAGGCTGCGCTCATCCATACGGGAGGCTGAGCGGAGCCACCCGCATGAATACCGCCGGGCCACGTGGCGCTGTCTTGTGCTAACACGTGTGAGACATCCTTTGGTGCCTTGTTCTCAGCTGGTGCCCAAAGTGCGTCTGATTAATGGAGTTATTTTCAGTAGACGCAGGCAGAAGAACGTTTAAAACTGCCAAGTCGTGTAATCAGCTCATAGGCGCAAAGCGGGCGCCACGTACTCTATAACCTCCCTCTCTCACCGATCGATATTCATTGACATGTTTGAAAAGTAAGCGATACCTTCTTTTAATCATAACGTCTGACTTCCATCCTTACAGGTATGTCAGTCGATTGTCTTCAGCTATCAAAAACATTAAAAGATCTTATTATACAAAACGAAACATCTGCAAATTTTGGAAGCACAGTCTATGGCTGTTGAGTACGACTGACTTACATTTGCCTGTTTTTTCGCACGATCTTGTTTCTCTTCCTCCGAGCAGTTAGACCTTCGCACTGTGTGATTACTCCCCATTACGCTGAACTTGCCCCGCTGTTTTTTCTCAGACATTTTTAAGTGTGCGTAAATTACGACTTTTGACCGTTATTATCCCCTAACGGTCGCTCCCCATGTGGCACTCAGATATGTGTAAATGCTTTCCACCCATAATGAAATGTGCCTCTTGGGGGCAAGGTCCAGTATGCCACCCAAGGTAGTGCGACCTCCCATGACCTCTGACCTCTGCACCATTCCCTTCTGGGTTTTCAGCCCTGCATCCCAGGCCTAAGAAGGCTCTGCTTGCTGGTTTTAAGTGGTGCCTTTCCATACTCGGTTGTATTTATTGGTCAGCTCACAGTGGATCTATTTTGCCAGCGTGGATTTATTTTTTTCATTGTTTATCTGCTGTCATAGTTACAGCTTCTCCCAGACTGTATGCCGCTGCTTCATCCAGATAACGTTTTCTTAGTGTTGGCCCACAAACCAACCAATATTGGGGGAGTTGCAACTTGATACTATCTGATAAAATATTACCGTCCTTAAAACTGCATATATCTTCATGTAAAAATAAAACAAAAAAAATGTAGACCCATCCTTTGTCACACTACGCTCTATTTCAAAATTAACAAAATACTTTGATGAAGTGTACCAAGCTCATTATTCATTTTTAACAATTATTTAAATGCAACATGTTATTTAGTGGAGGGGCAACTAGGCCTAATTAAAGAACAATAAAATAGTGGGAGGACACGTCCTCCCAGTCCCCCGTTTCCTACACCTCTGCCCACAAAGCTATGTTTCATGGAATATATCGCACGACTTTCGTATCTGTTCTGTTTTTCAGAAGCTATAGATGAAAAATGTAAAGTAATTATGTCTATTGTGGCATAGCGAATCGAATTCTTAATTGCTGTTTTCATCAATGTTACACTCTAATGAAATTATAATAATTTCTCGTAAAGCTTTACTGTATATTTCAAACTTTATTATATTATACTTTCAAAGTTGCCTATATTATTGTCCATTAAGCTTAAGAGAAGTAGAAGAGTCAGGTTTAACTCCTGGAATTTGATTCTTGAATTGGTTTTACACACATAGGATTTATTGCACTTCCTACCACCCCAATTCAGAAAAAGTTGGGACCATATGGAAAATGCAAATAAAAACAAAAACAGTGATTCTTAAATTTACTTTGACTTTTATCTCATTGCAGATAGTATGAACCTAAGATATTTTATGTCTTGTCTGGTAAACTTCATTTCATTTGTTAATATACATAAATTCCTGCATTTTTATTGTAAAAAATACATTTCAGTAATTCATGAAGTGTTGGCTCTGGAGCACACAGCAAACGTAAACCTATCAGGACATCTGGGAAACAAACACGTCACTGGAAAAAGCATCAGGTGGTCTGAGCAATATGTGTGTCCTGTGGTCCTGTTGGGTAAAGGTAACGAGACGTGGCCCACAGTCACATGACCATACGAGAATTAACTTCCTGTGCATCTTCCTCAATTTATGCTAGTTCCCTTAGATCTGCAGGTGTACTTTCTGCATGCCTAGAGCTCAGTTCAATACAAGGACTGGCGTTTATGTGAACAAATCCATCCATTCATCCATCCATCTTCCAGCTTCTTATCCTGGTCAAGGTCATGGGAGACCGTCACAGAGAAGCATGAAAAAATATATTGGTGAAAAAACAGAACATGATACATTGACACAGTGACCTCTCATTATCTGCCATATATCATCAAAGACAGCAAAGAGAGTTTTTGGCTCTCAGTCACTCCTGCACCTCCGTGCACAGAACATATAACACATGTTGTTTTGGGTTACGTCCTGACTAAACGTCTGCTCTTTTTAAATTGTCAAGAGCTATCGCTGCACAGAAATAACTTTCACAAAAAAGGAGGATGTGGAAGATGCCAGCATTCCCGGGGAACATTAAAAGAACAGCTTTTGCGATGTTCAGATGCTTGTGTTCCTGTTTTACCTCGGAGGCCCACAGCTGCTTTGGATTCAGCTGGAGTAACCTCATTATTACCTCGTCTGTGTTTACACTTGCTGACGAGAGCGTTTGGCTCCAACATTGTGAATTTTACTACGGTGTTTTACCAAAGCTGAAGGAATTTGCGTTGAATTGGCACACTGGAGAATGGACCTAGGCTTAAGCATTTGCCGTTTGGTCATGAGTGATGTGTTGCATGTTCCTGGTCTGCTGGACTGAGGTCTACATGCTGATTATTCGCACTGAGGTTAACATCCAAGAGAGGCTGCCAAGAGTCGCTGTGCTAGACGTCTTCTGATCTTTCAAGCTAAGCCCAGTGTCTCCGCAGGCCTCAGTGCAACCTGTCATACCTGGCTACCCTTGGTACTCCGCACGACACCTACAGGCCGCATGAAGGAAACGAGGCCTCCAGGTTCTGCTGACCGTGGTGTTTAAAATCCCATCCTCCACCCATGAAAGGATGGTTTGGAATGAGTTTAGTCCCTGTCTGGATCAACCCAAATGGAACCAGTTCAGCAATCAACAGGAAGTGGTCCGAACAATTCTTGAAAAGCAGACCATAATAATCCTATACACTACAGAAGGCTCACTTCTCCCATTAGAACCTCTGCAGCTCAGGCGAATGGGACCCAGTTGCCATTACAGTGGCAAAGTCAACGTTGGACCAATACTTCAATACACATACCCTTATCACTCCCTCTGTACTTTCTTATCTCAGAAAAAAATCCTTTTTTTTTTCCCCAGGTACCACCTATTGTTTAAAAATATAGTTTAGACATTCTTCCTTGCTGCCCTAAAATGTGAAATTATAAGATAAATGATATACTCTTGGTAAGATCCCAAGCCACATTTCTGTTGTGTTGAGCCTTTCACACGTTCGTGTATCTGCCTAGACCTTCTGAATCGTGTTGTTTTTCTCTGATTCCTAGTAGGACATCATTCATGTGTGCACACTTGAGGGGTTTTCTCACTCTTTTTCCTTTGGTTTCGACTTCACTCTTCCATGCAGTCATTACCCGAGCATCATCACTCCATCACTCCCTACTACCATCCTCACCTTTGGCATTAATCTTTTAGCTTGTTCCAGCAGTTGTCATCTTGACTTCACTGCGGCTTTATCACAGATCATATCACAGATCTGTATTTCAAGCCCCCACAGAATCGGCAGGGGCTTAGGTCAACCTATATTGGGTCATTTACCCCATTTGTAGGACCACCCCCCTGCCCCCACCTGAGGTAGCACAGGGCTAATCAGATAGTGATCTCACAAACGTAGGAACGAACAGCAAACCATGGGGATCCAGCCTAGATACAGAAAACTGTTAGAGCTGTGGTGAAATAGTATACCAGACTGAGCATTCCAGAGAGTAAAATTGTTTTTAAAAAAATTTAAATCAATTACCCTGTCAGACAGAATGTTATTCTTTTCAAAATCTGTGGAAACATTTCAGTACCGCTTATTCTAGATGAACCCACAACAGCACTGACGTCACTGAAATGTTCCTCTAACAACATAAGATTACTTGATACTTCAGACACTGACAACAAAAGCAATTTTATTTAGCTTAACAATACTGACAGTGATAGAGAGAGATCTAAATTTTCAAATTTTAAAAGCCGAAAGAGGAAAAAATAACTGAACTCTTGGTCTAGAAAAAGTGTGTTGGCAGTCTACTTTTTAGTTTGTTTGTTTGTTTAATACTTCCACCTTTTCAGAAGTTCTAACTTGAGGATTCAGTCACGCGCTTGTCCACAGTGCCTTGTCCCACTTCCCGAAGTCTGGAATGCCACACCGCCAGGAAAGCTTGAGATCTATCGGGGGATCGGCTTCACGATGTGAACGTTAACAAACTGAGCTTTCTTTTTTCGTTCCTCAGAGTGTTGCCAGAGCTTTTAAATGGACTGTGACGGCTTTAGTGTAATCACTCCACGTCCTCTTTTTCAGCAGGAGAATGCTAATTCTATCCTCAGAACATACTCCCAAATGTGGCTTGGGCCAACCTGTTTCCGATACTCTCAGAGCTGCATGGTGACCCCTCATCCCATTATAAGGTTAAGGCAACATTTGCCCTCCGATTTGATGAATTTAAGAACATTCCCGATCTCTTTACAGTCACAGCTTGCCTTTCATAAAAGGAACAGTGGCACGGCAGGGAATTGTGGCAACAGGAACTGTGAACATTTCGTCTTGCCCAGTGCATTTTCGTTAAATATGCCGAGCATTGCCACAAACTCTCCCACAGCTTCCAACAACCAAATACGTTATTATGTTCATGTTTATACATTCAGTTCTTTTTGTTTAAAGAGCAGGACCAATGCCTTTTAAGCCTTTGCGCAGTCTTCCAGGAACAGAAAATAAACAAAAAAATAAACGAATAAGCAAAAACAATGGTAGACATGTTGAATTCCAAACCTCACCATTGCAGAACTAGCCATGAAAATGTGTGTCCTTGTGTCTATGCAAGAGTGCCTTTGTGCGTTGTTCCTCATGATCTCCCCTGGGTTCACCCCCAGCATCTACTTACTGACCCTAGAAATGCTGGACACCCCTGTGACATAGGAAAAAATGTCCTTTCACTTGAAGCCCTTCATAAATGTATGTATTCTTAGCAGCAGCCTTGTGCTTTACCATATTTGTAGTGCTACTTCAAAGCTAACAAAATGACTCCATCAATTTCTGCAGGCAACCAACCGTTTGCCAACTGTGCCACGCTAACAAGCCCTTGGATTTAATGACCAAGGCTGCCACTTAACTTTCCCCAACGTAGCAAATGTGGAAAGTAAACAACTCCGGAATGTCACATTCTTCGTTCCCGTGCAATGGAACGTATCCCGCTTTTGATGAAAAGGGAAATTGAGACCGAAACCTCAAAGCAAACAAACAGAGAAAAACAAGAAATACAAAACCTCAATCCTCAGAGACTTCCTCCATGCAAATCTGGAAAGAGAAATTTGTCCGCTAAGTGGTACGTCGCCTTTGCTGTCGGCAGTTTAATTTCCACAGCAGCCTGCAGTCTCCATCTCCTCTGCGTCACTCACCGATTTCGACAGGAAGCTCCGCTGTGACATAATGTAACTGTCATTCTGCTGATGG
>JAACJT020000035.1:3071500-3088308 GCA_009936485.2 Gymnarchus niloticus
GGGGGAGGGTCTTTTCAGATTCTGGAGTAAAGTCAGCAGGTAGTAATTACTTCACAGTCAGTTAAAACCAAGAGCAAACAAGGAGATGGTAACTACTGCTCCTTTTCATCTCCACGGTTTAAGGTATCATGCCGAGGGGGCGTGGGGGATGACCAGAGGGTGTGGGGGTAGCTGGGGACTCCGCGTCCAGCTGCTCTGGTGACTCTGCAGCCTGAGATGTGACTCCCATGTGGGCCGAAAGCAGGCCAGTCCCGTCCGGGCCATTAACCCCAGGTCTATTGCCCATTGAGCCTCACAGGGAGGTCTCTTTGGCCTTCAAATAGAGGCTGAGTAGGAGGCGTGGTGGAGGACAGCACGAATTGAACCTTTTTTACCCAGAATACACCGGTATGGCTGCAGGATGCGGGATGAAAGCTGAAGGTTCGAGCCAGAGGCTCAAGGCTATACAAAGGCCAATCATTTTGACCCTTTTATTATTGTTTCCTGTTGAAAACAAAAACATCCAGCCCACTTCCCTCCCCGAGTCCTGAGACGCCACTCAGCTTCCCGTCGAGCTTTGAAGGCCGATCTCGGGACCCGCCGGCGTCGTCGGGAGTGCAGCCAGGCCCGAGCTGCGGGCGGAGGCCGTACTTACATGACTTGGAAGGGGCAGTTGGGTGTGTGCAGGAACTTGAGCTCGCGGATGCTCCTCTGCGGGACGGTGTTCAGGGTTGACCGGCACCAGCACCTCTCCACCATGCCGAAGGGTTTTGCTGGGGGGTGGAGGTCAAAACAAAAGTGTCAGTGTGACATCCTACACCTCTCCCGATCCCCTGCAGTGATAGCCATAGCAGGGAAAATCCTCCTTTCATTATCCACCAGCTCTGCTAGACTCTATTCAGCAGCCACTTTCATAACATACAATTTACCTTATGGTTACGGCAGGACCTTTTAAGTACCCGACTCTAAGGTCAAACAGCCGTGTCCCTGGTCTGAAGCTTTTGCTTGAACCACAGCCTCACAAACCTGCATTTGCTGTCCTCCCACTAAACCCTTTATGTTTTTTTTTTATTATTATTAAGAAAAGTGAGAAAGTGACAATTTTTTTTTAAATTAGAGAGAGCCACAAACAAGCAAGTTAATGAGAAACACAAATGAAATTCTGTTATGCATATTGTTTGTTCTCTGCATTTTGTTGCATCCAGTCACCCCACAGTACAATTTGTATAGCCTACTTTGCTCAAAGCGTCCGCTGGATGGATGACCACATGCATTAATGTGGTTGTAAAGAACTGTTTCCCCTACTAAATATTGTTTAATGTGCAGAAAATGCGCTTATTCTGTGTTGACCGATTTTGCTGCTGTATCTGCTGTATTCTAATAGCTTTGCATAATGAAAGGTGAAACTCATTTGCTTGGAGTTCAGTGTGTATTCTCATTTTGAACTGGTTTAAAACACCAACGTCCCCTGCATCGTAGTAATGAGCAAATGTATTTTGCTTGCAATTACAACCCGTTAACTAATAACGAAAATGGTGACGACAAAACACCTTCTGACGAAAAAATGCATATCTTATGTCCCCAGTCGATTTGAAGTTAATTGTTTTAACGTTTCCTCAGTGAACAGATCGATACGGTTTGTCGCACTGGACACTGCATGCATCTCAATACACTTTCGTCTCGAATCAATTAATTAATCGAAATTATTAGAATGCTTGCACTTGGGCACGTGCATTTATCTTAATAAAGGCGGAAAACACCTTAAACACAACCGATTATTTTAGACAGCAATCGAACGTTATTGTAATGTTAATAAAACGAATATTATGGGGTTACAAAGGATTACTTGAAGAGGGCATCCAGCGTATTTCAGCGGGATTGTTTAATCCGCCAATTAGTGGGTCATTAAAAGAAGGCAAAAGGGGAAAACAAATACACAACTTGGCGCGACACACAACAAATGCAAGGTCACGCCGCTGCTCATTTGTTAAATTTTCCAGTTCAACGCCTCCAGAATAAAGCCATACAAATTATTGCATATTAAATATGCCCTGAACGGAAATTATTGTAACTTGAACATACAAAATCTATAATAATATATTGACATAGACATTAAATGCAAATTATGTGGAAGGTCATGGTGATTGTAAACGGCGCCGTATTCTAATTAATTACTTGCACAACTTGTATATTTAAAACAGTAATATAATTTCAAATATGAAATAGTTTGCGGTAAACGGCGTCAACAGCAGTATACGTACTATGAACCTGTCATCCGTAAGTTTGTCTGGTGTGAAGGAGAATCGATTCGTTGTAACCAAAAATCTGCTTAATTGTGGAAAAGCAATTAAAACGCTCACGAAACATCCATCGACTTTTTAGACAGCTGACGTTCAGTTAACATGGAACATGTAAAAATGCAGTTAAACTTGTGGCAACACGTACAATAAGCTTACAGGGAAGCCAACCTTCTGCTCGGAGCGTGGAAGAGCGCAGATTATCCCGGACGGAGAGATGATTTAAACCTTACCGTCCAGTACGGGGGTATAGACCGCCACCATCAGCACGACCGTCAGCGTCACAGCTTTGACATCCATGGTCTCTGAGAACCGAGATCTTCCCGCAAAGCAGACTCCGGGACTACTGCGACTGACGAGCGCAAGGCGGCGTGTTAAATCGGCTCGGAGCCGGGGTCTCCTTCGGGGGGATGACCGAGGGGGCGTGTTAAACCCGCTCGGAGCCGGGGTCTCCTTCGGGGGGATGACCCAGGGGGCGTGTCCCCCGGCTGATTTATCACCGCTGGCAGGACAAACTCCCTCCATTAAAAGCCGCCTGTAATATTAGGTTGCACTGTGGCTTTCACTCTTTTGGGGGGCTTGAATAAGACCCGGGCTAACGGAGCCGTTCAAAGAAGGAGGACCCCGCGGGTACCTCAGTGTGGCTTTAATGCACCCGCGGTTCTTAACCGAAGCAATCATGTGTCATGATTCGCAGTTTATATTTTCTGCTATATTGTTAGCTGAAATTGTTATATATGTAGGTCAGGAATTCCTTTAAAATCTTTTTATGGTAAGATGACGATTTCAAATGCGTTACAGTTTTCAACCTGTTTTGCCAGAAAATAGGATTTTTTCATATACTGTATAACTTGCACGGAGAGGTGTGGGGGGAGATAGAGAGAGAGAGAGAGAGAGAGAGAGAAACAGAGAGAGAGAGAGAGAGAGAGAGAAACAGAGAGAGAGAGAGAGAGAGAAACAGAGAGAGAAAGACAGAGAGAGAGAGAGAGAGAAACAGAGAGAGAAAGACAGAGGGAGAGAGAGACAGAGAGAGAGAGAGAAAGACAGAGAGAGAGACAGAGGGAGAGACAGAGAGAGAGAGAAAGACAGGGAGATAGACAGAGAGAGGGAGAGACAGAGAGAGACAAAGAG
This sequence comes from Gymnarchus niloticus, assembly GCA_009936485.2. NCBI lineage: Eukaryota > Metazoa > Chordata > Actinopteri > Osteoglossiformes > Gymnarchidae > Gymnarchus > Gymnarchus niloticus. Next base: position 3,074,908 of record JAACJT020000035.1, read on the forward strand.
AGAGAGAGAGAAAAAGACAGAGAGAGAGATAGACAGAGAGACAGAGAGAGACAGAAAGAGAAAGACAGAGAAAGAGAGATAGACAGCGAGAGAGCGAAAGACAGAGAGAGAAAGACAGAGGGAGAGACAGAGAGAGAGAGAGATAGACAGAGAGAGACAGAGAGAGACAGACAGAGAGAGAGAGAGATAGACAGCGAGAGAGTGAAAGACAGAGAGAGAAAGACAGTGAGAGAAAGAGAAAGACAGAGAGAGAGAGAGAGACAGAGAGAGAGAAGGAGAGAGAGAGAAAAGATTGAAAAAGAACCAAGAAATAAAGAATGAAACGTTAACAGGTGTTGGAAAGTTCACTCAACTCATAAACTCAACTCTGTGCTTGCTGGTTTCCAGAATAATTAGGATAAACTTAATGTGTTTCCATTAGGTCTTCCAAGGAATTTTGTTTTACCGTTTTTAAGGAGCTTTGTCTTTATGGAGAGGACGCAGATGTGTTTTTGTGTGTTTTCGGGTTTCCTCAATGATGCTGGGTGGACCCTTACCTCCGGCATGCCAGGCATATTAATGATATTATTCACCGACGATACAAATGTATAGGAGCCTGTTTGTGTAAGTGTGTACGACACAGACTCGTCTAATCAAACTGGACATCTGTTGTGAATTGCCTTCAAGGTCGCTTGTACTTTATTCTTTTTGTTAACTGGAAACGAGTAGTTTACAGTTCATGATGGGGGGAAATGTGAATCATTACTCAGCTGAAGGCAGAAAAAATAAACTTCTGGTAAAAATACATATGATACCATATGGTTAGGTGTTAATTCTGGGTTTATGTGTAACATAAATGTATGTACATTCGTGAGTACAAAAATTGTAGAGAAGCTGAACAAGCCAATGACTACTACAGTGAGCGTTTCACACTTGTCTTAAATTTAATTTAGTATTTTATTAAAATTGTAATATATACGAGTATAAAAGTCACAGTCCTGCCCAGAATGGTCCGAAATGATGACACGGTGGTGACAGACCTCTGATTTTCGGTTGTCATTGATAAGGTGGAGCTGGAGAAATTCACACCCGCCCTGGGGTTGTGCAGCTTGTAGAGGGGCGTTTGATGGTCCGGGCACAGCGCTCTAGATATATAGAGTTACACCACATATGCTCTTCACTGAAATTGCATTTGTCTCATGACAAATAACATAATTATAGGCACGTTCCAAGTTACTGAGTGTGGTCTTTCGCATTATCTGATAGGTCAGGAAATGCTCCCCATCATTTTTGCTGCCTTAGTAAAATGTGTTCTGTTTCACATGGCTGAAAGAAATGAAGTCTCTGGTTGCCTTGTGCACATAACAGCAATGAAAGCAAACGTCTTGTCATCGATTCGGACCGCAGCGGGGGGGGTTTAAAATCATATTTCAAATCATCTCCGTCCGCCAAATTTATGTATGTGTTCTTTAATGTCTGGTAAAGGATTTATAAAGTCATTCAGCGTCACAGGCTAACATCAACAAACAATCTCTGAGTTTATTAAACAAAACGCTAACTCTCCATTTTGCTATAATTTGTCCCGCGTGAGCCGTTAGTTACCGCCATTTTTCCTGCTCTCCCCTGCAGTATCAATGTTTGTAAAGGCTGGTTTATTTTATACTGACTCTAAATGGTATCTCAGCTCAGGGTAAGGTTACTCAAATAAATAAACAGCACATAAGTAAATGTCAGGACCGTGTTTCCAAAATCCTAAGAGCAGGCTGCAGTATAGAGAAACGGGCAGTAAAACGAACACATTAAAAAAAAGGAAGAACTTCCTATAGATATACACCAGGAGTTCCATTAAAAACAGGATTAGATGTAATAGGGACCTGCCAGTGATATCAGATAAAAGCCTTGGATCTTGTCACTCTGGATTACCCCGAGAGACATTAGGAGGCACTGCAGAGGGGCAGCCTGGTGTTCTGTAAACACACGGTCTAACCAAAGGGGAAGTAGACTCTGTTATCAGTTCACACTTGGGTCTGCTCTTCAATCGGCTTTTCTCCTCACTAGATGAGTAGGATAGCACTTGAAGCCCCCCCTCCCCCTTACCAGGAAAAGGGTGGTGGTGGTGGTGGTGGTGGTGGTGGGGGGGGTTTGCAAAGTGCTGCTCCTGGTCTCTGAAAGGGGGACACCAAGCCTTTATTTCCAACATATACCACAACTGACCACACCCCACAATAAAGTGTAGACTAGTTTATTAAACTGCTCATACAGCTTTGTTGATAAAATTCAGGTGGTCCAGCATGGATGCACCTCACCTTGGGGGCTCCAAACAGGCAGCCCTCCAGTTGCAGACCCTGCACTTCAGCCGCCATGCCACCTGATACCAGTTTCAAGCCCCACAGCCTCAACTGAAGCCGGCTCTGCCAACCACTGCTGCCCCCGTCGCAGAGCCCAGAAGATTTTGCTCATTCTTACACTGCACTGTTTATCAGTTAAAGGCTGACAGCTGCCCCCTGCCTGACCACGAGATATTAGCCTATGCTGTCCAGAGTGAGAATTCACCTCAAGGGTACAAGAGAGATCATTGTAAGATCTGAATCACCGGCCCATCTCTTTGACCATTAATTTATACAGTTCCCTGTAACCAGTTGCTAGCAGGTATTAGCAATGTAATGATACTAGTTCATATGAATCATATATGTTATTGAAAAGTTTCAGCATCAGTATGTGGACCACCAATCCTTCAGTATCAAAGAAACCGTACTTTTTAAAAGTATGTGTGTCATTTTTTTCATAATATGCAGTTTTATCAGTTTACTTTTTAGAATTAGAGCTTCCCCAGTTGCCATTTTAATTGATTACGCTTAGGAAGCTCCATTTTTGTAAGGGTAAAGTGCTCGTTATGTCGGACGAGCTAATTAAAGGTTCTGCGCCATTCCACAGCAGCAGCCTTCACGCTGCTGAATTGTTGATTGCGAGCCTCGGGTGCCGATTCACGCGCCACCGTGAAGTGAATCACCCACCTCGTAATTGGAATACTCCGGGACAGCCCCGCACGCATTCGACAAGTCCCCCGGGTTCTCAAAGCCGAAAGAAAAGAGACCTCGGAAATGGTCGGAAAAGAAAGGAAGGTCTGCACTCGTCTCTTTTTCTGTGGCACCAAGGCGGAGTGAAAGGACACCATTTAGAAAAGAAAACAGAGCAAATGGGTCCTCCAGTGTATGTGGGACCTCGACGGCGTGTTTATCGAGAACATAGTTTGGCCCATCTGGGGTCGCCATGGTCTCCTTGATATAAAGGCGAACACGTTCAACTGTGTATGCTTTCAACACGGTTCAAGAGCAGGGTCTACAATGGAAATGGGGGTTGGCGAACGTCACGGTGACCAGTGTCTGGGGGGAGGTCTGGGTTACATAGCGTGAGGGGGGCCCAAGCTAAAAAAAAACATCAGCTGCAATTTTTGTTACACAGGTTGCCCAGTGATGGAGCAGGAAGTACACAGTGACATGGCTTCAGGTGAGGGTGGGGTTGGCTGTGATTGGGATACAAATTAATGGGCTGGCCCTAGATCATCCATTACTGAGATTACTGAGATTACTTAGGACACATGTACTTAATACACATGCTACGCTACAGAACATCAGCCTTCGGTCTCCCAGCAGAGAACAAGCACTGGTTCATATTTCACCTTCTGCAATTAGCTCCATGGCAACGGACTGCTTCAGGAATGGAATGGCCTTCCACTGTTTTATTGATGCTTGCTTCCCTGCATAAAGCGGCAGTTGAAGGGCGTTGGAACATGGGGGTGGACCCCAGCTCTGCCAGTGACACTGCCCGTCACACGAGGGGCGGACCCCAGATCTGCCAGTCACCAATTTTGAGGCATTTAGATCGGTGACAGTTCCTGTCACATGAGCAGAATGATTAGACCATGACTAATGACACCACCGCCTTCCATCGCTTACTCAGACATTGCAGTTGCTTTCCGACATCCCCCGAGACCCTCAGATTAGGATCTAATGACTTCAGCTAAGATACTCCAGTATTGTTTAATTGTGTTTCGTGGCCTTGCAGTTTATGCAGCTGGCTGACCCCCCCCCAACCACTAGGGGTATAATAACAGATACCCCTGGGACCCGAATCTACAGCCGTCACGCTCCCAACCCCCGGTTACTAACCGCCAGGCAAACAGCGCCTCCCTCCAGCGACGGCCGCAGGGTTATTTGAGGAGAGACATGCTTGCTGCTGCATTTCTGTGGATGTCGCTGCACATGTGGCTGGGCAGGGGTGCGACAGAGAGAGGCTGTCTGGGTGGGTGCATGGGGTGACAAAACAAGCTTCAGACCTCCTCTTCACACCTGTTCCTGGGTTTACAACTTACACAGACTCTTTTTACACAGAGTTGTCGGGTTTATCCGCATCCACCCTTCAAAGGTCAAAGCTGACAGTCAGAGGAAGGAAACAGCCGGCTTTCGAACGCACCTGGATTTTACCATTCATAAATGATGTCAAGATTATTGAACGGGTTTGAATCTCGCCTCCAGCTCTGTGCTGGGGAGTTTTCATGTTCTCCCCGTGCTTCCCAGGTTTCCTCCAGGTACTCCAGTTTCCTCCCACAGTCTGAAGACAAGTGTTTTAGGCTAATTGGCATGGCTAAATTGTAGGTAGTGTGTAAGTGGGTCTGTGAGTGCCACCCCGGAACCCAGAATAGGGTTAAGCGGTTTGTAAAATGGGTGGCTGGACGGACATTAGCGTGCGTGCTCTGTGACAGCTGTATTATACTTGTGACAATGGGTCTGATACAGCAGAATCTTTCATGAAACGACACCAGCTTAGGAAACTAAATGGCAGCAGCTGGCAGCAGCAGAGCCTCGTTTAACTCTTCGTAAACTGCTGCATATCAGCATGGCTTGTTGTGCGGTTTGGATTGACTGGAAGTAATGCAGCCGTGACCACGAACGCACAAACTGCACAGACCCTGAGTGGTGGCCATCAAGCCTTCTCCTTCTTCTAAAGATCAGACACAGGGCATAAAAAGTAAAATGCCTTCGCGTATCCTGTCCAGATGTAAATGTTAAACTGCCTCAAACTTTGTATCAGACCCCTGATGGAAATGTTCTGCTTATACCTGGATGACTTGCCTTCAGAATTTAATTGCCAAATGTTCCTCAGATCTGCTGGGATAAAGCAGCGAGTTAAATGCTGCAGGAATACAAGGAACGACTTCAGGCACCGTAAGGTCTTAACTACATCTAAAAGATCCTGGCAACCCCTGCAGTTTCTCCTCTAAATGAACTGCACTGCTGCCTGTTTAAATGTTAATCAATGGCCGTTCGGTTATACAAGTTTATTTTGGCTCAGTTTGGAGCCCCGGCAATTGGACTGTAATCTCTCGTCACTTGCAGAAATGTGATCCTGGAGTCAATAGTGAAATCTAACCCTACATTTGGCCCTTTAATCTTTCTGGGGGACTAAACAGGTCCTCATTCTGTGATGTTGCTAAGGGATGGCTTTCTCCTTGTTGGACAGTCAGGCACAGTGTCCTGTTGTCACAGTGGTAACTGATGCCCAGGGTTCAAGCCATGTTGTTTACCTGGTTCTCTGTATTTAGCCATGACTGTCTAGTGTAAGGCCAAGAGGCAAAATGCTTGGGGGGGGATTTGGTCTCTACCAAAAAAAAGAAGGGTTCGCTGTCGCCTCTAGTTCTGCCATCTTGCTCATCTCTCAAAAGAACGTTTTACAATTTTGTTAACTGTTCATGTTGCTTAAGCTGTCTGTGGGGGTTTTGGGCAAAAGATGCTTACGTTTAAACACTCTCTAGCAGCGCGTCTGGCTCCAAAGCTGTATAACTGCCTTTTAGACAGCACCCCTCAGTTTCAACTGCAGATTTCCTGCAGAAGTCCTAAAACATGGCAGCCCCATCTTCGCAAAATGGCCGTCATTCACAGGGGAGTGCTCGGTTTTCCAGTTGTAATATTATTCAAAAATGCCTCCCACATGTGCACCAATTAATAGATATTTGAGCCGTTACACAACGAGACACATTAAAGGCAACGTGTAACAACCAATTGAACTATACCCATTCGAGGACTTCTCGTTTTTCTTAAACTGCAGCAGGTTTTTTTGAAAAATGTAAAAGGACATGTAGCGTCCGCTGAGAGAGATAAGCCTCAGAGGTTTCAGAATCCATACAAATCAGCTGATTTTCAGCTGTGGAACCAGAGGCTCATTTTCTTGCTGAAAACAATAAACGCCTTGAAGTAAGACCAGACTCCCAGCCCCCACAGACAGCATTCAAGGGGCCCCACCTCAAGGTTTTTGGCCATCATCACCCCCCCACCCCCGTCTGTTGTAATCTGAAATACACACAATGCAGCCACCTTAATGACGTGCCGCTTAAGTGATCACTCAGACAGCAACGTTATATAGCATCCATCTGAAAGGATTCCAGAGCAAGAGCAGAACCCCGACAACGCCCCCCCCCCCCCCCCTTCTTCTTTGGGGCATGTCGTCTTTCAAGAAATCCGTAGATGCGTGGGCAACCTGAGCTTTCATCAGCAGGCAGGGAGAAGAGGACAAAGTCTTCTGTGAGGTTAGAAGGAGAATTAAAAAAACAGACGGAGAAGAAAGATGCCCTCTTGGCATTCTTTGGGTGCTGCATCTCATTTGATCAGTACCAAACGCACCAAATCCCATTGGACGCAGCAGCTGAGGCCTGTTGCGGCTCTTGGCTGACCACACGCAACCCGAAGAGTCCCAGAGCGAAGCACAGTACACGCCTGAATTCCGGGATGGAGAGAATGGAACCCCATTTAGGTGCTGGAAGAGCTCCTGGTTCTTACTAGCTGCTGTGTTTCGCTGGGCCGGTGGGTTGGGCTCATTGTGCAGCGATGCAGGGACTCGCTCCCTCTCCCAGGGCCCCTGGGCTGGACAGAGCAACAGATGGTTAAGGTCTGCAAGTGGGTCGAATTCTAAAGGCCCCGCCGTGAATGTGGCCAAAAACATTACAAAACCCCCACGTCCACCACTGTTCACTCAAATCCTCCATGTCGCACAGTGGGGATCTGAATTTCTCCTTTCCTTTCATTTCTTTTCACTAGATCGGTCGCCTTTTCATGTGCCTGCTCCCTGACGTCACATGCGGCGTCAGTCTGCGGTAGGCCGGTAACGGGGCGCAGCCCGTGACCGCACAGTTAAGCTTGGCAATTATGTTGCCCAGCTCCTGCTAATCAAATGGCCCCTTGGGGTCCGGGGCCCTGCCCCATGCGTGAAAAAACCATGGGAAACAATGGCCAGGGGATGATCCTGCCTTGACGTCGTCCATCCGTTCTCTCGTGGAACTTCGGTGGAGAATACCTGCATGTTAAGATTTGTTACAGTCAGGGTCTGATCACGAGCATCAATTTGCCTTTCAGAATGACTTGATTGGCATGTCCTTTTCATACAGACTGACCATTCTCAAGGCTAACTCAGCAAAGCCATCAATCCATTTGATGGTAAGCCCCCCCCCCACCCCCATTTACACAGCTGTGTATTTACCAAGGAATTTGAATGAGGTTCCCCTTTTTGGGGGGTGATTTCGATCAGCCTAACACCAGTTCCCATGTCATCACACTACCTGCTGCTTGATTTTCACCACTGTCTAACATCTGTCCACATTCAGGAATCATCGGCATCATGTACAGATACATGTTATCATTAATCTCCTGGATTCCTGGTCCAGGTCAAGGGATGGCAGTGATATCTTGACCAAAGATCTCATTCTCCAGCCACAATCACAACTAACAGAAATTGTTTTTAGGGTTTAGTGTTTCCAAGAGGTTGTTAATTTGCGTTTCATAGCATACTAAACATAACGGTTTAAGATTTTAGGGACAATGTTTGTTTTCCATAGACATAAAACGTTTTAACTGTGTTTTCCAAGGCTTCTTGTGCTCTGCTAAAATGTAATGGAAGTAAATTCAGGAGAATTCAACCATAAGCTAAACATGTTTGTACAGGACAGATTTAAGAACTAAAAACAAACATCCTATGTAGCAACATACCTCAACCACATACTGAGAATGTTCAGGATATGATCTCGGTGACCTAAGGAGATCCTTTCTGAAAAGTGGACATGGGGTGCATCAGCTGTACTATTCCAGGAATGTTCTCACAACCAGAGCATGCTGGCTGGGAAGTATCTACTGCCTGGACAGATCCAGGGAACATGGCACATTGCCTGCTGAAGATGTTATATGAATTGGAGGAACAACCACCACCATCACTATCCAGGTCAATTCTCATCCAAAACCAAATCAGCTATAAACAGCGTAAAAAACTATTTTCCATTTCAGTACATCTAAACATCAGACTCATTTCCAGTAATCCCAAGTGTGCACAGATATGTTGCCCTTAAATAGCTTGACCTTGCCTTTGCCCATGGCTGGGATGTTTCCATGACATGGTTCCTCAGGCAAAAGTCAACCCTCACAGGAGAGGAGCACTCCTTTTCCATTCTTTGTTTCCCTTCTCAAGCCCAAAATCAATGTTTTTTCACTTCAGAAGACCCTTGTCCCACTTTATACCATTCTGACGCTGGAGCAATTCAAGGCTGTCAGACCCCGGAACACAACCTCAGTAAGGTGATTTGAATGATCCAAAAATGTATGTCTTACATTAGCAGCTTCTCTGGCTCTGTGGCCCCTAAGCCTCTTCTGCTACAGTTCCATCAGAACTTTGGTCTTCAGTATCACTGTCCTCCTTTTGGTCGAACTTCCGTAAGTGCTGTCCTGCCTAAAACCCCATGTTTGTTTGGTCTCGGTTGTTTGTATCTGTGAAAACAAAGCAGTGAAGGAGTCAGTTGGCCATCTGGTGATGACAAACGTCACCACCTCCGAAGGAAAGGGCAGAGGTGAGGGCCCAACCTCTGAACCCTTTTGGTAGAAGCTAGCAGAACCAAATCCAGAAAAATCACATGAGTGAAAAATCAGCAGAAGAAAGGGTTTCGGGGGCAGGAAATAAAGCCCCCCAAAATCTGGCTCTTGGCTCGGGGTAGGATGTGTTTGAACATCCCCAAGAGGCAGCTGGAAACCATCCTAAGGAACGTAAAGGTATTACCTTCAGATGGGTCTGTACTTAAAGAAAAGACCCGGCATGAGTGAGCCATTTTCTGCTTTTCGGAGAACCCGACTCAACAGAACCACGCTAAACAAAACTGGGCTGCTCTCAGCCCTGGCCTGACCCCAAATGCCCCTTATAAGATACCAATTTCATGGAAAGGGTGCAAATTACTGAAGTTCGGGCCAATCGCTCTGCATCCCAAATGTGACAGAAAATAAAAATGAAATGATATTTCCAAAATTTTCCCATCTGGCTCTTGGTTTGACGCAGGAACGTCAAAGTCAGAGACGGCCACGTCTAATGCTGACCCTTTCCAAACCAGTACCTCGCCAAACTGGTCCAGTTCATCATATGTACTATTTATAAACACAGTGTTAATTACCCATGAGCGCTAATAAAAGCTATCCAGCTATCATCCATAACTGTTTAATCAGTACAGGGTCACAGTGCCCTAAGCGAGTTTTAGACAATATGTGAACTGGTTTGAATATCTAGTCCATTCGTTCAAACAAGTCTGACGGTGTCATCTTTCAGTGTCACCGGGTCAGTGTTAAATACATGTCATTAGCACTTCACAGCATTTCTACCCGTAGAAAAGCCTACGTCATCTGGCTTCCCTGAATCTCAAGTCTATCGAGACCGATAAACAGAAGGGAAATTGAACAACAAGAAAAACTGTGCAGCACCTGAAACAGCTCGCTTGCGTATTCTCCGAGTTTTCTGACAGACGCGCCGTGCAAACAAGAGCACTTCCAGAAGGGATTGTGTTCATTGGCACCGCCAGCTCCGCTGGTTTGTATCCTTCTAACAGCCTTTAAAGCTGAAACGTGGGTATTGTTGATCTACATTAGAGTCGCTCGCAGGACGTATTAAAAACACATCGAGCTGATAACGGCGATATTGCTAGCTAGGGGAGACAGCCGCACTGAGGCAGATATACTAAATCCCCAACCCCCCCGAGGATGCAGGCCACCATGCCTTACCCTGACATGCGCGTGAATGCAGCGTGGTAGCGCTCTCGAGAACCTGGGGGTTACGGAGCTGACCCTAAGTGCGACCTCGCCCTGTGTCTGTAGCCTTTTGTCATTTATGAACTGAGGTCTTCCCGGGTTTTCTTCTGATTTCACGCTGACTCGGGAACATTTTAAGCTCAGATTTTTGCCCCGGAGATGACATGGAACCTCAAGCAAATCTCACAGTTTTTGTACCCTCAGGTCACTGGAGGTCAAAGGTCAAGACAAATTACCCTGAAATAATTGCTTTAAACAAATGCAACCTTGCATAAATGTGATTTTTATCAGTGTCACCTTTTCACATTAACAGGTGTTTGCAAAAATTACCAGAACTGTATACTAAATCACCTTTATTTTTTCTCTTAATTTTAGCATTGCATGTCTTTTAAATGTATTTAAAAAAAAAAAAAACGTAACAACAATCAACCGTGGATATTTTAAAAGAGAACAGAAATATATTGACACAGCTTTTGAAATAATTTTTGCAGGAAATCGTATCTGCCCTGTTAGTTCATTAGATGTTAGTCTTCTTCGATTAAAGGAGATAAAACCCAGGAAGATACGAACCAGTATCCATCAGCAGCTGAGATCAGGCTGAAATATGGAGCAGGGCCTCCTCTATGCCTGCCTGTTTGTTTTACATCTCTGTTAATGAGCCTGGTGATTCATGGGTCTCATTTGGTTCCTTGTATGGGGAGAGCACAAACACCGGTAGGTTTTAGGTTTTCCTCGTGGCTACCAGTCTTCCTGATCCGATTCTGAGAACCAGTCCCAGTAGCCTCGGTGACATCCGATCCGCAAACGCACCTGGGCTCTGCTTTTCACATCGGAGGCTGCGAACCTGGCGGACAGGTGGGTGCAGCCTACCGGTTCTGCCTGGTGGTGGCGATGTGGGGTGGATTTAAGAATAAGTCGAGTAACAGCCTGACGCTGAAAGCTGCCTCTGATTGTCGAGCGATCAGTGTTCTGTTTTCAATTAAATACGGAGAAATACTGGTCCCTCGTGGACAGGGTAGGAGGATGAATGGCTGCTCGTTAAATTTTTACATGACGCCCCCAGAGCCCAGTAAAACACGTGTAGTCTGCTCTCTTCAGGAGGAAGCAGGGAGCATGAGATTCCTGCTTGGCTGTAGGTACTACAGCAGAAAAGCGAAAGAAGGTGAGGACCTCTCAGCCGCCATCCCGCCTGGCGGGTGAGATGTGATGAATGTCACCGAGGGAACGGTAAGGGAAAGCAACGTTTCACAGACGAGTCACCTCGAGTGCCCGTACACTGACTGCCATATCAGTGAGACGTCATAAATGTACGGCGTTCCCCTATAAGACTACACCCATAAATAACAGACACAGGCCTAATACCCACAGTTTTTTCAGCTTATCCCAAAATTACGTTGGTCTCCTTTAAATCCTCAGCTGGCCCCCTTGCAAGTTTCTCTTTCGACGTTTGAAGCAATTGGCCGGAGGACAGAGACGCTCCTTCAGCCCCCAAACTCAAACTGTCTATAAATGTTACGCGAAAACAGCCGGTCTGACAATGGGAACACGAGTGAGCGATGTAAACTGCGATATTTCAACCACGATTACCCGGCATCAAGATGTTGCGAAACTTGAAACTGAGGAAGCAACGAGGCACTTCTCCAAGAGGCCAACAAATTGCAGCAGATGAAAACATGATGGTTATGGCTATTTTGTATTCCGTTTGCCGGATTCAGTGAAACAACACAATGCCAATTTGTTCGACGCCCACATACTAGCTCTGACCACACCATCCATCTGCCCATCTCCAAGCTTTTCTAAACCCGAGCTGCGTCCAAATACCCGGATCTCCGCAAAACTTTTCATACTTGACTTGCATTTCACTTCTGTAAGGCATGAAATAAGGAGCGAGGGTCTTGTTAAACATTCCTACAAGAGGCACGTCATCTAATCCATCCATCTTCCATAACCGCTTATGCAGGGGGCCTGGAGCCTATCTCAGGAAGCACTGAGCATGATGCAGGAAACCCCTGCTTGGGGAACTGGTGTATGTCAGGGGACTTAGGCTTAAACACTATGGATAACCTAAAGATGGCAATTCATCTAAGTGGAGAAAAATTGGGAGAACATGGTGAGAGAGTGCAAACTACCGGAATCGAACCCCCAACCCTGGGGGTTTGAAGACAGAGCACAGATAACTGAGTCACAAACGCTGGCCATTATTCAATGTAATAAATCCAATTTAATGGACTTAAACGTAGTTTTGGTTATGCTCTTTCTTTTTGAAGATGAGTATTTCCTCCATGAACAACCTCAATCGAAACTATTCAATGACCTGAATATTCCAAAGCAGCCACTTCCATTCTCTGTCAGACAAAACCGTTTCAGTTATTCAGTCCATGAATTAGTTTCTCCCAGCTGGGTGGCAGGGGTGCAGGGTGGGGGGGCGGGTGATTTAAAAACCCAGTCATGTCTTCTTGTGTTGAGATTAAGGGGCCAACTGGCAAGCGGAGAGCACCGGTCGTACCCCGGTGCCGATCCGTGCAGACGTGTGTGCGCACGTACACGGATGGATGTGCAGATGGTGCGTATACGTGGTCTGCATGCTTTATTTTACCGCGAGAGCTACCGCTGGCTCCTGTCAGGCCCTCAGGCCCCGTCTACGTGGGTGTGGGAGTTGAAAGGAAGAGGGTGACAGGTATTCTCGCTTTCCGGAAGCCCACAATTCATTCGAGTGGCATGGAAACATGCCCAGGTTTTCCAGTGGGGGGGGGGGCTTCACTGAAAGGCAGCTGGTGCGAAGGGGAGACACAGAAACGGGTCTGCTCGTTAGGCTTTGAATGCAGGGAAGCAAGAGCGGTGTAGAACTCTTCTCTAGGTGAAGAAGGGGTCTCCTTCACAGGCCCACAGCATTCTGTTAACCCCCAGCTTCCGGGAACAAAAGCCGGCTTGATCCAGAGTGTTACTTTACAGAGCTCAGGCGGCATTTAAAATCAGGGATTCCATTATTTCAACACCGCTTCCTTCCAGCTTTGCCCAGAGCTGTTTCCTCACACAAACAGACAGTGTTTAGCCTCAATTATCTCCAGATAAGTAATGGCTAACGCCTAGTGAGCTGTTTCTTCGAAAGGTTGCAGCGTCCCCAGCAAAAGTGTGTCTCTGAATTTCTGGCAGTCAAAACCGGTTCTGTTTCTCTTACTGCGTTGTTAAAATCCTGTTAATAGCAGGTGGAAAACAAGGGGGGGGGGGGGGGGGGGGTGGAGGAGCAAGACAACTCCCCCAGTTCTTTAATTGGGAAAAAAGAATCCTCCTCTGCCTGCGAAAAAATACATTTATGTGG
>JAACJT020000035.1:3101026-3121659 GCA_009936485.2 Gymnarchus niloticus
CGAAAAATCATCTGCGGCGACGAGCCATCGCGATCAACCCTTCTCTTTGGTTGCTGCCCGGGCGATCAAAGCAGCGACAGAGGGACAAATTAATGTTGTTAAGCACGGGTGCCGAGGGGGCTTTTTGGGGTGGACCACCGGTGAGGTCCTACGAGAAATCGTGATTTTGAATCCTGTTCAAGAGACGACTTCTCCAAACATAACAGCAAACGAGGGAAAGAACGGCGAAATGGACTTTGGCCAGTATATCTGGGATGGACAAATGATCCAGAAAATTGCCTGTCACATTCCAAGTCCAAGGTATTCACAGGAGTAAACTAATTGCTTATTTTGTGGCCGCAGCACTTGGTAATAATGGGGAAACGGGCGAGAGGAACTTTTTAACTGCACTATCGTGTATTTTGAATCTGTCCTGAACAGGATGTTGTCTTAATTATAAGCGAGTTTCCATAGAACTGGAGACTACACCAAGTCGCACGACATGATGAACGAGGCCCTGAGTTTTTTGATCAGTAGATGTTTGCCTAACGCTGAGTCGCTCAAAGTCGTATGTCATAACGCACGACTTACACCCTGGTTAGTGGTATAAAGAAATATGAAACAGCTCACTGCAAATTGTGGAACAAAAAACAACCAAGAAAGGAATTTAATTGGCATTTTTTTCTGGATTTGTCTTTTAGCACAACTTTATGTCCCAGAGTAAATCGTGAAGAACTTACAGATGTCCCCGTTTCATTCGAAAGGTTTCTATCCTTTTATCAAAGCGCTTACAAACTAAAAACAGAAATTTCATCAGATAATTCGCGTGAATTATATCAATGGCAAACAGTGCACTCCGGTTTCTGAAAATGACCCTTCTCCGTGAGCATAGAACAGTCATTGTTCTATTTTATGCAAAAGGCGTAAGTCTCCACAAGCTGGAAATCAGGAATGGCGATAAAGGCTGGGCATGGAGAGAAAACGGAGCCGTGGACAGAAGCAGTGGCGACTCCCTTCAGGAGCTCTGACAGTCGAGGCCATGCGCCTCCAGATCTCTTGAAACCCCGCCGGTATGCTGCGCTCTTTCTCCTGATCTAATTACGGACATCTGATTAATCAGGCTTTACCAGTGGATCTAGTGGTACAGCTACAGGACAAAGAAAACGGCAGCCCTTTAACCCTGAATTTGGTCCTATATACCCTACATCCACTTGTATAAATACGCACCACACGCGTTATTTCGGTGTACCTTATCGGAATAAGGAACACTGTTATTAGTAGGAGCTGATACCCAAAGACCTGTTTGATATTTAACCTGTTCGAACCCCGTCGTCTTTAAGCTGCGTATCCTGTATATTCGGTCGCATATATCGCCTCCCAGCTCTCCGTAATTCCCAAATCCCCCACCAGCATCACTGATCTTTGCAACTTTTCACCCATTAAAAAGAGATCAACAGTAAATACATCGGTGATGACACTGGCCGGGGTTTGTGGATCCCGCCACCACCACCCAGCTCCCAAACCAGGATAATCCGAAAGCTGTGTAACTCTGTCAGCTTTCTGTGAAGTTTATCTGGCACGTTTTCAGTTCAGACGGAGGTACACTTAGACTGCATCATAAAACTGACTGCCCTTAATAAAATAATCCGCCCATTTTAAGCGGCACATTTCGGGGGACCGCTACGTCGTTATTGAAAAACGCAGTGGAGGTGAGAGATTTTGCTGTAAAGCACAGGATTAATCCAGTCTTTTTTTTTGGTGGAAACACACAGTTTGCTCAAACCGCAGTGGAATAAATCCAGACTGGCAATTTTAAATTTATCGTGCACGCACTAATATATGCCTTTTTTTTTTTTTCAAAATAACTTATTAATTGACGAATGTATTACAAAATCTGAATCGCTATAGCCACTAACAGCGGTGTGATGAAAAGTTTAAAACAAAAACGTAATTAAAGGCAACAAAAAAGCTTTATATTTGCGATCGAATGCATACGAATAATAACGACGATGCTGGCGGCTACACTCTCAAATGTAAACCACAAATCACTCGTAAATACGCCGACCAATCAGCCTTCTCTTCCTAAAAGTGCCGATTCTGAAAATAAATTTCAGGGGCTTGCTTTACTACAGAAGAAACCAAAATAGACTCCTAATGAGCGGCCAGGGAACGGCTCAGCTGGCTGCCGGGCATTTTTATCATGTCTGTGGGATTTTCCTGCAAATTGATGTATTCGTTCGTAGATCACTCGTGTTATACGGAGAAACGTAGATCACGTCGATCAGTTAGCCAGATGTACACCAATAATAAATGAATCCCATGTAGGGTAAGATTAACGCTCCATTACTGTCCATACAGTCGTCATAATACCGGATGGTTTTAAAAAAATCATGTTTGAGTAGCTATAGTTTGATTTAAGAGCGTTCTCTGTCTGATATAGTCTCAACAATATGACTTTTTTTTGGCTTATTAAATAGATGTATGCGTGATGGACCATACCGTGGTCCTGATGCAGCGTTAAATAACAGTGAACATGTCTTTGAGTAAATTATTTTACCATCCAAAAAGAAAGTAGTCTCTGGGGATATTATACAGGTACTGTATATAAATGACATTCATACAGAATCTTTAAAATGTCTATTAAGCAGCCTAATATCTTTCAGGTGATGTAATCGGCTGAGAGAATAGTGACCGTCCTCGCATACTCCCTTGTCTTCACGGGGTGGCTTATCTACATTCACAGCTGGCAGGAATTTATGAGACGGCCCTGTCGGCAAGGCAGGACCCCCAGTTTGTTGCTGGTCTGAGTCCCCATCTGCTCCCGAATGACGACGGCCCACGTACGTCAGGCTGAGCCGCAGGCAATTTTGTTGTTTAACTTGGCGCCCTGTTTCAGGAAAGCCGGATTACCACTAATGTACTGAGTACAACCGTGCTGCCATCCCTGAAGCTCCGGGGACCTGCTCCTTGGTTTGAGGCATATATCATGTTTTCATTCAGTGCTATTAGTTATTGTCACATGACTGTACATGCGTGCTTTCACTGACATGGAATACTTTTAACAAGTTAACAAGTGCCTGCTTTGGGAAGGAGTGATGTTGGGTCCGTTCTCCATATCTTTCCACGGAAATGTTCACTGGGGGGCACATTCTTCCACATCAGGGGGGAAAATATAGATGGGGGCTAATCATGTTAGAGACCCGATTACTATTTTCGACATCATTTCTGAAGGTCCCTGTGTGAGAGATTCCCCTTGAGCGCCTGTAAACTCATTCCCACCAGTTCAGCTTCTGTCTGAGATTTTGGTCCCGTCCCATTTGAAAAAGCACGGCCGCCAGAGATCACGTTGATCAGAGCAGTAGGAGCTCAGTGTCGTGTAATTATGCTACGGTACATGGGTTCGAAGCTCATTTAGAGCACGTCTTTGTCAGCATGGGGCCTTGCTGGCAGAATGGATGACGTCCGGGTCTCACCATGAAATGGTGATGTTTGCATTCTGTCTCCATGGAGGATTTTGCGGCCGGTCCACGGTGCGACTTGTGGCCCATCTGTGCATAACCACCATTTTGCTTCAAAACCAATAACAGTCACCGGCGTTGCGGTGTGTGGGCTGACGTGTTCTTTCACGGGGATCCAGCAAGAGAAACCTGAGGAGATGCAAGAATATCTTCCATCTGAGAAGTGTTAGCAGAGGAATTGCCGCAGAGACACACCGGACTGTGTCTTATTGCATATTACTTTTATCGTTTTTTCTTACTTTATGTCTCCATCCAGGCAGTGCTGTATGAACATCTCAAGTATAATAAGGCCAACTTGGCACTCACCGAGAATTTGATTTCGTTCTCTCTGGGAAAACAAGGATGAAAAAAAAACGTATCCCACACTGTCTTGGAGATGCTCCAGATGGAAAGCGTAGAATGATTTTTTTTTTTTAAATTCTCCTTTTTCCACATCCAGGCAAGCTACAGCTGCAGCACTCCCAGAACCGTCATGCTTGCCGGCCTTTTGTTCATTTGCTTTAACGCCCTTCAGAAACCCACAGTAGTAAGATTTGCATTCGTGACTTTTTCCATCTGATCACAGCAGGCAGGTAGCAATATAAGCAGCAGGAACGTCTCTGTACTGTCTATAAAGCCTGCTTGGTATTACAGGCCCTCTTATGACACTCCTTTACATGGTCACATGGTGGAAGAGACTTTTGTTTGGTTCTGGCATCGTTGATATACAAGTTTGTTTTGCATCCTCACCCTCTCTATCTCTCGCAAGTCCAAACGTGGCTCAGAGAGATGGTAATCTGGCACCACCATTAGCTCAGCACCAAAAGGCACTAGGAGAGATGAGGAGGTCAGATTCAGTCTGACGCCATAGAGCGTCTCGTTGTCTCATTGGAGTTTTGTGGGGTCACACTTATCAGTGGACCTCAAGGGCAGCTTCCACAAGTACAGCTGATCCATATCCTCTGTTGTCTCAAGGGCATGAAGGACCTCACTTTCTCCCCCAGAGGAAGGGCAGCATGCAGTTGCCATTTGGAGGAATTATTATAATTTAGCTGCTCGTTGGATGCTTTGCCCAGAGCAGTTGGGGTGGTTAGGTGACCTTGCTCAGGGAGATGGTCAGGTGTTTTTCTGTGGCATGCTCAGTTTCTGCAAAACATTACACTGCACGGCGCTGTCTTCATCCAGGGCTTTTGGGTTTGCTTCAAAGAAAATGCCGGCATGACCCTAAAGTCACAGAACACATTCATTAAACTGCAACATAAAGTTCTGTGAAATAAATGCATATTGTTATCATTGATCATTAAAACAAATCAAATATAGACTCATTTAAAGGAAAGTTCTTCTACATGTTTCAATAGTGTAAAATGATTAGATTTGCTGTATGAACGTGGAATGAAACAGCAATGATACAGTTAAAATGCATTTACTCGTGCAAGACCGATAAGAGAAAGTCTGGCGGCAGGTAACCCCATTCCTGTAGGGTGAGGCAGTGTGGAAAGTTTTGATGCCTTTAGCTGTATTGCTAATCACCTCAGGAGAGGCTCTGTCTCCACACTAAAGTGGCACTGAATTAAACTTAATTTCAACCCCAGGATTCTTACTAAAACATAAATGCATGTATTCTGGTAAGGAAAACAGTGTATATATAAATGGACAGCATACGTATAATTTAAGCTTCAGCCACACAGAGCTGAGGTCAGAAACTCCAGCCCTTTTTAAATTCTGCTCTCACATTCATGCAGAATTTACCCCTTGCTTACATTTCAGCCAACTTCAGGCAGGAGACGCAAAAACCTTGTAACAACGATGCTGGACAAAGCCAGCCTGGAGACTGAGGACGACACGTGATTATTCAGGTTGAAATCCTGAGTTATCTCTATGTGTTAACCCCGTCATCCCCCATCGTAAAGTAACACGGACAGAAAGCAATTTCATGATAAACGTCACAGACTGCACTTTGAGTTTATGAAGTATTTACAACTGTTTATGCATTTGTTTTATTGTAATATGTTTTTGTTCATTTTAATTGATATTCAGCGTAGCCAACAAACAAATCGTTATTCCGAGCCACCAAGCCTGCTGTTCAAGCCGATCACCTGACTGCCTCCACCACTATTCTGTTGCTCATCTGAATGTTCCACCTCACTGTTGTTCACCATGTCGTATTAATAAACCAGTTCTGCCCAGTGCTGGCCAGAGGAGGATGGGTCTCCCTCTTGAGTCTGATTCCTCCCAAGGTCTCTTCCTCCTGAGGGAGTTTTTCCTTGTTACTGTAGCCTGTGGTTTACTCTCGGGGGACCTTGGGCTCGAGACTATGTAAAGCACTCTGTCACAGTGCTTCTTGTTAAAGACGGTGTATAAATGAAATTGAATGGAATTGAACAGAATTATCCATACAGGAATAGCAGCTAACAAAACTCAAGGACTTGAGAATTTCCTAAATTTCTCTGTAATTTTCACAGACATTTTTCAGCTCATTTTAATATACAGTACTTGGAGTGGCCAGCAAGTTATGCTAATTTTAGGCTAAGTACTCTTGCTGTACACTGAAACTTGACTATTTCTGGCTTATCATAACAACAACAAGTAGCTTTGCACTAAAAATAACAATCTAGCAATATGGTTTCTTGTGTAATCTACTTCCCCCCAACTTGGTCTTGTTCTGCTTCTTTCATCCAAGGAAAACACTCGGGGTTGAGGTCTTCTCTCCGCTGGCTGAACGTTTGATGTTGCCGATGTGTCAATTCATAGCGGCCCGGCTGGACAAAGTGTGTCTGCAGGTGTTGAAGTACAACGCATCCCTGCAGCTAGGAGGCCTCTTCAAGGTCCTCGGGGAAGGGGAGATGTCGTGGTGACTCGCACTCCAGGCAAAGGAGATCAGCGGCACGCCCCACGTTCTTTTTAAATCCTGCCCTTTATCTGGCCGCTTGCATCTTTGTTCGTCGTCTACGGTCACTGTAAGCTGGGGTATTTTTGCTGGACCACAGTGGCTATTGTGGAACGTAAGCTCCAAAAGCCTCAGATGTCTGAGACATGGTGTATGAAGTCACCTCGGGTGTTACGCCACCTGCTGTCTGATAATACTCTTCTGCAGTTTTTCAGACGATGTCTGCTACGGTTGTCAGGCTGACATTTTTAAGCTTTTTTTATTGTAATCATGTGTATATTTTTAGCATTTAGAGCTTAAATTTTTATGATATATCAAAGTTTTTTTCTGTTTTCTTGGATGCTGTAAAGGCAGCATCCCTTGTCACCGTCCAACAATAATCTACAAGCATTGATGGGTTCCGTTTGATTTGATACTTTTTCCCCATTGCTGTAATGCCTGATGTTTCTCACGAAGAACATAAAAAGGAAGTTGAAATGAAACCAAATTATTCTCAACTATTAGTCTAAAGTTTTGGGCTAAAGTACGGACATATCTGCAATGTCATTTATTTCAATTCTGTCTTAAAAACAAGTACAGTACAAACCCAGACAGAATAATTTAAATACTTTTAAATTTATAAACATTTAGCCAGATTCTGATTTACACTCCCACACTCCCACGCTTTGGATGGTATAAAATAACCTTATTACATATCTTGAAAGTTGGAGTCTGTCAAAAATTTTAAGTATCATTTTCATTTTCAGAGAAGGTCGTGGTGGGGGGGGGATTCTGGGTCAGTGGAGCCAGTAGAACTGAGGGGTAATAATTTACTGCTTCAGCTTCCTCGTTACTGTGGGCACAGTTGGAGGAGTTCTGGTGTCCTAACATCATCTCAGTTAAAGACCATGGAAAGGTAAACTACAGCACTGTGTCTGATGTGAGTAATCCGGGGCTTCTTCAGAAAGTACCCCCAGGACCTTCTCAGCCCCCCCAGGGCAGAAAAGCCAACGTTTCCCTCCCAAACTCCCTCTCGGATTTGCGGCAACAGCGTATGAAATGGGGGGACTTCCTCTGTAGCACAGCAGCTGACAAAGAGAGCCGAAAAATGATTAATATGTGCGTGACGCGGGCGTGTTAAATAAACGGGGGCAAATCTGGGTCTGATGGAGGTGCCTGTCGCCCAGCCTGGCCAGGCCTTAATCCCCCCACATCAACACCCACCGCCTTTTGTGCTGTAATCCATTCTGCCTGTCCGCTGCCCACTGAAAAAACAGATGCTCTGCTTTGACCCAAACACGCTTCTGTGTGTAATGGTACAGTTAGCAAGTCCAGACCAGGAGCGGTGTTGTCATCGCCTGGCCGACACTACATTAACACTTCCCCAAGGCGTGGTGAGAGAGCCACATCGATTTCGGGTTTCCTTCTACACCTGAATTCCTGCATGCTTATGAAGCCCTCATCCACTGCAGATAAAAAATACACGCTGGAGTTGAAAGAGGGATCAAAGGCCACATCAGGTAGTGGAGTTATTGTTTGTTTTCGTGGAATAAACAACCACGTCTTACTCAGCGGTGGGCAGAACCAGCTTGTCTTTCTTACTGACAAATGTGCTGTCTGTACTGGCGATGAGAGATGGTGGGAACTGCCTGGCCTCCCACCACCGGGTGGCCCTGTCGCATGTCAGCAAGATGAACAGCTCTTTGTCCTGGTTGACAAACTGCAGGCACACGGTGGAAACCTGTTAAAGTTCGACTGAGAGAATGGTCAGAACTGCGTGCTATTCTGGATGCAGCATGGACAGGACAGTTCCACCAGCCCATACTTAGCGTGGTGCACGTCTCTGGGAAGGTCTTGGGAAAGTCGCGGCTATTTTTCAGTGCATTCTCTGACCCGTGGAAACATTACTTTGTATGTACGGGAAAATATGCATTCCATTGGGCTTTAAATGTAAGGTTAAATGTCACTTATCATCAAATCGAAAAGTTACGTACCTCAAAATGAATTTTGTGCTCACTGTCAGTTCATATAAGGGTATTTTTCTTTGTCCCCAGGTGCAATCCATCAACTTGTACAAGAAATAAAACCCATAAATAAAAAGCATTTAAAAGCTATCTTTATTATCTGTCTCATACATTATGTTTATTCGTCATTACTATATTTATTGCTGTTTTATTTGAGTACTTGTGTGTCTCTCAGATATCACATTGCCCCATTACCTTGTTGTAATTTTTTCATAACAATCCCTTTCCCATCATATTCAGGAAGAAACGTCATTTTAGAATGATTTTGAAAATATCAGTGCAGAGTTGAGAAAATTTCAAAACGAACATGTTGTTAGTATTTCATAATGTACACGTCTTAGAAAAATGCAGGGGAAAATAATGCAAATGTAGAGAATCAATTGGATTCTTACAATTTCACAATACATTTTAATGACATTCAAAGTATCCTCTTCAAATATTCAACATAATGCCCTGCTCCCTCTCATTGCCTTGGGAAATTAATGTCACAAATTCCCACTGTGTGACCAAACATCCCACTTTCTTTATGTATCCTAATGTCACTCAAGGTGCCACCTTGGGTTAGCAGGCAGCACTGCAGTGTGAGGTTTGGGTTAAGGGTTCAAATCACATGCCTGCTTACTGTGTATGTAGAGTCTGCATGCTCTTCCAGGGGTTTCCTCTGGTTACTCTGCTTTCCTCCTGCAGTCCAAAAAAAACCCTGCAGTTAGGCAAACTGATATCTTTCAATTGCCTATAATGTGGGAAAGGTTCACCGTGACCCTGAACTGGATAAACAGTACGCAAAATATATGGATGTCTTCAAACGGTATTCATATTTTAGTAGATTGTGATAATGGATGGGATCATTGCACCCAAATTGTCCTTATTCTCACTTAAACGAGGGGCAAATGTTACTGACCGGTGCCCAATTTACACATTTCACGCAGTGATTGTTTTACAGGAACTTAAAGAAAAATAAAAAGGGACATTTGATATTTTGAAAAATGTGAATATATATATACCTGCATGCTTGACACTTTCAGATAAAGTGTATGCACTTATGTATGTATTTCTTATGGTGTGAAGTATTCTGAGTAATTCTCAAAATGTGAGTGCCAACGTTGAAAAGTGTGTTTCACAAAAACATGTCTGATGTTTCCAGAAGTTTTGAGGTCCCTGGGGCACAAGACCTCAGCATCAGCCTAGCAGTACCATTAGCGTCTGACCGGCTAACAGTACCACAGCCGTGACACTGATGTAAGATGCTAAAGGAAAGCTGTCAGCAGGTGACCTTGAACCAATCACAGAACTCCCCACACCCAAAGCACCCACCCCAGCTGTACTGATTGACACCTCATGGAACCAACGAAAATTGCCTACCTGGAATCTTAATATATATCTTGGAGATCAGTGATGAGTGACGATGTGGACAGCCTCAGGCATCCTGTGGAATTCCGAACACGCCCCCGCCTTGGTAAAACCTGCGCTCCCCCCACTCCTCTCCATCAGCATGCATCAGGTTCTCCCTACCTCATTTCTTCCTGTCAAACAAGTGGAGTACTCAGGCGGTAAGGTGCCCCGGCTCTGTGGATAAAGGTTAATGTGTCCGTATTCCGTCCATTCCTCTGATCAGAACATTTTTCACTGACGTACAGTTACTCGGGCTTTCAGGGAAACAACTCTTTGGCCTTGGTTCTCGACCCCGTGCTGAAGTTAATCACTCTCAATGTAATGTATGTTTGGACATGTGTGAGGAAAACAAGGAGAGCATTCTAAGTGATAGGAACTTAGGGACGAGACGCCCGGGGAATTTTCTGGGGGCTGTAAAGGCTCTCCCATCGAACGGCAAAAACGTTCTTGTCACGCAGGGGTGAGTGGTAAAGGCATAGACTCGGAAATCAGAAGAGGTCATGCAGAATTCTTTCTCTGCGTTAATGCTCAAAGATAACGTAATGCAAAATGGGTTGCCCCTTAAATAAACATTTTTAATTGCTGTACTGTGAAGCAGCCGTGATCTTAGGGTTTGGTGTTTTCCTCTTCATCGTGTTTTTATCTATAAGATACATTATTCATCTAAAAACTGTTATGGCAAGCGGTGAAGCCTTCTGCAGTTTTAACTTACGATTTCTGTAATTTATGAACTTGGTGCACAGCTCCATTCAGGTCAATGGAAACATAAATGACACACGGGCTCAAAAGTAATGCGTGACCTGGTTAATGTCTGTGTAATGTTAATTACTGAAACATTGGCAAAACCTATGGGCTCCTCCCAGCCTTTATTTTTATGGCCTGCACTAGAGTAACCCAGCCAAGATTGCAATTTCAATTTTCAACATTTGCAACTGGTTAGTAGGCCGATCATCGGAGCCTTGCTTCACATGTAAACAGTACTCATAGTGTTGAGTATTTAATGCAGTAACTAGGTGTCTATAATGGAATATTAACCTGCACTTTTTGGGTCCTAACATGGGCTTGTTGGCCACTACAGCACCAGCTTCTTATGGAAGGTGATCAAGGCTGCTTGGGGTTGGCAAGAACAGCATGCCTCCAAGCAGAAACCTCTAATCAGGCAGAGATATCATCGAGCAGAGTGTGCAGCGGTGTTGACTGTGCCAAAACTTCTCATTTTCTTCATGGGGTGATCCTCCATTCCCATGAAAGCCTGAACCTTACCGAAAAGATACTGCATGCGGACCGCTGTCTCCCACGATGCCCCCAGGCAGGTTTTGTTAAGTCACCGGCACATTCCTTTGAGTTGCTGTTGAGGTTCTCAAACGCACTTTGTCGAGTGCGTTGTCTTTTCGGTGCTGAAACAGCTGATGATGTACCAAGCATACGTATGCATGAAACAATTACTGCCTTATGCAAGCTACAAAAAAATGCACAACCCAGGGCCGCTGGAATAACGCAGTGAGTGCCAGCCGTACAAGCACACCGTTTTTTTACGGCGATCACAGAACAGCTGCACAAATGCATGTTAGGGGTGTGTGCCTGTAGAGGACGACAGTCCACATGCACCGTACCTGCTCCGCCAGGCACAAATGGAAGGGACACGTGCCAGTGAAGAACTGCCGAAAGTCAGCTGATGGACCAACTGAGGTTCCCTGCTTTTGAATGAGTGCGATCAAGCAATCGGGATGTGGCCTAGTCTGTTTTTCATTTGCCTTCTAAACCATATCTGATTTCATATTACTAATAAAGCTTGGTTACGTTCTGCATGCATTAAGTGTGGTGAAGTCTGCTCCTCTACGAGCGTTCTTGTATATCCATTGAGAACTCCTCGTTGTCTTGCTCTGTTTTCTCACTTCACGTTTGTCATTTTCTCCTATAAGGGTGGTAGCGTTTCACAAGACTTTGTACGCTGTTTTGAGCAAGACTGCATCCAAACGGTCGTACCTTTGGCTCGAGATGGGAGCTGGCATTGGTTATCGAAAAACTAAGCATGAAAAATTTATCGACGCAACCGCTTCAAATGTCTTCAAAGGTAACTGGACACTGGATACCGAATTGCAATGGTGCGAGCAGGAGATCAAGCTCGTTTGTTAGAAATCTAAGCGACGAATGAGCTGATTTGATTATCGTGGGGGTACACCTGCCTTATGCCGTTAATTAGTTATCTTCAGATTTAAACAGGTGAGAAGCGTGTTTGGTAGAAGCTACAGATGACAAGATTACCTCTCCGCAAACTGAGGTGGACGAAATAAAGGTGTGCTGGCAAATTAACGCAGTATGACGGGGTTACGGAGTTTCGTGGGATTAACATGCACGGCATGATCTGTGAATTAGTGCCTTGGCTGTCACTCACGGATCGGTCCCCTTTCTGTGGCGTTTCCTGGAACAAAGCTGTGGAAAGTCGAAATTTCCCAACTACGAATGAACAAATCTGACAATTTAGGCCGACTCCACTTAATCTCTTTCTCCGCATTTTATTACAACTGGAGCTCCGTTTGATTTTATTTGTAAATGCAATGGAAGTGAAATCTTTGCATTTTACTCAGTTTTCCCCATGTTATATAATCCCAGTTTTGCAGCCAAGGCTAAGAGTTCTCGCCAAAAGAAAAATCACCGTACGTCAAAAAGTAAATTATAAAGATTATTATAAGACGACCGCACACATTATTATAAATCAATTATAGTGTATTATCTTACAAGTATTGTTTTATATATTTCCCGTAACCCTATCCCGAAAAAGTGGATGGACGGACGGACAGGCGGACGGATGGATGGACGGATAGATGGACGGACAGACGGATTGTATTCAGTATTGTGAACTCTTCATAAACAGAGGCGGCAAATTCAAAGTATGTAGCGTAGTGGAGTCCTTGGTGTTCTAAAAACATTCA
Source organism: Gymnarchus niloticus (assembly GCA_009936485.2). Taxonomy (NCBI): domain Eukaryota; kingdom Metazoa; phylum Chordata; class Actinopteri; order Osteoglossiformes; family Gymnarchidae; genus Gymnarchus; species Gymnarchus niloticus. Next base: position 3,113,718 of record JAACJT020000035.1, read on the forward strand.
GATTTTTTCCTCATGTAATACTACCCTTCGGTTTAATGAGCAATTATTAAAACAGTATAGTTGAAAGGAAGGGCTCTAACTGGAAATTATACTGCGGTCTCCTGCTCTCCGAGAGAGTATGACTGGGGTATATAACATGAAAAACAGGAATAGGAAGTTAAATGTAATCCAGTTGCTCTGCGGTCAGTTGCACATTTGAAATATTTCAACAGTTGGTTGTCGCACGTGTCTTTAATCCACCATAATCTACTCTGAAACAGAAGTGGCCGATATATGACCTCTGACACCCATACAAATAGCCTCGCTAAAGGTAGCCTTTGGTATGGATCCCATGTTGGTACGATTACAAGCATCTGTTGTTTGTCCTGGTCGGTTCTCTTTATTGAAACATCGTGCAGCTGCAGACAGGAGCCAATTACCACTGATCATTTCATCGAGTGTCGATCGTCTGTGAACGACTGGAAGCTCTTTCCCTCCCAATTGATTTGCTTTCATGTTTAAAGATCTGAATTTGCGGGTGATCAATAGAAGGTGCACCCTTCCACACACACACACGTTTTTTTTTCTTCTTCAAATGTTAATCCCTCTCTACCGGTCCTCTTTGCTTGCCTTGTAACATGTTTTGGCATGTGGTTAACGGAGGTTACTGCTTTCATCCCCATAGGGAAGTCATTTTCTGAGTGCTCGCTAAACGGTAATCATTACCCTGTGTTTATCAGCAGATCCCAGAAACGCCCAAAAAGGGTGTCCCTCATACCCTTCCCCGCAATGATAGCCATTCGACCAGGGTCATTGCCATACTCGTCTACAGGATAAGTCTACTGGTAAAAATTTGGCCTCTTTGCCAAATTTTGAATAGAACATCAAAATAAGCTTGTTAAAGTAAATTTGCCAGAGACTGAAGGGATTAAAGGGAGAAAATGAAATTTAAAATATTTAGCGCCCCCTGCTGGTTAGACTGTGCCCGGGGAGGATTGCAAGCAGACATGTTGGGATTCCTGCTATTGCAGTGGAGAGGCAGCAGGTGGGGTGGTGATTGACGGTCCATTTTGTGAATGTTTGCTGGCTGGTTTACTTTCGGGCCAGTGCTTGCTGTTGTACCCCTCAGCAATTTACTTTAATTGAATTATTCCTGCGAAATATCAAGAAGTACTGTATTATTAGGTAAAACTGCAGTCACAGTGCAGCAAAATTGTGTAATCATTCGAATGACATCATTTTGTATATTTGAAGCACCAGTGTTTAATTTAAGATACTATGCAATGCTCCTGGAAATTCAATAACTTGGGTATTGTTTATCCAGCTCATTTCCAAACAATAGTTTCAAAATGTCAACAGCTAACCAAATGTGGACTGATCTCTTCAGCGAAGAGGAATGCTGCTGTTACATACTCCGATATAACCACTTCTGTTACAGAATTCGCAGTGTATTCCATATATAACAAACTTTTTCGTTTTTCTAATAGAATATTTGGTTCAGTGAAACATTAACGTGAATGATCATATCATGTCATTAACCAAGCTAATTACACATAACTTAGTCCCCTTCTAGTTTCTTGTACAGACGAAAGTTTCAGTGTCTCATTTGCACACTTCATGTAGTAGTAGCCCACCGATAAAATGATTCTTACTCCTGGACGACGAGAGGCAAGCAGAACTCAAGGGACCTGCATCAGCAACAGCGTCTTTCCCACGGTCCGTGTTGGCAGCCCGTAACCGTGTCTTTTGGATAAACACTAGCATCTTCGCACAATGCACACGTTCTCAAACGTAAATTGTTTAGAATAGTTTCAGTTTAATGTGGTCATGCTTCTTTCAACAAGAATGTCAGATATGTAAATAGACGTTAAGTAACTTAGACACCACTTCCGCATGTGTCACTTTTTTGTCTACTACTGTTTTACGAAACTGTTGTAAAATACAGTTTAAATTAGTGGGATGAAATTGAGAATGATTACCCAGAATAATATTAATTACCCTGTCGACCTTGTAAATAATACACCACGATGCCGCAGAAATAACGATGTAGTACATTTCAGATGTAAAAGACGAGATCTTTGCTACATACCGAAGCTGTCGGCTTTTCAAAGTAGCTGTCTCGATAGTGACATCTAGTGGGAGGAATGTAACACGGACGTTAATGACAGGCGGGCTTTAAATTCAACCAACAAATTAAATTTCATTAATGGTTATCAATTTGCTTATAGCAGACGTATAGGTCCTATTAGATATATTTAACTATGGTGGAATATTAAATGAATAAATCTGTTACACATACTTATGTCCAATTCCACAACCTTTTGCCAAATTTTATTTTGAACTGATTCATGCGACGGTATTTTCATTAAAGCAATTTAGTTTAAGACCTCTGGGGTACTACAGCAAATGTATTACAGCGTGGTTTTAACTTACAGACTTGGAATTACGAATCTATGAGCGAAATGCAAGTTGTCATGTATATTAGATGCCGGGTCAGACTGGAGGCTGGCCAGGTGTCAGAAAATGAGCTTTATTTTGTTCGGTGCATTTTTTCTGAAGAAATTGTCCCTACGTATTTTGCAGTGCACAGGTTTTCTAAAACACATATAAAGAAGGACTTTCCCAATTTCTTGATAAGGACAGTATGATCTGCCGTTTGCACAGTAAGTCTGCCTGACAATCAGGCAAGGATGAGATAAAAAGAGTGACAAGGAAACAAATGGACGACTAACGGGGTCTCTACCAGCTTCCAAATTGCCCCTTTTAGGCGTAGGGAAGAGTGTTGATTTGAACCGAGCAGAGGAGTACAGTCAACTTCACATCCCACCTCGCGTCCCGGCAGCCCTACGAGGCTCACAGCCAAACTGTGGACCGGCATCTCAGCGGGGTCACCAAAACTGCAGCTCCAGCAGGAAAAAGGAGGTTAAAGACTGTTTATTGCAAGTCACTGGGAGGGGGGCAGGCTGTCAATAGAATGAATGTTATTGTGGAAAATTAAGTATTCAAATATACCAAAAACACGGCTACAGACGAGCGTGTGTGACAGCAGAATTATATAGAGGGGGAGTTTCACTGACACCGTGGAGAACACGTTTTTATTGCAGGGTGTTATCTTGTCGGTCATGTCTCCACGGCTGGATGTGAGCTGAAAGGTCATCTAAGCACACTGCCGTTTTGTGTTTACCAACAGGGACAAAAGGAGAAGTGATCCGGAAATTTGACTTTGGATCACACGGTCGTACATTCACGTCCCAGGAAGTCCTTTTGTGTCTTTCAGCTATTGGCTGATTGTTGCCTCAGTGATGCAAAAGACTCTCTGCTATTTGTGCATCTCAATGGGATAAGTGTATCTATAAATGATAACAAATTTACCAAATGTGGGATTTGCCACAAATGTGTATGTAATTTAACGGTGGAAGATACCCTCAAATAAGTATGCTGAACTGTCCTTCCAACCGCCTATGCGCCGCGGGTCTATTTGCATAGAATATTTTTATAATAAACATAATATGTACACAAACACCCAGCTCACACACAAATTAGTGCTATTACTGTCGTAAAAATTTTTGTTCCACATTTGCATTTAACACTGTATGACATTATTTGTCATAAAGCCTGCCTCTACTCTGTCTGTGGTGTGTGTGTGTGTGTGTGTGGGGGGGGGGGGTCTCCTCGTGTTGTCAGTGTTTCTTCGGGATATTCTGTCGTCCTGTTGCAGTCCAGAGATATTCAGTTAAGTGAACCACCAATTCTAACTTGCCCGTTGTGAGTGTTTGTATGCCCTGTGGCAGACTGGCACTCCATCTAGGGTGTAGCCCAGCCTTGTGCCCTGTGCTGCCTGGGATAAGCTCCAGTCCACTCCAATGTCCCAGGCCTGGATCAGTAGATGGAAGATGGTTGTCATGGCGTTCCTTTTTACCAAAGCTTCAAGCAAAAAAAAATTAATCAATTTGCTATCCAGAGGAAAATGAAACGGTACAGCTCTCAGTCTTCGCTTCCCTTCAAAATGTGTCACCATGTGGCAATGATGTGCTAAATTTGCCTTGAAAACTGGGATAAAAGCTGCTTTTGTGTGAGCTGTCATAGCGGGAGAACGCCTCAAACACCACCTTTCAAAAAGAACCCCCACAACAGCATTCACTATTTATTTTTAAATATGCACCTCACATTATCCAATAATGTATGCTAATCACGCCTCTTGGCTCATGTCCAGCCCGAGGGACTTCATGAACGTTCTTTTCTCTCAAAAGCAGAGTAAAGCGGCTGGGAACATTTGCTGCCTTGTTAATGGGTCTAAATGATGTCTGCAGCACATCTGATGATGCAAAACCATGTAACTAAAAGTCATTTGCCCAAAATGTCGATGAATGTGTCCAACAGAATTGAAATCGTGACAGGGCTGGTTAATTACACATCGTGAGCAAGTCTGTAGTCACAAAAAAAAAAAAAATTAAAACCTTCTTTAATCTCCAAACTGTGCCGGTCAGATGCCTTTTAAATTTTCACCTGTCAAAGGCTGTGATTGATAAAATTCAAATGTAAAATCCTTTGCCATAAAGACCGTTTTCACAGCTGTCCCACAGAACTTTTTGTTGTCATGTTCAACAGGAACTAACAAGAAATGTTTGAGTGTGGGCCTCAAACGAGGTTTCCACCGAGTGCTTTTCTGTCAGCCAGAATGAATAATGAGGAAAAAACAAGACAAGTAGACTTGGGATGTGTGTGTGGATGTGTGTGTGTGTGTGTGGGGGGTATTTACTGAATAAAAAACATTGGCTACAAAAGAATCAGCATGTTTCCATGGTAATGTGGGCGAGAGAGCTGGGTCACATGGTGCCCGGCCTTTGAAATCTGTTCGGCCGAGGTCCTTTCTGATTCACCGGTGGCAACACCGATGGCGGCATGACGGGAAACAGCAGCAGCGCAGCTCCGGCTGTCGCCGGCGGCAACAGGACCTCTGTCCTGCCCACAAACGACGCCATCCATGGTGAGTGCTAATGCTATAGGCTCACCCACCTCGCTAAACCGAAAGCCTAGGCTGAAACGGAAAGCACAGGCTCTTATGGCAACTCTAGGTTTGTAAAATATCCGTTTGCCTGCAGTCTGCGAAGGTCTGTCCTGGCTGATCTAACTACACTGGAGTTTTCACAAGTGACTAATAGCCAGAACTGAATTTTACCTCACTCTCTGATCCAGAGACATAATCCAGGTGGGCCTAGGAATCTTGCACTTATTTCCATCATATTACAACTAACTCAATATTTCAGCACTCTGTCTCATATAACGAAAATATACTCAAGGCACAGATCTGCTGATACAAAAGTAACACAGAACTTTCATAAAGTGATGTAACTCACCTTTTGTACATCAGCCTGCAGATCTGTCTTTGTTTATAGTGTGTCTGACAGCTTGGGTCTGACTAGCATTGTTCACATAAACTACCTTTGAATGTAATTCACAAATTGAAAGGCATTTTCAAGGACACACCTGACCGAAGTGCCAGGGGGAACCTATATTCTCCAGCAAAGTGATTGAGGAGGTTGTTGGCTCCAATTCTAACAGAGGAAATCCTGACAAAGCTCATTAAAACTTTACTTATCTGGTAAATACAACATCAAGTGAAACAGAAAATTATGGCCATCTCTCGGGAGAGAAAATTTAAACCATGTCTAGCAGACGTTTACATGAAGAAGGATGTGTTTGCAAATGAAAGAGAACCGACCCATCCAGGGTAGCCTAGGAGTGGAACGAAATTGCCTCAATTTTTTTTCTTTTCAGAGTTCAAAATATTCAACATCATGATAACGTCTCTGGCGCTGTGCATCCTCACGTTGACCGGTATCTTCTGCAGCATCTCCTACCACAGACGGACCCGGTACGTCCCCTGGACATGTAGCAGCAGGCAGTTAGATTAGTTTAAGTATCGGCCATTGTAGTGGCTTCTTTCCATCGAGGTTTTACGTGCCAGAGACCTTTTGAGCGTTCTGGGATTGAGCATTTCTATTATACCTATTCTCAGCTTTGCATTTAGACCATTTATCCTCGTGAAATTGTTTCAGAAACTCACTTTAGATGTTTACTTCCAGAACAACCAGTATAAACCTTAGGCAAACGGTTAGCAAATCTGTATAGTGTTATGGATCTGTCCCAAAAAAAAATCTGCTCTAATGTACATTCTCAGCCAGTTGTGCAGTTCCATTATTAAAACAAACCAAGAAAAATTTTGTTCTTAATGGAGAAACTGGATCTGCGGCAGTTGGAATTCTGCCCACAAAGGGCGCACTTGAGGCGTCCGTTTCCTGCGGGTGAGCTGTCCTCGTGACTAACTATAAAGCTCACAATTCAGGAAATTAGGTGAATCTGCATCATTTCATTGCCCATAGTGTGTTTGATCAGCTGCACAGAAGAATAGATTTTCTTTGTTCATTTTAAGTTACTTATTCAGTTCGTTAATCTGTATCACCACGGTAATGAAGTAGGGCCGCAAAAGAGTAAAGGTGGACCCACCGGTTCAGTGGTTCCCCAGTTCTCCCTTCACACAGACCCTCCTGAGACTTGGTTGTGCCTGAACGGATCTGTTTCCACCCCCAAAGGCAATGGAAGTGGGCAAGGGTGTACGAAAGAGTGGTTGGCAGCGAGGCTGGCACCCGGACTGCGAGGAGTTGGTGCTGTGGCCTGTTCTCCCTGCTTCGAGGGTCACACATGTCCAAGAACGACCCGGGGATCTACTTCATATACGGCGACCCTGTCGCCGTAGAGGACGGCAACAGTCACCTCTCCACGGCAGTGAGAACCCGGAGCGAACTACGGAGAAAACGGGCACACTCAGACCACCTCAAAGACAGCAGTGATGGGATTATCCTGGACCCATCCGTGTTTTACATGCAGCTGTAAAAACTGCCATGATGCGTATGGGTTAGCGAAAGGACGGTTTCACTTCAGACGGACACAAAACATCAATCAGTAAACAAAGGCGTCACGGCCACCAAAACCATTAACACCGTGCCATGACAAAGATGGAGTGGGAAAAGCGTTCGTCTAACTATTAAGGAAATAGTCTAAATCAAAAGTAAAATCTTACAGTAGGTTTCTGGTTTCTAAATAATGAAGCTGTTTGTTGGACTACCATCTGCAACAGTAGAAATTTAAGATTTTTTTTTTTATTAGCATTTTGTTAATCATAACAGCCTGAAGAAAAACCTGTAACCAATGAAAATAGTCTTTCTTGACACTCTATCTTGAGGTCCTACAAGTGTTGTCATCTTTTAATAGCAGGATTCATTAGGCCCTAAATCACCTCCTCCAACCGTAGACCAATAAACGAGTTTTTTGACTGGAGACTCGTGTGGTGTTTGTGCGTGCGTGCGTGCGTGCGTGCGGCTGGTGAACAAGCAGCAACAGAGGGGTGACCACCTCGGCCAGGACCTCAGCATACCAGCCAGGTCCAAGATCTCCGCACGACTGAGATCTCCACCCTCACGCGCGTCAATCTTATAGCAAAACAGATTTCAAGTTGTGGTATCCAAGGACAACAGGAGAACATGTTGGTGTTTCTCTTTTTTTTTTTTTTTTTTTTTTTTTTTTAATCATGATTATCTCAATGGTTGTATCAAGATTTATGTGCATCTTAAAAAAAGGACAGTGTGAGGAGAGGGTGATGCCAAGAGGAAGAATCTGAAATAGGGAAATGGGCAAATCACGGGCGATCAATCGTCAAGCTACCATGTCTTCACTCCACTGGCTGGGTTTCTCTGATCAGCCAATCAAGGGCCTCCATACGGCCCTGCCTTTCCAGTTCGGCTCCAACAATTTGACGGCACTGCCTGTGGTACTCGTTTAACCAATCACGCTGCAGATGGGGGGGGGGGGGGGGGGGGGGTCGGTACCAACCCCCCCCAAAAGGGGGGGGGGCGGAGCAGAAGACCTTTGAAAATCGAACGCGTGTCGTTCTCTTTTTCTCCTC
>JAACJT020000035.1:3121669-3149369 GCA_009936485.2 Gymnarchus niloticus
CCCCCTCGCGCCCCCGAAGCTCACGGCCCGGCCCCTGGCCGTCCTTTAACCAATCCCGCGGCCGGGGCGGGGGGGGGGGTGTGTAAGTTAAAACATTCCACATAAGAGGAGTGCTCATTGACAGAACTTTTTAAAATGTCATCTGATTTCTGTACATTTTTGCCCTTTCTGAAGGAAGCGACACTTAAGATTAGCACCACTAACCTCCTTCTGGTTAAGCATTTCCGTGCTGATCATCTTCGCCTGAATCGGCACCAGTGTGATGGGTTCAAAGGTCAAACTGCCACGGTCCCTGTAGTTGTACTGCAGGAGGACAGAATGAGTGTTTTAAAATAAGCATATGCTTTGAGATATTGAGCAAATTTCTTGGGGGGGGGGGGGCGCGTTGACATACCTTAGGTTTGGCAGGGACCACCAAGACAACATTCTCAATTCGAATCCCAAAGGAACCATCTTCATAGTAGCCAGGTTCTTGAAATTTAAGATGACAAGACACATGGTGAGTAAACAATAACAGACTGTACAAGACTTACAGTACAATCACCATTAAACTGAGCAGTTACCCATGATGCAATCTCAACAGGACAATACTCCCTGTAATCATGCTTGGATAGGGGGAGGGCAGGGACAGGTGACCTGAAAGCCATCTGGTATTGTTACAGCTAGAGAACCAGAGAGGTCACAGGTTCATATCCTGGGGATTCCAGGCAGAATAAAAACACTCCTCCATACCATCGCTGACTATCATGCCCGCTTCCAGGGGTTCGTCCGCGAACGTCTTGTAGCTGATTCCACAGGGCCCCTCGTGGACGTTGAGGAAACAGCCCACCCCATGTCCCGTTCCATGAAGGTAGTCAAGCCCAGACTCCCAGAGTGCTGCGCGGGCGAAGGAGTCCAGCAGGTGGCCTGCAGGGGGCAGTACAAAGGATTCTCTCAGCCTAAGTTAAACACTGATGAGTGAAGACTGCTGATACCTGGTGTGGTGAGGAGAGGGGAATCACCAAGTACAGATCACTAAGGTCAGGTTAGTGAAACTACCCAAGAAAATAACTGGCTTCCGAATTTACAACAGAACAAGGCCAAGATGAAATTCCACCGGTGAAGTTAAACATCGAGAGCAGCATCTTAACTGCGGAACGGTACCTTTGGTTCCGTTTGGGAATGTGGCCACACTGACAGCAATATGGCCCTTCAGGACGTAAGTGAAGCATTCCTGGCAACGACAGGTTTGACAGACACTGGCGATGAGGATGTTCCTTTAAGACGTATTGTCTCCGTTTCCACAAGAGGGTGGTGGTGGTGGTGGTGGTGGTGGTGGGGGGGGGTAACACGCATGCAAGGCACACGTGCTTGTCTCAAACATCAGACTGGTACCAGCTCACTACGGCCAGGCATACCTTTTCGAAAGCGGAGGGGGTTCCGAAATGCACTGTGCGGGTCACATCTGTAGTGCCGTCACTAAAAGGGAAGCAGAGTAATTGGCTGCAGCGAGCACATGACTTGCAGGGCCAATCAAATGGCAGGAGCCCTCATTTGTCCGGCAAGTGTCCCAGTTCACTCCCTATCCCCTCATCCCTCCGGAGGCTGGCTTCCACCTCTACACACACTGCGAACAGATAATCTACAAATAAGAATCCCCTTTAGATGCCCGCATCCAGCTGCACGTTCCAGGTCACAGACGCTGCGTGTGAAAGTCCGTTTTGGTGACAAAACACTTTCACCACGTCCTTTGTATGTTCCAACTCTACAAAGGGTCGTGATCCTAACCCTACAAAACACAGGCGTCCTCGCTCACAAATAAAAGGTAGAGTGAGGCTGATGCGACACTGCCATAAAATGTGAGGGGACGTAAACCAAATACGGTGGATAAACCTACAGGTACTGAGCCCCAGAGTCAATCAGGTACACTTCATTGGGTGTCAGAGTCCGGTTGGTTTCTGGCAGGGGTCTACAGATCAGACAACACAGTCATTACACACAGGCACGGAAAACAACAAAACACAAACAGGCAGCTCACCATCTAGCCTTTCAGAAGAACTCATGTCCAGTTGCTCAGAAACAAAATAGTTAGAAAAATGCTAAAAGCCAACCGAGGAGAAATGCGTCATGCAAACCTATAAATACACACTGGATTCAGTAATATCAGTTGCTATTAAACTCAGGATGTCACCGCACAGAGACCTGTCACAGCAGCCTTGGCCGTTAACAGAATGCCAGAGACCCACCTGTAATGTATTATAGCACCATTAGGGCCCACGCTGGAGATGGTCGGAAAACTCAGGCCAACAAAGTCTTTCTGCTGGCTGCAGTGAATAGATGGCATTACCAACAACACTTATACAAATGCAGACCACAAAGTGAAACACACGTTTTGCAATGTAGGATGATACATTTCCACTAGGTGGTAGCAAAGCACAAATGTAGACAATTTCAAGAGGCGTAAAATACATCGAGGCATCCCAAAACAAAAATTGTGTAAATATAGGTAGGTAATACTGTACTGGTAAATGACTGGTTCAGTGTTACCAGCAAGGAGTCCTTTAAAGAGATACAGTGTTTAATACTAACATGGACTGTACCTAATTAGTTCAATTTTTTTCTGAAAACTCCAGTCCCCCCCCATTTAACATGAATGTTTCTTTAATAACTGGTGCCGATTCCCGGAACCAATAAGCGTCAGATTAAAAGCCTGTGTCCTCAACCGCTACGCTACATGCTGACCTTTGAGCGAAGAGTCACAAACGCACCTGCGCAGCTCTTCTGCTTTGTCAGCGGCCGAGATCTCCGTCACCGTGCCTTTTGGAATCTGAACAAATAAGAGTAGCGGCAGTTTGCTACAGACATGGGACCAAAGCCTTGAGATCCTACTCTGACACACCATCAGATGTGATCCCAGTGACAGAAACATCATGGCCACCAAAACAAAGCAGGCAAACACATACACACCTCCTTCTCCAGCCACGCGAAGAGCTCACACAGCGCAACGGCATCTTTGATCTGTTTAAAAACACGTTTGTTTCAGCTGTAATCTCAGTCACATTAAGTCCCTCGTGTTTCACACACGGGTTCAGCCATCACCAGCCAAAACCCACATCCTGCCAACCCTGATCCCGCCCAGTGTTACCCAGCATCGCCACGGTGACATACGTGTGCCATCTTCATTCCCTGAATCTCCGTGGGGTTCTTCACCGCCTTGGCAAGGCATATAGGAGTGTATGGAATGGGCATCCTGTGCACCTGTCAGAGAAATATACTCAGTTGTTACCCCAAATAGCCTGGTCATTCAAGAGAATGAATGCATTTCACCTCTAACAGCCGGTTCATTCAAAAGAATCTTTATAACATAGATATTCTTACTGTTATTTTGTTTAAATTGTTTATACTGGGAAAGTGGATAAAAAAAAAAAAAAGTTATCCCCACCCCAGACATTTGTGTCAGCACGGTCCGACCCCCCACCTTGGGGATGAGCTCCGTGAGCGCACAGCTGGCCTTGTCGCTGATCCACACGCGATCCTTGGGCCCCAAGGCCCCGCAGACGGAACGCAGCACCACCTCCACCGACTCGTACGGTGCTGTCTGGATCTGGAGCTCTGGCTCGCAGGGCGTGTCAAGCTGCAGGTGCTCCCTGATGGCCGGCTCGGCCAGGCGCTTGGTGTCAATGCAGAGCCTGCCGAAGACCCCCATACAAGTCAGGCCCACCTCTGCGAGGGGGGTGGTGGTTGAGAGGGCATAGGGGGCTAGACATGCCATCATGAAACCAACGCTACAAAAGAAACACTGCACATTTACAGTCCTATTTTCTGAGCTCATGAAATACCTATGCATTTCCACTTAAAAGAACAAAATATGTAATTTGGCCAGGGGTGCCAAAACTTTTGCATATGACTATATGTCAAGCACATTTAATCAGCAGACGCTTTGTCCAAAGCAACACACAAGTGAGGGAAGCTTGGGGTTAAAGAGCAGAATTACCCAGGATCCTTAGAGAGGATTACTCTGCCAGCCACAGGGTTTGAACCCACAACACAGGAATGAGCCTTTTCAGGCCGAGCCATACCATCATATGTTCTACCACATGATCTGAAACTCACATACACTAGATATCCGTAACTGTTTATGAACGTGGGCAGGTCAAATGCGTGAACGCAGGCAGAACACAGAATCGTGACGATGACCGTGTCTGTGGTGGACCCACAGGTGACGTGAGGCCCGTCTTTACCTTATCGTATTCATCCCAATGATGGCGTAGGCGAAGAACACGGGGTTGTACTCTATATCCGAACCTCGGAGGTTGAAAAGCCCTTGGGGGGTCAAACAATGACCGTTACAGGCTTCAGCCAACAACACTTGTCCCATTTCCCAAAACGGCAACACGAGGGAGACGCCCCAAATGGACCCACAATCAGAGAGTGTATGATTACCATAAATATTCATTCATGCCTAAAGGGCCAGTACACATAGCCTCAGCGCTAATTACAGATAAGCCTGATTGAACAGGACGGCTGTCTAACGATGAGTGCAATGACCCATTCAGCACTTAAAATAAAACCAGGTCACTTAGTAGAAAAGTGACCGTGTGATGAAAATAACCTGGAAATACTATCCTTATTGGTTAAGGAATAAAAACTTAATTCACCAACAAAACTGCTCAGGAAATGAGGCCAGGAGCGAACAGACAAACCTACAAGCGATTTCGTCCAGAGCTGTGACGACAAACCAGGATATTTTTCGCTCAGACATCTTTGCCCTTAACGCTACGACCTTCTCCTGCCAAGTGACACCTGTAACACAAATTCATCATGCACGTTAATAATTCATATGCCGCATCTTTTTTCCTAAAGTGCGTATTTTATGCACACAAACTATTAGACGAGTACAGTTAAATAGACTCTGAAATCTTCTCAATTGCTTTAAGGAACTCAAAAGGGCAAACGTGAAGCTTGTTTTGATGTTTATCTGTGTGTCTAAAGATCCCTGACCAGTGAACTTCAGCCCCAGAGTAATCAGCGGGGTGCTGGGTCTTGCAGGGCGGTCCTCCCAAATGGCATCAATGAGGTTGTGTTGCACGGCAACCAGCGAGTGTCCAGCGACACTCAGGGCTTTGGATATGGTCTTCCACTGATCTGGAGGCAAACCAAGCCGTTAGGAAGGTGGGGGGGGGGGGGGCAGACCCACCCAAGACCAGCGTTCCTCATGATCAGACCCCCCTGACTGCAGCAGTGAACTAACCGGCCGCGATGATCCAGGGGTCTACGCCAACTTTGGAGTTGTCAGGTAGCACACTGATTAGCCAGTCCTCTTGAGATGGAGTCTCCTTCAAACCTGCCAACACATTACAAAGAGGGACGTGATGAAAACAATAAACGTCACCACAACTCCCCAAACCATCACCTTCTTCCCGCCGCTCCTCCCAGTGAGGATCACGGTGACAGCATATCAAGCTGCTCAGAGCTGTTCAAGTCTGGGGGATCCCTAGATGCTCCCAAACCAAATGAGAGATTCCAGTCCCCCAGCGTGCCCCGGGTCTTCCTCCAAATGGCACATGCCTGGAATGGCTCCCTGAAGCTGTCAAGTTGGCGTCTTTATAAGGTACCTGAACCACCTCACCAGGCTTCTCTTGACACCTTTAGGACAGGCACTGGCTGCCACCTGGGCTCTTTTGCAACAACTGAAGTCTTGAATACGGCTCATTTCGAACTCACTCACAACGTGAAAGTAGTTTTTCTGGAAGCACAAGTTTGCCCCGGGCACCCTGTCATCCATCCTCCTCCACACGTGCAGAGTCACCATCAAATGTTGATCAGTCGATCGCTCCACCCCACTTCTCTCGAGTGTCAAAGCACACGGACTAAAGTTTTTGACATGACTATAAAGCTGATCATTGACCTTTGACCTAGGATACCCTAGTACCAAGTACAGTTACGAAAGCCGTTGTGTTTGGACACAACGCTTGCTATAGACAATCCATTGCTTGCACAAAAGTCCAGTAACAGTTCAGCACTCAGGACAAGATCTGGTGGACAATTCTTTCCAATCCCCTCCCTCCAGGTATTCCCACTGAAATTTCCCAGTAGGACCGCAAAGTCCATAGATGGTCTCCATTCATGCATCTTTCCCACAATTTCCAGGAAGGCTGTGTACTCTTTAGTGTAGTCTGGTTCATTCATGCAAACAGTCAGAGTTTCCCTCTCCGTATCTTGCAATCTCATGGGGGTAACCCTCTTGCCCACTGGGAATAAGTCCAGCTTCATGGGCCTCAGTCTAGGACATGTGAGCATCCCCACACCCACCAGAGGTCGTTTACCATGGGGAGCTTCAGGCTAGGAGAGAGTCCACCCCTGATTAAGAGGTTCAGTTCCACGGTCCACACCACGCACGGTGGTAAAGTCAGCTATATCTATCCCATACCTTATCATCTCCACCCTTAACTTGGGCTCCATCCCTGCCAAAAAGGTAACGATCCACATTCCCTAAGCTAGTCTCCATTGCCAGTGTGTTATCGGTCTGGGTCCATCTAGCTCACGCCTGCTGTCCAAAGGGCACTACATCTCATCTCCACCTTTCACGTAGCGGCCACTGTGCCCGCAAGTTGACCTTTGAAATTTAACTGTTCAAATGTGCTTGTAATCTAAACCTTGCACTAATTGTTTTGAGGTGATAATGATGAGAAAGGCTCTATATAATTCATCAAACCAAATTAGAAATGACTGCAAATTCCCTAAATACCAGGCATTAACTATAGATAACAGAGCATGATTTTATTAATAGCTCTAGAGACCTGCTCAGCAGAAGACTACACCTGCAAAGAAACTCTGTCCAGCTCACCCATCTTCATGAGGGTCCAGTTGCTGTCCATCTGTTGGCTCGCCTGCAGGAAGTACCGCCCATCCGTCCACATGGCAGCGTGCTGCTCGGTCACAATGGCGGTCCCTAGAACCGTATTCAGAGTTGGAGTCAAAATCAGAGAGTCAGACACTATATGGCCGAGGAATTTACTGTGGTCAACTGGTTACAGTTCAGAACAACAATCTGGTAATAAGTTATGGAAATATACAAAACACAGAACTACACAATGTAGAATACAAGACTATACAGTTCGGTTGACAAAGACACTAATTAGGTGCTGGGTATGATTATGTACAATATTACACACAGAGCAAGAATGTACAGCAGTATGGGAGTTATTAGACTAATTTTACGGTCCTGTATATTACACAGTTAAGCAGTTTGGTGCTATGCTGATATTTAGCTCATTTCATAATTTTGCATTTGGAACAAAACAGTTCAAGTGGTAACGAGTTCACTTTTTCGGGGCAAGCACCTTTTGCTCCACCCACAACAACGGGTGCGGCCAAATTCAGAAGGGCTCGCTATTCAGTCACGCCCCCGCCCTTATCACCACGTTAAAGGCTCACCAAAAAAAAAAAAAAAAAAAACAGGCAGACAAAGCAGCACATCCGGTCAACACGCGGGGGCCACAAACTGCGACTGAACGTCCTCGAGCACGGCAGCCCGGGGAGGGATGGAATGCAGCAGTCGGGACCACAGACGAGCCAAGGCACATTAATCTAATTCATGTCAAGCAGTCCGATTTGCAGGCTCGTTAACTGCAGATCCACTGAAACGCGTTCAGTGTTTGTACTTCTGCATATTTCATGGTAATATGAGCACATGCACGTCTCTCTGAGTCAGATTAAGGATGGAAGCACAGTTTTTCTCTTCCTCAATTGCAATAAAATATTCACGAGTATCACAAAACAAGTATTTATAGTCTGCTGAATATTTCAATGCATATTAAATAACCAGCTATATTTACATAGCATATCTTTAAGATATTTTAGCACTATAAATGCCGATTTCTTCAAGAAATGCGACACCACGCAAGTCACATGACATGGTGTTGTTTTTGGCTGGCTGTTTCTTTTTATCTTTTGTTTTCATTTCAGTGGTCGGTACCAGAAGATCCTTTGATGTCTTCAACCTGTTGGCCTGTAGCCCTGGGAGGCGCTCACCAGGTGTCACAGGGTGACTTTTAAACGCCTCTCACCTGTTTTGCCAAAAGTCAGAAATTTACTGAGGTAATTTGGCAAACTGTTGTTCTGTCAAGGCCTGTGTTCAAGAGTCAAGAGTTTTCCATTGGCCACATGCAAAGAGATTGTCTGACAGCTCACCTGTTCAATCACAAGCAGTACAGGTAATGCAAGGGGAAAAAGTAAACTGTAGCTGTGCAACAATGCAGCAGAAACAAGTACCAGCTGACGTGTCGGGATTAATGCGTCGGGATTAACGCGTCGGGATTAACGCGTCGGGATTAACGCTCTAAGCATCTTTCTGCTGCCCACCCCCATTTCAGATATCATCCACCTTAAATATAGATAATGAGCACTAGAAGACCAATTGCACTGATATCTCGGATAAATATTTTAATAAATACCCTTGAGAACACAAAGTTCGTTAGTGACTGAAATCAGTCGTGGACCCTTAGGACACAGAATCCAGGGACAGACGTGAGGCATGCGGGCAGACATGCAGAGAAGCACACGTGGACGTATGGCCATACCTGCCGAACCATTGAATCCGCAGATGAACTCCCGCCGGCAGTCACAGGGGGCGATGTACTCACTCTGAGGTGCAAGGAGGTTTGGGCAGTAAGTCAATGGCAGGGTTATTAAGCACAATCAGCAGAGAGGGAGCCCCTCAGACCTGTTAACGGGCCCTAACGAGCCCCTTTTCCCCCCCATGATAAAAATTACAACGGTGGATAGACGACTGGCTGCCACACAGAGGTCATTTGCACCCCCCCGACCTCTAAAGCAAGGACAGGCAGAGGGCCTTCCCCGTCATCTCAGTCCTGAGTCCCACCTTTCAGCCAAAGCAGAAGGAAGTGAGACAGACATGGGAAGCCCCGTAAGAATGGGAAAAGTAATCACCACCCCATGCCAAATTTAGTCATTTTCAATCCTGTGTTTCATCGTGTGTTTGGCGGGGTGCACAGTTACACACCCGCTTTTCAACACAGCCGCTGCTTATCACAAATTTGAAAGTGTGAAGAGTCACATTTAAATTTCAAAAAGTCTAGCTGTGACTTATGGTGCCTGGGACAGGCTCCAAGCTCCCCTGGGGCCCATGACCAAGATAAGGAGGGATGGACTGAAGATGGACCTTTTGACAGACACCTATCAGGGTATTTTGAGTCCTCGCTCACTTGACAGTCTTCTTGGGCATACCTGGTGTGCATCCCCTGAAGGAACAATGTAGGCTTGCAGTGGCTCACTGACGTATTTGCTGTTCCTCATGACCTGCCGCAGGTGACGAAGCAGTTCGCCAGTGATCTTCGGGGACATGGCGCTGCCGGCTGCGGTCAGAGGCCACAGATTAATGGACACAGCCCTCCCCAGGTGACCAACCAGCCGCGCTGGACAACAAGGCAGCACCCAGTGAAGTGACCCGGCTGTTTTGACTGTCCTTACGAAATAAGCAACTATCTTGACTTAGATCAAGGAACAGGTGTCTAATCGTTCAGAACACAATTTATAGTACAACTTTAAACTGCACCTAGAATCTTATTTTCTCTTATATGTATTTAAGCAAAACACTGAAATTCTTTTAAGCATTTGTTTAAGCTCATGTAACTTTAATATATTCAGACAGCCAGTTCCCACGACATTTAAGGTTTCGTTCGGTTTGAGAATTCCAGATACAACAAAGGTAACCACTCCGTCTCATGAGGCAGATAGAACTGGCTACATGTAAAATGTCCAAACAACCCGTGCTGCCACCTACTTTTAATTGTCGAGAATTTATCACTAAAGACCACAGCCCCCAGTGTGGAGTCCGGTCCCCCAGCTCTCGGTCACGGTCACAGTAAGTGCGCTTCTTAAGTACATCCAGTCCATCAGAGCTCAGCCAACCAGGGAATGACCAGAGTCTCTTCGTCTCTAAAATCCTTAAAGTAAAATGCAATTTACCTGCTTCCACGGTCTTATCTGGGGGACGTGTGCGAACGCTTGTATTCTCTGCCCTTTAGCCTTTAAGTAGATTATAGTGCAGATTCAGCATGTCGTTAAGATATGGTTAACTATTAACTTGTCATTAAAATATTTATATATCTTGTCATTAGCTTATTTTAAAAGACGATGATTCAAAACTAGCATTCCTCATCACTTTGGTGATAGGATTGATAATTCATGAGTTATTGTCAGATTCTTCATCACCCTGGTGATGAGAGCCTAAGAGTATGTTTCTAGTAATTAATGGCCAGATAGAAAAAAGTAATTATAATCTGGCTGATACGACTTATGAAGGAGGGAGCCACACGGTCCTTCGATCTTCGTTCTCTCTCTTGCATCTTGTATGGAAGAAAGTCAAAAACTCTTGGATATGAAAGAAAATAGTTTTAAGATCATCGAGTGGTCTCTTGGATCATTATTTTGCGAACCGGTAGGGAGGGAGTAAAGCGTCAGCCTAAGGCTTCTTCACGACTGGAAGCTACACCCCTTATAACAGCATGTTATAATATAAAATGACCCGCATATAAAACTTAGAAATTAGGAAAGTGGAAGGAGCTGCTGTTTTGATGAATGGAAACGTTTGTTTTCACTTTGGCACACCCACCTAGTGATGTGAATCATTCTATTGTACAGCAACGACAGCTCCAAGTTTTAGGGTAACAATCTTTTTTTATAAGACGAATTAAAAGCAGATAGTATTCCTGGTGGAATATAGACCGGGTCATGGTCCAGTTCATCACTGCGCTATAAAGCCGCGGTGAGCGCTGATTGGTCGGTTTATTATAGGGACAGCGCGCGCACGCGGCCGACAGCTCCGTTTATTATACGGTCATCTGCGATGCACCCCTTCACGATGGAGGTCTACCTCTACCCGCGGATCCCGTCGGCCCCCGGTATCGGTTCAGCCAGGATTCGGACCCTGCCATGTGGAAGGTAGTTCATTGATGGGAATTCGCCGGTAGGTTCCCTGCTAGCCCACCAAATACTCCAGCTCGCCAGCTGTCAATCACTGCGAGCAAGTGTCTTTAAAGCACCGCCTGGGGTGCCTCTGAAATCCCTGAAAACCGCTGGTAGCTAAACACAATCCAGAAACGTAGAGGCAAAAGCCGTTCCACGCACGTCCAGGCAGAATAAACCTTATATTTAAACTTGCTGATTTCCTATGACGCAACAGGCTTGAAAACGCACCTGCCCGATTCGATTCTCGCTGCTGTCGACAGTCTTTTTAGACAGATTTATCACAGCACGGGCGCTGATGTCAGGGCGTGTTTCTGTAGGCTGCCATTTTGGCCGTGACGTCATCGGTCACGTGACGGCTGAGTCTTCCGGGAAGTTCACGTGGTTTGAAAACTGGCGCATTGTATTTTTTATATGGCGCTATGCTTACGCACGTGTGTGCAGTTTCTGAGATTTTGACTGGGTCATCCAATGGAAGAGTGCTCTGTGTCTTAGGGTTAGGCTGTTTTGGTAGTGCTCTCCCAGTACACCTACTGGTGAGAAGCAGAGGTGAGTTCATTCAATGCCGCAACTAGGAGTTGGGGTAGGTGTTTTATTATGAATGTTTTTCAGGGCCTTTTTCTAAACGTCAGTCTCATCCCCAAATTGGGGCTCTTAATCTATTAATCTTTATAATCAGTAAGTAAGTTCAGTTCCTTCTCTGAATAACGAATAAAAAACACGACTTGAACATTCAGATATTAGCACTTTGCAAAACACACAGTTATTAGAGGAAAATCAGAGAAACACAGAAAAGTGTAGTGAGCAAACAGTTCAAAACAAAACCTGCACATTCCTGTTGAAACATGAACAGCTCTACCGTTATTTACTGGTCCGTTCCTTGAATGAGTGAATAAAATTTGATTTCTGCATGATGTAACAAAACGATCCCCTGCGACAGCATGACGATATTGTATAAATATTAAAATATTCCGTGAAAGTATAGACTATACCATACGAAAATCTTGCAAAAAAATATAGAAAATGTGTGAGAATTTCTGTCGTACTGTCAAAGTTCTGTAAATGTACCACTTTCATAAACTTCAAGATTCTCAGAGCACAATGGGTATTTTGAATTCTGAACAGCTCTAATATTATTTTTATTGGATTTAGTTTCCTGCACACAGGTGATTTATTCTTCGTTTCCATAAAAAAAAAAAACAAGGTTTGTTTCAGTTCTGTATGCAACATTTCTCATGACTCACATTTATATTTACATTTCCATATTCGGATGATGAATATTTACACATCTTCAATGACCTGGTATTCACAAAAGGTTCCAGGTTTTCACTCGTACCCCGAGAAAAATGATCTAAGTATACGTTCAAGTTTCAAGTTCAGACCATGATACACCTGTGAATTATGGTATCAGAGCAAATCGTAAAAACTGGCATCCGCTGTTTAAACGTAAGGAATCCAGCAGCTGTGACTGTGGTCTTCTATTGGACCAGGCTCACGAGAAGAGGTGCCACAGCTATCATGAACAGCAGAAGTCTTCCGTGGATCACAATTCGTCCAGAACTTCCACCTGTTCAAATGAGATTGAATGGCTAATTAGACTGTGGAGATGGGTATTGACAAATATGGCTGAGCTTCATAGAAATGTAAAATGCTTCATTTTAAATATCCTTGAAAAGAATCTTTTTTTATTTTGGCAGAATTCATATACAGTTATATTAAACGTCTATAGCGTGTGACATTGTCACCACTGATAAATATACACTAAATATTAGGGTCCTTTCTGATCGTCACCATTTTAAAATCACAGATATTCAGCATTTCTCGGTGCCTTTTCATATTTATCTAATTTTTATGGTTTAAAAACTCCCGGACATTACACTCTTTTTTTTTTTTTTTTTTTGGCACAAGTCCTATCCGATCATACCATAAAAGGACATCAAGCTGAATAAGCTTGTGAAACGGTGAAAGTCACATCACACGAAGATGCCAACTCAGCAAACGGCAACAACAAAGAAACAAGTGAAATCATACTGACTTTTGAAGCAGGCTTGGGATCGTCGGAATGGTCCCATCTTCTCATTGTCTTTAATGGAGTGTAGTACCTCCATGTTTACGTCCCCTGAGAGGGAAAAGACATTGAATGGTGAAGAGCTGGGTGCACAAAATCCATCCTTCCTCATATTCACAGTATCCCTCTCTTTTTCAGTGTCGTCTGTATCCTCACAAGCAGCCTCATTTTTCCCAAGTAGTTGTTACCCTGGTCAACCTACTGTATCAAACTGTATCTATGTTTTTTACAGAACCATGACCAAAGCTACAAACCACAGCCTCCCTCTACAAATGGGAGCTTCTGCTTGTCTTCGCTAACCCTCCCGACACCTCAAGAGCTATGCTGGCCCGCTGCTTTCGGATTCTGGAGAGGACAGCGCCTCTGAGACGGACCAGCGCTTGTGCGGTATGTGCTGTTTCTCTGCCTACCACACAACTAAGTGGCGTTTTATTCTAAAACCTGTACAAACAGCTGCAGGTGGAACTGGCAAATCCTGCTGGACTTTGAAAGGGACACAAGTAAAGTTTAACTACTTGACCCTAGAGACATTCGTAACACAACAACTACCATGGCAGTACTCATTATTCAGCCGGCCATGAATCCCCCAGACTAACTACATATCCCTTCTTTAATCAGCTGCCAATCCATCCTCTCATTCTTCTCCTCCATACTACGAACCTGGCAGGTCCTACTCAGTGTACTCATGACACTGACATTTTGGCGCATATAGAACACCTATTCTGAAGAACTGTAAAAGAAAGCAATTACTTATCTGCAGCCCCCCAAAATACCTGTGCCATACGCGAGTGAAACGGCACGTGATGTGAAAACGTGCTCCCCATTCTCCTGTAGCAGAAAGCTAATCAGGAAAATCACATACAGACTGTATTAATAAATGTACATCACAGTGTGCTTGAACACCTCACATAAGGATGCACCATAATAAATCCGCCTCCAGATGTGCACGTACTCCATTACATAATAGTTTTGTTATCTGTAGGTTAATAATAATTATAAATAAGTTCCAGCCAAACAGGTGGATGAAGAAAAAAAATTAATGGAACAAATTTCAGCTGGAATCAGAAGTGGCAGTTTCCCTTGCAAATCCACTCCATCTGAGACTTGTGTCAGGTGGGGGGGACCTGTGTCTATGGGGGTCAGTGATGTGTGTGCTATATGCTGCCTGGATATCACCGCTTCTCCTGTTTCAGTGTTGGGGGGGCAGCAAGATTTCAGACACCCCTCCTCAGCATCGGGTTCCTGTGTCATTTTTTTCTTCCCTTTGTGCTCGGCTTTTGAATGGGTGGGATTGTTCATTGTTTGGGTGAAAAATGGTCTTTCTCTTGGGTTTTCCTCTGAAGAGAAGAGATCAGGACAAAAGACTATAGATGTAAAAATCAGCCCTAACAAAAATGAATGCAACCCAGGTGTCCATTTTACCATTTTTGTTTTCTCCGCCATGAGCACTCAATGAAGAGATGAAAAAGCATCTTCTTCTCAAAAGGAGGCTACCGCCTCCTCCAGCCACTGAGCTCTCATCCTCTCTGAGGCATGATGCCACTACCACAACGTTAGATTAGTACAGTCACAGGGTTAAGGGTCGTACTCAAGGGCCCAATAGTGATATGAGCACTTTGGCCAGATGTGGGATTTGAACCAGCAACCTTCCGATCGCAGGCAGAGATCCTTGGTGTTCACAAATGAACCATTTTCCTTTTCTCTGACCTACCTGGCTCCTTTGCACAGACAATGCTTAAAGTATTCTACATATGTACTGCTTATTCTAAACCGCCTTAAAACACTTTAGAGGAATCCTCTACATCCCAGATGCAATCCAGGCCAGAATTTTGTCCTCCTCCTTCCTTTTCTAACCATCTTCTCCAGGTTAGATGTGAAGTTTAATCTGTTTCTCAGTTTGTAACCCCACCTCTTCCTCTCCTCTAACCTCCCAAAAACTTCCAATCGAGATTATATCTAGTCTAGGCTGGGTTACAAGGTTCCCTAACAATAGCTTCCCTGTAAACCACTATCCCATCTCTAATAATAAGCAACCTTATCTCAATAGTTGCCCACATGCAAGGCCTTAGCTAAGAAGTCTGGGCCCCCAAATACAGCTGTGTATGATACACTGCCTATGTTCTGTGGGTCTTATCCACCTTTACCCAGAGCATCTGCCCCACTCCTTACAAATATAAAAAGGGGCAGCCTCGATAGTCGCCTTGTATGAAAAGGTGAAATGCATCTAATTAACGATGCAGGTATGTTCTGGATTCTCACAGTCTCAGAATTTTCTATGCATGTCATGTTCTGCGCCAACTTTGGAAATACTTTCCGGCAAGGGTTTGCTTTTTAAAAACTTTCCCAGGGTTTGAACTGAATGGAGAAAAGATTTTATTTATTTTTTTTGCCACGGTGAACCTTTGTCATGTAATTATCTGTAATATTATACGCTTAAATATATATTTAATCCGTTGTACGTACATAACGCTCCAGAGGAGAAAAGCTATACTGCTGATTTCAGCGCCGTTTACCCGTATGGTTCGTATTCTGCGGTCACTCTTTTAGCCCCGAAAAACGGGCTTTCAACGTAAAATAATTGATAAAAAAATTATGTCTGGCGTTAAGTATGGAACAGTCATCGTGGTACATATATAGCCGAATTCCTGAAGGCAGTATATAAGTTCCTGGTGGTATTTGCACAATGGACGCGGGGTAATTAAACACGGCATATTGTGGTAAGAGTCGCCAGTGACTGTTCTTATTCAGATGTTTTTGCCATTGTGTTTTATGGCGAAACCGTGGCCAGCAGGCATCTTCTGAGGTATTAGACGTAAACCTAAACGGCTACTGCTGTGATTCACCGACTGGACCTTTCTATTCTTCGTATACCAGTGGAGTCTGATACTTAACCGCATAACTGGGCATAAATGAAGATATTTCTTCAGCTGCTCATCTCTAAAGGGGTACGAGACTGTGCATAAGAATATTTGAAATCAATTACTAAGCGAAAAAATATATAATCATTTAAAAATGATTTTAAAGAATGTTTCGCTTTACATTTAGATTCATAATGAATTAGTTGCCTGAACAAATTAGTGAGCTGGCCACATAATATAATGATATGGTTGAATACTGAAGAGACACGGATAAGGGAAATAAAGGCACACTGTTCTATGGGGGGGGGGAATGACTGTATGCAGTGTGTAGTCTGATGTTTTCGTTATGACCTCCGGTGAGCCAGCAGATTCTGAATCACTCACCTGACACCAGAAAGCTGACTTGCTGGCACTTCCCCTCGGCCACAGGTGCCAGCTCGTCTGGCAAGATGGTGACCCTCCACAGGTCCACAGCGAGGGCAGCCGCCACTCTCCTGCGGAAGTCGAACCTAAATCCAGAAATTACCCGAATTTCACACCGGCAGCTCCTGTCCAGCGGCTCCTGAGTGCTGCGTGCTGATTTTAATATAAAAGCAGCTCAAGAGTAAAATAAATTGTGTGCATTAATATATGACTGTAACACGATGATCAACTCATGCCCCAGTGAGTGAGCAAAGGTTAATTTTAGCCATGCAGCAGTGTTAAATCATGTTAAAAAATCAGGACTAAACTTATTTTCCGGTACTCTGCTATCATGGTAATTGAAAATCGGTCACCGCCTTCTGCTGCTCCTTCACGCATCGAGGTATTTGTCCTGACTAGCACCTAACTGAGTCCTGACCAGATCAGAAAAAGTAACTCGCCGTTTAAAAAAAATCCAAGGAATGGACGTTGGAGTTCTAGTGCAAACCTGATGTCATGCATGTCACTCCTAGGACCGAGTCATCCTAAGATTCCATATGCCAAATAACAAAATTTATTCCACCCCCTATATAAACTTACGCCTCAATACTTAAAATCATTCCTCAGGTCACGTCTGCTCAGTGACGTTCCCCGGACAAGTGGATGTAACCAATCTCTAACCTGCCGTCCTTTTAATATTATCTGGCGTGGTTTACTGACCAGAAGCAGGAATGCCCACTGACAGCGATATCATCTACACCTCATAAGGCTTACATTTGCGTTCGGGGTCAAGAATGAAGAAAATGACAGAACTTTGGCGGGCGGACAGGAAGCGATGGCCGCCGAATGCACACTCACATACCTGCTAAAGGAGGTCACGGGGGGAAATATCAGCGTCTCAGAAGGGGAGATGGGCAGAATGTCTGCACAGGTCAGGATCTCCTTACCACTCCAGAGGACAACAGACCTGTACACAACTGTGACAAAACCTGCGTTACTGGATTCCCCTGCCAAATGCCTTAATGCCCCTTATTCATCTCCACATCAGATAACAAGCGGTAATGAACCATCATGTAATTTAACCTCTTAATTGTAATAAACCATAATAGACCCCAATGGAGGAGCCTTAGAGTCGTGCCATGCAGAAAAGAATTCCGATAAATTCCCATTTGTTAAGGTGATGATTTTACAATCAACAAAGTCACCAAGATATCTGGGGTTTTAAGGTCGCGTGAAATTAGAGTCACATATGATGAACAGGTAAGATGATTTGTGCTCTGCACAGCATCTAACCTGTAAAATCCCCTGTGAGTTGAAGATTAGTCTCTGTGTACAGATGTCGTTCAGTCATATTGATTGGTCCATGTCTTGTGGTCAGATCCCCCACCTCACAATGGAGAGGGTGACCGGCTGAACAGGTAGCATGCTGGAGACGGGGGGAGACAGGGTGAAAGCCACTTTTTTTTTCCAGTTGTCAACCTCTCATGTTTCAAAACAAGCTAGTTTTTTTTCTCTCGTCTTTTCAGAAATGAAACTAAGTATCCAGTAGTCCAAAGTCAAATCCTAGCTACTGGACGTCAGAGCCAAAGGCTCCAATAGGTGAACCAGACTGCTTTATATAATAAACTGAAATCCAGAGTATTACTAGTAGGCCAAAAGTCACTCAGCAGCCATTACTTATTTTTCTGAACTCTGCCCTGTAGTTGACTTCAGGCCTCCCTGTAACCCTGACCAGAATAAGCAGTTGGAAGATGGATGGATGGATGGATGGATGGATGGATGGATGGATGGATTTTACTGAACTCACTCATGACATATTTGGCTTGAAATGCTTTGCCGCTCTTAAGCAGAGACCTGCTGATTAAGAGTAAGGGAAAGCAACTAACCTCTGACTTCATGTGAAAAGGGTCGAAGCGGTCGCCCACATGAGAACAAAACTTATCACCCTCTCCTGTGCGATGGCTGTGAATGGACCAGGAAACTTCTGGGACCTTTGAACCGGTCAAAAAAAAGGCATGAACATTGACAACAAAACATGGTCAAACTGCAAATGGCATACCACCAAAATCACTAAACCCTTTATTTGTCTTTGAAACTGTTTGTGTCTCCATTTTCAAAGTACAACCACAGATGGTTGTCATTTATCAACAACTGTTTGTATTTCTTTATGTTGGGTGTACGAGGGGGATGCTCGTGTGCAGTTTTGTGTGAGCATCTTTAAAAAGACTTTTCATACTCACGCTAATTTTCTGAGACGCACGTATGTCCACCTCAATCGTGCTGTCACTGTGGCTGCTGTCTTTAAAAGCCTGTTGGGACTAAAGACCCATGTTTGTGTTACTCCCTTCGCTAAAAACAGGTGCCATGATGGACCCCACACCCCAGTTTCTGCTCCTAATGGATGTAGAGCTGAGTGTGTTATGGCTGAGCCTGAGAGGGCACCGAGCACCCACGCTGCCAACCCCATCTGCTCTAGCGGGAAGACGGGGATCCAGGCAGGCATGGATCGACGAGGATGGTACTAGATGCTCCCCGCCGCAGGACACCAGCACTCTAATCCAGGCTGCTCATTAATTCACAGCCCCCTGAAAGTGTCACGTTTTCCTGGCAGCTCAGTAATAACAAGCATCCCTCCCGTTATTTAGGGTCCTGCCCACCCATACTGTCTCCCAGAGCTTCTCTAACCACATATTTATGGGTATTCATGCTAAATAAATAAATAAATACACAAATACTCTGAAAAAAAATTCTCCTGAAAGGCTGCTTTCTTTCACCACCTCCTTCAGCTAATCTCTTTCCCGTTTCTGATGGTGGTTTTTTTCAGCTAGCTCTGTGATGGGTGGGCACCCCATCTAGGGTGTCCGCTGTCTTGTACCCTAGGCTGCCTGGGATAGGCTCCAGGCCCCACCCCATGACCCTGAATAAGATAATGCAGTTTGGAAAATGGATGGATGGATGGATGGATGGATGGATGGATGGATGGATGGATGGATTTTCATCTAGAAGAACAAAACTGTACTTTAGCAGAAATTTAGCAAACACCATCATCTTCTCCTCTGGAACTGCTTGTAGACCAGACATCAAAACCTTCGACTTGCTTGTAGAGCCTGTTCTCTGCAAATGACCTCCAACCTCTTCTTAAATACTCTGAGCGTTCATTAATCATGTTTATGTGCATGCTTAAAGAATTTAAGCACATCATAATATATGAGCTGAATGTAACAACGAGGCTGTGTAGTTTGGTCTTACCAATGTGATAGTCCCTGTCACAGCACCTTTAAAGCTGGCCTTTGCTTTTACCCAGTGTCCATCGGAAGCGTCATCCACAATGATGTCAGCGCATTGCATTCTGGGTCAACATGGGTTCCGGGATGTGAGAGACAGGAGACATTGATTCATTATTTTGATATGCAACTATTTTACCAATGCCTTTTTCGGTCTAATTGCTTTTGCAATTAAATTTTGAAATCTAATGCCTGGTCAAACGATTGAACAAGATGCTAAACTCTTCAAAATCAAACAAGAATTGTCAGAAGGATGCAGAGAATTTCTGTCATCACAGTAACTGAATAATAAAACTTGTTTTGTTCTTTGATAGGTCAAAATAAAACACAATTTCATATATAACATTTGTCCCCTGACGTTAAATCTTGTTTCTTGTTTTCTAAAATCTACGTTACACACACAGAAAATGTCAGTAGACAAAAACAAACTTCCGTTTATATCTGTGACATTTCACTAAGGATTTGTGTATATATTCAGCCCCTCGGTCTCCTGCATGAAAAAGCAGATAGTAGCTGACTCAGAGCAGGAAAATAAGTCTGTTCCCGGACTGACATTCTATACCATAATAACTGAGTTGCTTGGCTTAAGGTGGAACCCATTTTATTTCTATAATGAAAAGGAGGCATATGACAAGAAAACCTTTACGGAGAGCTGACAAATTAGTTCAGCCTTACAAATCCTCAATGTACGGGAACGGCACGAGATTAGCCAACTATCCGTTATTAGCTTGAAACAGCATGGGATTGTCTATGAAAGTTGTATATATGGCATATAGTGGCTCGTAGAAATGACTGGACCATGTTTGTGTGTAAACATGACAGATTGAGCTGGGCTCCAGGGTGTCCCCCGAGGGAGTGGTGGCTCGTTGGCATGTGGCATTTTGACAACGCATGTCTTAAGATTGACTTTGAAACGCCACCTAGAATTATAAATGTGCATCTTTCGATTTAGCCACTCTGTGCACAACCTGTTCCTCGTCGCCAGCTTCCTCATATGGTCACGTGATGTCATTGTGTGGTTTTTCACACCGCGTGTGAAATAGTTAAATATGAATGACATGCTATGACACTGGCGTAAAGTTATATATAATGGGTACGATATTAAAGAGTATGCACTGATGAAAATGTGAAATTCCTCTTGTCTTTTTTTGTTCATAATTACCTGGATCCGTTCACGTAGTGAATGACCAGTGACCTCCCAACTATACTGTTTGGTCCTGACAAAGGCATGTTGCTGTCTGTATACTGATGATGACTTTTGTCCAGACTGGTCAGTAGCCCAAATTTTCCACTAATATCGCCAATCTCATACTGGTCCACGGTGCCGACACCGGGGGGAGGGGATGAGGACTGAATGACAGCCATGGGATTGAAATGGCCCATGATGTTCCCATCTGAACAAGGGTTGACCTTGCCTTTGATGGGCAGAATGTGGACATGGAAGCCTCCAGCCTTTGAGTTCAGGTTTGACAGGGACACATTGATAACTGTCAGGCCCGGGAACTCCTGCGAGAATCGGATGTACCCCTGGGACGTGCCAGCCCCCAACCAGGTGCTCGTGTGAGCCATCACCAGGTGGGCCGCCGTGACGTTGCTGCAGACCACCTGGGCCAGATTGCCGTCGGCCCCGTGAATCACCAGTGATCTGCCAACCATAGAGTCTGTCCCTGTCACCCAGGAAGTCGTGTCAGTGATGAAGTGCTTTGCCTCGAATTTTCCCACGCCGGGCGTTAAGTCCAGGGGTTTGTGTTTGCCAGCTAGGTCACCGATCTCACAAGCAAAGGGGTTCTCAGGCATGCAACTGGTAGTATAGATGCTGTCGCTGGTGTCGATATGAAACGGGTTCCAGTGGTTCCCAGTACTCCTACAGTGGCTCTCATCACTGTCTTTCTCCGTGCTGATGGGCCACTGGTGGATGTGCCAGCGATGCCCGTGACTGACTGGCATGGACGGATTAGCATAAGCGAGATCCGCAAAAATCGACACGTCCGAGTATGGGTTGTTCTTCGGCTGGGTGAAATGAATGGTTCCGACCACAGGGCTCGTGAAGACAGATTTTAACACTGCTACCTCTCCCGGATACCCAATGCTTCCACACAGAAACCTTACACCATCGGGCCTGTGGACCACCACTGACCGACCCACTATGCTGTTCGTCCCGAAGAGGGGCAGGTTCCAGTCGCTGAAGATGGCCTCATAGTCACTGAAGTTAGCCAAGGAGCCATGTCTCCCGCTGAGGTCCCCAACCTCATACATGTCATGAGTGGCCCCAGGAGCATGGGGATACGCTGGGTCATCAACATTTATGTGGAATGGGTTCCAGTGATCACCCACGTTGTCGTGGCTGCAGATGTCCTCTTCAGGAGACATTTTTTCCGGTACGGGGAAGTGGTGCACATGGTAGGGTCCTGCCATTTTCTCTAGGTGGGTCAGATTAACACTTATCTCTGTCACGTCAAATGGAGATGCCTGACTAAACGTAAACATTCCCTTGACTCCCTTCATGTCAATTGGAACATGTACCACCTTATGATCCATTTCCCTAATCTCGCTGCAAGTAAAGGTCTCTCCAATTTTGAGGAGTACAAAGTGTTCCTCTGAACTGAAATTTGAGATTTCTCTATGAGACATGGCGGGATGGGCGGAGGACCCCACCATCAAGGCTCCCAACGGCAACAGTGAGGACGGCTTCAGGTTGTTTATGAGGGCCTCACACGTTGGACTGTCCACATGGGACACATAAGCAGTGACGACTTCTTCAGCGACTTTGCCTGGGAGAGAGACGAGGCTGGAGAGCACCCGTGCAGAGTCCTCGCCCACATTTTGGCGGACGTACACGTCTCCCGCCACAGGGTTGAAGAATCTAGCCTGCCATGTTCTGGTGCTCACATTCTGGTGAACATTGCCACAGACTGTCAGGTGACTTGCCGTTTCCAGCACCACTGAGAGGTCATCCAGGTGGGACCTTTGCTCAAACAGTTTGGACACGTTGACTTTGGTGGATGGCCCAATGGCAGTGAATGTGAAGACACTGGTGCCAACGCTCTGTTCCTGGCACGGTTTGGCGAAATGGCCATACATGACTGGGAACTCCATAAGGAAGACGTTCACTGGGCCTTCAGCTCCTGTAAGGTTTAGCGTGGCTATCTTCAAACTGGAGTCAAATTTCACCCATCCAGTCACCCCTTCCATGTTTATGGCTGCTTCAAAGACTGTACACTGGGCGGGGCCTGCAGGGTATACAAATGATGAAAACACTGAAATATTCTCTTTGCCTGACACATCGTGGACTCAATCATGATGCCATATTGTGCATCGATCTATTTTACATAACGTAACCCATCCTAGGCAGCAGATGCCACTTCATAGCAATGCACGCACTCACATACAATCACATTTGATGGCAATTTAGAGAACTGAATTCGCCTAATATCATGTTTATGTACTATGGGAGGAAACCTCTGTGGCCAAGGAGAAAACCAGCAAAGTCCACTCACACAACCCTGGAAGAGTGACACACTGAACCCCCCCCCACATAACACAGCGCTATTTAAGTAGCGTTCATCCTTTAAAGTCAGGTAAGTCTAAAGTAATTCACGTTAAATATTATTTTCTTTTCACATATGGCTCAGATTATCAAGCCAAATTAAATTCTTTGAACGGAACTTCAACTTCAACATCACCACAAGCTTTGTTTCGCACAGAAATAGCATAAAACTAAAGGTAAAATTTTGGGACGGCAATTTGAGTGTCTCTACTAGCCAAAACAAATATTTGCAGTTTGCAACCCAACTAACTTAGATAACCAACTTGATTTTAACCGATCGACACCCACGTCACTTATTTCGATGTCGGCAGATTTTTTTTTTTTCCCATTTCATATTTGATAAAAAAAAAAAATGCCGGTCTTTATGGTAACGCAGCCGTTTTTGAAGAGTTCAGGTAAGCTGTTTTTACGCCCTTTGGAATGAGAGCCCGGTGAGGAAACGCAGTCATGTGAAGTTAGACAGCCGACCCTTAGTCATGTATCTTCACCACGTCGCTAAATGTGTAGAAGGATATTTAAGTAACTCCTCACACGAAATCCGTTATTCTGTAAACTAAATTCCCGGTAAATATGGTATCTGGACGTTTTTAAAATGACATTGTCACACAGGTGAGGATTTTGCTGGGTATGGTGGGGACATGTTACCACCGACATAAATATAAAAGGAGTCTCTGGAAAGAAAAATCCCTTCCAACTTTTAAACATGTTTAATTCAAGCAATTGTCTTCCTTCGCAGTTTGGCTAGACGCTGAGAACAGCTGCAGCTTATTGTCTATTCAGATCTATATATAAGCATTTTTCCAGGGCTCTGCTTCTTTTCTGTAATCTGACGTTTCACTTCATTGAATTCTATAATCTTACTTCCCCTGCTCTTGTTCTTGATGTTCCGCATCAGCGTACAGCAAATGGACGTTTCCTACTTCAGTCCTTTCTTTGATCTCCGTTATCTAGAGGTCATAATTATCCTGAGGGCTATAATTTCCTCATCTGATTCATTGCTAGCGCTCAAGCGTTACCTTGAACCATCTTTCCCACCACCTGAGGCTGCAACCCTTCAAACGAGGCGCAACATAACGTTTCATTTGAGTTTTGTGTATTTGTGAACGTTATCAGTATACCAACATGAAACAAGCAGTAATATTACTTTGAAAGAATAGCCTACACGAGCCAGTATGAATTAAACTGCCTCGGTCAGAATCCTGTGAACGCATTCCTGCCATAGAACACCTTTCTGTTACTATTTATGTTTATCCAATGATTAAACAGGACTATATTCACTTAGGAAGTTTTATATTGCGAAAGATGAATCAACAAAATTAAGCCTTTCAATCGGAAAGCTATTTTAATATCTTAACGTGAAGTGAGATCAATTCGTTGTGTCCCTGCATTCCTCTTTCTCGGTTCAAACCCACAATTATTTACAACATCATGAAATCGCTGATCCAGTTCAGACCTTCCCGTCCGTGTGATCGCACACTCAAAGCAGAACTTAACGGCGAGTCTGGTGTAGAACAGCAACTAACACCAGCCGGGTTACTGAAGCAGCCTCAGCAATTTAGTATTACACTACATCTTCAATGTCTGCTCTTCAAAACGCATGCACAGGCAGTGGTTACTCACCCCAAATATATAATAGCACGACAGGCAGAAAAAGGAACATGGTGGCAGGTGTGTGTGTGTGTCTGTGTGTGTGTGTTTGAATGTGTGAGTCAATACGGCTACAACAGCAGGAGGTCAACGCTGGCTGCCTGTAACCAGCGTGCTAAATGTGAGTTAGTTGTGTGCTGGACTGCTCTGCCCACCCCAACTAATAGGGTAGCCCCTGCTCCCATTGGCTCAGACGAGGCTACCTCTCTGACACTCTTCACCACAGAGGCGGGAGGGCAGTGCCACACATGCCCTATTACAAGTTACCGTGACCTGTGTCTCATGCGTATCATCTGACTGCGTGGCCGTCTAGCAAGCCATCCAATCTGATTTCAGCTTTGGGGGAACCGTAATTCTAAAAAATAACTGTAAACAGAGGGGTGTCCCAGCCTTGTGTTGGACATTGAAACAGATCACACAGGCTAGCTGGGCTTTCAAGCATTTGAACATTGTTGTTTTTAGACCTTCCTTATTCCTGTTACCCCCCCCCCATGGCCTTCTCTCACGATTTTAAAAATGTTCCTGAGTACTTTCAGCGTCTGTACTTCTGGATTTGTCATGACATCATAACGATATTTGAATCAGCCAGTCCTAGCAGCTCCGGCTGTTCTCGCTGATTGTGACCTGCATGGCCGGCCACCGGTGACATGTTTTCCTTTCCGAAATAATCCCGGCCGCAACAGTCGCTAGAAGAATCCAGGATTTTTTTCAGATGTGTGCACTGGACCAATCAGCTGTAATTGATTCCTTTATCAAAAGTGCCTGCGTGGAAAAATACAAATTAACCAATATTTGAAAACCTGTCAGCTGTGATGGGGAAAAACTGAAAAATGCTGAAAAATAGTAAAGAAATACCGGCAAAATAAAGGCCTCATATGAGAGGCCAAAACTTATGAGTCACTCCATATATGGGATAGCCATTCTCCTCCATGTACAAAACATACTAATGCTATTAATAAATATTGATGCCATGCGTTATCCTCCGCTAATAGTGTACAGTCTTCAGGCCAGATACTGACGCACCACACACCAGACAGACATTTAGAAACAATCTTTTTCCAATACTCTAACCATTCCCGTTTTTTCACACCTGTAATACAGGTCTATGTACCATAGTTCATCAGTATGACTGGTACTGCAATGTAAAGCCAAGTAATATACAGTAAATGTCAAAAGAACAACAATTAACATGGGCAACTCTGGCTGTTAATACAGATACTCACTTAAAAACCTGCCTTCTGAAACAACACGTTTATCAAGATTTTGTAGGAGGCCAACATTGAACCATAGTCTTTAATTAAACATCTAATACACATTTAACACTACAGGAAGATGACACATAGAATGTCTCTGGCTAAAAAAAGATGTACTGTATCCATCCATCCATCCATCCATCCATCCTGGATGACCTGGTTCCTGTCTCAGGCAACACAGGGGACAAAGCAGGCAAACATCCAGGATGGGATGCCAGTCCTTTGCAGGGTACAGATATGCATTCATCACAGACACACAATTACAGACTATATGCAATTTAGTGATAAATAATGAAGACTGAAATAATCCTACTTTCGTTGCCGAGCAAGCATTACAATGAACTAAAATGTATTTTTATATATAGTTCGGCATCTGGAAGTGTTTTGTTTACACAAAGAAATATAAAAAAACAGCAGACATAGCCGATGACGTTTTTACCTAATTACATGCATCAGGAACCTCCAAGGAAAAAATTACTTATTGACATAACGCTTGCATATTTTTTTTTTTTATTTCCCTCCAGGCTTCTGATAATTAGACAAGTAACTCAAAATGCTTTGTCTGTAAAGGTTATCGTGCGTGAAATTAATTTGAACACGAAGACTCAGTACATTACTGAATAGCAGTTACAGTGAAGCGGACCAAGTATGGCGCCACGTGTGCTTGACCACCAGACTAACCGACGTATTAACCGACGTATTAACCGACAAGACGTTTCCTGGGTTACCGGAACGTGGTCCTAGCCGATGTCACCATGTCACTTGCGGTCACTGAAGTAGCATTTAGCTGATCACAGAGCACGAATTCGTTGATAGTCTGATTTCATTTACCGTTTATATTCTAGTGAGGTTCTTTTTTTTTTCCGAGCTAAATAATTCCGAGAAACTGCTGTTTCGCCACAATGTACCCCAGAAAAGAGATTTGGAGTAAAATGATCTTTAAACAGAAAAGTGTAGAAAAAGCAAAACTGCCCTCGGTGAAAGAGCTCGACGTCATTAAGAAGCGCTCATTGTGTTTTAAAATTAATTATTGATTTTGGCTCTGCGGTGCCTTATTGTGTTAAGCTGAAATGGGTTTCATTTGCTGCACATGAACGTGGTTAATGTGGTTCCCCTTGTCAATCTGGAAAGACACCTGAAGGTAAGAAATCTAAATGGTCAACTCATCAAAGAAGCAACGTCTCTGCAGCGCAGTTATACTCAAGACAAGCTTGTCCATCGACGTGACATTCGTTTTCATGGTACCTGCATGCCAATGTCTTAAGTGATGAGAACAAAACCCACTGCGCATGTTTATGCATACCGACGGATTACTTAAAACGCTATCTCCATTTTGAGAACGGACCGTGGTCGTTTCAATTAAGTGTTTTGTGTTTGCGGCACCTAGTGGATAAAATTATAGCGACGGGATACAAAAACCCTCGCAAAAAACTCGTACAATCTAACGGCTCACGATTTGGAGCTGAACGTGATTCTCAGCTTACATTTGGCCAGAAAAATACTGAAGTGCATAAACGTATAAAAACTTGGTTAGAGGTTTTAGAAAGGCAGACAAATATAAGTTGCAGTATGTAACCGCTTATTGAGTGGTTGAGTCATGGTGAGCCGGGAGTCCGTACCAGGAAGGACAGCACAGCAAAATTAGACTCACTAGTTCATCTAGCCGTATTTTA
>JAACJT020000035.1:3165040-3199487 GCA_009936485.2 Gymnarchus niloticus
GTTAACCAGACACTATTAATATATACTCCAGCCTTCTGTAAATTCCCTGTAGCTCTGACAGTGTTAACCAGACACTACGAATATATACTCTGGCCTTCTGTACATTCCCTGTAGCTGACAATGTTAACCAGACACTATTCATTTGTATCACACAGAATATTGCTGCTATTGTATGCAATAAAAGACTGCAATAAAATACTTCACAGGAGTCCTTATCAGAAAATGTTGTTTTACTGCCAGTTGAACACTCTACAAAGGATGTAAACTGAATGAATAAAAAAAAAAACAAAACAAAAATACCTGAAAATGCTAAGGGGTCACATATACTGAGAACGTCACATCTGAATAAACACTACACTGTCCCACACCGACACTACACTGTCCTCGCTGACACTGTGTTTCTAAACCTTACACTGTCTTACCTGAACAAGGTTACAGATGCATTCCACGGAATTCTTTTGAACATCAGGATCTGGACTGGACAGGAGACGGATTAGTGTTTCCAGTCCATTGTTGTCACAGATTCGAATCTTGTTGGCAAATTCAGTGGACAGGGAAGCCATACACAATGTGGCAAATTCATGGACAACAACATCTTCTAAAAATAAAACACAAAACAGTCCCAATTCTAATCTTCAACATGAATTTAACATGTTTATTTTGGAAGTACTCATAAATGTTAAATTACTACATAGTCATAAGACCAGCTCTCTTTGATTTAATTGTTTACGGTGATAGAATACTGTGAGAGTCATTTTTAAAAATTCATAAGTGCCATTTTAAGCTTTCCCTTTGAAAGTTAACATGCATACATAAAATAGCCATGCATGCATAAAACAGCAGGAACTGAATTCATCATACCACTGGATGATAATTTGCTGATAACTGACGGTATGATATCCATTTTCTTCAAAACTCCTTTTACATCATCTGTCAATGACAAGATGAATAAACAAAACTACCAACTGTCCATGGATTAGACAGCAAGTTAGTTAGTTAGGCTTCAGTAAATCTAACCTTATGGCCTTGAATTGCTTCCATAAACATGTTTACTTACATCAGTAATTAGTTCAAAAGTACAGATGTGAGGTATATCACTTTGCAGCTGCTAAATAATTAAGCAACTTGACACAATAATAATGTGACCAGCTCTTTGACAAACACTGCTCTGCTTAGAGAAATACTTACTGTTAGAAGCCATTATTCCCAAGGCCATGAAGGCATTTCTGCATACAAGACCATCCTGGTGAGGTAACAGACAGCATAAGGGTTCCATTACTCCAAGATCCAATAGGGTGCTCTTGTTTTCATCACCTATGGGGGCGAAAAGTTCACTTAGGGTTAAACTAATACTGCAAAGTACAAGACTCTAATGCCCCACCTGCTGAGTGACCCTTATGTTATGAAAATTCAGGGTACTGACAATTCATTACATCAGTTATAAATTCTGAATTGAAGAATATAAATAAAAGCCTGCACTGGATGAAATATTAAGGAAAATGAATGAATGGATTTACATGTCTAAAATGCAATTCTAACAAAATATAAACTATAAACATATTTATACACAAAACCCATATTGAGAAACACCCACAGAGCCCATTCTGGATATTAAAACTAATTTTACAGTTAAAAAACATGTTATACCTTTTTCTGCATATTTCCAGATGGCTTCACACGCTTTGGCTAAGACTTGCTCTTCCGTAGAGCTCAGCATGAGGATAACGGTGGCCGCCTTCTTGCTCTCAATCGACAAAGTATCAAACTGTTTTGGAGGACAGGCAGGTTAGGAAAGTTCGAAACGGCGCCGGTGAATGAATAAAGCAGGCCTGTCAGTCCTGTAACTGTGGCTGTTTCCATAAGTAGCACAGATTCAAACAAAATGTGCAAATGGTAAGTGAAGGTCCATGTACAATAGCCTCTCTATTCATAATGATCTCGCTTAAAAAACAAACGAGAATTTAAAAGCATTAGTTCACTCTTAGGATTTGTACGTAATTCATCCTAATTCAGCCTGCTAAAACAACGCTGCTCTTACGGTATCTTTGTGTGGACTGTCTGCTTCTTTCTTCACTTTTTTCCCCATCCTGAAGAAATGCTGAACAAAAACAGAGGTGCACATTTCAGTCGTAGTCATCTGCTTAATTTTAAAATACTTAAATTTAACGGAAGAAGACTGACACTGTAAGTGCTATTCACTAGTAAAACTGTTCATAGCATGTAAATTACATAGAAATACACACAAATATAAGTATATATGGGGATGTGTATATGTATGTATTCTGGACTTTCGCCAGAAAATGTAACTGTCTGTAAACCTTTAAAGGACTTCACAAAGAATATATGAAGATAATTAGAATATGGACCGTAATACGTTATCAGAGCCCTCACTATAATCACCTTTTTATTATTCGTTCCATCGCAAATGACCACATATACCTTTGCTTTTAAAGCACGCGTGCAACCTATGCACGTAATTTATGTTTTACTCTTCGAGTTATTAGCTTAGTTTATGAAATCCTGGACGCCGAAGCCAATTAACGTGCTGCAACTTGGGTAACACTAGTTTTCTAACAAGAGGAAAGGAGATGCGCAGGTGAGCATGCGTGACGTGAGTTACGTAGTCCGTCTGTTCTGCGCGCCCAGGCTTTGGTTTAAACAGAAGGCATCGTTAGAAACTAGTCATCATATCAAAATAAACACCATATTTATAGTAACCAAATCTGGAATTTACGCCTATTCAGTAAACATAAAGTGGAAAAACCGCTAGCAACTTTCGACCCACCTCATTTATAGAAATACATCTAACTTTTAAAATAATATTAAAAAGTGAATCTAAACAATACTAAAATCGTGGGAGTTTTAACAGTAAATAATAGTTTACCACCTGAACTGCTTTGGTCCAGCTGATCCCGGTATTTTGTGCACTTAGTATTTCTGTTGACATCGGTTGCTAAGAGACGACGCCAACTTTTGTGCCGCCCCAGAATCGTCAGGATGTACGAATCCCTTGGGTCCTCAGAGAACGTAAATGAGGAACGGAACCAAGGTGTAATGATCCAGAGGACGTGCAGGTGTCAAAGCAAGAATAAGAGAAAGAGACTGTCCTATTAATGAAACAACCAATAAGCTTAACCAAAGCGATGTGTGGCATTTTAATTAATTATTTATCGATGATGAAGAAATCTTAATTAAGGCAGTAATTTATTTATAATATCTTATTATGTGCGTGACACTGAGCGTAGTAAACATCTGGAAGATGGATGGATGGATGGATGGATGGAAACATTGTTGCTACTGTCAGTTAAGATTTTGAAGGGTTTTTGAACAGTATGTATATGCAAAACTAGATAACGGTGATTCCAGAGTGCTAGGGCAAGGCACATCTTGGACAGAGTAACAAATAATAGTAGGCTAATGGGCACAAGACCTAACTGTAACACAGAATTTTTGTGAGTGTTCAATCACCAGATAAGAGTGGCAGTCATTTTGTGTTAGGGTATTGTGCCTATAGTGCCTATGTAGTGGTACCCTCTGTTGTCATGATTTAAACTGCAGGGACCCATTACAGAAAGTGGATTTAACAAATCCCTGTAGTTAAAATTGTTTTCAGATTGGATGTATCGAACAAGATTTGGGTTTTCAAATTTTTCCAGTTATAATTCAGGTTCAGCTAAAGGATTTGTTAAGCCAGCTTTCTGCAATGGGCCCCTGGTGACTGTAGAGGCAAACTGACTAAAACCATGGAAGTGGACCCATGTGCAAAGTAAACACAGGGAACAGGCAGGAGGCCTGATGACGTCAGCAAGGTTCTGGAACCAGGAAAGCGAGATGAAACGTTGAGTGTGGCAGGCAGCAAGGTTAGGCTGGAGGAAGAGTGCATGTAGAGAAGGTCATAAAGCAGCAAGTCGTCAAACAAAGAAAGCTGCGGTGCAAGAGGATGTCAGGGTCAAGGAAGAACTGGCACAACAAATCAAGTTCATAAAGCCAACAAGGAAATGAGACAAAGAAGAAGAAAATGGCAGCTAGACCAAGTTCTGAATTTGCCCAGGGTTCAAAATCAAGTGCAAGGAGTTCTGTCTCTGACAAAAATGTGATATGCCTTCAAAACTCAGGATAGAATTGTTCAGCTCTGTAATACTGTCCTTTTGTGACTGGGAGGTGAATTAATGAGTAGACTGGGGAAACTGAGGCATGTTCCCAGTGGCTAAATAGAAAAAAATGAACTCTGCAGTTTAGCTAATCTTAAAATTAATCCTACTAGTATTTTCTAGATGGATCTCATCATTCACTGCATGCCATCTAAATATTGTAATGCAGAAATTGTTAGAGAAAGGTGGATGGGGAGTGTACCTCAGCACTAATAATTTGTTGAGTAAACTAATAAAGAATGTAAAGAATACATATGATAAAGGCATATTTTCAGAAGAAATGCATATTTTTCATTGTTAACTAAGTCAGCTTAACTACTTATTTTTGCTGTAGAATTATATTATTTTGTTGTTTTTACTCAAGTTAATGTTCCTGAACACCATACAGCCTACTGTCCTATTTAAACTAAGAACATTTTAAAATAACAGAGTTTGAAAGGTAAGTGGCACTCAGTTTGGTGTGTTGCACTGTAGCCTCACACCTACAGGGTTGGATGTTTGAATCCCACGTCTCTAAGTTGCCAGTAGTACACACTTGTGAGTGTTATATCCGGGGATGGACTGGAATCCCATCCAGGGAGGACCCCTGCCTTGGGCCCTAGGCTGCCTAGGACGAGCTTCATGACTTCTTGTTTGCATTTTAAGACAAACTGAATGTAGGTGGTGCTGGAGATAATGTACAAAGAACGATTTACATTAGGAAACCAACGAAACATTTCGGCAAGCAGAAATACACGTAAAATTTCAACAGAAGTACCGGAGTAAGGTTTGGGCGTATGTCTCCGTATGCGAACTATGATGGAGTAGAGAAAACGCGCATGAATGCAAACAAGACGCCTGCATAATAACAGCAAGTAACACTGAAACTGTTTAAGGCGCAAGTATCAGATAGGGTACTGCGAGCAACCCTCGTTACCTCACTATAAAAAGACACCTCCAGTACGTCTGAATCGAGACATGCGCGACAGCGATGAGTCCTAGCGGTCGCCATACAAGGCTGGAACATTTAATTCCCCAGTACGCGGAACAAAGGCGATATATGGCAAATGGGAAGCTGTGATATCGTATAATATGCATTATTCCGGGGCCGACTGCTTTGGCGTCCCTGTCCACTAATTCCCAACCGCTTTTTTCCCCGTAATGGTGGACTTGTTGAGCTTTGTCGATTTGATTATTGTAGCGGTGGTTATTTTAATATTTGTTTCCATTGTTTCATTGTGCTGCTGTAAGGCAAATACACGTCCGATTGGACACTACAAAAATTTCATCATTGCACGCCCACGTTTTTAAACCACTAGTAAGAGATGCACTGTTTTTGGTTTTCATTCCTGACAACCCCCTTCAATGTCGGCACCAGAGACCCTAAACGCATAAAAATGAAAGTAATGCTGGTAACTGCTCGTTCATCAATCATAAATATTAGTATTATTTAGAGAACGGTTCTCTTACGGAAGGTTTTTAAAGAACGCATTGTGAATGGTGCATTTGTGAAAGCTGCGTTTCATTTTTTTTTTTTGCCACCCCGAATAGGTTTCCTGCATGCGATTGGAGGGGAAACAGAGCTAGGCTCGGTGCCTAGGCGGCCTCCTCCTACTTCCAGTTGTCAGCGGGCAGAGCTGCAGCCAGCCGGAAGCGCTGGGTCTCGGCTGCAGGGTCTTTTTTTAAACATTAACATTTAGCGATCAGCGACATTGCAACGCTAATATTTGTTTCATCTGGGACAACTGTAGCTTTACGTAAATTTTCACTTCTGGAGGACAAGAGAAATAAAGTGAGAGAACGTGTTTTAACCTAGCTGATCCTGAATTGGGTGCGTAGTGGGATGGTGCGGACACTTTGGAGAGCATTGGTATTTGCCGTAGATTAATCTTTTTTTAAAAAGTCGTCGTTTTTGGTGAGATAATAGCTTTGTGAAATTAGCTTGCTGTCGTTCTGAAAACCGACAGTCGGCGTGCAAGCTCCGGCGCAACTGGGGTACGGGGTTGAGGAAGGAAGGGGTGACTGATGATGTCTAGGGGAAGTGCGGTCTGCTGCAAAACTAGCTAGCTAGCTCAGAAAATTAAGTTAGTTTTCTATTAATCTGAGTACTCGCCCGCACCAGATAAACATCAGCAAAACACAAGAGAGCATTCATTTTGTCTAGGAAGAATGA
The DNA here is from genome assembly GCA_009936485.2 of Gymnarchus niloticus. Classification (NCBI taxonomy): domain Eukaryota; kingdom Metazoa; phylum Chordata; class Actinopteri; order Osteoglossiformes; family Gymnarchidae; genus Gymnarchus; species Gymnarchus niloticus. The sequence goes on from JAACJT020000035.1 coordinate 3,171,344, forward strand.
TTGGGTTTTAAGCAATTAGTTTTTTTAGTGTTATTAGTTGTAATATTATTAGTAGTATTAGTGTGTAGTTTTTAACGGCGTGTGGGGCTTCGATAGGCGCACGGTTTATTATAAGGCGGATTGCCCAGTGCGCTGGCCAGATTGATCAGCATGGCTTCAGTTAGCGGGATTGGCGCCTCCATCGCCAGTAAGACCAAGACCAAGAAGAAGCATTTCGTGGCTCAGAAAGTGAAGCTCTTCCGTGCCAGCGACCCGTTGCTCAGCGTCCTCATGTGGGGAGTCAACCACTCGGTGAGTCAAAATAACGGCGATCCAAAAAAAAAGCCATTTCGTGCCTCCGACTCGGCGTCTTTACGGTAGCGGTGTCAGCTGAGGGAAAGCTTGCACCGGCAGCCGGCTTAGGAGAGCCATTTACCGGCCGCCTCTTCCTCTCCTCGTCCGTCGGATTTGGCAGCTCCATCGGCGCACGGCAAGTTCCCCTTTCAGGCTTCTGGAGCAGAAATGACTAGTGGTGGGACACAAAGGCGGGGTCGGCATCGGGACAGCGCTGTCCAAGCGGGATGGTCTTGCGGGAAAGGCGTCCTTGTGGAACCGCAATGAGGCGCGCCGCTCTCGTTAAGTGTCACCGTCGTAGCGGTATAACAATGGAGCTTGGCAGAGGCGCACCAGCAGGGGCGGCTATCCAAGCAGAAGAATTAAAAAAGGCGATTATTAAGTCTTACGAAGTAAACACGACGGGCACTTATCTGTCAAATGTGTTGGGATTTCCGCAGCGGGCCACAATGCGGAATACCAATTTCGGAATGCAACAGATAAATATGCACCGATGATGACAGTCGTTTCGACCTGTGGGCATACAGTCGCCTACGGTGACAACCGCACTAATACAAAACGTCTTTGGTGACCGTGCTGTGCGCTCTACACGTGTCGGTCTCGGAAATTGTTAGGGTGGGGGTGATTGCCGGGTAAAGGGGCTGTTTACGGTAAGGTTGTCAATTTTGATTTGGGGTTTAGACGCATGCGCTTTTGACCGATCATTCTATCTCAAAGGTTAGTGTTATAGGTGTAACTTTCTGATGCCCAAATGAGAGTCCTCTGTAGTTGTAGATTAATCCCATCACGTTTCCTGAAGCCAACAGAGCTTAATTAGTTTTCAGTGGGTTCTCAGTGAGCTACTGGTACTGAAAAAGTATTGTTTCTGAACCTCATCAAATCTGTTAGTTTAGCTGCCTAGATTATTATTAGAAGTCAGTTTGAAAATTGTTCTAGAGAATGCACTTGGCCTTTTAGGTTTTAAATAGGTTTGCCGTCAGTAAAAATGAAAACGCAAGCCGCATAGCTGAAGACAGTGAAATTGAGAACTCATAAATAAACCTGAGCCTTTGAACTTGTGACTGTTAAATCACTAGTGGATGCAATGAGGGACGTAAAGACCTACATGTCTGGGTTGGGTCTTCAGTTGCAACTGTTTTCCCTTCTAAATACTTTATGATGACAATGCCCCATAGGAAAATTGTATAGTTCACAATTCAAAGGAGGTGGACAGGTGGCCCACTTTGTAGGCCTTAGTATCATCAAACTCCACCAAGTATAGGACTGCAGGAATATTTGTTTGCAAGTAACATGCTTTTGCTCATCCCTGTTGCTTTTATGTCTACAATGCAACGGGTCAAGAAAGAAGTGGACTTCATAAGGCCACGGATCACAGAGGCATGACCTTCGGCCTGATATTGTTTGTCCCAGAGCAGGAATCATTTCAAAACAGTTGTAGATGCTAATAGGAGTGTAACCTTGACATCACCTTCCCTGCCCATCTTGGCTGCAGAGGTCGATGCCTTTTCTGAAGTGGTTTTACTTTATTGTCCTCCTGGTTTGAGTTCGTTTTGATGATGCGACGTTGTCACCAGAATGCCGATACAGTTTTAAAAAAATATATAAAAAATTCTCTGTGGGGTTGGTACGGCTAATTGCCTTCTGGGTAACATAGTAACAGCACTGATAAAAGTAAGGAGAAAGCAAAGCCCAGGTCTTAGAGCTGGGGAAGTTTGCACAATGTCTGGCATATTTGTGGCGGACCTGTATCCAGTTTTCAGTTCTGTTTTAATCTTATTTCCCTTTTTTTTTTTTTTTATTCTCATCACTTTAAAATACTCTTCTCTCTCCTAAGTGCAGTTTCTTTCTCCTCTCCATTTCTTTGATGTTGATTCGATGTTCATAGATGGTGAGCTCTAGATGGGCTTTTGTGTTGTCGGGTTAAGTAAGAACTGCTCAGAATGCTGCCGTCATTTGATCTGCGCTGCTCTCTGTGGTTTGTGTCTCGAACCTGTGGCATGCAGCTTGAGGCGGGGCGTTCCCTCTTTAGAGGCAGCAGAATAGATGATGTTCTCAGCACACATCGCCAGATGAATTCTGGTTTGTTCGAGGAACCTGCAATGGCTTGACCTGGGGGAGGTGAGGTTAAGCTAATAGGATGGCTTCCTGGGGGGGGGTGTGAAAACGTCAGAGGGCTGTCATGTCCTCGATGCAGAAAAAGCTGACTTCCTGCCAGTGAAATGCAGCTGCGTTATCAGACGTTTCAGAGCGGGCGTTTGTTTTTTCTGCAAGGCGAGCTGTCGGCCGTCACGTGTCTGCTTTGCATGTGTATGATTAGCCAGTGATGCTGTTGCATGTGAGATACTAACATGCATCCTCTATGGCTCTGATGCTTGATACAGAAACACTGTCAGCTTTCCACTGGGTTCATGCTATTGATTCGCTTTGCATGGCAGATGAAGCGCTTCAGCTCTGCCTGTTTATGGTTGCTGCAGATCAGTCAATAACTTATCTTAAATCATCGTACACCAGCCCCACCCCCTTATCGCCTGAGTTAGTCTTATCTGATACTCTTCGCTATGATTTTTGCAGCCTCACTAAATTCCTCATACTTGGCAACTTGAACGTCAGCAAAATTAGTAATAATTACTCAACTTAATGCCTTACAGGTAGTGACTGGAGTACTATGACGGCCATTAAAAGCAGATGTAAGTCATCTAGAAAAATCTACTCATGGCACAGAGTAATGGTCGGCCAGGTTAGGAGTTTGAAGCGAATCCCCTACTCAGTTGCGTAATTCATACTGAACAATGCCTGTCTTTTAATGCACAAAATGGGTTTTTAACCTTGGGCTATGCAGCTGATAAGGTGATTCATTACTGTATTGATCTGAATTGTCTTTTTTGGTATACCTTCTTGCCCCGATCAAGCGAGTCATTAATCAGGAACTTTCTTCCCAGATAGAATCGTTTTGGTGAACTTAACCTTCTAAAGAATTCCTTATCAGTAATCATTTTTAATTCGTTAGATCTTCATTAGCTCTTGTGAAAGCTCAGAGCTTGGAGTCAGAAGTATCATTAGCAAGATGTGTATCTTTTTCATACCACATGTCATTAAAATATGAGAACATTATGTCGAAATAGCCATGAGCCCTTTGGATTTTGTAGAGAGCGTCTCTTTTGCCTCCATATTTGGCTGGTTCCTCACTCCCATTGTTGCTAACATCTGTTGATAATTGGGGCTTTTCCTTTGAGCAATCAGAGCGTGGGCAGAGATCTTGGCTCAAGTCTCAGAAGCTCCCAAGAACTCCGTAAGATTGAAGTCAGGAGCAGGCGAGAGCATTTGCCCGACCCGAGGGCGGAGAACCACGGGAACATGGAACCCTTTCAAATGACAAACGCGTTACTGAATGTTTTGGCTGTGATGTGTGTTATCAAGCATGGCTTTTTAGGATGGGAGACCAGTTTAGACTAGATGGTATTTGTGTGTATCATGCACTGGTAGGCCTACCCTGTCCAGGGTGTCCCTTGCCTTGTGCCTCCTGGGATAGACTTCAGTGTCATTCTAGCCCTTGCTGTATGTATGTATGTAGACTCATTTCTGTTGGAGCTTAAAGTAGCAGCTAAAATTTGAAAACCTCTTGGTGAAAGATTTTTGAATTTTGGACTCCTGGAACAGCCCTTTTTTTTTAAAAAAAAAAAAAAAAAATCTGTTCTCTTCCATTGGTCCATAAGAACCCTGTTCCTCTCAACCATTATTGAGAATTCAAGGATGTTCCTCGATCAGACATGCCAACCGATGTGTAAAATTCTGCTCTAGGTTTGTGGGAGATAAAAAAAAAAAAATCAGCTTCCTTGTCTAACAGCACGCAGCATTAAATTCCACCATGAAATTCCATCCCGAACGCTTCAGTTGGAGGTTTTTTATATTGTTGGGGTTTATCTTCTACTCTTTAATCAAAGCTCACAAAGGTGTTTAGTTAGGGGAACATTGTACCAGGTGAGAGAATTTTCAGTTTCTTTAAGCCTTGAAACAAGCAACTGCCTCATAACCAACATCCTTATTTCTAATGTTAAGTAATTAATAATGTTTTTGTTTGCTCTGGGTGGAACACACAAGTTAAGATAGATTCATTGATGTCCCCACAGGTGTGGCTGGGTTTAGTATAGTTTGTTAAACTGATAAAGACCTGCATTTGTATTCCGGCCTTTTGACTGAGCCCTTGTTCGTGGGCTGAACGACAGCCTGAGAGTGCCTGTCGCTTTTACCACAGACTCTGTCCCGCCGCGGGTGATGTAATTCTAATTTAATTCCTGAAATCCAACGCCACACCTCGGCTACGAGCCCACTGGCGAGCGATTCCCGTGCCAATCTCGATACGTCGACTCCTCGAGCTGTCAGTCTGCCCTTAATCCTCTGGACTGAGGGCCCCGGTGTAACTCTGACTGCTTGCGTGATGTTCTCAGGCCCCTTGGCTCTCTGCAGTATCTCCCTTCATCCAGCAGTGCATCTGCTCCCCCAGTTCGGTAGTCTTTCTTCAGCGGGATTTATTTTCACATTTGATAAACTCATGATGTGCCGTGTGCTGAAGAAACGCATGCCCTTGATGTGATCAAATGATCCGAAATCCATATGAAGAAGCTGCACCAGCCTTGTGACTGTTTCTACGTGTGTGTGTGTATGTGTGTGTGCAAGCAGCACGTGACATGAAAGCTGTCGTCTGTTGCCGAATATCCACCATCACTCTTGTCCCGGAGTGGTTAACGGTAAACTGAAGGATCGGTGCCAGATTCTCAGTCATGATTACTCCAGCGGTCCTCTTTGGGTGCAGATATTAATATGACAGCCTGCCATCCAGTTCTGGGTTTCCACTTCTTCATCACCTCCTCATCCTGGGATAGACTGCAGGGTCACCACGAGAATTACTGAAAAAGCATTCTGGAAGATGGATGGATGTTACAGACTGTCATCCTCTGCTGGGTGATCATTTGTGTTGGAGCTTACTGTATCTGTAAAGAGTGGATACCTTCTTGTGCCAGCAGCCTGTCCTGGTGGTTCCTCTACCAATATTAGGGATGTCCAGCTTATGTTGGCTCCTCCTGTTACACTTGAAGTCCATGCTTCAGCTGCATTGCAAAAGGGCAGCCAATCCTAAGATCTGCATTAATGTTGGAAGCATCAGCACTTGGGTGGCATTGGCCGCAGTAGCTCAGTGGGGAGCACTGTCACTTCATACGTCCAGGTTTGGGGGTTCGAATTCCACCTCAACTCTGCACGTGTGAAAATTGCTTGTTCTCCCTGTGCTTTGCAGGTTCCCTCTCACATGCTAAAGACATGCTGTTAGGCTAATTGGCGGTCCTGAACTGCCCATAGTGTATGGTGAGGGTGAGCGTACATCTGTCCTGTGATGGACTGGCATCCCATCCATGCTGTACCCCAGCCTTGCGCTGCCTCTGATGTGCTCCAGGCTCCCGCGTGACTCAGTCCAGGATGGCATCTGTGCTTGGAGGCCCCAGTGCATGGTTTACCATACAGCGTTTGTAGCTAAACCCCTCCACTACATTTGACAGCGTGTGTCCGGTAGCTTCATAGCACTTGGAAGAGGAGCTAATGAGCTTAACTTAGCATCTCAGGAAGCACATGGCAAATTCGGGGCCATCGTACGGTGAAGGCATGTCAAGATTTATGCCTTTTAGCTCATTTTTCATATTGTCTTGATGCACTATTGTGCACACAGCTGAATGGCTGTGTTTCCTCGTGTGTAGCCAAGAAATTTAATTTCTATTATAGTTTTGTTTCCAAGGTGATCCCCTAAAGAGGTCTATGTCCATCCCATCTCTTCTCAGCAAACCTGTCCTCTGGATCTTAAGTAATCCCAGTTCAGTGTTAGAACGCCCCCCTGTAACCTGTAACCTACATTTTGTTAGGCACGCTCTGCGGTAATCATCAACCACTTTCGTGGCTCCCACATGAGCAACCCAAGCATTTATATCAGTCATCACAGTCACCTGTCGGGCCAAAATGTTTTTTTAACAGCCAAAAAACGATGAAATTTACGCACGAGTGCTCTTCAAAAAGGCAAAAAATGCCAGGAAAGGTCTAACTGCGGTTAGTTTAATTGTCAGCTGAAATGTTCTTAATTAAGGGTTAATCTCGCAGGACGTGCTACATGCTGAGGGACACCCCATCACCAGAATTACATAAATGATGGACCAGGGAAATGTCAGACTCCCAAAGTGCATTCTTAATTGCTTAGCTAAACTTCATGTTTAGCTAACCACCCACTGACACCTTCCTTTGAGAGGGACTCTGACAATACAGTAAATGTTGTTAGTTGAACCCGCACAGAATGAATCAGTACATTTCCCAATGCAGACAGTCCTCCAGTCATCAAAATTAAAGGTTAATAATGTAGTTATCACTTCTTTTTTTTTTTTAATACGAACATGAACATGCAGACAAGCAAATTCTAAGTCTGACTCTCCTGACAAAAGCAATCTGGATCTATTTTATTTGGCCTGCAGGATTAAGTATTATTTTTGAGAACCTTTCCTCTGGTTGATACAGTATGTTAGCTATGCCCATTTTTTAATGCCAGTTCACCCCCTGCTGTGGCTACTGCAGCCCAGACAGGGGGAAACCCTTTTAAAGGAACCCCCACCCCCAGTGAGGTAATATGCCTAGACAGTCTTTATTAATAGCACGTGCTCTGCATTCTAGCTCAAATTATGTGCCCGTCTATCAGTTCTTCCTGGACTGGTTTGCCGAGTGCACTTTAAAAAGTGTATCTGAGTGAATGGAGAATGTTGAAGAGAGATTCATGACCCAAAGGTCACCAGATGGAATCCCAGGATGGACTGTGGGTAAAAATTGGAAAGTCATCGGTTGAGCACCAAAATGACAGAGTGATACCTCTTGTATGGCTTACGGTTCTTGTCTTTATTGTGATATAAAATCCTAACCTCATAACTGATTCAGTTCACATCCGCATGCACCCTTCTGTCTTTCGTAAACACTTCATCTAGTGCAGGGTCACTGTGAACACAATGCTTTGTGTTCGCATTTTACTGTGGGTGTGTTTATCTGTTTATAAATGACACGTCCAAGTTAATAGGCTACGCCTGTGTGAAACGAAAGGTTGTACTAGCATCGTTTGGTAGTAGCTACTCTCTGCAAGACCTCTCTGTTCTCCTGAATTACGTCTGCACAAAAGGTAACCTAATTTCTTTGACTTTTTAATTACTCTTTTTTTTTTTTTTTTTTCCCCCATTTAGCCCCCCCCCCCCCATGAGACCATTCAGTTCGTTTACAAGTTTAACGGGCTTTTTAGTCAACCTTGTGAGGACCATTCTGATTACCTGGCTGCCGTGTCATTAAGATTAATGTCGTATTGCTGGACCATCAGGAAAATTGATTGATAGAAACTCCGTTTACGCTTGTTAAATTATCCACAGTTTTGTGTGAAATTAAAAGGAAATGCTCAAAATTGTAAAAGCCCCAGATTCTTTTAAACTTCTACCTTAGGTAGGTTCTTACCTGCTGTATGTGGTAATGCACCTTCCTTGCTGTTCGTCTCTTTTGACGTAAGTATCTGCTAATTCAATGTTAAGCGTGAGTCACACATGTAACGACCTGGCTTCGGTTTTCCAACTCTTCCTCGCTTTCTTTCCCCGGCCTCCTGTTGTGGCCACTGACTGGAAGTCGAGGTGTTTATGGGAATTTTCTTATCATCGTGGAAACTGAGCAGAGTTCTCTTCCTTTAGTGTTGACAGTAACAGACCCGGCAGGAGGTGTATTTGTCCTGTAGGTCTGTCTTCTTTCCCTCACGTGTTGCCAGAACAGTATAGAGTTAAATGAGACGGTTACCACAATGTGTGTCATGGTGAAAAAACTGAGCCTGAAACTCTGAAGTGTGGTCGTTGTGAGTAAAACGTTGACAGTGTGTATCGGGATTTCTTTTTTTACTCCATGAATCCTCGATCTCCTCTCTTCAGGTTTTCTCTCACAATCCTAAAGCATGCAGTTTAGGTCAACCGGTGTCTGTAAATTTCTCTTGCTGTGTGTGAATCAGCGCAATCCAGTGGATGGGAATCTTATCCATGGTGGTCCTGACCTTGTTTCCTGTGGTCCCGAGTATAAACTTCAGGCTCCCTGTGGCCATGGATGGGTAGGTGGATGAATGGATGGATGGCTGGATTTAGCATTGCATCTAATCTTGAATAGAGGAGCATTTGTCATATATAAGGCAGGTAATGGCAGCACATTCAAAGCATTTACAGTGTAGCGTCATTTTCAGTTTTATATGAAAATTTGCACACACTGGGTTCATGCACATTTATAGACTTCGTCGCAAACAGGAAGTGTGTTTGTTTTAACCTGTGTCTATCTTCAAAATGATAAAACCTGCTGTGCCATTTTTTGAGGTTTAAATGTTATTACAGTTAAGTGGTGATATTTTTCAAACAAATTCGGAGAACTGTTACTGTTAAGATGAAAATATTTGCAGGCAAATTTTGTAATGTTAATGGTAAATTTTCTGTTTGGGAGAGTCCTAATTTCTAACCTTCTTACTTGACTGCTGCCTGATGAGCATTAAAAACCACTTCACCTTTCCCCAAAGTGAAATATTTACCAGTAAAGATGCCCAACAGAAATATTCAGCAGCAAGGTTGAGGGAATTCCCCAGGTAGATATAATTGGTCATCAGCTGGTCAGGTCTGAAGTGCGTTATGGGCTCCACCTGTCAGAGCGATGGGGGGGATGGTGACTCATATTCCAAGAGGTCGATTTTCACTCGGCTAGGAATTTAAATGGACTGTGTTGTCTCGCCATCTGCTGAAAGTGAAGCACACTTAGACTTGATGGGTGTTAAGTATGAACTGTGATGGAATTTTTTTTTTCCTCAGTGTCTAATAAGGAATTTTGGTGTCATGATGAGACAAACGCCCATAACCACTTAGTCATACACACGCAGTGTAACTGGCATTGCTCTTGGATGCCCTGTACCCAGGAGCATAAAAATGCCTAAATGCAAGAACCAATCAGAAGCTTCCATCTTTTTGCTTACTCCCAGGTGTGAGTTTGGTTTCTGCCTAGTGAACCAAAGAGAAAACTGCAAAAAAAAAAAAAAAAAAAGACTGCCTGCATGACAGTGCCGATGCTGTGTGGTGAGAGTGACGTTAGTCTCCGCTCTCAGCCTCAGAGTTTTGTGCACCCCAAGGTGTTGCTTTGGAGCTTGTCATCTTGCTGGCCTGAGTGATGTGTGAGCCCTTCCCAAACAAAATCTGTCCATCCAACCAAGAGCAGTCATCGGTAGTATTAATACAAATACACATGTAACGTGTCTTGGAAATTAAATTATGTATCACTACCTCTGGTGTTTAATGATTACCAGTGTTAGAGAGAGTGATTTGAGAATATTTTAATTTCCCTCCCCTTGTTAATCAGACGTAACTCATCTTTAACGGCACCTTTCCATCGTCCCGCTGGTTCTCTCTCCCTATAGGGAGGGAACGAACCGCGGATGAACTTCAGATTATGGAGGGCTGTTTCGCGAGTAGCTACGCCCCTTTCATTCTGAGCAGGTAGGAACTGGGATCGATTCAGAGGCCTGTCCTGGAGGTGGTGGGGAGGCACAAGACGTGATACCCAGCGGATGAGAGATGCAGAGGTGCGCCGGTCGCACCAGTGGCAAATTCAAAAGCAGATACCTTCCAGAAAGGAAAAGTCCAAATATTTTCCAGAAAGTACCAGACTAATTATGGTGGCTTTATATTTTCTGCAAGTTTAAAATGTGTGATTTGAAAATAATGCCCTTTTTATCATAAACTATATTTAAGTAACAGGAATTGCACAGTTGCAGAATTTTCATTTTTATTTTAATGAGAAAAAAGTTTAAACTGTTGAAATATGCGCCCATTTTGAGAACACAGCTCTCACTTAAATCGAGAACCATCGTTCAGAAAGCCGGTGTTCAAAGTTTGTTGTGACTTTGTGAAGTTTATTAATTTTGATTCCTGAAAGAAGAATATCAAGTCTCTCTTCACAAGTCAAGCTGTTGTACTTGTTTGAATTCCATGTTGTTAAAATTTGACTTTATTACGTTTCAGCAGACCTTTATTATGCAAGACCCTCTTTTGCTGCCTGAGGCTGTCCTGTCATGGATGAGGATTGGAGGGTAGAGTGGTGGAGGTCAGGCTGAAGGTCGTGTGGTGTTACCCTGTGGCTTTAGAGTCTCACGGGTCAATTATCAGTCCTTCCATTTTCGATGTGGATTACCCCGGCACGGGCCTCCCTCGTTACGCCTGCGATCTAATGGTGTATAACTTCACTAGAGAAGCGCTCTATCGATTTAGCGACTTTTAAAGAGCAGTGATGGGCAGGGCTTGTGAGGCTCCCCATGTTTGAGAGGTGAGCTTGAAGGTCACACTTCCTGGCCAAAATCAGCCTTCACTTTCCCCCTTTCCCCCCAATTTTATACATCCATCCATAACCACTTACTCAGTGCAGGACTGCAGTGATTTTGGAACCTATCCCAGGCAGCACAGGACCCCCTGAATGGGATTCCAGTTCATCACAGGGTACACACACACGCACACACACTTTGGGCAATTTTGAGACAGCAGTGCACCTAACAGGACAAATTTAATTCTGAAATTCAGTATGAATGTGGATTAAATGAGCTCTTGCAAGATGCCCTAATCGAGGGATTAGTCAGTCTGACTGCTCTCTGTTGGAAGGTACATGTTAGCATTTGGTGCTGATTAGCGTAGTCGGGCACGTCCTCAGTCAGGTGACCTGGACATTTCACACATTTAAATGTATATGCCATTCATCCATCTTCCAATTGCTCATACAGCTCATGGTCATGTGGAGGCTTTTACTTTGAAAAATTAGATTTTTCATAAGAATCTTAACATTTAAAGAAATTATCCTTTTGAAGCAACACCTTTACATGTGATGGATAATTCTTCACATTAAACATTTTTGTGTAACTTCTACATCCTTAAGAATGAAAGTGGATATAATTGCAGTTCCCTAAACATGGCCAGCAGTAATTATTGCACCATTTATCCATGAAATATTACATCCATCCATCTTTCAGCCACTTAGGCATGCAGAGTTGCCTGGGGCCTCTATCAGGCAGCAGAGGGGACATCTCATCCATCATAGGGCCGTTAAAAGCAGGAGGAAGTCCACTGAAACAGTGGGAGAATATGCAGAGTAGAGCTGCGATTCGAACCCCCAACCTTGGAGGAATGAGGCCCCTGTGATGTACATGCTGACGTTCCATGCCACCAACAGCACAGCATAAAAACTCTTTATTCATGATTAATATGCATTTGTTTTATAATAGTATGCTTTCACTTGAAGTGTACAGGTTAATTGCGGGGTTTGTTTTTTAGGGCATGCATCGATGGAGTCTTGGCAGATGTTCTGTGTGTTCACCTTGGAGTTATCCCGGGGGGAGTCAACATGCTGAAAGCTCGCAAATCCACCCTCTCTCCCCCCCCCCCCCCCCCCCCCCCAAAGGGCAAGCCAGAATGTTTTTCATTTAAAATGTTTCTCTGATGATCTGATTCTATGTAGTCAGCTTGTAAGGCAGGCATGGACCTTCTGGCTGTGATGCCACTGTCATGTGAGCAGGACCTGAAGGCTACTTGTGTTTTGGGGTGTAAATTCTGGGGTCGTGCCCCCCCTACTGCATCCCAGGTCTCCATGGCAAACCACATGCTAGGCAGAGCGGGTCTGCCAGAAGCTTCATTCTCCCGACCAGCCTGTGCCACAGAAGGATTATGGGATTGTGGATGAATGTGGTCTGCGAATGACTTCACCACTGTAGCTGGTGGTGTTTTTATTTGTGCGGTGGTTGTGGTTTGGGCGGAGGGCCAGTATTTCACCAGGTGTTTAAAAACCTGACCCGTCCGGCTGCCCCCCTGTGGTGATACCAGGCTGGAAATCCAGAGAGCCATGGTAAAGGCCCTGATTATTGTGGCTGTTTAGCGCTGGCAGCCATCCGTGTGCTAAAGGAGGCTGCTGTTGGCCACCCTCCTGTCTGTTCTGTGCCAGTCTGTGCTAGGCTGTGATGGTTTAGTCTGTCCTGAGCTGTCAGTCTGCTGACCCGCCCCCTGAGAGATGTTTCCTCCATTGGACCCCAGCTCCTACAGCTGTGGGAAATATCTTGCATCCTGCATGAAGTCCAGTCACAGCTTTTCTGAGTCAGGGGAGGTGGGACAGACCATTTTCCCAGCATTTCTCACCTCGCTCCGTACCTCATGCCGATAGAGAGTAGAGCCCTTCACCAACACCGGTTTCTCGCCCCTCCCCCCTCGTGTTGGTGCCCCGTACTGATCCACAAACGGCTGCATTGTGCCAAGGCTGCTGGGAAAGTGGGGCCATGATGCACTGTGGTGCCCCCCCCCCCAGCAGTCTGTCGCCCTGGATAGCTGCTTCATTGCCCCCTCGTGCGAGTCAGCTGGGCATGGTGACCGCCACGGGGAAGTGTGGGGTGGGGGGGACGTTTATGTAACAATGACCTCAGATGGGTGTTAATCACCGAGTTTTCTGTTTAGTTTGCACTTTCTGTGTGATGCTGAAATCTTGGCCTGGGTGTTCACCGTGACAACGCCTGCGTTTCCATGGCCGCCGCGTCGCGTAGCCTGTACAGAGGCTCCTTTGTTTGGTCCGCTTTTTGGTTTCGTTTGGGCTGTGGCTGACACGCGCAGAGGGAAGGTGTAGTCGATGCTGGAGTTACTGTTTATAGCCCCGAGCAAGGTGCTTAATCCAGGCTCGCCTCACAAAATCCGGGTAAATCCGCTGATGCGCCCAGCTGAAGCATGGACAGACTGCTCAGTTATAAACTTTGCTTATAATTACACGAGTAAAAATTAATAAATGAATCAAGCATCTTCTCTCTGCTTTGACTTGAAAAGGGACACAGTGAATACGGACCTATTGGCCTTCATCCGGGGTGGACGCCCGCTGTCTTGGGCCCCTATGTCCAGTGGCTTGTGTTCGGAACATGCAGGACGGCGTGTTACTTTTGTCCTCTTTTTTTCGCTGGGCATTGCTCGCTCCCTGGCAAAGAAACGAATACCAGCCTATCCTAATAACCCCTCTCCGACCTCCCACATTTATTCGAATCGTTTCTGAGAAGTCTTTCTTTCCTCAGTGATTACGTCTGGAGACCTGTTTGTAAAAGCACTGCAGCTGGCTGTTGTCAGGATTTATGGTCTGTATCTGGGTTCTCTGACGTCCTCCCGCCATCTAGCAACATGCCCTTCTCGTCAGCTGGCGGCCCTGTCGATCTGTATTCCATGGAACGGTGGGCATTCGCTAATTAGCGTGTCTCTGTGCTTGCCATACTGCCCCCGGTTTCGGGCCTCTTCCTGGTTCTGTTCGCACGCGGCCGGACGTAACAGTATGGCGTACGCGCCATGCGGATCCACGCTCCAGTGTCGTAGCGTAGTGACGTGATTGGCGTGACCTAAGATTGGCTTCTGTACCTTTAGGCCCGTTTTGCTGGCATTTTCGCTGGCGTTCAGCTTAAGGCTATTGCCCCCCGCGATGCCACACAGGGTGTGGGTGCTGCTGCTTATAGCACAGTCAGCTGACCGCAGGAATGTGTGCCCAGAGACCGCAGCTTCCACTGCGGGGCTGTGCCAGGTTCATATGCAGCCACCCACCCCCCATCATGCAAATGTCACACTCCCAAGTCTATAAATAACTACAAATACAGCCAGTCTAATCACATGATGTGCTATAAAGATGGCGGAGTGGTGCATTCTGGGTCTGACAGGAGCATGTATTATAGTATTGCTGGGCGATGCTGTACATTCAAAGCGCAAATGTCAGGCAGGCCACCGACTCTGTAGGTGAGGCTGGTGGATGGGAATGATTGGAGAGGGACCCTGGGTGCTGTGATTGGTTAGGTTACACGGTGAGTCCCGCCCTCAAGCAGGCAGTGGCTGGGGTCTTGTGCCAAACAGCCTCTGAGCCAATCATGGCAGATGATGCAGTATCGCTTAACTAATGGGGCTGGGACTTTGGCTTGGCATTAGGACGAAGAGTTGCCACTTGGATAATTTATTGAGGTGTAATTTTGGTGGTCATTCTCATAATGTCTTATAGAATGGATGTCAGCCATGTGGTTAGAATTTTTGCTTCTCTTTTAAGTATTTGTTTGTTTTTTTTCCCTTCCATCAGCGTTTACAGGGGATGCTTTTGGCTCCACGTACAGGGGAATCTGGAAAAACGGCACTGACGAAAAAGCGGCGGGTTTTAAGAAAATTGTTGGTTCTGGCGGCTTTAGATCGTGCATCATTTTAATGTCCCGCTTTGCTTTGCACTCAGTCCCCGTCAGAACAGCAGCCGGTTTGCCTCTGTCCTACCTTCCATTATGGACTTTATTATGGATCTTTCACTAATGGAGCGTTTTGTGTGTTTTTGTTAATTAACAAGAGTTGTACTGCTTTTGTCATATGGAGTAATGAGAAGGGGACATTTGTTTCCTTGGTAAGTTTGAGGATCAGTGTAACTCAAATGATCTGCAGCCTAAATGGAGAGGGGGAAAGAGAGAGATTCTCTAATGGTCTAACAGCTGTACACAGGAGTGTTTGATGGTAATGCAAGTTTGGCTAATTGTCCTGGTTTTGTTTGTGTTGAATGAGAATCTGTGGGTCAGGTCTCAGCAAGGTCCAGGAAGCTGGGCTGTTGAGATGTTAATTGAATGTCATTTAAGTGACCTTTCTTTGTGCCTTCCAGTTTAACAAATTGACCCGTTTGTCACAGCGGGACTTCATTAAAAACCCATTCCAAGGTCACAATTGCATTGTGTGCAATTACCTTTTAAGTGTTCATTTTGTTTGCTATACATTTGCATTCGTGCTTCATATATCGTTCCAGTAATTTCAGTCTTGAATATTTAAAGGAGAAAAAGATGATGGTGGTTCTTGTATTCTATAATGTGATGAAACGACAGCAGCATTCCCATGATGCAATGCTGTTAGACATGGTGGCTAGATCGAAAAGTTACTGTTCCTCAGTGTAATTTGAATGACTGGTTCTGGCTGTGTCATTTACACCAAAAACAGGCTGAATTATATAGTCGAATAAATACCTTTCTGGAGAACTTGCAACTATTTAGTACTCGGTATTGAATACTGATCTTTCTGCTGGTTTAGGGAACCATGCTAAGTGGATTTAAAAAGTACTTTGGAGTAATCCTCTCTGACCCACAGTGATTCTTGTGCTCTTCACTCAGGATGGTATGTTAAACACCCAAAGATCTTGGGCCCGGTTCTCAGGTTCTGTCAGCGGAGGTTCTCAATGTCTCGCACCCAGTTCTTTTATCCTGTGGTCAGACACCCAGAACATCTTGATTTGAATGTGCTTGTTCCATTACTGGGGAGAGAAAAGTGTAGCCCCCCCCCCCCCCCCCAAAACATGAACACGTTCAATAACTGTGGGCTCTGAGCTATCAATTCAAGATGTTTCTGTTGTTGAAAGCACTTTGAGAATTCTTATCTGTGTGGATCCCACCCCTTCCCTCAAGAGCTCCCTGGCCGAAGCTGCTCTTCAGCTCTGGTGATAACTTTTCCAAAGTGTTCCCTCTGTCTCTCTCACACTCACACTTTCTCTCTCTCTCTCTCTCTCTCTCTCACACACACACACACACACACACACACACACACACACACACACACACGAGCTTCCTGAGGTAAAGCTCAACAGCCTGTGTTCTGGAAAGGCTGGAAGGTGACACAGAGAAGCTGTCTCTCTCGTTCCTTGTCTGGAGTAACGTGTGTCACTCACGCCTGCTTCTCGGCACGGCCGGGCAGGACTAAGGAGAAAAAGAGGACGGTCTCTACTATCTCTGAACTCTTTGCACAGCAAGAGCTCCTACAGTGTGTCTTGGAGCCCAGTCGGCCTTCTCAGGAGACGGGGCAACTTTCCAGGTCGGTGTGGCGTCAGTTGGTGCTTTGCTTTCTGATTGTGGGTCTCTGCTCTCTGCCTACAAGCCAGAGGTAATTAAAACAGGCTCTGAGTAAAATGGAGAAAATATATTAAACAAAAAAGCTAGGGTTACTTTAGGCATTTAAAATTACTTTAGCTTCATTGAATAGACCGTGGGATCCTCTGAACCTGTGTGTGTGTGTGTGTGTGTGTGTGTGTGTGTGTGTGTCACGTCTGGTATGATGTCACCCCCTGAAAACCAAGCCTGTACTCATGGCTCTCGGTCCGGCTGGAGCGTAGTACACCCAGGGACACACTAAACAGATGTGGCGCCCTATGGAAAATTTTTATTGTAACAAGTCAGGCCTGCTCTTAACGTTGCCAACATCTCGGTCGAGGAACCGTGGGGTTCTTCTGCCTCTCGTTCAAGAGTGGCTGGTGCATGCTGGGAAACGGTGGGTAAGTGGCACTTGGTAAAGATGGCACTGGTGTATTTGGTAGGTTTCTGTTTACAGACCAGCACTGAAGTGGTGATTATCGCCAGTAAGTAGTGAGGTCCTGCCCCACCCCGGCAACCTCTCCAAGTTTTCCGACGAACACTTTCCTTTCCTGGCTGGGTATCAGGCTGAGGATTCCACCTTGGCTTGCGTGATTGTGTGGCTTCTCGCCTTCCAGACTTCTTTAGGCGGCGTTGCTTTACGAGACCTCTGACAATGCAGGTCCCTCCATTTAGTGCGAGAAGGTACCCGATGTCTTGTGGGGTGAATGTGCTTGCAGCTGTGGGGACCAGTCTGATGGGGCCTTCCAAAGCACAGCAGCCCATGGAGATGTTTGACCACTCAAATACTCCCCAGCAGGCAACTGCGTGTCATCTTCTATGGAAATCATGCTCCCTGTGATGCAACCACCCCCAGATGTAATTTGGTTCTTACGGTTTTACTGGCAAGCGTTCTCATCTCACAGAAAGGTACTCTCATGGCCTGGGGTGGAATTGCGGCCTGGGACTGGTATGAAAACTTGAGTGGTTCTGAAGGGGGTGGAGGGGGTTCCTCTGGGCACCTTTGGTTCTGTTTTAAAGCCTGTCTTCTCCTCCTCTGGCTGCTATTCCTTCAATGCCTTTTCAGTATGACCCTAATCACCAAGAGCGCAGAGCTTTGGAGGAGTTGAGCGGTGGCACAGAGCACCGCGTGGGCGATGGCCGAGTCTGACGCGAAGCTCGAAGCCGTCGCTCTGCGTTCAGTCGCTTTTGCAAGCAGCGACCTGCTTGCCAGGTGTGTCTCCGGTGAAGCTGTGTGACTGTCATCCATGCTCTGAATGAAACTACTTTGTGTGTGTGTGTGTGTTTGCCCAGAAACATTTCCCATGGTCGACCGCAGTCAGTTTTTCTTCCAGCCTTCGGCACACGTGCTGCCCTAATGACTGGACGATTCTCTCTGGGGGGCAGTCATTATCGAGGATTCTGGAGAAGTGGCCTGCTGCCTTACTTCAGACCCCCACCTCCCCCTTTCCCAGGCTGACAGTCAGAATGCAACTTCCACATTTATTAGCAATCAGCAAATGAGCAATTCATGAGTAACTGGTATGTTATCATGGGATGGGGGGGGGGGGGGAGGGGGCTGAAAGTGAAGCCTCTCCTGACCCCACCCACCCAAAGAAGTTGACGATAGAAAAATGAAGTCGTTTGTACAGAAAACGTAGCGAAAATGAAAACCCAAGACAAAGGAAAGGGGTCTTGTGAAGAGGGCTTCACCAGGCCCTCGGCCGGTTGGCCATGTTCGTGCCGTGCCGCCGTGGCGCGTCTCGCTTTAACTGGCCTGGCTGTGGCGCCTGACGTTGTGTCACCATGGCGCTGCTTCCAGCTGCTGAGGTCTCTCACAGCTGCCTTTTGTCTACCCTGCCCTCTAGAAGAGGAAAGGCAGACCGAATGTAGGCTGGTTTAAGCCTTCAGAGAATTTCGCCCTGAAGCTTGGAGTCTGGACAAGTCCTGTTCACTGTCTGTTTAGTAGGGTTTAGGAGGATAGCTGTTAGACCATGGGTTGGGGTTTAATATGTATTTCTTTTTTTATTTTGGTGACCTTGTCATACACCCTGGCTCTCCTTCTGTTTCTTTTTCCTGGGCATGAACAGGAAATGGCCAGCAAAGCCATGACAAACGTTTAAAGCCAGAGCGTTACGTTTGGCCACGTCCATGAGTGGCTCTGTACCTCGTTCGATATTCCATCATTCCACGGACTGCTATTGGGACATCGGGATGCTTGTGGCAGTTCAAAGTGGTTTCAACAGATGTCCTGCTGAGGCCTCCACTGATCCGGGGGTGGTTCTGTGGAACTCATCCATGGGCCTGACGGCCGTGTGGCAAATCTTCACCCTGGAGGCTCTGACATCAAGTGAGTGGTGTGTTCAGTAGACTGCCTGTCGGTTCCAGCAATAGGTTCGCTGATCTCTTCTTGAGCGCAGTAGTAGACATGGTCATTTATAAAGCTGTTCAGACCCCCGTCATTATTTGGCACACCTCGTATAGAAAAACTGAGTGCACTCCCTGTAGTGACAGGCGCTTCGGTTCCCATTCGCCGCACAGGTCGAGATTCATGGCAGTGAGTGGCAGGGATGTTGATTTTGGTTTCTGCCATATGCATGAGTGATCCACAGGCCGGACTGAGGGATGTGACTCAGGCCTGAGCCTGAAGGCCAACCATACCCATATGGCATTACGGCTGATGTTGCCCCTCCTTTAATCGGTTTCAAGGAGGCTGGGCTCAAAACTGTCAGGACAAATCAAGCGCACTGTGCCACATCCGCCATGGTGCAGTACCGCGGCCTCCGTGCGTGACAACATGCAAACGTTTTGGTGTCATCAAATTAAATGACTTGGCGTCGTTTTGATTTCTTTCAAGGGCCGTCGTTTCAGCGTGGCTCCGTCTGTAAAGCAGCAGTCTCAGCCTGACCCCATTTCCCGGATATTGCTCAATGTCTTGAGCCCCTCGTGCTGATTTTTCTTGACTGTTTTCAGCCAGTAAGCTACGCAGTCATAATCATTGCAGCCAACTACAAGAGCGCTTGATGTTCTCTCACTGTCCTGATGTGAGTAGACATTTGATCAAGCCAAACACAAGTACTTCACTGCTGGCTTTTGTGTTTCATGTCTTCTGAAGTGAGGTCTGGCTTTTCTGAGGGGGCCCTCCTGTTCTGCTGTGTCAGACAGTTAGTGTTTACAATAAATGGGGGGGGTCTGCGGTTCTGTTTGATTTTCTGAGTAAGATTTTAGGAACACTGCCTGGAATTCCTGCATTCTGATGTCTGGATCCCAAGGAGCCATTGTGTTCCGGGGAGGACTTCAGCTCTTAGCCGAATTTCGGCTTGGTAAGATGTGCTCTAATGAATCGAAATGGGAATCTTTTGTGGGGCTTTTGTTAACGTGCCTTTCAGCAGCTTCCTGTATGTGCAGTGTCCGTCCATATGGTTTGTCGTGCCTCTGATTGCCCGTTTTCAGCATTTTCAGAAACAGGTAACACGTCAGTTTCTATCCGGAGGTTGCGACTGTCGTAAACATCCATCAAAACGATGAAATGTGAAATAAAAAGCATGTTGATAGTAATGATTTAAGTCCAGAGCTCAATTCTTTGATCCGATATAATGACCGCAGCTGATGTAACGGTAGCGCCGTAGCCAGAAGGGGAAAAACTGCTATCGGTACGACGTCGTATAGGAACGGAAGTGTCGACGTGGCCTTAGGGAAGGATGATGCCTGAAGATGGTCCCGGAAGACCCTTTTCCTGGAACTTTGTGGACCTCGTTGCCCAGCCTTTGTCATATCCCGAGGATGTCCTGTGTGGTTGTTATGGGATGCTCGCGAATGCTCAGCCGTGGAACAAAAACACAGTGGAGGGCGATAGGTTTGAGGAAGAGGACATAGGAGGAAGGATTCTGCTGTCTTTGTCCGGGGACTTGTCAGTTTCCGGGTTAACTGTAGATATTCCGTTTCCTCCTCAATAAATGTGTGTTTTTTTTTTTTTTTCCTGACACTGCGGTCAGGCCGGCGTGAACACAAGCAGCCTCAGGCTTCAGGTTCGAATTTCACTTGCCTCCACCTGCTCATGTGTCTTGAGTGTGGCCGTCCGCTCAGCTGCTGTCCTCGCTTTACGGTCGTGAGGTTACGTGGGGAGTGCTCATCTTGGGGACTTCAGAGCTCTTCCAGGATTTTAGTGTAGTTCTGGTTTGTAGTGTCAGAGTATGGGCGTTTTGGACCTCGACGACCGCTTAAAGATGGGGAAACCGCCATGTGGAGCCTGTGGCGGCCTCACGTGTGAGACATTTGGGGGAATTGTTCTGGATCCCCTGCATCTGATTTGTTTGTAGTGTTTGGAACAGGTCCCAGGCGGAGACGAGGGTCAGGAGCCCCAAACAGAGGGGTTAACATCATGAAAGGATTGTCTGTGTTGGAATCACAGGATTGCACTTACACACACAGTATTTGTGGGTCGGTGCGTGCGCGCATGGCCGACTGTGGGTGTGACTGTGTAAGAGTGCCGGATGTTAATATAGCAGGTTGGCCTGAAGCACAGAAGAACCCACCAAAGGCTTGAAGGCCAGCACCGCCAAAGACCTCAGGCTGCTGGGAATGATCAGAGAGCTTCAGCCATCCGATATGCAGGCGATTTTACTGTATGTCATGACACACAGTGCTAATTTTTACTAAAATCCTGAGCCTTTTCATGCTTTGACAAAAGCCTCAGTAACTGACATGTAGTTTCCTGCACACTTCAAACGTGACCATCACTGCATTTTACAGTAGTTTGCGGTCATCCGGGGGGGGGGGGGGGGTGTGCCTTGGCCCCGCAGGCCTGCCTTGGGCTTGGGGGCGGCGGCCACTTAACTCCACCTCTGCGCACCCCAAAATTTGTGTGGGTTCCCATCTGGTGAGACAGCCTGATCCGTGTTCGTTTCCAGTGCATCCCTGCATGGTAAACGCCCAGATGAGGATGGACTTATTTGCTGCTGAGACACGCTGTCTTTCTGGTCAGCTGGCCAGCAGGCTGCTGTCATTTCCTCCACAGCTGTTTGATACCGGGGGGGGGTTGGCCAACACAGGGTGGGGCGCAGTCTGTTAAAAAATAAGTATTAACGCCAAGTTCAGAAAAAGTTCAATATCCAAGCGTTTGCTCTGTGTTGCATGTGATACATGAGCTTTTTTTCCCCCCGGCCTCTTCCTCTTTCCTCTTCATTGTAGACAAACATTTAAGAAGCACGATTTTTAAACATAAGCTTAAACATTTTTAATGTAGCTCTTTATTTGTGATTCTTCTGAGTAACGTACTTTTAAGCTTAATTTGCCTAATGTGTTTTGCTCTGCTCTCGGGGTGCATTTTTGGCGCTGGTTCACTCACCCACTTGTGACCAGGTCGAGGCTGAGGGTGCGTGATGGGCGTGTCCCACTCCTTTTGCACGTGTTGGCCCACGTGACGCGTTGGCTTCATGCTTGATTGGATTAGCTGGGTAACCCAGTTACGTTGGGTCTTCTCAGTCCACATGGATTTTTTTTTTTTAAAAATCGAGATTCTGACCTTCAAAACATAACCCTACTGAAGTTTCTTATGAGTTTTTAGTTTTCCTGTGTATTTTTCTTAGTTTCTGTTTCCGTGCAGAGCCCGGAAAGCAGATTTCTTATTATTTTGCTATAATGCTGCAGGTTTTACTGTTATGGGTGTTCTCCCACTGTTTTAGAAGCGTGATGAAATATCTGTGCCCCCCCCCCGAGTTAGCTAAATCCCCCAGACCTCACACTTAAAGAGACAGTCCTGCTTATGGGGTCATTAATGATGCACCCCGCACAAATAATCAAAGGGAGGTGCTTAGCAGTTACACTCCCTTTAATCTCAGCTGAAGTATTTCACAGGTCTCACACATCTGCCAAGCCCTGCCTGCATTTTCCGCAATGTTGGCGTGCGACCTGGAGCTATGGAAGTCATTAAAATTCCTCCCCCGGCACGCGGACACGCGTTTACTTTCCGAGAGCCGGCCGACAGTGAGAACGTCATGCTGTCGTCCGCTGCGAATCGACTTTCCGTCAGGCGTCCTCCGAGAGCTCTGGGCATGACCGATGTGCTGCAAGTGGTCGGTCTGGGTGCCGCGGGGAGGGAGGGAGGCCATGGGCACAGAGCCGTCCTTAATCTGAGGCTGGACGTTTTTCTTTCTACATGGCACACTTCTCCTGTTTCGGTCTCCTAATGGCGAATGAACATGGAGCATAAAACCTGGCAGATTGATAATCTGATATCATTTAACTAAAGGCATGTTACTGCACCTTCAGTGTCATACTAGCGATGGACCTGCTCCAGTTTCACTGGGATACTGGGCCAAAGGCGGCTGCTTATCACGTGTCCCTAAGTTAGTGGGGCCACCTTATTGTGAAAGGCTGTGCCTGATTCCACCCAGCAGGAAGTCGTGCTGTCTTGGATTCTGGAGGGACTATCTCGGTTTTCTGAAAAATGTTTCCTCGCAGAATGTGGAAATATTGAATTTTTCCTCTGGGTCAAGTCCCAAAGCCCATTTGCAACCTCAGACTGATTTTTAAAACAGAAAGGTGCCTGTTGGTTGTGGGGGAGGGTGGCAAGGGCTCGTTTAATCCTCCTGAGAGGCACTGCAGCGAGCCTTAGCGTGGAGCCGTGTCCTTATCGTTTTCACAGCCTTGGGCTCACTGAGCTGGTGCCAAGTCTGGTTGGGGTACAGCCCCGTCGTCTTCCGTGGAGTCATTTCTCTTGCCTAAGAGGCCCCGCTGTGGTGCAGAAGGGCGGCCCAGGCCATACAAAAATGGACAGTTTAAAAAAAAAAAAAAAAATACGCCTGCCCTACAGATCAGACTCTTTATGTGGAGATGGAAAAAATCCTCTGCTGCATCTAAAAATGAAATGGTCAACTTCCGTTGCCAAAGTCTGTGGAAATAGCTTTATTTTTTTTCTTTCCTCTTAGGTATTTCTTATTTACATGATTGGCAGCTCCTTTGACCACCCATAGACGTGCGTGTGGTGAATTGGAAATGGCTAATTATGACCTGACAGCGAGCCGCAGAGACCCCAGCATTCTTCGCCAAAGGTGCACATTTCAACCTCGGAGACCTAAAACACTGAAGTGTTGAACACGCAAAACAAGGCTTGTGCCTACCGTTGCAGTGTCGCACTTTGGATCTTGACCTTGCGTGGTCATCGATTTCAGTCCTGGTCTCATGCGGTTTTGCACAGTGGGATGCAGAAATTGCATCTTTGGAATCTGGCGTTCTGTTTGTTAGTTTAGGGGGTATTCACTTTGCCTGCCACCAGTGACTCAGCTGTTTGGCAGAGAGTTTGGTGGGTCTTGTAGGCATTCATTGAACACCCAAGCAAACTACTGTGGGCGAGGTGATTTTTTTTTTTTTTCCACCTCGCTCTCTGCTTGAGCGCTTGAACGGCCATCCTGTTCTTCATGCTCCATCAGCCCAGCTCTGCCTCCCAGCTCTATGCATCGGAATGGGTTTTGATGGCCCGCAGAGGGCCTCTCATGTTGTGCCCCTACCTGGCGGTAGTTTACATGGCTGTCTCTGCCATAGAGCATGGCTGCTTGTGAATGGCGTTCCAGCCCCTGAGTCTGGAAGTGGATAGATGAGACCTTTTGGAAGGGGCTTGAGCATGCAAGGTAGTGAGAGAGGAACAAGAGCTTGAATAAAAACCCAGGGAGCCAGGTCTTCACCATCAAAGGGAGATATGAGACCTCAGTGAGGGGTGGCGGGGGGGGGAGCATGGTAAAGGTCAAGGGTTGCTCAGGGAGGCCTCTCTTTGAACCCCGAAGGCTATAAGGCCTTGCCCAGTCATCCTTTGTGGTTCGTCATACTGTATTAAGTTCTCAAGCCAAGCTTCCCAAAGCAGGAAGTTAGAGGGCTGCATTTGTTTAAACGTGAGGTCTGGTCTCATCATCCTGTGGTGATCCTGGGCTTTTTCCTTTGCTTTTCTCACAGCACCCCGTTTTGAGTCAGTGAAAATCGGCCTGAGTGTGGTTAACGACGTCTTCAAGACTTAGCCGTGATAAGCTGGAAGAGTCAAAGCTCGGTTTGTTGTGCCATTACATTTGTCCATAAAGAATGCATTATTGGGAACTGATGTTGAGCCTTTGAGCAGGGTTGTTGGAATGGTTGCGGTCAATGTTTTGGGCTGTATAAACCCAGTCAAAACGAGATCCGTCCTGTCCTATGAACAATGCGTGCTGAGAAACCGGATGTCATGTTGTAATTATTACAAGGTAAATGTTACCGGTGTCTTTCAGCATGGATGGTTATACCTTCCCCCACCCCCTCTGGGTCTTGCCCAACCCAGCCTCCCACCCCCTACTCCCATTTTCCCACTATCCCAGCTGAGAGGAGCGTCCTGGCCTCGGGCCCGGAGCATCACAACGGGACCCCGCTTCCTGACAGGAAGTGCTGTTTTTTTCAGTTCATTGGCTCAATGAGTCGGCCACGGCTGAACAATGGCTACTCAGATCTGTTGCCGTCGTGGCTGGAGCCGTGGCCAAAGCCCGGGAGGCCCTGGTGCCGCTTCCTCTCGGGCTCGTCCTGTAGAGGCGCTGTGATTCCATCCACTCCCCGTCCGTGCGGCTGTCAAGCCGGCGGTGGTCTACCAACCATTTGAAACTTATGGCTGTGGTCTACATCTTCCAAGACAAACAGTACAGTACAAGCTTAACCAACTGGGGGGGGGTTACACTTTAAATGCTGTCTCCGTATCCAGAAATGTTTGCTCCTAAATTATTTATGCATCGCGTCACCCTTCAGAGTCTCTGGGGGGGGGTGTCATGTCAGCCCTGGTGTCTGTTTTAATGATTTGTTTGGACCGCTGGACTTTCCCTCCAGATCCGGCACCCTCGAGTGACGCTTTGTGTTAATATGCGTCAACATTCCGCCGGAGGGTCAGGGAACGCACTTGAGGGAAACATCTCAATGGGCCGACAGTGTGCTTTTGTTCCAGCGGCCTTTCCGAACCTTAAAGTCAAGTCGCTCTGACTTTAAGAGTCTAAATCAAGACGATATGGTTTGAAAGCTGGTTGAAGCCGGGGACTTTTTATGAAAACTTGGCAAAGGATGACCCGTATCTGTGCTTAAATGGTCATTTATTATTAAACAGCCGCAGATATATTCCATGAAAAGTAGATTGTATGGGTTTTGGTTTTAGGGTTGCAGCTGAGCTGTCAGCTGGTTTTGATAGTGTTATGTAATCCGCTCGAGGGTACAACAGCTGTCCCTCACCTGGGATTTAAGCCTGCTGGGTAGAGGTGTGTGGGTTTCCCATGACCTGTGGAATGTTTACACGTCTTTTGTTTTCGCCTCTCC
Source organism: Gymnarchus niloticus (assembly GCA_009936485.2). Taxonomy (NCBI): domain Eukaryota; kingdom Metazoa; phylum Chordata; class Actinopteri; order Osteoglossiformes; family Gymnarchidae; genus Gymnarchus; species Gymnarchus niloticus. The sequence goes on from JAACJT020000035.1 coordinate 3,196,959, forward strand.
CCAGTGGTGACAGACGCTTTCCAAGATTTATCACTCTCTTGCATCCCTGCAGGCTTCAGGACAAGCTTTGATAGGGAGACTCCAGGTGGAATTAGGCCAAATGTGAGCTCAGCGTCGTCTGAGGGCATGTTTATGGTCTTCAATACCTTAACATCGTGAGCCACTTGAGGTCAGTAATTAAACTTTTTTTTTTTTTTTTAAAAGCTGACTGCCATCAAGTAAGATTCGCTTACGATATTTTTAACGCTGACAGAGCCGTATAAACAGGTCGGCTGCCTTCTGCTCTATGCACCATCGCGTCTCCCTTTCAAAGGAAGCGGCTTATGTACCATGCAGCCTTTGAGCGCTCTGCCAGCTTTGACACGCGAGCGTTGAAATGCTCTTTTCTCTGACCACCACTGGGTCTCATTTTATGATGATTTGGGGGGGGGCTTTCACAATCCCAGTGGGTGGGGTCAATCATTGGCTTTGACCAAATCCCTTTTAGCCCCTCTGTCAGTTTGTCGGGTCAGTCTGAGCTTTTATAGATCCTACCATCAGTAATTCAAACTGAACTTCCAAAGCTCATTTCACCCACTTCGACCGTTCGTCCCTCTGCTTTTGGTTTACTGCTGCAGTAGAATCGGTTAAACTGAATTTAGGCCATGTTCGGCCATTGCCAGTTCTGGATCCGTCTGCTTGGCCTGCCTTGATTTCCCTGAAGCAGTTTGGAGACGGCGTGGTGTAAACCTCTAGTTAAGAAAGGGGCTCTGAAGGAGCACCATTTTCATAAGTTCCTCTTTCTCCTGCTGTAAACCAGGCTCTGATTTCCTGCTTTTCGGAGGTCACGATCAAATTGTAGCTCAACTTCGTGTCAACGGGAAGGGTGGCCCTTTGCTCTGAGGCAGCTGTGATTATGTCAGAACTGGTTTAATAAGCATTTAGCTCCAATTTGAGGCTTCCACTACTAGCATGGTGAGAGGATTACACTTAATCATCTCTTAAACGATGATGTACAGCTCATTAACTTGATTAGTGCACATGTGCTTGATGACATTGCTGAGTATTTCTTATGGACAGACATCTTTAGGAATGACTTTGTCATCCGTGGCGTGAGCCGTCTAGTGAAATCTCCAGTGACATACTTCGTAGGGGCCGGAGACCCGCCGATAAGTCCCACTCTCGCGTGTTTGTTTCAGGTTTCCCTGGCGACTTCTGTGCCGTGTCTGCAGGACAGATGTGAGAGTAGAGGAAGGGGGGTGGCCAGTCGGATCAACGCTTTCATTGTGCCGACCATGTGCCTCGTATCTGGGCCAGTGCTGTACCTCATCTACGTTTCCCGGCATTGTGAAATGACGCGACCTGTTCTCAAGCCCCCCTCTCTGTGCCCACCGTGAAGACGCTCTCCTTGTATGATGGGTAGTGGCAGTCCAGGTGGGCGCTGTAACAGCGAGATCCTCCGGGTTGCTCTGATTTTAAGCTTTACCAGATTCTTTTGTCTTGCTGCCATTTGTCATGTGGTGGAGATTCTGCAGGTCTGCACATCTTCTCCAAAGTAAAACAGGATCCCACCCCCACAGTCAGGAAATGGATGTGTGCTTGTCCATTTGTAGTTATTTTAAGGTATCCTGGAGGTCTTCAATGACTTGCCCTGAACTCCTGCTTTCCTGCCCAAGGTCAGGGGTGGCACGGAGGAAGTCATGTGACAAGGTTACGTGATCAGAACTTGAGGATGGCTCTTTAAAGACGCCATTCAGTGCTGGGGAACATTAATAATGCTTTCACCCCTGTGTTTGCCCTGGAAAAAACTTGTATAGCGGTTTTGTGGAAGTACATTTTTATTCTTTACATTTTATGTTTAGTTGCTGAGTCGTTTATTCAAAGTGACTTTTTTTTTTTTTTTTTAAACGCTGATACAGGAATTCAATCTTAGGACTTAAGTTAAAAGGAAATTCCTCCTTCCAATAGAATTTCTCTTTCCTAAAACATTGGCATTTGCAATGTCAATGGCCCATTTGGTGTAGCGTGTGCCCTGATGATGGCTGCAGTCTCGAAGGACCCCCCTTATCCACAGAGACACAATGGTGTGCCCAGCAAAGAGCTGAGTGGGCCATGAATGAGTGTGTCTCTGTCGTCTTCTGCTTAACGAGTTCGGAATGTTCCCCTTGACGTAGCAACACTTGTGACACGGTAGCGGCTCAGTAGGTTTTGTTCCATACCACCCAACATGATGACCTCGGGAAGAGTTTATCCAAAGCAGTGTGGATTTACAGTGGGTATAGCTTTTTTTTTTTTTTTTTTTTTTTTTTTTACCGTTGTGTGTAAAATACCTGCATGTATAATATACAAACATGGTATTTGGACACAGGGCCACGGTGGTTCAGGGGTTTATGCTTTTGCCTCGCCCCTCCATGGTTGGGGGCTTGAACCTCAGTTTTCGCTCTCTGTGTGTGTGTGTGTGTGTGTGTGTGTGTGTGTGTGTGTGTGTGTGTGTGTGTGTGTGTGTGTGTGTGGGGTCCATCTGAAGACCACCATGAGCTGTCTTGCGAA
>JAACJT020000035.1:3199587-3211866 GCA_009936485.2 Gymnarchus niloticus
TTTTTTTTTTGGTTTGAATTCCTTTTTTTTAAAAATAAAAAAAAAAAAAAAAACCCCAAGTTTTTTTCTTCTTTTTTTTTTTTTTTTTTTTTTTTTTTTTTTTTTTTTTTTGGTCCAAGTTTCGTTAGTACACATTTAGGAATAATTAGCTTCCGTCATCTTCAGACCACTTATTCTGGTTAGGGCCGGGGGATGGGTAATTACGTTCAATTAAATCCATTAAAAGGGAGAAGAAATGTAAACATTCTCGCCTGAATGATTGATTTGTGTGCTCTTAGGTAAACGCTTTCACATGTGCTGGAGGAGTAGACAATCTGGTAGTGCTGGACATGGAGAAGTACAAACCCAGGACCCACGCAGTGGCCAAGGCTGGAGTCAGCATGGGCAGCCAGGGCAAATGGAAAGTGGGGGAGCTGGAGTTTGAGTCCCTCATGAGGATGCTGGACAACCTGGTGAGCGGCTGGGGTGTAGAGGGGGCGCTCAGAGAACCGGACTAGTTAAAGACCCAGGGAGGAGCTTTAGTCAGGCTCACTCTCCAGCTGCAGATGCAGGCTTTGTGGAGCTCCTGAAAGGAGATGCTGTTATCTCCTGAATCAGGGTGCCACTCTGCTCATGGTTTAGAGTGAGAGCCTTCGGGTGCCATCCTGATGTGGGGATGCTGGCAGTACGGTGCCCCCTAGTGAGGCAAGCATCTGGAAACCAGTTTACTCTTTAACACCAGTGCATGTACCCCCCCCGCTGTTGTTGACCAAAAGCGTCAGTTACTACATGGGGAAAAATAGCAGAGACCTACGGAAAAATTTATTTTTGATCTGTCATTTTGAGTAATGTGAACCCGAACCGTGGTACAAGTATTACATGGCTTTCAAATTTAGACACCAGGTAGAAATAGTTGCTTTGCCTTTTCTTAAGTACTCCCAGTTACAGAGTATCATGATCTAACCGCTGGTTTTAAATTTGTAAATGGGTGTTTCTTCGAATAAATTCTGAAGTTGGGCTGGGGGGGGGCTTAAAAATGTGCTGCATTTAAAATACAGGTTTGGAGGAGAGGAAAGTGGCCTGTAAATACCAGTTTGTAGCAGAAGGGGGCGCTAAACTGAAATCTGATGTCTGACCCTCACTGTGCCTCCGATCCTCAGGGCTACCGGACGGGCTATGCCTACCGGCACCCCATCGTGCGCGAGAAGCCGCGTCACAAGAGCGACGTTGAGATCCCTGCCACCGTCACGGCCTTCATGTTCGAGGACGAAGATGGTGCCCCCCGGCTTCCCCTGCGCCTCCTGTCCCAGCGACAGCAGCGGGAGAAGACTCGGTGGCTCAACTCGCCGAACAGCTACACGAAGGTCAGCGTGGCCGAAGGCCCCCACAGAGAGGATCTCACCAGTCCCCGGACCAAGACTATGGTGAGCTCGCCTTCCGTTCCTCTAGGGGGCGCTCATGCGATCTCCTCGTCTGATAGGGGCATTTCCATCACCAGCTAATTATCGAGAGCTCCTGGCAATACCAACCTCTAGCTTTCACGGCCTCACCTCTCCCATATCTGGTCGCAGTACAGCCTTTCCAGGGTTTACTCATTTGTATACAGCTGTAATAGTGTTGAGTGTCCAGAGCCTCTGGTAGGTGTGCATTCCAGTAAACGGTTGACATAGTCCCATGCATTGAGGACAGCGTGGTCTCAAGGTTTGTTTCCACTGTTCTAATCGAATCTCCTAATGTCATTACCATGGCCTCTAATTGCCTTTTAATGTAGCTTCTCACATGAGGTAACACGCTGCAGCTCCGGCCTGCTTCTGAGGCACGTCTTGGCCTCCGGACAGCCACGCTCTGTCAGCCGCTGTATGCGGCAGCCTGGAATATAAACAACAAAAACCCCTGGAAGTATTGTCCTACGGTCAAAGCAAGTAAAATTTGTATGCACAAAGGAACAGGATATGTACTACTTTGAATGTGGTTTGTAAATGGGCTTTAAAAGGAAAGGATTGTTTGAAAGTGATTCGATTCCCCGCCGACCTACAACAGGAAGGTTCCGCAACAGAAGTTTAATGACTCAAAATATTGTCTGCTTTTAAGAACCGCCCCCACCGTCACCCAGATGCCTTTGCTGGTGTTTTTATTAGTGTCGCATTGCATTATAAGTAACATCTGCTGCATTGATTCATCTGAGGTGGAACAGCACTGTTGGTTGTTTAGTTTGTTTCTTCGAGTGATTTATGGTGGGGTTTCATGTGTGGTTTTGCTGCGATGTGCTTTTGTTTTATGTACAAGACTGCCCTCTTGTGGAGAGCTGGAGAATTGTACACTTGAACTTCTATATAGAACACTTGTACAGAGACTCCCGAAGTTTGTCTGCCAGGTCCTCCTTTGCAGATAAGAATATTAAACAAAAAAAAAAGGGATACTATCTCCCAATACACATGCAATATCGTGCCCACACCCCATTGAAACTTCATACCCCCCCCCCCCATTTCGGAATCAGGACTAGCAGTAAGAATAGTGTTTGCTAGCAAAGACGGCATAGGTGATTTGTTTAAACTTGTCTGACTTCTGATTCATCATCGTTCTGCAGTGGATGAAGGCAGAAGATTCCAGCAATGGCAGTGGCACCGCAATCAGAATCGAAGACCCCAATCAGTTTGTTCCCCTAAACACGGATCCAAACGAAGTGCTGGAGAAGAGAAACAAAGTAAGTGAGTGAGTGAAGGAGGGCAGCCCCCACCCCCAACACAGCCAGGTCATGTGGGTCACCAACCAGCACGTGGGCTCTGGTCTCAGCCCACTTTAAGCTGGGAGAAGGGTGGCCCACGGTTGTCAAGGATCGCATTCACAAAGCCGATCGGCCATTCCTCAGTAGTCTGCTTAATGTCTGATAAAGATGAGTCAGCTGATTCCGGCACAGTTGTCAGGCCAGGGGACCAACCATTTAAAGGGGCCGCAGCCCTGAGCAGACCATCACTGCAGTGCTTTATTGGAAGGTGCGTGTCGCCCTGTAGGATGTCCTTAACCCCTTAAAGAGCCATGATCAGAGGGACTAAAGCTTGGCCCATGCCATCCCTTCCTTCACAACCTCTGACTTCCATCACTGTCTGATTTTCATATCACCCACTAAGTCATGTGTTATCATTTGACTGATAACTAAATCTTTTCATAACCGCCACCGGCTCCTTGGAATTGTGGGCTGCTCCTAACCGTTACTAATACCTTTTGTCCATAAACAGACTGATACTGTTAATAGAAAACTAAGCATAGATCTCAGGCCTGTTGGTGCCACCGGCGATGTTTGCATCAGTAGCTTGTTTCCATGCCGAAGTCCAGCAGTGAGACTTTCCAGTGTTTGTCTGAACTGACAAAGGGCAGGATAGATTTAAGGGTTTGGTTAGCTCCTTTAGTCTGTCATTAGAGTTTGACCTTGTTTTCTGCCATGTTACAGATCCGCGAGCAGAACAGATATGACCTGATGACGGCCGGGCCTCGCTCCCAGGTGCTGGCTGGCATTGTGGTGGACCGCCAGCCTGTGAGTATCTTCATGACCGCATAGATAGATGGATACATCCTTTTATTAATCCCCGAAGGGAAATTCGACATAGAACATAATCGTGCTCTTTGGAAACCTTTCACCCACGTATAGTAAATGTATTGTATTTTGAGCAGATTTCCAATGCTTTCGGTTCTACCTGTAATATAATTATGTAATTTGTCATTTTACAAATGCCATACCGTTTTATTGATCTTGTAGTGTTAACATTTAAGTTAATTGTTCAGGAGGACTCTGCAGTCTCCTTTTTGCATATGATGCAGTAAAATGTGTCGTACGACGAGAGTCCTCAGAGACCTTGTATCAGCACATCTACCTGTATTGTAGCTGATGTGCAGTAAGCGGGTTAAGAACGTGTGGGGCGAAACATTATTGAACAATGCAGTCTCTGCACAAATGCGTTTAATATTGTATTGCTATTGCCGTTGATGCTCGCTAGGTGGTGCTAAGTGTTCAGATTCTGCCGCTCATTCCGGGCAGCCTTGTGTAATGACATCAGGCTGTGAGTAGTTACCAGATCCGTTTCCCTCATATGGTCGAATTCCTCCTGAATTTAGGTTTAGGAAAAGAAGTTGTATGTTAAAGTGATAGCACAGAGTTTCTTAGAAGCAGTTCCCTGTTTGTGTTTGTACATTTCGCTACCTTAGTGCATGATGTTTGCAGGTTTGGCTGATTCTGTCTGCGCCCCAGATTTTAAAAATGAGTACCGGAAAACAGTCCGGTTGATCTTTGGACAGCAGGAGAAGCGTGTAACGGTTTCAGAGTTGAGAAATTCACAGAGCCGCTCGGTAAGCGCGGGCTGACAGCGACATTTTGCGGGTGGACAGCACACTGTGCAACACATGGACTGGGGGAAGCTGACCAGATGGGAAAAGGCCACTTTGAACGTTTCGCCAGATCACACGGGCTCCTTGCCTCTCATTCTTACCACCTTTCTAGATTTGACGATCGCAGATTACTTGCCGGACGTAAAGGCCAGGAAGTGGACCGACCCAGGGGTCTGAAGGGTTTGCTCAGGCTGAACACTGACTAATCGTCACAAGTAGGACGTGGAGGCTGCCCTTGCCACTCAGCATTTGAACAAACTAGCTGGACACGGTTAACTGTGGTGGGGTTTGTTTTGGACCCTCCCACTTGCAGATCTGAGCCAATGCCAGGCCTATATCAGGTCCTTGAACCTGGAATAGAATTTTATGGAAAGAGGATTCGCTCGTCCCCGCATTCAGACCCCCCTCGGGCAAAGACTGGCACGTCTCACTGTGAGGTGACGGAACACCCCCTCCCCGCCACCTCCACGAAACGTGGGGGCCGTTAGGAGTCAGCTCAGACATCAGGAGCGCACGGTTTGGTGTATACGTGTCTGTGTGCTTGGGCACGCGTGTGTCGCCATGCCAACCGTTTCGGCCTCTCCCCAGCCCTTCGTGGCACCCGATGACGAGCAGATGGAGCCTGTTCCTCCCAACCCTTTCGGCCAGCTGTCCGAAAAGGAACTAGAGCAGTACAAGAAGAATGTGGAACGTCGACAGCTCGGCATGGAGGGTAAGGCCCCGCATCCCGGCTGCGTGCTGAGTCCTCGCCATCCCTTTAAGAGAGGGGTACGCATCAGGCAGCCTGTCGATCTGCGTGCTCAGAGGAGCGGGTCAGTTTTAATCATCGTCCCCTGACCAAATGCCTCTCAGACAGCCAGGTCGATGCACCGCAGAGGCGACGCGGGTGTCCTGCAGCACACTGCGTGTCGCGGTCTGTGTGCTCTACCTGCAGTTACACATGGCTGGCCAGAGGCTCGTCATCTCCAGCTATTTTAAAAACTGCATTTCGTATAGGTCACAAGGTGTGTGTGGGTGTGTGGGTAGTATATTCAAAACCCAAAGGAGGTGATCAGTAATGACCTGAACGAGCCTTGAGGAGCTCCCCCCGCAAGAGGGTACCTCTGGCTCTCATGAGCCCACTGATGTTGAAGGGAATTGGTACATTGCATTATGGGAACATTTAAAAACATGATCACGTGCTTCTGAGGACCTCTGAACCAGTGAGCATCTGTGTTTGGTACAGTATGTTTCATTCTAAAAAGTGATGCACCAGCATGAGACCAGTAACTCCTTCACTCCCACTGTACTTACAGAATGGACGGGGAGTGACTAACGATCAACTTCAGATTTGTATCAGAATTTGCATGGCCTCTAACTGTGTGTATGCCTGTGTCTAACAACTAACGTATCCCACCCTGCAGATGCTGAGCACGAGCTAACGTCCGACGATGGGTCCACTCTCTCTCAGTCTGTGTCACAAACTCAGTCTCCACACACCACTCCTGCTAAAGAAGGTATCAGAGAAATGGTCACATAATCAGTGTTACAGAAATGCCCCACAGTCAGAGAGCATGCTCACTCGCTTTAATACTCTGTAACCACCCCCCCCCCATGCCGAGGTGCACTAATCCTTTAACCTGACAGCCAATAGTATCACCCTCTTACCAGGGGATGCTTCATTTTTACCTGTGCTGGGGGACATCTGTTTACGGGAGAAGCGAGGTTAACATTTCCGACACCTTTGTGTAAAGTGTACAGGACATTAGATTGTACAAAAACATATAGTTGGACATCAGGGAGATGAGCTCTTAAATTTTTCCACTACTATTTAAGGCCTTTTGAAGTTTTAAAGAGAGAACGAGTGAATTGGTAAGGAAGGGTTTGTACGTGGAATGATGTGCTGTCGGTGCTCTTGCAGCGTGGTCTGTTCTGGTGCCCGTCCAGCTGTGTAAACAAGTGTTATTGCTGAGAGCCTCCCTGCTGGCTCTCAGTGAGGCCGCACATTCAGACGAGCAGTGATGACCTCTGTGGGGCACGTCTGCGCGAGCGAGCCGCGGAGTCTGACGCTCTGCCCCACCCCCACCCAGAGAACCACATGGCCGTGCTGCTCAACGGCAAGGATGACGGCCGCGACGTGGAGGAGGAGCTGAGCAAACGCGTCAGCCGGCTGACCACCAGCGCCGAGAGCGTGGAGATCACGGTGAAGACCGGCGAGAAGATTGAGGAGCTGTCCCCCGAGAGCTCGCCGTCCAAATCGCCCAACAAGAAGAAGAAAAAGTTCCGCACGCCGTCCTTCCTCAAGAAGAACAAGAAGAAGGAGAAGGTGGAGGCCTCACCTGTGTAGTCACTCCGTTTTTTAAAACAACATTCTTAAAAATAACACTGCACGTTGGGGAAGGAAAAAGGAAAAGTAGTGTATGAAATCGGTCACTTGAGTTTAACAAATCTCTATCTAGGGGTGCTGTATTTTTATTTTTTTTTTCTTCCTCCTCCCCCTCCAGGAAGGGGCGGTGGCGGGGGGGATTATAAATTTGTGAGCCAAACAAAGTTGGGAAGCTTCCTGAAAAACTGGCTCTGTAGTTCCGATCTCCTCTGCCAAGCACTGAACACGGGATTCAAGCGTAAGCCTCGCCTTTCTGGTGCTTCCCGAGAGCTGGCCAGCCTCTGCCCCTGGGGCACATTTAACTGCACGGCAAAGGTTGTTCATAGCTTTCACCTTTAAAAAAAACAAAAAACCTGCCCTTTTCATACACACTTTTGTTTATTAAGATTGTTATTGTTTAGGACCTGCCTCCATTCATAACTGTCATAAGTCCCTTGGTTCATAGTGAATTGCACCGGATAGCTAAGCAGAGTCTAACGCCACACTGGATACTGTTAAGAGAGAGCAGGGTTTTCACGATGAATGGGTCTGTAGTAATTGGGCTCTCCCCAGGCCGATGGTCACGGTCACCTGCCGTACACTCAGAGTAGCTGTTCAGTCTGCACTGACTCTGTTTTTAAACCTGTGTAGCATTTTGAGCCTTCCTTTCCTTTTTTATTTTGTCCTTGCCAAATGAGAAAAAAAAAAAAAAAAAATCACGTTTTAGTGACTTAGTTTTTTCTTTTTAATCACATTTTTTTTTTCCTCAAATGTCAAACTCATACATTTTTTTAGAAGAAGAAAAATCTGGTGTTAATCCAGTTTTATACTCATTCTATAATTTTACAGACAATAGAATTCAAATAGGAAGCATGTTTTGCAAGAAATTTAAATTTATACCGCTGACAATTAATGATGCCTGATTCTCAGATTATATAGGATTGTATTAAAGGCATTATAGCTGAGATTACTAAAACTATATATGGGAGATTATATAAATATATAAACTTAAAGTGGCTATAGATTTTTTAATTATATTTTTATTTTACTTTGCTGCACTTTTGTGGTATATAACAAACTGTAGACGCAGAAGTTTCACCAAATGAAGAACTGGCTGAGAACTGAACGGCTGGTGATGGGAAGGACAGACAGATTCAGGGCGTGCTGTACACTAGGGTTTGGAAAGTGAGTTAAGGGCAGGTAAAGGATTACTTCTGTACATGAAAACAAAACTTGATGTGTGTTTGAGTTGGTTGCAAAAATTAATATTCCACCCGGAAAAAAAAAAAAAAAACCAAAAAAGCACAAGTGACGAAGTGGCTGTTGGAGTCGGAGCGGTGAAGCAGTTTGCTCGGATGCTGCTTTCGTACTCCCGCCATGAGGCTTGTGACGTCACTATAGACGCCAAGGTCGTCGGCGGGCACCGCCCCCTTCCGCCGAGAGGTTTCCCATAGGCTCCTGAAGGTGTCACTCACTCACATGGTGACAGTATCGCCGCCTCCGCTCACCTCCAATTTAATTTCTTTTTATAAATTGAACATTTGCCAGCTCTCACATCGGTTTTGATGTGCGTTAAGATTCGACCCTCCCCTCGTTCATCTGCAGCCGTGTTTGTGGTTTTTTTTTTTTTTCTTTGTTTTGTGATCTGCACTCTGGGGCATGTCAGAAGGCAGGGGAGATTGTCCTGGAGTGAGATCCCATAGGGCGGAGTTGGCACGTCTGTCATCCTCCAGAGCGGCGCGGTATAAGACTAATATGATATCCCGGGCAGCAATGTGAATCGTTTGCGTTTGACATGAAGAGACGGCGGCGTATTTTAAGCTGTGTAAATAGCATGTGGCTTCAGGTGGAGCGGGGTCTGAGCACAAAGACGGATGAAAGCTAGACGAGGGCGACGGCTTCACCTAAGGGGCGCATTCTGACATTTATTCATGCTGTTTGAGGGGCCCTTTGCTAACACCAACACCTTTTGTAACTCTTGTAGATTTCCATACGGTTCTCTTCAAACGTACCTTTTTTTTTTTTTTTTTTTTTTTTTTAAATACCATATGTTCTAAAGTTTAGTTTACCAGAATATTAAAGCATTTATTAACCGTTTAATAGCGCAAACTACTCCCAAACGAATGGCTTGGCTTTATTTTTGTTTTATTTTTCCCTCCAGACGTTTTGCACCTTGTTTCTTTATGCCTTCCTGCGTATTCCTTTCATTTTTCTTTTTCTAAGATTGCTCTGGCATGCGAGTTTGAGCCAAGCTTACCTGTGACCTGTGGAACCTATGTAAATGGATATGTAATGCAGTTGCTTTTAGATGTATTGCTAATCGGTGTAAATTCACAAATAAAGTGTATTTTAAGAAGCGAAGCTCATTTTAAATTTGTGAATTTCAGCGCTCGCTGCTGGACCCCCCAGTTCGATTTATTTTGGTAACTGGTTACATTACTGATTAAAACCATTCAGGAACTACGAACTAGTTTTTACTGTTGCTTTGTCATCAGCACGATCGGTTCAACAACTCAATCAAGCCGAATTAATTGCGGTCCCAGACGGGCGGAATGATGACGGTCCTCCAGTCCCATAATAAACCTGCTGATCAGCGGCCGACGGAGGACCGACAACAGCTCATTAAAAGCCATGGATTAGTGGCACTGCAATGTAGCCTAATCTGTGATTGTTGTTCCATTCAAAACTTTTTTTTTTTCATGGTTTCTTTGGTTTAGTATAATTTTTGCGAAGCTGTTTAATAAATGAACATTATTCACAGGTGGTGAAGCCACTTTGTACCCGATTTAGGACGGTACCTGTCACAGGTGACCGTTTTGGTTAGCCTTCACATTTCAACACGCTGTCCTCTTTACCCACTGTGGCTTTTTGCCGTGTCTGTTGCGGGATCCGGGACTCCAGGATCTGGCGCCGATTTAACGGAACTCTCAGCTGCGGTGAACAGCAGCACAACCTCTTAGCTATCATAACATCTATGAAACAAGCGATGTTTTCTATTGTTATCGATGTCCCCTCTCCAAAACTTTCTTGTTAAAGGGAGGTTAACGAGATGACACACCTTTCGAAACGGATCTTCCCCAGGTGTGACATATGAAATATGCAAGAAGGATTGCATTGCTGTTGTCGCAAATATTTTTAAATTTCTGGGCTGCTTTCTCTGTTAAGACCACCGTTTGCATTCACCATAATAAACATATGCATCGGTTATGGTCTAAAGCTGACCTCTGAACTCACTCCATATTATGATGATGGGAATTTACCTTAAATTCGTTTGGTGCACTGTATAAAGTTTTATTTTCAGTTAAACATTAATTGTGTTATGAACACATTGAACAAAGAATGCATCCACTATACATAAAAGGACCTAAAATCAGTCACATATACGGCAGTATATTTTATGTACAAATAATTGTTCGCTAAAGGTGGAGTGGCCTAATTCATGCTAGTAAATGACCACATCTATTCTGTTCTTAAAGATGTTCAATAGTTTACAATGGAAGGATGTGTGATCCATGACTTGATGCTGGAGAGGTTACTGTCACAACACAGAATCGCAGGAATACGTGGGGCCACAGAAGAGACTGGTTCTGGGCTGGGAAGGGGGAAGAGCAACCTTCTGCTCTCCAGACGACCTCTTGCTGTGAGTGTCAAAACAATGACCCTGTGCAAATCCAGATGGGCAGGATGGGCCTGGCTTACACCCCCCACCCCCACAGGCCTACCCAGGTACTGCAGGTTGTCCAACATTTTAAACTGTGAATGCCTTTATCAAAAGGTTTTTTTTATTTTTTTTGTTTTGATACATAAAGTGAAAAAGTCATCGATCACGTGTTCCTCAGGAGAATCAGACCATCAGATTTCTGTCCCACATTAGCTGTCTTGGAAAGCCTGCAAATTGTTAAAAAGACAACTGGCTGATCTCTGATTTTCATGAAAGAAAATGGGTCCTGACCTTTGCGTTTCCATGGTAGCCTTTTTGCAAATGGAGCAAAGCAGGAATCTTCCCAGTTATAAAATGCTGAAAAACGGGTGTGACAGCAGAGTCTCGGAAAGTCCCTAACAGAACATAGCTACTGCATGGTTCTGTATGTAGTGTTAATCTCACAAACATTGATTGTTTCACAGCACCTTAATCGGCAAAATGGAACACGACGGGCCATTCGGCACAAAGACATTTCTGTGATGGACTGTTGGCATGCTTGTTTTACCCGACGCTTGTGAGAGTACCCCCCCTCCATCTGAAAACTAGGTCCATCCAAAGGAAATAGAGTAACCAGCACCCCCCTCACCCACCATGCCTCTGTTTCCATAGGATGAAGAGTTGGAGTGGTGGGGGAGTGGTTGAAATGGTGGTATGGCAGGGGCTGGAGGAGCAGATGGCATGCCTGAGTGACTGTGCTTCACGTCTGCACCCCCACCCATCCACAGCAGAGCGCAACAATTGAGTTTAGACAATGGTAAGGGGGTGTGGGGGGGAGAGAATGCGCGCACTTATTTGAAAGGGAATGAAACAGACGCTGGGGGAAGGGGGGTAGGGGGAAGGCTGTTGCTCACAGGAGGTCACGGGGGTCATGTTTGGTAACAAGCAGTGTTGGGACAGCCGGGGGATTGATGTACATGAAGGGAGACAATGGGTTAATGGAGCCAGCCAGCAATACTGCAGCATCCAAATAAACATAGCGGGGGGGGGGTCCATTTCTCCTGAGGGGTTTGTAACTTTTAGCCACTGAGCTATCAAAGCCTCCCAGCTCAAAGAGGGAAAACTACTTGAGTGAAGCATGTGAATGAGGAATGTGTGTAAATTACAAGCACCTCTGTATTCTCTGCCCCCTACGGCTTGGCTTTATCCAGTAATGAATCTGTTAAAACATCGCAGTTGGAGTGTACGGTCCATGTGATGCTGCTTATCCAAGACAGCTGCCCATTTCACATGTCTAGACCTTTAAACTAAATTATTCAGGTTGAATACTTTCTTCAAGGGTTCAACAGGCAGGTGCTCTCCTGGATACTCTCTTAAAGGGTCCTACAGCCAAATACTCTCCTGGGATGTGAAGAAGCAAACCTTCGAGTATATGAATTCATGCTTGTGTCAGACCATTTTCACGTGTTCTGGTGTTTTTAAGCCCGGAATCAAAAAACCAAAAAAAAAAAAACATTATTTTCCACGAATGTAACAGTGTATGTAGAATTGGTTTTGGTGTCCAGTGTGCTCCTCTATAAGACTGCCTGCTTATCTAACTATAAATGAAGTCAACCTGCAATGTTCATGTGCTTCTAATCAAATGCTCTGACACGACAACAGCCCAGCCCAGCACACCTCCTGCAAGCTTAGTGGACTTTAACCTTAACCAGCATGGTTTCACGATGAGTCGACACACCATGGAAACCAGCCAACTTCTGCACGCCTACGTAGCCTTGATGCGCACACGCCACCTAGCATCTTTCACATGCGTCCATGTGACCTCGTCATGGACATCCTTCTCTATTCACAGGCTCTCCTTTCCAGTTCTCCTCCTCTTCCTCCCCTGCCCTTTTAGAAGGTGTCCCAAAACGAGCTCTCGGCGGGGGGAGGAGGG
>JAACJT020000035.1:3233545-3244129 GCA_009936485.2 Gymnarchus niloticus
GTGGTTGGGGGGGGGCGAGTGCGAGGGTGGTCGCTACTGTGGGCGAGGGGCGGGGAGGGCGGGAGGCCGCCTCGGGTGGAGAGGTGTGTCGGCGGTGGGGCCGGGGCGGGGGGCGGCGGGGCTGAAAGAGTGTAATGCTGGATTGATCCTTCCTGTGTTGACAAGGGGGTTGAGTGGCCCCGTGGATTAACACACCCATTTAACATGGCCGTCAGGGGACGTGTCCAGCTGTCAGCGGCTCTGATTTCTCCTGGCACGTGCGAGCCAGTGGCGTTTGAATGGTCATCTGTGCAGCTGACAATACTTTATTCATGGTGTTACCACCCCCCCGATAATTTTACAGTTAAATCTCTGCTGCTGTTTTTAGAATCCTGTCCAAAGGACCCTGATGAGTTTTTGTTGTGTTCTGTGCCCCCCCACCCCCCTGGTCGTGCAGAGGAGATCGAAGTGGACGTCGAAAGCACTGAGTTCTCCCATGGAGAGATGGACAGTGTCAGCACCGCCAGCACCAGTGACCTCGACGACCACAGCAGTCTGCAGAGCATGGCTAGTGACGAGGGGTACTCCAGCTGCAGCATCAAACTTGCCTTCTCCTCTTCCTCCTCCTCTTAGAAGGCCCTGAGTCAATGGGGGTGGGGGGGACCAAATTCCGGGGGCTCAAAGCCAAGCAGACCCCTGCCACCCCTGCGACACCCCAGCCCCGCACAGAGTGACCAGAACACAAAGCAGCTTCAGAACGTGACCTCAAGGGCGGCGCCACAGCACCAAGCAGAATTTGCAGCTTTGAACACCCAACTTCCCCCTTAGCAGCGGGTGCAGACAGCGGCACGAGTCCTGAATGTGAGATGAGGAAAATTTCAAAGTGTCCTGATTTTTAGGACTCATGCAAAATATATTTTTTTGTGTTCATTAAGCCGAATGCTTCAAAAGTAACAAATCTCATGAAACAATTTAAATACTTGAAGAAAACAAAGGTAAAGTATCTTAGGCATGAATTATATATCAGAATTTTATTTCCATACAAAATTAAGTATTAAATTTGTAGATTTTGAAAAAAAATTATGGTTAAACTTGCATTCTATAGAATTTTTTTCTTGTATCCGAGAATCCCTTAAGTCTAACTGGGATCTGAACTTGTTTTTTTGAGCTGGTCACCTGTGCTAACTAGTTCTGAAAATGGAGCAACTGAAAATCCATCACGTACCATACGGGTGGTAAAGCAATCCACTATTGCCATATCAAGATTTTATTCCTACTATTATTATTATTGTTGTTTTTTGGCTCTCAAGCTTCTCAGCCAGTGCTCAACACCCCCACAGCTCAAAAACGGGGCGGAGGAGGGAAAAAAAACAGGAAAAAAAAAAAAACACATATGTTGGTGCTACGTGAAATCAACCAATCAGATGAAGAAAAAATAGAAGCCGTTGGCATGGCAGCCTGAAGCATGTCTGTCTAAAGGATTCACATATTCCCATTAAGATGGGTTTTGGTGCTCTCAGACGCCAGAGCCCGTGGCACAGTTTGGCAAGCAGCTACCCAAACTACCATAAGCTATCCTGTACTTGCCTACGTTACAGCAGTACGTAGAACCGACTGCAGGAATCCATGGCAAGCGACCGTCCTAGCAGTACGTCCGAAGCAATAACACTCGTAGTCATTTTGTCTCCGATTTTTGGCTTTTTTTTCCCCCTTTTTCTAAAGCGCGTACCTGCGTCCGTCCGAGAGCAAAGCGTACTTGCTTGTTTTGTATATAACTCAAAATAGTTTCATGAATTTAAAAGGAGAAAAAAAAAAAAATGTTGGTAGTACCTATGGATAGAAACATTGCCTTGCCTCTGTTGCCGTTTTTGTCTGTTTTGTGCATTTTTAAATTATATTATTTTTTCGAGAGACTTCTCAGAGTGACCGTCGTCGTGGCATAGGCAGTGTTCATTCATTTCACTGGTTCAGACAGAACTTTCCATTCTGTAGCTGCCTGCAAAGGAGAAACCACACCTGCATTCAAGACGCAGAACAAAAGGAGGACAAGAAAAAAAAAAAAGACTTCTCTTCATAATTCTTGCTGAATTAGAGTGGCACTCGTATTTATTACATTTATACTTTGTTGTTTTTCAGCTGAGGAGCATTCCACTGGTGATAGCTTGAGTGAAGGGGGTGGAGGATCTGAGGTGTCCCAATTTGCACTTCCCCGTCTACCTTCCCTCGTTATTGTCTTTTTTTCGTATCTTAATGATTATCCCGTGTATGAAAAAGGCTTAACAGCTAGATTGGATTTTTTTTTTTTTTTTTTTTTATGTATATTTATTTAAATTTCACCCCTCACGCAGCAGTGCAAGAAAATTAAATTTAATTTTCCTGTTTGGTTTTATTTGTTCTTTGAAGCTTGACCCCGTTTCTCATTTCCAGGTTTGATTAAGCTGATGTATTGAATGAATCGGCTCGTGTGGCCCATTCTTTGTTTATCAGTTAGCCGTAGCTATGCCTGATCTTTCGGAACGTAATCTATCAAAGCACATTCCCAGCTGGAGATAAGCTATGTGCGTGTAGGTTAAACGGTGAGCTGCGCTTAATGCAGACGTGACTGCCGGTAAGCAGGACTCCGCACTTCCTGTGGAAGGCAGGACCACGCACTCAGTTCCGACACAGGAGCGGTGGGTCTGTCACCTCGTCGTTCTCTTAAGTCGCCCTTTCACCGTTCTAGTTAGCTGGCAGTGGTCATCTGTGATGCACCCACTGTCAAATTTCTACATCACCCATGTATCCTCTACCTATACGTGGTCAAATGTTTGGATTTAGCTAATGCCATTTTAGGGTGTTTACCTTCAAAACGTATATTTTTCTGGCTATTATGAAAACTGAAGTGTAAAATTGTCATAAATCTTTCTTTTTAATAATCCAGCTTGTGTCTTAATGTCCCCATTTTATTTTTCGGGGGGCAGATTAGGTTTCCTTTTTTTCATATATATTATTTGTAATTTTCCCCCTTTATTTTGTGAAATGCACTATGAACAACACATCTTCAAAAGCCCTGTTTCTAATTCCTTCACTAATGCGTCTGTCTTAGTGTCTTAGCTTTTGGGGCCATAGTGTCAGACAGAAGCAATCCCCTTATTTTTGCAAAGATGTCGGTTCTAGACACTGGCAAGGAAGAATGGGTCATTGAAATAAAGTTTCCACCCCTCATATTTTTTTCACCCATGTCCTGCGTGTCGTTCCTTTGCATGAGCAAACACCAAGCAATCCAGGAAAATATAATATAGAGTATGTATGCCAGCAGGTCATAAAATGGGTTGAACATTGAAAAGCTTCAGCATTTATTGTTCATATTCTGCTTGACTAAACAAGAATCACTCTGACCTGTGGTTCACGTCTTTAACAGCTGTGCGTCCGGGTCACATCCAATTATTTAGGCTAGAAGGCAGCTATGGTCACCGGCTGTTTACAGTCACTTTCTTGTAAGAAAAATGTAACCTACGTTCCGTCAGTAAAGAACTATCAGTATGAATAGATAAAGGCAACTTGATATAGTGGCAGAATTCCACGATGGAGCCGTAATTTTGCAGGAAAACTAATTACAACCTGCCTGCGCATCCTAATGCCTGATCTTACGCAAAATCGGCAGGTGCTGCCACCTGCCGGCGCTAATTGGTGTTACAGCACCATGGCGCAGTCTTTGTCCTTCATCTTCCTCAGCCAACAGTAGGAAAGACAACGCTAACGTTTAAGATTCGTTTTGCGTGCCTTAATTGTCAGCAATAGGCGTCCTATTTAATTTTAAGTCCCGTATTACCTCCTCCAATACGCTGTTGCCCACCTGACTGCTCTACCTCACTGTTGTTCATATTGTATTAATGAACTTAATTAACTTCTCCTGCCCGGTGCCGGCCAGAGGAGGACGGGCTTACCCTTGAGTCTGGTTCCAGTCAAGGTTTCTTCCTCTTGAGTGAGTTTTTCCTTGCCACTCTCGCCTTTGGCTTACTGTCTGGGGAGCGTGTAAAGCGCTTTGTGACAATGCTCCCTATTTAAGGCGCTATATAAATAAAATAGAATTGAATATTATAGAGCAGATCCCAAATACAAACAAACGACAACGTTTCGCCTTCAGTGATACGTAGTTTCGGATCTCCCGTGAAGGGAATCCATCAGCCTAGTTTTTTTTTTTTATATATATATTGCGAAGTAAACCACAGGACATCTTTTTATTATAGGAAGCCTTAAAGTGAACATCAAAGCGCCGGGCCTCCTGCGTTAGACGCGTCCGCACGCAGCGTTGATAAAAATCTCAAATTAATCCGAACGCTGGCACATACAAAACGGTTTACTGTGCGATAGGAAAACCACCAAAGGGAGGTAATTCGTATTTACTAGAAATGCATTTGAAATGACTCGTAAAGAAACGTAATGCATGTAAAATTCACAAAGAAAGGCCAATAAAATTGTTGTTTGGTGTGAAGATCAGATTGGTAATTTGCGTCTGGCAGTTAAGTTACCAATTAATGTCGATGTCACTATTTAGAATTTATGCTGGGGTTTAGATCTAAATTGCCATCAAAGCGTTAATCTAGCGGGAAGTCTGCTGCCGCCAATTCAATTTTTAATGTCATTTTAAGATGAATTTTAATTCGGCCATATCTTAATAAAACGGTTCCTTCAGTCAGCCTGGTTACATTATAACCTTATAATGACTAATTATTTACAGTGGCGCTGCCTTATCATATGGTTACAGACCTTAATTCCTCTACCATCGCAGGGTTGAGGCTGGAGAAAAGCCCATCTGAAAACCGGGAGGAATTTTGGATTTCATCCTTACATAAAACCACATTTTCTGCTTTTTTTTTTCTTAAATATAAATTCGTTTAACCTTGTGATTTGCGAAACTATAAACTTAGTGTCGTTATTCCTTACTGAAGTACCATAGTTTCGGCACATTTTCGCGTCTTTTCAGATTGACCAATTGCTCAAGACAGCAGTATGTGATCTGAGGGAAATGACACCTCACGTCTGCTTTGACAGTCAGCCATTGTCCTCCCAGATCTCGACAAACAGCATCTGCTTCGTATGATTTCTCGACCCTGTAGATAAATCATCACTTTTTGCGGTCTGTCTGATGGTCTCTTCCCGTTTCTGCTGTAGTGACAACGGCGTGAACTGTGTAAGCAGTGGGCGTGTCGATGTACAGCACTGCCATATAGTGATGGGACAAATGAGGCTTCAAAGCCCCTGGTGGGTGGGAGTATCAATTGCTAGATTGATTGGTTAGGTCAGGATAGTCCCACCCACCACGGCTGTAGCGGCGTCATTTAGTGCCTGCGTTCATTGGTTAGCCCATTATCAATTGCAGGACTTTATTGTACCACAGCTGAGAGCATTTACACTGATTTATTAAATTACTAAGTAACCAGTTGTATATAACTAGCTTGCATATATAGATATACACACACCCCCCTCTCATTATAATTAACTCAGAATTTAATGGTAGGGTCTCATCCAGGGTTTGACACGGTAAGCTTTAGGTGACTAGCCAGTGGCTGCCATCGGCACATCACTACAATAACTTGGTGAAACTGATCATTTTCCACAAGATCTGTACCACCCTACTTTTAGCTTTGTGGCTGGAAGTACAGGAACTTTGCACCACCATTAATCTTCTTATTCATAAATTGACTCACTTTGAATATTTCCACCTATTTAAAATCGAAGCATTGATATGTAGCGTGTGTACATTCCCGTGTTTAAAGCAGTTTCTATGTACCGGAAGTAGGATCAACTGAAGAATGTATAGCTCTCTGAGTGGCTAGAAATGTCACGGCAACAGTAATTACAGCTGGTTGTTGGCATGTGTTACCTTTTAATAAATGCGGCTTGAGAAGTTTCATTGTGCAGGTGTCATTTCAGGTACGAGCGCATCTACTCATGAGAAGGTTGTGCAAACGGCTTGCAATTTTTTGCCTCGGTCTGCAGTGCCGAAGAAACTGAGCACCACCTGTGTATCACCTTGGCCACTCCTACAGGAAAGCGGGCTGAATAAGCCTTTTTTAAAATAATGTATCAAAAGGTGGTTTTCTGGCTTGAGAATTTGTATATACACAACATTTATAGTGTGCAGACAATGGCATATTTTAACATTTATTTAATAAAAGGTAAACTTACAACTGAAAGTAGCATTTAGTAAAAAGTCCTCAAATGGGGGAGGGCAACCTTGGTTTCTGTTCATGTATTTATACAATATGAGAACAAAAAAAATTAAACAAGCATGACCAATTACTATTTAACAATCTAAGTTACCATTACAACTTAAAAAATACAAGCAATGCATCTCAGACTTGGTTCCTATGTTCTGTGCTGAGGAACTGCTAGATGTTAAAAAAAAAAAAAAAAAAAGCCAAGTTGTCAAATCAGAAGAGGTTGATATACCAACCCAATGATGGGGGGGACCTATCTGTAGCTCCCAAAATTTTAAATCCTCTATTACTGGAATTAAATATTTTGCAGGTCTAAGTCAGACCCACAGGTCTGTTAAATTAGCACATCTTTAACTGCTCAACTGAATCATGAGTGGGGGGAATACACTTAACATCGATAATGCAGAAATAAGTGTGGGTGTAGATTTAACTATTAGGGTGTATGCCTAATTAAAAAAAGTTGAGTCTTTTCCCCCATAAGCAAGTGAGCCTTTTTTATTTTAAAACACCTTTCCTTGGGTGAATCAGCTGACACACGTTTGTCGCCTAGAGCCAATCTGGCCAACACAACACTTAACGTCAACGCACTGGCTGCTACACACCCGGTCACCGTTATTGTGGCATGAGATGTCGGACATTGTATTTGGATGTGTCTTGATACTGCGTCATTGGTTTGTCGGCTATGCCGCATGTTCCGACTCCAACCTTTCCGTTGACGCTCTCCGGCGATGCAAATATACTCCTCTTCACCTGTGATCAGGGCAGAGTGCACAAGGCAGACTTTAAATGCTTAGCCACTGACACCCATCTTCCAGATAGGCTGCAAGCACCCCCCTCCTCCCATCACCATGGTACCACAGCACCGAGTGCCCTTCATTAAGTAGGGTAAGGCTAATCACCGAGTGCCTTAATGCCCTTCCCACTGATCAGCGGATTGACCCAAGCAGTGACTGAGAGGCGGCCTGCTTCTTAAGTGACTGCAAAGCACACCCAACAGCCTACTGACCTGTCCCTTCTTGTTCTTGGAGTATGCTTTGTTGTTGAACTGCTGCCATTTGGACTTCTGATCCTCACGCTCCTGCTCCAACTCCTTCATGCGCTGGGCCTTCTTGAAGGCCTTCTTCTTCTTGTACTCCCTCATTTCAGCGATCTGCTCCTTCCTACGAGTGAGACAGCAGCCTGGCGTCAGAGAGGCCTCGATCCCCATGGCTCAAGGAGGCCAGCCAGGCCGTGACCCTTGCCTCACCTGGACTTGGACTTGACTCCATCCTCCTCTGAGCGCGATCCTTGCTCCACGGGTTTGAGGTTCTGCAGGGGAATGACTTCAGCGTTGCCGTAGCCCAAGAAGGTGATGGCGGCTGTGCCGTTCTCCTTGTCTATCTCCTCGATCTCTGCCTTGTACAACCTGCCAATAAATCAGGGCTGTAAGCAGGTGAGTACAGGTGTAAAACAAACTTAACAGAAGTACAGACAATTTATTCTGTGCCTCTTAAGGTGAACTGCAGCAACAGCACCCTCTTTTGTTCCCCCCACCAAGTATCAACACTAAATTATGCACGTGCACAGAGCGTAACGTATACTTGTTCTACTCAGACAGCCAAATGTTCCTAAATGACTAATGTGTCAATTTAAGCACGTCTTAAGGTTGTGAGGCCATATCCATATGGGCCAATTAACGGCATCTCTATTTTAAGACCATGACAAACAGGAACAATATACTCTTACCATTGCACCGAGATATGACATAGTGAAGCAGCCAATCTGAGCACTTACTGTCCGTCTTCATTCCAGACAGCCATGCAGTGGTCCCCCACCTTCCAGGAGTGGCTTGATGTGGTCACAGCAGTACTGTTGGGACTCCTAGTAGCCACAGAGGGCTGGCTTGACAGGAGGTCCTTAGTTAGCTCTATGACTTCCTGGAAGAGAACCAAAGTCCTGTATAATCTGCGTGCTTGTGCTAAAAACTCCAACCCTACTATACACAAATTTCGTGGAGGTCCCCATTTCTACCTACTACAGCTAAGCAGGAAATGCTGTGAAGTTAGCATGCTAGACTTGTGGCCTGAGGAGAACCGGCTGACCCGCTGCTGTTGAATTTCCATTGCAGATACTTAACACAAACCGCTTGAAGAAAATACCCAGCACAAAACAATTTAAGAGTCACGTCAAATAAATCCAGTGATTAAGTCAAATGACAAGAATCTAAAATACTGTTTTCTTACTGCTATCAGCAAAATTAACGTTTTTGAGCACCTATCCTATCCTAAGGCAGGATGACATTTACCTGCAAGTCTTTTTGTAGTTTTAACAGGTCATTATTCTCTGGGTCAGTAGATAGAGCTGCTTCCACCTGCTGCAGCTGGGCCTTGTAGCTTGCCAACTGTTTTACCAGGTCATCAGACATCTGTACGGAAAACAGGATTTTGTCAGTTCGGGTTAAACTATTTTACAAGCTATACTCTCTCAAAAGGATTAATTATACCATCAAAGGATACAGTTCCACTTTCAGATCCGTGTCTTCAATTTTGATACACATGTACCCCACCGTTACGCAGCTGCTGGTCACGTGACGCCAATTTCGTACCCCCCGGTTGATGCGCGGCCACGTGACGCCAATTTCGTACCCCCCGGTTGATGCGCGGCCACGTGACTACGTGTCACTAAAGTTCCCGGGAAAATCAGCACCAATAGCCGACGTTACCCTCTACGGTCGGTTCTGGGGGCACAAGGCCAATGTAAACTTAGTATAAATCCGACAAAAGCCTCACCCGCAGGGAGGTTGCGCAAGCTTCATATTTTAGCAGCTCTGATTAGCTAACACAGTGCGGCGGCGCGCGCCTTCATTCTCGTGCACCCAGGTAACCTCATATCGATGAGACACTGAAACAACCGCCGTAACACATCGGTCGCCATGTATCCGATCCCATTTCACGCTGAAAGGTGAACTGAGAAAAGAGAACCACAAATGAGTGTCCAACTTGAGGAGAGCCCGTAAGGGCCGAGCTGGGCCTACCGAGCTGGGCCGACACGCTAAGGTGAGCGACGACGTCTTTTCGATGCCGCCAGCGAGCCTCAAAGACCCTCCTGATTTTTATACGACTACTGCCCGTCGTTGTCTTACCTTCGACTACCGAACGAGCGTGGACGACAGACGGAAAGCTCCACAGTTTATTACCACTGATCCCGTATTTATTTTGTGGGTCCTCAGTTTTCACCACCAAGACGAATCGTTTCGAAGTCTCGCCAAACAGCAAGTTGATATCGCGAGATTATCGATACTGCGTCACGAACACACCCCCTCCCCCCAAACATGACATTTGCGCGATAAGACCTTGGGGTGGCGCGCTTGTCATTTTCAATTTCGCCCTAATAACGGTTGGTTTAGCTTTACAGTGATTAAGTGTAAATATGGTGTAGCCTAGTCGTTTGTATTGATTTGCAGAGTGAAATAAGCTCGGTGTTGTCTGATTAGATTTGAATGCTGCAATGGTAGCTTTGGAGACAAATTAAAACTGAAGCCATAGCCTATTACGCCCAAATCATTACATTTAATGGGATTAATAGTCTACAATAGTGTGCCAAACTGCTCATTTATTTTAACCTAACGATGTTCCTCTGTGATGAACAGCCATGTACAAATATGCATCATCAGGTGTAATCTATCACATTAACAATATCTATGTTTCTATAATCCCAACAGAGTTCTGCTGCCATGAATGTATAGTACTAGACTGCTTATATTGACCTGTAAATGGACTAGTTTTCACAGTACCGACATTTTGTGTGTTTCTATGTGTATGAAAGATACATTTCTATGTGTCTGTAGATGGCATGGCCTCTGACCACGTAATGCTGGAATGTGTGTATGGGTTGAAGCGGGTAGTGCTGCCTAGGCAGTTAGTGGAATAAGTACTTGGGGCGTGGCCTGCGATGATGACAAATGCAGTGCTTGAATATTGTAGAATGGCTTGGCATGTAGTACTCCCATAGACAGTTACGGGGGTATGGACTTAGGATGTGGACTGTGACCACGGCAAAAAGCAAACATGGGATTTTTGGAATAACTTTTGACCAGCTGGGTCTTCTGATTACAACGATACCAAATTTGTCCAGATTGGCTGAAAATCTTTGACCTAGTATGCAAGGCAAATTTGGTTTTGCAAAAAAGATGGCGGGGATTGCTGAAATCTGATTGGCTGGCCGTGAAATTAAGCAAATTTGCAAAGATTCAGTGTTGATTAGGGGGCTGACGTTAGCAGTGCTGGGATGTTACAATGGGGTGAAGCATGCAGTCCTGCCATAGGCCGGGGGGGGGGGGGGGGGGGGGTGTGGGCCGGGGCCGGGGCGCCGCCGGAGGGGGTGCGTGGGGTTTTGTAGGTATTGTGTGGCAGGCAGGGGGCCC
>JAACJT020000035.1:3252551-3265278 GCA_009936485.2 Gymnarchus niloticus
CCCCCGCCAGAGCCCTGAGCACTAACACCCATAGGGGAAGGAGTCATTCTCCGCCTCCTCCCCCCCCCCCAAACGGAACTGACATGGCAGCATACAGACCTATGAGTCACACGCACATGCATGCATGCGCTCGGGCCCGCCTGGTGCACAGGCGTCATTAGAGGATGGTATAGAGGGGCAGCCGATGTCTCTGAGCTCTGTGACAAGTCAGGCCACCTTCAGGAAACTCATATCTCTATAACCCCCCATTTTCATGCCCACGCTTCCAGCTAAAATTAATTCTCTGGGTCTGGGCGCGATGACTGTACTCTTCTCACCCAAAAGTGAAATTTCAGCCGGGGGCCATGATTTCAACAATGTATATGAGGAGAGCTGAATGTCAATAGAGCCCGTTCAGACAATTTGCAGTGCAGACAAATTATTTTTTAAACGGACTGCAAGTCTTTACGGTTAGATTTCCAGCAGTTGTTAAGCCCCATGAACCTGATGTACCCGACAGGAACTACCGATTCAGTGTGGAGCTTTTCAGCGAGTCCCTATTCTACCACACAAAGTCACGCTTTATGTCCACTGCAGGAAATTGTCATGTAGCTCTCAGCCACTCTTATGTCCCCCTCGCTTTGTCAGATGACAGGAAAAAATTAAAATCTGCTCCTATGGCAAAGAGGAAGGGGGTCGACTGATCTGACTGCCGGGCCGCTGTGCCTTTGATTCCAGCTGAGTGGATCTGGCTCTGTGCCTCCCACACAAGTGCGTTAAGGTTCCACGGTGGGCAAGGGGGTGGGGGCTGACAGCCCGATGACTCGAGCACGTCCCGTAGACTGAAAGTCCGCAGGGAAGGGAGCCTGGGGGACAGGCTATCTCTCATGTGAACGAGGCTGTCACTATGATGCTAGGGAAACTGCCTGTGACCGCGACATTCCCGCCAAACTTCCTACCCCGTCGCATGACGGCAGTGCTTTCATTCATGTCCACGCCGCCGCTGTCGTTCAAACAGAAGATCGGGTTCCCATGCCGGCAACAGCCTCTCTTCTTTTTCATTTAAAGAACTCCTCTGAGCACCTGTGGGCGAGGAGGTACTCAGCTGCGGTCCCGCTGAGGCTTTGGGGGAGCCTGAGGCGTCAACAGTAGGCCGGAAGCGGTGACGCTAAGCCACGTACGTAGATGGGGAGGCCCTAAGTGAAAGCCGCAAACGGAGCCGACAGAAATGAATCGGTGTGTTTTCTCAACAGAGCACGTTCAACCGACGTGACGTCAAGTGACTGCCTGGGTTTCAAGGGTGGCCAAAAAACACAACTGGCCCAATAAAGAAAGAAAGATGAGGAAATTAATGTCGTGTGGGATTCGCTCTTGGCCGCATGCGTATGTGCGCTGTTGGTAATGTTTATTATTAGCGGTGGTGTTATTAAACATGCAGAGCGGGGAAGTCCAGGTGAAAACGCGCCGAGGGTCTTCTCAGAGTCTCTATGGGGGCACCGTAACACAGGGACATCCGTTCACCTCACTTGGCTTGTGTTGTTTCTCTCAGACCCCCATGCCTGATGGCAATCCCAGATGTGACCGTTCCCAAGACCTAAAACCCAATGATTGGGCAAATGAAGCTTCAAAATCGGTGGTGGGTGGGATTACCCAGATTGATAGCCAGCATTGATTGGTCGTGCAGGGATACTCCAACCCAGCAAGGTTTGGAAGCCTCATTTAGCGCCAGTATTGATTTGGTTAGTTCTGGATACTCCCACCCACTGCGGGTTTTGAAGCTTCATTTCTCCCATCACTACCAATACCTGCTCTGCTGAGTGTTTCTCCTGCCACTTATTTTCATGCCTCCTCATCATTTAGCTAACCCTGTGTCCACTCTCGTCCCCAAACAGTTTCCCTATTCTTTGTGTAACGCAGCTCGATTTGCACCTCCTTACTGTTATGGATACTTAATCTGAAGCACTCTAGACAAAGGCTTGAGAAGGCTCTCTCTTTTCCATTTAACAGTGCCTCCAAGCAGGCGTACGTACGTGCCTCGCTTAATGTGCCCAGCTGGAAATGAACCATTTCAGCAACACTGCATGTTTGAAATCGAAGTCCACAGCGTTTCATGTTAAAACATCTATCTGCAGTACCCCAGAAGATAAAGCATCCTGGCACAAGGAGTATTACAGGTTACCTAGCCCTCCAAAACTGACATGCAGCGTATAGACAATGATGTAAAATTAGAGAGGGAAACTGTGTAAGTAAACAAAATGTATAGCACCCCAAGCTACTGACTTTGTTGTGGCTTACTGTTTCCTCTAAAGGAAGTAGGCTCTGTGGACGTGGTCGGTGCTGAGGTAGTATTGTGCCCTGTGGTCATTTGTGCAAAATAAAATTAATCACATAATATGTGACTGCACTCCCGAGCTGGTGCCGGCTGCCATCTGCCACCAGACTTTTCTGGAAAGTCCCGAAATTGACAAACAAACCCACATCAACTTATGTTGCGTGGGATTGGGTGAACGCTCCGATTCCTGCTAAAAGGTTTAGACAGGTCTAGCCTGGATGGAGCATATATCGCTTTTTAAAATCAACAATTATATGCGATAAACATTGTTTGACATTGCTATATTTAATTTGCTGTGGCACAGAACAGAACAATTACTGGTTTTTCACTCGAATTCCATTGGTGATTTATAATATATTTCTGCCATTTAAATTTTAATATCGTAAACAGGCTTGGAAAGCAGAGCAGGATGAATGGACAGTGTCCAACCCCAGGCAGCTGTGCAGTTGTCCACTCAATGAAGCATATTTACAGTGGATGTAATTGCTGTTGGCGTGTAGGGGCGGTAATAGAGATGATAAACTGGGAAAGCTTTTGGAGGCTGTTTGACTGTATGCTGATAAAGACTTCCAACTTCGTGACGCTCAGGTGATTTCAGACAGGGGACCATCACATAAACAACGCAAGGGGGTGGGCAGCCAGCTGACCTCTGATCCCCGAAGGGTTTTTATTTCTCTGTACCAAGGAGTTTCTGGTTCCTATCTTCTGGCCTTTTCCTTTTTCATTAAAGTACATTATAATTACCACCCTCCTGTTAAGTGCCTTGGGGCAACTGTGTTGTGAGAGGCACTATGAAGATAATCGCTTGCAAAAAATTCAGTTTAATTAAATATGCAGGATTTCTGCACAAGTGGACACCATGCGAATAGGTGGAGTGTTTAATTTTTTATTTTAAGTAGATAATTGGTTGGTAATGGGCTGCTGAAGTACTGTTGTTTACTTGTCGATGTTGACCCTTTGAGAAGGACTCCGAGCCTCGCTGTACAGTTTGATGCAATTCTGGACGCATTGCTTACGGACGATTTGCCGCGGACCGCCGGGGAACTCTAGGCAGTGCTCAGCCTCGATATTTGCACATTGTGATGGCTTCTCCCAGGCTCTACCAGTTACCATTATTCAGCCCATCGAGTCGTTATGACGACAGATTGGCTTTCACAGGCCATACTTCCTCTTGGCAGGAACGGAACAACACCAGGGGTAAAAAAGGATCGTGTAAATCAACTACCAAGTGAAGACTGAATTTTCTCACCACGAGGACAACGCGTTCTAGAGAGGGTATCCCTAGCTCCTAACTGTGAGACAGAAAGAAATTAGGTCGTGTCTACCATTCACAGGTTGCTGTTTTACAATTATCTCTCTTATTAAAGATTTTGACACATGCACGCCTGGATGCTATCTCCATACCATCAGCAAGCTGCAGTTTAATGCCATCTAATGTGATACAGCTTTGATGAACGCCTCTTTCAGATCACAAGCCCGTTAAGAGAGGCAGAGCTAGTCGAGGCTTTAGGGAACGGTTGTCAGAACCACCAGACCTCGCGGGTCGGCTCGGTCCTACAGCGGAGGCACTAAACAATCGACCCGGTGAACAACATGGGCAAATTCAAGGCACCCTATATGGGCTTTGGATCGCTGCCTCTGAAACCTGAAGGATTCTTACAGTAGGGGCAAGTGAGGCAGGTTTGAGCCCTATCTGACACCACCCTTGGTAGACTGCGGTGTGATAGAGTATTCATCATGAGTGAATAAGAGGAGAATTACGCAGGTTAGGAGCGGGGCAGCAATGACTCAGGACCCAGGAGTGCATGGCAAGGCAGGACAGAAAAGATACAGGAGTGGACAGATTAACGGGGGGGTTACCATGAACGAATGCATCTGGTATTGTCTTTATGTCATCTTGACCATGGTCAGATGTGTCTTACTCTAACACTGCACACAGTTTTCCATATCATTCTATGTTGTGTGGCGGTATTTCAATCTTAAGGGTTGCATTTACTGATGGAATTCACATGTTCAGACCTAAGTAACGCTCGCTATGACGGTATACTGGCTGACGGTGAGCCATCTTTGTCTTCTTGGGAAATGCCAGGACTATTTTAGCATCCTGTGTGCACCAGGAAGCACCTGTAAAGCGGAGAGGGAGCCTCTATTGTGTCCCAGCTGGGTTGAAACTTGTCTGTGGAATTTACATTTTAATCAGGAAATTACTCATTCCTGCGCAGGCTGTAAGGATGAATTACAAAAGAATTGTCTTAGCCCTGTACCTGGACTATAGCGCAGGGACTTTTTCTTTCGTTTAACTGTCAAACGCAAGCCTTCTGAGAAAAGTAGGTCTGGGTCATGTGACTAACAAAGGGGGGGGGTGGCCTTGTTTCCTCACATGCCGGCTTATAGTCATCTCTCTTATCAAAGCTGACACAGGACAAGGTGTCTGATTATCTGTGACAAATTACACTCTTCACACTGACGGAAAAGCTTATACTGAGCATTTATTGTGATTGTTTTTTTTTTCTTTTAATTTGACTTTTTGTTGCTCTTTGAGGTCCGTACAATTGTTCTAACTTAATTCAGCAATACAATATCGTGATCCATGTATGCTTTATGTATCTAATATTTATTTAATAAAATAATGTGAAACTGCGTCTGTTTATACAGATATGACTGAATATAAGCGTCTTGTTTGTTACCTCGTGGTGTTTGGCGTTTAATTTTTGAAATGCAATTTGAGGCCTCATCCTTTTTTGATTTATTTATATTAAACCGAGAGAAATGCAATGAGCAAGTAATATATAAATGCTTGAGAGTGCTTGTCAGATCTTTTTACACCTATTTGCCAGTTTTAAAAGCACACGTTTAAAGACCTGCTGGGTGACTTTTCACATTTAAACATTCAGACAGGAACGCGTTGCTTGCGCTCTCACTCGGAGCGTCTTGGCGATGCGGCTGACAGGCTTTGCTGGTGCATTATCCCTTAAAGGGCGATCGGAAGCGGGTGGGGACCCACAGCAGGCTTACGGTCACCTGGAAAGGGCGGGCTGCCCGCCGCTATAGACGCCGTAAACAGATTAAGGTAAGTGAGGGTTTCATGGATGTAAAATAGCAGGGGAGAATGTGCCTCACTGGCGCAGCTTTACATGCGGGAATAAAATCTGCGATCTTAACTTTCACTCGTATCTGTGTGTGTCGCGGCACCGATTTTCTCAATAGGTACCATGTCATTGCACCCATCTTATTTTATATTACCTTTAATAGTTTTTATTGTCCCGAATTTCTCGTGCATGGAGCTCGCTGGAAGCACAGCTAATTAAAATAATAATAATAATTAAAGAAACGGGGAAATTGCTGAAGCTGGGTTGTCTTGTTAAAAACGTTCAGACATCTTCTTTGGCTAGAAAAAGACTTCCACCTTCTGCTGTGACCTTAAGGTAGATGGAAAACATATGGGTGTTGTCTGCCCACACCAGCGTGATGTCATAGAGAGATTAAGTCAAAGCCAGCCCCTGTGGCAGACTGCCTGGCGTCGTAATGCCAGTTTCTCCAGTTATCATTCGTTCGTATAATTAAAGCTCCCTCTCCAGAAGGACAGGACAAAGACGGCTCAATGCAAAACTGATTTCTCCCCGGCATGCAGACACAAGCGACCCCGTCCACTGCTATCAGCTGCTCTTTTGTGTCGGTCTGTTTCATCTCAGCATCCTTTGTTGCTCACACATCATAGCACGCCGTCTGATTTATATTCGCTTAATCTGTAGATCATCAGTTGCACGACTCCAGTATCTTTAAGCAATATGCTTGATTTCCGTAGAATGTGTCGTGCAAAGCCTGTTACCAGATTATCAGATTACAAACCACGGAAATGGAACAGGTGGCTAAACTGGGGAAGGTGCGGTTATCCTTCCTCGTGAGCATTTTAAATTATTCATACATTTGGAAGTTTGTTTTATACTAATCGTGTTATTTCAGTATAGCTGGTCGCTTCATCTGAATGAAAATAGACTTGCAGCCAGTTTTACGCATCTCTTGCAAGCCAGCGTGATTATATACGCATTCGGTGGTGATCAGCGTGCCCAGTTCATGTGAAAGTCTCTATTTTCTATTCTATATAGGTAGATATCTGTCTCGCGGAGCATCGCTATTAAGATTCCTTGAGATAAATGGTCCAGCACATCAATTTCAGATGAATCAACCATTGCATCTGATAAAACCCCCTGGTTTAGTTATCATGACTAATTGCTGGTTCAAGTGTGTTCATCCTATTCTAAGGTGGGGGCTAAGCACGGTGTGGGCGGTCTCTGTCTAAATCGTGCCCTTTCGCTATCCATATATGGTTCGTGACGTCACAGGCCGGAGGTTCCGTCGGTATAAAGCTGGCAGAGCGGAATCCCCTTAGAGGAAATGTGGACTAAGACGCGCCGAGGAGTGTAACTCCTGTACTTCTCAAGTCCTATGTAAGCGTAGCTGAATAGGTTTCGATCTCTAACGGTATTGTCCGCTGTGAGCTGACAAGCAACATGAAGGTCAAAGCAATAGATTGCCGGCGTCTTAAGAAAATTTTAAGAAAGGAACGTGGAAACTGTCTCGTTGTGGACTGTCGACCGTATTTTTCTTTTATGAATTCAAGCATCAAGGGTTCCTTCAACGTGAACCTGAATTCCGTTGTGGTTCGAAGGTCCCGCGGTGGCACGGTACCCCTTCATTTCGTCATCCCGGATGAGAGAGCCCAGTACCGACTTCGAGAGGGGTCCATCTCGGCAATTGTGGCGCTGGACGACAAGACATCCCACTGGCAGAAGCTGAAGAAGGACAGCATAGCGCACATAGTTATAAACACGCTGTCACACCTGGCGAGTGGAACGAGCGTCTGCTTTCTTAAAGGTGAGGGACTGCTTAGCTTCGGAAGGCTCTGAAAAGGTTTTATTTACAAACCACGATCTGCATTCAAAGTTTACCGTTTAAATCTTGTATCGCACCCAAATTGACTGCTTCATATCTGACGAATTCTATACAAAAGTGTGGTTCAGCTTTTCGTTTCTCCATAATTTTTTTTTTTTTTTTAGGATGTTTCCATAGTCAAAGAAAATTTTAGAATGTTGGGAGCATTGAGACTAAGAATTTTCTGCCTGCCCTACAATTTGAATATCTCCTTTGCGAAATGACAGCAATGTCACGTTTGCTGTACGAATAAACTATCTGGTTGTGCGCATTTCTCATATTTGGCTGCTAATTCAAGCAGAGGTTTCGTCTGGGATGAACTTAGAAGGGGCGCTGATGACTCAGGCTGTGAGAAGTCTGTCATTCACACACACGTCAGGGTGCCTGGCTTCTCTGCCTATTGTCTTTGGTTTCGTTGCGCATTCCTGTTCATTTATTTATTTATTTTTCTTATGTTTCCACTGCCCATTTTTTCGAGTGTCAGTTTCCAACGTTGAATCCATTTCCGAAAATAGGACTGTTGCAATAATAATAATAATAATAATAATAGACTTTAATCATCTGAAATTCAGATGTTATGAGATCAAAGTGCGTTTTAGACCCAAAAATATTTTCCTAACTACATTTTCCCACACTCTGAATGCCAGGATCCTGTTATTACTGCAAGTCTTAAAAGACGACAGTCTCGGTCATGTGTTCTTCGTGCGGGAAACGGCATAGCAAATCCGGACATCATCGACATGAGGAGCCAAAGTGAACGGCCTTCCTGTGCTTTTTTTGTTCTACAGGAGGATACGAGACCTTCCAGTCCCAATACCCTGAACTTTGCACGGAGTTGAAATCCGCCCCACCGAACGGAACCGAGCCCGACAAAATGGTCGGGATCAGTTTGTGTGAGAAAGTCGGCGGCCAACACAAACCAGATTACGATCAGGTAGGGAAAAGGAGCCTCCTGCGTTTCCTTGCTCCGGCCAGCTGTCAGTGTGGCCATTTCCCCTTGACCAGAAAGTCTTCTTGCAGACATTTTATTTAGCAAATCCCGTGTCACGTTTATGAAAAGATATTTAACTAATAACAGTTAAAATGACCCAAATGCCAATAATACACACAATTAAATACGACTATGGCAATTAAGATCAACTTTGCTTATATAGTAAGATAATTTTAACGTAGGCATTAGTGTTTTCTGGTAAGCAAAGTGCAGAATTGTTGCTGGTAATGCACATCACAACATAACAATTAACGCAAGACCGTAGTCTAATTAATGAAGTTTGACTGATGAATGACTCGGCCGGTGTTCCTATCCTGTGATTTTTGTATGTGTGTCAGTTAAAACAACATGTTCGGGCATTAGGGCGGAATTCATTGACGAAACAACGTGTTCAGGATTATGATTAATAAGCAGGCATTGCCTGGCTTACTGGTTTGACAGCATCTAGGTCATTCTGTAATATGGCAGCATAAAATAGGGCGACAGCTACGGTTTCTAGCTTATTACAGTAATGGGGAGACAGGCCTCTTCATCTACAGATGTGACAGATGCTAATTAGGAGCTCAGCATATCTGTTTTTTTTCCCACGATTGAAATGATGCTCCATTTACATTGCAATGGTAGCCACTCGCTTAATAAAACGGATAAAATTAAGTGACCGTGCCACCTCCGAGACACCTGATTACCATAATCCTCCCACAGTTTCTTAAAATGCCGTGTACTCTCCGGGAAACACCGTGCTTCCCCTTCGTGTTTCAGTGGCAGTACAGTATTTATGAGGACGTTCTGGGTGACACTGGGAAACAAGCACAACCTTTAGCCATCTATCAAATCAGTCACCACTCAGATCCAGTTTCATAGACACCCAGCTGCCATCAATACTGTGGCGGAAAACACAGTTGGTGATCCTTGGCCTTTTTATCTGTCAACATCATTTAAAATTAGCCATTAGCACACGACTTGTTGTTGGCTCTTGTTCATCAGCATATCTTTCATTTTATCTGTGTCCACAATCTAATTTGTAGCTGCCTATCCACCAGGGCAAGCCTGTGGAGATCCTGCCTTTCCTATACCTTGGTAGTGCCTACCATGCCTCCAGACTGGACTATCTTGATGACCTTCACATCACAGCCTTGCTCAATGTGTCCCGGAGAGACACGGAGCAGTCCAAAGGCCACTTCAATTACAAATGGATTCCAGTGGAGGACAGTCATCAGGCAGACATCCACTCTCATTTCCAGGAAGCTATTGACTTCATTGGTAAGCACATTTTTCGGTCTTGGACTGTCTTCGTTTTTCAAACGCAATATTATACCGACGTATGATGATGCCTTCAATGTTGGGCATCACTCATTCATGAATCTCCTTACCTGTAGTTATTGACTATTATTGTTTACAATCACATTTATTTACAAACATCTTGATTGCCACCTTTTTAGTGCATACTGAGTGGGACGGATTTGTTATTTTTCTTGTACATCCACACTCTTATTGAATATGCCAATTCTGAGAGAGATTAAACTTTTTTTTTTTTTTTTTCCCTTGGAATCAATAACATTTAAACTAAATTTCAGGAAGGTTTTTATTTTTCCAACTTCAGCCTTAAACCACAATGTAAAGTTAACTGGCATTCCATAAACATTTCAGAAATATCCCAGCTGTCATGCAAATGAGTAATTTAAACAGCTAAGAGTTCAAAATAAGAATTTTTTTTTTTTTTTAATTGCTGTGGAGAATGGAAGAGGCACGGCTGCCAGTCTAATGTACCTCGTTCCACTTCTCCACATGTTCACCAGATGAACTAAACTACTGTCATTATGGAAGTTGCTTTGGCTTTCTTTGGAGACATTAAATGAGGGCGTCCTCTTCCTTAATCTTTGTTCCTTATTGTTGGGTGTAACCGCTGTGCTGCTAAATTAGGTTTCTGTTGAAGATGGCTGTCAGCTGAGGCTGCTTATCTTGGGCAGGTGTACTCTTGGCCTGGAGGCTGTTAGGGAAAGGATCTGAATAGGGGACACAAAAAGAACCATGAAACTAATAGCTAAAGAAAGAGAGGAACTAAAGTATTTACTGTGCTACCTGAGATGATCTTCCACCTGATGCAGAGCATCGCTATGCTCTGTCCACAGCTAGCGAATCTGCCACCTGAGAAAATAACCTCTCAAAACCTTCAAGTAGGCACAGAAATATGGTCAAATGGCACTGTGCGCAATGAAGGGCTTATTATACAGCAATTCTGCTTGCACCTATTGGACGGTTCTGGATTCTGTCATTTGGTTACGGGGATCTGAATCTTTAGCGATTCAGACGGGCCCTTGGTGTATTGTGGGTGCGAGAACAAATAAGGGATTGGAGGGGGAGAATAGAAACCCTCTGAGTAATGGCTGGTGATAAGTCGCGGCTAGGCAGTGAGTCAGGAACCACGTAGGTGGCCACAGGTGGAGAGGGGCAGATGCCACATGATTGTGGAAAGTTTCATCGAATGACAGGCCTCTCCAGGTTGGAGAAAATGGTGGGAGTTGCTAAGACACCAAGCACCATCTCCGTCATTCGAGAGTGGACTCCTCTAGCTCCCATTCATTGGCTAGAAATGAATCAGTTACTCAGAAGACACCCTTGATCTGATTTGACACTTGAAATTTGTGAAAAATAGACAAAGGACTTTTAATATTGGAAATCTATATTCTCACACTGCATTGGTCTTTGTCTTCCAGACTGTGTGAAGCAAGCAGGAGGGAAAGTCCTTGTCCATTGTGAAGCTGGCATCTCCAGGTCACCCACCATATGCATGGCTTACATCATGAAGACCAAAAGGCTACACCTAGAGGAAGCATTTGACTTCATCAAACAGCGACGGGCTCTGATCTCGCCAAACTTTGGCTTCATGGGCCAGCTGCTCCAGTTTGAGTCCGAAGTGTTTTCCACTGCGTGTCCAACCTCTGCTGCCCCCTGCAGTCAAGAGACTGTCTCTTTCTTTTCAAAGGACTTCCCCTTCAATAAAACCTACGAGCCCTCTGTGTTCACACTCCCTAGAACCTTTCTGGCCCCTATACCCCTCCAAACGCCTGTCCACCAGTTTAAGTTGAGTCCAATAACTGCACTGCCTTAATATTAATGCTTGGCCTACTATTTGTCTCCGGTTACTTGAAAAACAAACACAATTCAGCCCTTGTACACGTTCAAATTGACCTGGATTGCTTGAAGGAGAGGGGAGGAAAAAAGATGGTGAGGTGGAGGACTACAAAAAGACTGAAGATAAGGCAAATGTGTCCCAGAAATCCATAGCCACTGAGGATTTTGCCTTTGGTTTATGTAGTGAATGGGATTAACTTAGCAATAGCTGCCTTACATTGAAGTTCTAATTGCCTATTCACAAACTGTGGGCAGGCATTTTCAATATTTATTATTATTATTATTTTTTTTTTTACAATTTCTGTGAAAACGTTAATAAAATATTCTTGCACAGTGTGACAACGTCTTTTTTTTTATAGGCTATGACACCTTAAAATATGCATTTATAAATACTGCATAATTTAAATCCGTTGTGTATTTGGGACTTTATACTGAACGCGTTTTATCAAACCTCGATCAAAAAACGACGGCATATAATTTATTTATACATTAAAATGTTACATTTCCTAGGTTATAGACTGAATGCTAATTCAAGTGAATAATATAACGTTTTAGGCTGAGAATAATCAGGTTTTTTTGGTGACATTACATCGATACACAGAAGAAAACAGTCTATTTCTAAGAAATAGACCGCTATCATTGAGGATGCCTAGTACGGAAATGAATCAATATGAGGTAACTAAGGCAATGACGAAAACAATTACAGGCAACTGGGTGAGGCGCAAACGGCTGAACCCCCCTCGTTGCGGTCATAAATACTAGGAGGCGGATCAAGCAGATTCCCACCCCTGCAACGTTCCTTCCCCGCTACTCATTGACATCATCATCCTCATCCAGATCGTTGACTCATGGCTTGTTAATAACTAACTCCGTCTATAACATCTGGGTCAGTTTCTTCACTCGTCTGAAAACATCACCTATTCAAAGACAGAGATGCAGATATAAGCTTAATACCAGATCGAAATTGTACATTATTTTATACAATCATTCTTTAAGGCATCAACAAAATAAGAGGGTAAATGTAAAATTCTAATAAAATTTAAGTGCATAATTCTCCTATTCAATAAGATTTTTTCCATTATTTTTTAAATTATTCAATAAGATATATCACAACACTACTCGTACAGTATCTACCATGAATTTACTAAGTAATTATGTTTATATAACAATTCTTTTATTCAATAAGATTTTGAAAATTGATTTTTTTCCATTACTTTTTAAATTATTCAATAAGATATATCACAACGCTACTCGTACAGTATCTACCATGCATTTACTAAGTAGTTATGTTTATATAACAATTCTTTTATTCAATAAGATTTTGAAAATTGATTTTTTTCCATTACTTTTTAAATTATTCA
>JAACJT020000035.1:3273816-3338099 GCA_009936485.2 Gymnarchus niloticus
GAGCGGGAAGCCAACCCGAAGGAGAACCTGCAGGGAAATATTGAACATATCCCTGCTCCCCCCGTACGATTTTTTTTTTTTTTTTTTTTTTTTTTTTTTTTTTTTTTAACATGCAGACGTCCCTCGGTGTCGCTGTCATAACCCGTATCTGTGTAGGCGTGTCTTTGTCCATGATGGGGAGCCCAGGGAATTTAAGGCAGTATCAGTTTTTCTCTGATTGCTAGATGTTAGGAAGTCTGCCGTGAGTCATCGGCACGACTGTCCATTACCAGATGACTGGACTGAACTTTTCTGAGAAGCACCCTGCATCAAGTCCTTTAAGGCGTGTGTGTGTGTGTGTGTGTGTGTGTGTATCAGTACACCAGAGGGCTTTTGACTTATGATGGCAATATTAAACCTATTTACCCCCGTTTGCCCCATTTGGGCAAATGAGGACACAGAAGATAAGCTCACATGATGTGTTCTGAAGTGGAACCCTAATGATGTCACCTAGCTTATTAGATGGTAGCCTCTCCACCAGAATATGGTACTGTGTTCCTTAGCGACTCACACGCATCAACAATGAGATCGACCAGCTGATGAACCAGATGCAGCAGATCGAGACACAGCAGAGGAAGTTCAAGGCCTCCCGGGACAGTATCCTGTCTGAGATGAAGATGCTGAAGGAGAAGAGGCAGCAGTCAGAGAAAACCTTCATGCCCAAGGTAAGGTGACGAGGCCACTTAGTGGCAGTGGCGGCCTCTGCTGGTACTCAGTCATAATGATAGCCTAATTTTCTTTATCAACGTGTGTGTGTGTGTGTAATGAGAAGGCATACTTGATGAAATGCCATTTATACAGGACATATAGAAAGAAGTACATTTTGTAGCTGTGCACCAGCTAAATGGTCGTGTGTCCCCCCCCCCCAGCAACGGAGCCTGCAGAGTCTGGAGGCCAGCCTCCACGCCATGGAGTCGACACGAGAGTCCCTGAAAGCTGAGCTGGGCACAGACCTGCTGGCTCAGCTCAGCCTGGAGGACCAGCGGCGTGTGGACGACCTCAACGACGAGATTCGCCAGCTGCAGCAGGTGAGAGATGTTTCGTTTATGTATTTGTTTTTGCATGCTGCTGTCCTGCCCCCAGATCAGGCTGCGGTGACTCAGAATGAAAGTGTCAGCATTCTCTGCGGTAGCACAACTGTGCTGTTACTCACTTTACGCATTCTAAATGAATGCAGGCTACCTTCAGATGTTTCTGCTGTCTGCTCTCAGGTCGACTGTTGCTGTATTTACTTCGAATGCGTTTCTCATAGCCTTTAATCACTCTCCGTCCTGTACGATCACTGTTTCTTTATTTACGAGAACTGCAGTCGAATTGAACTGAGATTTTAAAAAAATCAACAGAGGTGTCTGTGGGATTTTTTTTTTTTTGTTGTAGGATAACAGGCAGCTGTTAAACGAGCGAATCAAACTAGAGGGTATAATGACCAGAGTAGAGACGTACCTCAATGAAAACCTCCGGAAGCGCCTGGACCAAGTGGAACAGGTACGGAGCAGCGGCCGGATGTGCCGTCACACTCCCCCCAAAATCGACCCCGCCTGCCTCTTGATCCCTTTCCTTTCCTTCACTCAGGAGCTGAATGAGCTCAGGGAGACAGAGGGAGGGACGGTTCTCACAGCCACCACCTCGGAGCTGGACGGGATCAACAAACGTATTAAGGACACCATGGCGCGTTCTGAAGGCAAGTTCAACCATTCATTTACAAGTGCAAACATTTTACTCAAAATGTTTCTATCCCAGTAAAGGTTGGGGGTTAGATTGAGGGAAAATGTGACTCTCCTAAACAGAGGTAATCATTCCAAAAATGACGGTCCAAAGTAGCTTTTAATGTGTTTTTCAATTCTCAATAACTCTTGGTCAACAGACTTGGATGGACTCATTGACAAGATGGAAATTGAGATCAAAGATCACCTGAAGAGCATGGAACGCTGGAAGAACATTGAGAAGGAGCAGAATGATGCCATCAACCACGATACCAAGGAGCTGGAGAAGATGACTAACCGGCAGGGGATGTTGCTCAAGAAGAAGGAGGAGTGCATGAAGAAGATCCGGGAGCTGGGCTCACTCCCACAAGAGGCCTTTGAGAAGTACCAGACACTCACGCTCAAACAGGTGAGGGGAGGGCTCTTGGAGGTTCTCAGGGTGGCGTTACCTTGCCCACCGCCCAGAAAGCCCCCACTCACTACCATGGATGTAGTGTTTGTAGGCATCCCCTTGCATGCATTTTAGCTCCTCGGTGCTCACTGACGCTGCGTTTTGTCATTTCAGCTCTTCCGAAAGCTCGAGCAGTGCAACACGGAGTTGAAGAAGTACAGCCACGTGAATAAGAAAGCTCTGGACCAGTTTGTAAACTTCTCAGAGCAGAAGGAGAAGTTGATAAAAAGGCAAGACGAGTTGGACAGGGGCTACAAGTCCATCATGGAGCTGATGAATGTTCTTGAGCTACGGAAGTATGAAGCCATACAGCTGACATTCAAGCAGGTGAATCCAGTTTACTCCATAAAGCTTATGACATATCAGGGAATATCATCAGGTCAAGTGTTGGCCAAATGTTTTGTTCCACCTCGGTCGCACATATTATCTTGACACTGTGGTTGGTTTCCTGTCCTGAAACCCAGGTGTCAAAGAACTTCAGCGAGGTGTTTCAGAAGCTTGTGCCTGGTGGCAAGGCCACCCTGGTGATGAAGAAAGGAGATGCTGAGGGGAACCAATCACAGGATGAGGGAGAAGGCGGCACGGAGAGCGAAAGGGGCTCAGGATCCCAGAGCAGCGTGCCCTCTGTTGACCAGTTCACTGGAGTGGGAATTAGGGTAGGATTTTGGTGGCTGACTCTTGGAAACTCATATAGTTGAACTGCTGTGTGACCTTCTGTGGCCTTCAAAAACAAAGACATCTGAATAGGGCTCCTCCAAATTTCTCACTTGCACTTGTAATCCTCTTAAATGAAACTTTTGTTGTTATGGTTCAATGTGATTATGTCTGTAGAATTCAGCTCCTGATCCCATTGCTGTATGCTAGCAGTACCGTGGAACCCAATGTGGGAGAACGAGGCTCTAATAGGCTGCTGTGTTGATCACCCTGCTGCTGTGTGCAGGTGTCCTTCACGGGGAAGCAGGGTGAGATGAGGGAGATGCAGCAGCTCTCCGGAGGACAGAAATCCCTGGTGGCTCTCGCCCTCATCTTCGCCATTCAGAAGTGTGACCCGGCGCCCTTCTACCTGTTCGACGAAATCGACCAGGCCCTGGATGCTCAGCACAGGAAAGCCGTGTCTGGTAAGTCACTTGTCTGTCATTCCCATTAGGCCCCTCGTCGGCCATTTGTTCTGATGGCAATCACTGAAGGACTCGTGTGTTAAAAATGTTGTTGTTGTTGTTGTTGTTTAGTGCATTTTGCTGACATCCCCCATCCTGTCTTTATTCTGCTTTGTTGTCCCCCCCACTTTCATCAGACATGATCGTGGAGCTAGCTGGACATGCACAGTTCATCACCACGACGTTCAGACCTGAGCTTCTGGAATCGGCAGACAAGTTCTATGGAGTCAAATTCCGAAATAAGGTCAGCGATGGCTGAAAGTGAACGTTTCAATTGTGACTTTGTGCGTAAGCATGTACGTGTGTAATGTATACGTGTTGGGTTCCCCCCCCCCCCTTCTTCAGGTCAGTCACATTGATGTGATATCAGCAGAACAGGCTAAAGACTTTGTGGAAGACGACACCACGCACGGATGAGCAGAAGGCTTCCACCGCCTCCCCCTCGCTATGTCCTGCATGCACTGTTATCACCTTCGAGCTTTCAGTACTGCTGTCTGAGCTCTCTGGCCGACAGCCTCTAATTGTTTTCTTTCAGTACTCGGCTGAATAAAAACTGGGTTATGACAGGGTGGGAGGAGGCTGTTAAATACTAGGTGGGAAATTGTACTGAAGACAAATGTTCATAATAGTAACTTCATACTTACACCCAGATTATGCCTTTTGTTTATACCTTTTTTCTTTTAAAATGTATATCTTGCCGTTTTGAGTGTTTCAGTGCAGAGGTGAAATGGAACAGGCTGTAGAGTTTGTTTTGGAAATTAAATGGTTCTTTTCCTAAAATGTAGTTCTAGCAATGGGGGAAGGAGCTTTACTCAAAACAAGCCAGTAATAACTGAACTAATGAAGAGAGAACAGTATCCACTTTACTAACTTGAGCCATGTGTTTATCAGGAGATGCCACGTTGTTTTTCCCTTCTTAAAATCTAGATCCATCTCTTTCCAGGCTCTCATTTCCTCTTGACCTCTCAATGTGAAAATTTCACTTGACACCAACCTTTCAATTAGGTGTACGTTTTTGAATACGCAGTTTTAAATTGGTCTCCATTTTGATCTGTTGTTCACCTTTGTCTATTTCCATTTTGTGGTTCCTGTCAGTTCTGATGGTTTTTATTTTTTTTGTATTTTACATTTGTAATACTCTGCTGTTTTAGTTAATGTAACTTGGCTATAGTGCAGTATCCTCTTGTAAGTTGTAATTTCTTATGTTCCTAAAATAAAAACACTTAAACTCCACTTGAAGCCAGTTACCTGTTTCATTTCACATTTCCGGTCCCTTCTAGCATTATTGAGTACACTATAGACCCCGGAGTAGCCATCCTCTACTGCTCAATTGCCAAGTACTTCAACTGAAGAGCGATTCACCCATAAATAGGTACCATCAATTAGATGGCGTTGTTAAAAGGGTCCACCGAATTACTGCTGCATAGCATGCATGACTATATAATGTGTATATATGTATATTGCAATGCACGTGTGCGTAGCATATACACAGTTCATGCAATCATGCTTTTGATGTTAATCATTAGCAAAGATCAATGCACGGCAGAGGGCGTGACAGTCAAAGTAGCGTGTGGCCGCCTTCGGCCCCTCAGGTCGTAGGCGTGGAGACTAACGCTGTCAGTAAGGTCATTCTCGCTGTAGCTCATCTTGTCTTGTCCAAGACTTGGAGATGGTTTCGTTTTTGGGTCCCAGCAGGTAGGAAGTGTTGCAGCTGGAGGTAGAAAGATCCACCGACCACGGGGGAAGTGAGAGCCCGCTTGGCCTGGGGTTTGGGAGGCTACGACGGCACCTTCATCACCCAAAATGAGACGTGATAGCTGCTCTACGTGTTTTATGTATTTCCTGTAACAATATAGCTAGCTAACCTTAATGAAACCGTCATATAGATGTAACTTGTAAGGCGGGAGTGGATGCAATTAAGTAACTGAAACATTACAATGTTTATTATCATTTTAAAGTTTCCTAAAGCATGACTCTATTCAAAATTAACATACATACAGCTTATAAAAGGGAAAGAAAGAAGCACTGTCTGTTATAAATGGTGATGAGCACATGACAATGATGTGAGGCCCATTTTAATATTCAGTGGTCTGCATGTGGCGCGCCCTTTAGAAGAAGCTCTCATCTCAGTATTCAGTTATCTTACCAACAAACAAAATAATCAACTTTTACTTATCTGTGAGACGATATACGCTCGTCAGTCTTCCTCTGATTACATTAAGGTAGCGACTCATACCCCTTAGAAAAAGGAATAAAAAGCAAACGAGCCATTAAAATACTCTTAATTATTCTGACGGACAATATTAACCGATAGTTATGAATAATTGAAAGTATGTATACTTTGACACCGAACAAAGGTAGTTTCTACGATAATTATCCTTTGGAGAGACCGGATTTTATTGTCGTTTGTTTTTTATCTAGGATGACAGAATTTAACCAAAATCTGCGGAATGAAAATTACGTTGCCGCTGAACTTAGACACTTTCAAAATGGGACCAGAAACCTGATCTTTGATGACCCTTTTTGGCTGGATTTTTCTGTATTGGTTAATTGTAATGGAGCGACGCATGCCGCAGTTTCACAGGCGAAATATAACGTTTTGATAAGCGTATGAATTCATATCTGCTCCTGGTGTAAGTCTCATATTGAATCAATAGGTGGCAGTAAAGCTCAAAATCAATCGCAGTTTAAAATAGCGTTCATAAAATATATTTTGCTTTTTATGAAGGTCACTTGGCCAAAGGTTTGAAAGTCCTGAAAGTTTCCAGAAATAAAGTGTGTTTCCATGCGGAAAGGAAACTTTAATACATGATGTAATTTTAAACATGTCATTTAATGTTTTGTGTTGGAGTGCTTTGAAATTTCTTCCCATCTTTGGAATACAGATAAGCTTTGCGACTGGTACAAATGATTTCTACTGACCTCTTGATGTCTCGGCAACACAACTTTTTCATATTTTGATATATTAAGCTGATCAGTTTAGTCAGTTTATTAGGTTTTATGTACTAACAAGGTGACTTTTTCAGGCCCTTTGCTGTTGACCCTCAGACCAATAGGCAGTTTCATGAGTCATCAGACTAGTTGAAAATACGGATGCAGGCCTCAGAGCCCAAAGCAGTCGTAGTAAGTAGCAGTCGTGACTGAGCGTGTGGCCTGAGGCACATATAGCAGAGGATTAAATTGGCACCAGCTGCAGGTATCACACGGCTTTTAGTGGATGACGAAGCCTGTTATTATTCTTAGCTATCACTGCAGAGTATTGCCTTCTACTTGACTGTGAGCTGAACGGTCTGCTAC
This sequence comes from Gymnarchus niloticus, assembly GCA_009936485.2. Taxonomy (NCBI): domain Eukaryota; kingdom Metazoa; phylum Chordata; class Actinopteri; order Osteoglossiformes; family Gymnarchidae; genus Gymnarchus; species Gymnarchus niloticus. Next base: position 3,280,464 of record JAACJT020000035.1, read on the forward strand.
AACCGAACGATGAAAGGCGAGCGGAAAGCGTTTTTACTGCAGGTTTCTGAATGTGTTTCAAAGCCCTTGAATGGTGTATTTTGGTGCTTGGGATCAACACGGTTATGTCACTTAAAGTAGCTGGATATGTAAAGACTACTGATGTGGGTACACATAGTGATTTACACTAGAGGTAGTAGATAACAATAGGTGTTCGTTTGTTTTTTTTTTTTTCATAATTTTGCATGTTGGTTTTAAATCAAAGCCAGTCACATGCCAGACTTTCCATCTCCAGTGGGTCTTGGGGATTTAAGTAAATGAGTGTCACTTGTACCTTGCAGGCAGAACTGGAGAAAAATAATAAATTGTGATGGGAGTCATTGATGTTGTGCCCTTTAGACTTGTGATGTCTTAGGAACGGCACCTAATTTAGAGAATCTAGCTGCTCTTTTCGATTAGCCAGGTCTTAATCCAGGTCTTGTCTTGCCTAGCCACATTCTGCTACAGTCCTGCTTATTACACTCAAAACAAATCATTGCCCCCAGTTTGTGAATGATACAAGTTTATAATCGTATGAAGCTGCTTTTATAAACCATACATAAATCTGTCTGATTTTATGAACATCTGAGCGGATGTTGTTTGTTGTCCAGCAGGTGACATTTGTGAGTTTTGGACCCCACACAGTGTGTGAGTGTAAATAAACTTCTCAGTTTTATGATGAGCCGTTCGGGGAACATTCAAAAGTTCTGTGTGAATCAAGCTGCAGCGCTGGAGCGCTTCATGGTATGCTAAATTTTGATACGGTGGATTTTTGTGCAGAAAACTGATTACTGTTGATGAAGGTCATTTTATGTTTCAATTGCAGCAATTTTGTAATTTAGTCTCATATTCGCATTGCTTTAAATATGTCTTACTAAGCATTTTAAGTGTCAGTTTTAAATGAAATTGTAATGCATGCCAAATTTTTCACAGAGCATTGTATTGGTTTGCAAGGTGTACTCATTGTTTATCTCAGGGGATCAAAACATTTTTTTTAAGTGTAGAGAGACTTGGATCTACTGAAATTCACAAAACTACAAAGAACTTTGTAACGCCGTTATATTGCTAAGGGGAAGTTGATGTTCAAAGCTGCATAACCAAAACAGAGGCAGTCGAAATCATATAGGTCTAGTCACTGATTGTGCTTGCTTCCTTGCAATAAATTTTGACATGTAGCAGGTGCTACTGTTGCAGCATTGCAATTTGTAACCAATATTTTGTGCTTTGGTAGCATGTGGCTTTTAAAATCCAGCTTTATGAGGTCAAGTGTGAAGCTGTACGGTGTGCCAAGGACAAGGACACTAAGACAAGACCAGACAGACTTGTTAAATCCTCACCTCCTTTACTGAGGTCTGAAACATTAAATACCACGGCCATGGTGCTGACATCCTGGGTCGGACACGTACAACTGCAGGAAATAAAACCTGAGTAAACACAACTACTAATCCCGGCCCAGGCCAGGGAACAAACTAAACTAATATAATCATAATGATAATCCTGGTAATGGCTTGACACATGCCTGCTTAAACCTGCCGTAAGATGAACGGTGCCTGTTTTTTTTTTTTGTGGCTGATGGCGGCTGTGGCCCTGAGTGGCATTCCCAGCTGCATGGAGAATTTTCTGGAAAACTGATCTTATGAAAAGGGACCCCTTTATAACTTAACACCGAAAAAGACGTCTAGCCACCATGATGTGGTCAAACGCGATGTTAGACATTACTTTGGTGTTTATGGTTCATTGTAATTGGATTGCCATTGATATATACAACCAACGGATCATTTTTTTATTGTCGTGTAAACCAAGTATTTTGCCAATAAATGAAAGGATATATTATTTTTATGAGACCAACATTTATTACAAAAAACACAAGGATACAAGTGGAAGGTACTACTTGATTGCACTAGAAATACAGTGCTTATTTTCATATCAAAACAATATGTAATAGTTTAGCCGAACTTACAAACAGCCCTATATTTTGGTTCTGTGTTATCAGTTTCCATCTTAAACAGAACATTCTGTTGTGTGCTGGGTATTTTGGCTAGAGGTGTGTCACATTAACGGTATCCTCTTACACACTGGCTAAAAATAAACAGTGTCTGTTCTCATTCAGAGATTTCTTCTCATAGTTACTTGGAGGCCTGAAATTTTTCATTCAAATGGCCTTTGTTACAAGAAGTCTTCCTTTATTATTTGAGTCGTGTAATTTGTTGAGCATTATTTCAACGAGAAATTTTTCACTACAAGTGATGAGGCGAAATTCCAAACTGAATTCAAACACGGCCACTCTGGTAAATTTTAAATCCATACGTGATGAAAAAAATTTCATCAGCAGTTTGGTGTTGATGTTGTGTCATGTGCTTTCAGGACTAAAGGAGCTGGTATTGTGCATTATAGGACTCTCTTTCCAGTGTTCCTTAAATGACTACGCAGCTGAGTGCATTTTAACCTGTGCAAATTCTTTTGGCTATGATCGTAAATTTTTACATTTGTATATTTTTATCTCTTGAGTTGTCCTTGCCTACTAAATGTCATTTTTTTGATATGCTGTTTTTTGATAATTCCAGGTGTGTGTGTGTGTGTTTGTGTTTTATTTGTCAAAATCCTCCATATTGTGTGTTTATATGCCTAAATTGGCCTTCTGCTGTGTTGCCTTCTCTGATCCAATTCTGATCACACCTCTGAATGCTGTTAACAGCTGGTTTGTCCACATTGTGAGCATCATCAGTTCTAGCGGCTGTTTTTTCGGGTATTAATTTTTTGTACAGTTGACTGGATAAAATTTTAAGATGTTAATACAGCAGCAGTGGACTCATTATCACAGAGATTCTTTATGATTAATTACGTAAAAGGCTTTTTGAGCATAGAATATGATTTAGGCCTAGATTGTAGTTTTTAATGACTGTTGATGTGGCTGATAAAAACACTACAAATGATAAGCAATAAAGATGCAGAACGTTATATACCGGCTCGTAATCCATTTCCTGAGTTCCTTAAGGCAATTTCGCATGCTTTACTGAGTAATCAGTTGGACTTTGTGTTTCTCTGACGTAGATGTCGGGAGAACCAATCAGCATTGGCGATGTTGAGAAGGCCAAAGCTGAGTTCAGAGTTGTAACACTGTACGTACGAGGGATTTTAGCTAGAGACTCACTAATGGTTTATGCTGACATGCTTTCACTAGATCTTTTATGAAACTTCTCCAGTCTGCTGTTGAGACATGTGGCTTTTGACAAATGGCCACCAAATCTGTAATGATGGGAGATTTCTGGAGATAAGCTTTAAGTGATACAGCTGTTAAACGAGACTGGACACCTACTGAGTGACTAATGGTATCACACACACCATAGTTTCACCAGGCCAATGGGGGAGACTGCTAATGGAGAGAACTGTAAGCTGTTGCTGTCAGAGTGTGGACCCCCGATTGGTCAAGTGCCCTTTGCTGTTCCTCCTGTCCTTGCCTTTAAATGCTCTTCCAGTCCCCTGTGCAATCTCCTTTGAAGGGGTCCTCCTGTGTCCTTGCCCTTTATTTTCTAATTTGGAAAGAGGAAAGTGGAGGGGGGAGGGGGGCGACTGGCATGTGCTGCTCTGTTAGTGTCCTGCACCGAAGAACGAAGTTAGCCAAACTTGCCTGCAACTGCTACAAGCTGCCTCTGTCTTCTTTGACTGATCGGCTCTGTGTGGCCTCTTGATCGGATAGTGGCTCAGGGCTTCTCCGCTCGTTACAGGGGTGGACGTGGGACGTGTTCCATCATGAAGCCAGTCTGGGAGAAGGGAATTTTTGAGGGCCACGCCGAGAGTCTCAAAAACGGACAAAATAAAGCCCCCAGCCAACCTCCAGGGGTGCTCCCTGGAGTGAATGCCGTTAGCGAGCCCTTGCAGAGGTGAGTAGCGTCTCTGTAAATAGTGCTGAAAAAGGCATTTACAAGTGTGTGTTATTAGTTCATACGCAAGAAATGGGATTGCTAATTCGTACAAATCCATAGTCCTAATCTTGTTTTAAGATTTGAATGGTATTTATTATGTATTGGATATTGGTTTGTTCACAGAGTCTCTGGTCTATGTAAATGCAGGAAAAACAGTTTGTTTTTGTCAACAAACTGACATTGCAGTCATTTTAAAGTAATAAACATGGTCACAGTTTTGGAATTTTTTAGAGAGTGGTAGATGTATGGTATATTTTCAGAAATCGTCAAATGTACAAAAAATGTTCATAACTTCTTTCCCTGGAGCTATTTTAGCACTGCAAACTTGACTGGAGGGGTATGAATGCTGTCAGTAATTTTGTCGTGAGAAGAAACCTCATCCAATTTCTTGAAAATGCTGCCAGGCAAAAAATTCATACGTGTGGTCTTTCGTGGAATTATTAGTGGGTATGGAAAGTAAGATTAAGTTGTGTTATTATTATTATCAGTAATCATATCAGTAATCATTGTGTGCTTATCAAGTTGTCGTTAAATTAGGAAGATTTGTAACACAAAAGTATGAATAATTATAATTTCATAATTATTTAATACCTGCGTAAAAGTTTAAGATATTTAGCGCTTGTATGAAGTCAGAATGCACTGTTTACTGTATACAATGCATGCAATAAATAAGCAGTCCGATGGAATAAAGTTTTACTTTTATTTTGATGAACAGCAGTATCGAGTGTCTCGGATATTATTATTGAAATTGGTCTCCCTCTAGAATAAGAGACGCATATATGATGCGTTCTATTTAAAACACCCTCAGATTTTAATGTACTTGCTTGTGATTAAGTATATGTCTAGATTTACTAAAATTTTTTTTACAAAATGACTGTCCTTGCACAGCATTGAAATGTCGCAATTATTGGTATTTTATGCTTTGAGACAGTAGTTTAAATGCCTTAATTAAGCTGGTTATGTTCGTGCTAAATAATGCATTTGGTAAATGTGGCAATGAAAATTCCATTTGAAGAGTTACTGATGTACTGAAGGTCTCATGAGTAAGCTGTCGCTCTCATGTGCAGAGTCTCTTAAAAGGTATATTTTACATACATTTATATAGGTTATACGCATATATTTATGTGCGATATAAGAACATTTCTCTGTTAATCGAAATGAACAAGAAATATGGTGTTTGAGTCTGTGACTCAATGATATGGTGAACAAAACATAAAAGCTGATGAATATTGCATTATTTTTTACAATTTACACTATTTTTAATTTTTATTCTATATTATTCTCTTCGTATGCACTTTACGCAGTATTTTTTAACAGTTTACAATTTTGGATATATTTAATGTGCATATGATTTTGAATTTATCATTTTAATTTCCCTCCTTTCCAAAGATTTGTTTTCGGTCAAGTAAACAGCATCATTATTAATATTCAGTGTATAACATCAGTCGAAGGATAGTTTTCAGTAGTGTCATCTCTCTGAGGACATTTGATACGTACCTTTAAAGTAATAAAGCTGAAACAATATCTGCCTTATTTGAACAAAAATACCATGTTTATTCCTACGCCATAAAGCGAAAGCGTTGTCCTTTTAAGGAATTGTCACCTACAGTTTCTATTTTTAAAACTGCGGATTATGTGTTTGCTTGACCTGCAATTTATGAGATACAGTTTGATTTTTTTTTTTTTTTTTACTGAAATGTTGATAAATAGTTTGAAGAGTTGGAGAATATTTTATTCATTTTATACCGATTTTTCTTAAATGTCCAGTGTCCTTAAGATATTCAGTTCTCCGGTTAAAAGAGACGTTTAATTTCGTGTCATAATCAAGCACTGACCTCGGAACCTTCTTTTGTCTGTCAGATTGTGATGGATTAACCTTGTTGCGAGTCTGGTCCTTATCTGTACGACTCATTTAGCGATAAAGGGAGCAGTTCAAATTTTTTGTTTTAGTACATCTGAGACGTGAAGGATTCAGTCTTTGTGGTGCTGTAATGTTTTCCCGAGCTATTTTGGAAATGTCGTTCATCTGCACCCTCTTGTAAATCTGAGTCATAAGTTGAATCTTTTCTGCACTTCTACCCAAGTAAGTGTTAGAAGGAAAAACCACGTATTCAAACAGGCTGCAGGATTCTCAAAAAAGTATTGATTCTACAAACGTGTTACGTCATTACAGAGAAATATACTGTAGATCTTTTAAGTATACCAGGCCAAACATCTTATCAATAAAGAGCATTGCTGAATGCAGTAGGTGTTTCAGTCATCTTTAGGCATATCCCAACATTATGTAAAACTAGTTTTGCCCGATGACCTGAACTTAGAATTTAATGTGGAATGTAGAATTTTCAGGTTGCCAGAAAGTGACCCGTATTTACAAAAAGGCAGCTCGTATTATCTAATTATTGCTTTTGTGACTATGAAAAATTAAACATGTCATTTATTGTTATTATTATAATTTAATATATATTACATTTTCTTCTGGTAGCCTTCTGTATGATCCGCAACACAAAATAGAGAAGTGGATACACTTTCATTGACCAGCTTGTCCATGTACACGCTTTCCGCTGATGGAGTTTATAGTTTTGATGGAACTGATTCTTGATTCTCTATTGGGTATAGTGTAATAAAATGGTTTGTGGTGAAACTGCTGTTGCACCCAATGAACGTCTACTGTGATGGTGCTGAGGATAGAGGGCATTAAGGCCTGATTTGCCTTGACTGGCTAATTTAAACAGCTGCCTGAGCAGCAGTAAAATGAAAGAGTCATGAAAATGTGCAAAGGCTGTTTTAGCTATTGTTCTCTGGTGCCTCTTACATCCACCTGTTTGGTTCAAGTCACCCTGTACATTTTTGACTTGCTGGTGGAGCTGTTGCCTTTGATCTGTCGCTGGGGAGCTGGGCAGTTATGGTGAAAACATGTCATTTAACAATGGTGGAACGGCTCCCTATTGGCTGAGAGGGACAGCTCCTCTAGGGCTTAAATCATGGGATCAGAGCTGTAAGATCTTGGTAGGCTTAACCTTGATGAGCGACTCCCATGGCTCTCAGAGGAAGTTCTGAGGCTCTTCTGAGGTTCCTGTTGCATGATTCTCTAACTTATGTCTCTATAGACCTCAGCTCTTAATAACGCCCGTGTTCAGAGTGTGTTACAAACAATAGTCGAAAGGTCGGGGGAATCCACTCTACACACTGCTGATGAATGGAACACAGTTTTTCTGCAGTCTTTAGTCTTCATGTATCCAGAGGCAGGGAGAGAATCTTTTTTCTATGCATACCCGTGCAGCATTATAGACAGAAACTTTTTGGAATACAAAGAAATGCGCTGTTTTTAGAAATGTAATTTTTGAGTTGAAATGTGTCAATTATATATACAAAATACTCCACTTAATAAATGTGCTGATTTTTTTATGACAAATCAAAAAGAATATACATTTTTACATTTCATTGTTTTCCAATTTCTAATGTTTCTAAAATTAGTATAGTTAAGTAGCTATAAACTGTAACAAATCTTACACAATCTTGGCTGTTTTGTTTTTTTTAGATTTTGTTATGCAAAAACTATCCTGCGTAGTTAAAATCTAAAGTACCACGAAGCTGTAATGTTTCTCAATTTTAGTGATCTAGCTTGTGGAGTGTCGAGAGGACGGATTCTTTCACCCTGACATAGTGATGATCAGTGACTGAATTCCCCATGCATGTTTTCTATGGCTTTGTATACAAAAATATACTCGTGTCTCTACCTGCCTGAGCTAAAAGAGACTGGGAGTAATCTCACTTCTCCATGAACACCAGTTGCTCAGAAAACTTCCAGTTCTTTCACATGCTGGGCGCTTCATCATGGGGAAGGCTATACAGACGTGGCTAAGAAGGATTCGCCCTCAGATCCACCAGTATTACGAAAAAAACACGTTTACATGGCATCACATGTCTGACGGGCAAATAATGGCACAGTCAAACTGAGCATCTGCTTTGCAGGTTGAAGATAAAAGGGGTGAGGTACTAAATCAGTCGAGCTACTACAAAGATCCCCCGGTGTTCACTGATAGCTGTCCTAAAATTCGTCTATAAAAATCATAAATAACCAAAACGTCGTAAAGGCTGCAACAACAGCAGCAGTTGTCAAGGCGGCCGGCGACGCTGGTAGGAAAGATTTAGAAATGCGACCAGAACCACATGCTCAAGACGCCTGCGATCCCAAACGTTCACAGCTGGATCACCAGTCGGCTTTGCAGAAAACTACCTTCACGGCTTAGCTACCTGCTGTCTGAACATGTGCGCATGGAGCAGCGTTCATGGCCGTGTTGACGCCGTCTAGCAACTGGCCTAATCTGTGTGTTAAAGTGTAGACAGCTACACGACGAGCACCTGGACTTCTTAATGCATTTTGCAGTTTTATTTCCGGCTTTTATTCACACTTTACACTGTAGCTACACGCTGAGACGTCTTGAGTAGGTCTGGGCGTCCTTAAAAATGAAAATTTCACACTCGGGCAAAAAACAGATCAAAGACACATAGTAGCAGTGACCACGAAACCGCAGCATGGCGTTGTCTTCGGTTAGAAGGCGTATGTGGCTGATTAAACATCTTTGGAAGTGACAGTCGTTTTTGAAATGATGTTTGTAATATGAATGCATGTTGGCTGGCTGGGCACACATGCATTTCATAGCATGTTTAGTTTTTAAACATTTCGGGTTGCATTTCTCCCCCCTCCCATGCAGCAGGATTCTTCATTTGCGTTGAATCGCGGCGACGGCTGTTGGCATGAAGAACTCCGATGGTGGCTGAAACGTTACTTATCCTGGAAACGATGTTTCAGTGAAACAGAGTAACTCAGTGTCAATCTCAAATGGGTTCATTAGTCTCTGGGTTGTTTTTGACTTTTTAAATGTAGTTAACTTTATATTACTTTGAAGCTCAAACTTTTAAAGTACTGTTGGCACAGAGTTGGAGTAGGTGTTATAAAGTCCGGTCTTTGGTACTGGAAATATGCATCGTTCTAAGAGAATGATTTTGCTGAATTGGCTAAACTATTTAAACAAGTGAAGCTGTCTGTTTTAATTATCATTTGAGGTAATAAAATGCTCGCAAAAAAACAAAATCTGCTTTCTTATGGCCAGAAGGGGATATTTGCCAGAAACTCTGTCACTCATCATGTTTCATGCTCTGGGTGACTTTGCAGTCACACAGTGTGAACCAGACATTACGTGTGTCTGTTGTTTATGGTGTGTGCCAGTAACTGATAAATTAAAAATAGCAGATGAGTAACAAAATAATTTAGTTATTCATAGAGGAACAATTCAAACTACAGAAGGGCTTCTTACTTTTCAGGAGGTGGTGAAGAGTTGAGTTCTCTCACCCGTAACTGCGCAGTGCTGTTCGTACAGATAGTGGAAAGTTCTGCTGTTTTAAAAGTGAGTTAAATTCTTGAATAGCAAACCTTTCTGCTGCTTCACACTTTGTCTTCAGCCATACTGGAGAGTTTGTGGAACCTGTTGTCACTCCAAAGGCATTTTGCCTTCATCGCCATGGGAACAAACTACAGGAAATCAAATTTAACCTCTGCACAAGTGTGCCAGAAATGTTTCAATTTCTTTTTCATGTAGAAGGTCCTCAGTCCTGCCATCGCAGCAATTCATGGGCTCTGCTACTCATCAGTAAATAATAATAATAATAATAATAGCAGTAAATAATATCATTGGCAATGACATGAGAATTGTTGTGGGAATTTCCAAGGTTTCTTCAGAGCGTTGTCTCTTTTAACTTTGAAATGGCCGTTAATGTCCAGCACAGAATGAGAGCAGAAATGCTAACCAGAAATGCAAGCGTAAAGGTAGTGCTGTACGGCTTCTCAGACAGGGAACGTTTCGTGGCGTAGCATATATTAAGACAGTAACAATCTGCATTTAATATTTTAATTGCTTACCTGGACACCATTTATAGGTTGTTATTATGTCACAAGTGAGATTGTCACTCTCTGGCACTTACAGCTTGCAGTGAGAGGGTCATATTTCTTTAATGGCCGAATGGCTGTTTAATGCTCTGTTTTTTTGCCAGACAATAACAGTATTTAGATCCACTATCTGGTTCATGTTTTTTACACCATTGCCATTATGTAGGTCTATAAAGTTCTTTGTTAAGCCTCCCAAATTACACAAAGCTTACAGGAACCAAAAATATATGTATGATAATTAAGAATGGGCATGGTTTGAAAGGCAGGTGGGAGATGCAAAATGCTTATTATAATCTTGTTATTAAGATTCTAATTCTAGAACCGACAGGGTAATTGAATATATCCAGAGGCATAACAGACATATCCATGGGTCCTGACTATCCATAGCTCTTCACTGGCTCCACCACTCGATTCAGATCCTCAGACTCCTTAGAGATTCTCCTTGGTGAGACGATGCTTTGTTTTGACGGGTCGCCAAGCTTAGGAGCGGCTGATAATGGTCTGAATGGGTCCAGTGCTGTAAGATTGTTTGTATTTAGGGCCTCGCAGTAGGTAAAGCTACATGAGACACTTTCTTTCAGCTGCCATTTTAAAATCATTAAAATCAGTAAACTGTTTACACAAGTTGTATTGCTCCTTTAAATGTTTATTTTGCATTATGTGAGATTGAAGCTGTTTTGCTACAGGCATATGGCTGAGTAGAGTAACGCTATGTTTTGCAAAGGGTTAACCTCACTGCAGTGACAATGTCTGTTGATTTTCTGATCACACCCTTGAGACCAAATTCATAGACTTACTGTGTAACAGACACACAGATGATGTTGTTGCTACCAGAATTACCCGCCTCGTTGATTCTGCTTTGACGTTTATGGAACATTTTACTCTCTGCGGTTTAGTCACTTTGTCATTTTTATTTGTACTGCCGATCATAAATTATCTATTTGTGGGATCATTTTTAACGTAGGCATAAAAATGTTGACCTACGTAGAACATGATATATGTTGACATTTGACCCGAAAGGGTCACCTCAGCAGTGAGAGAACTACGTCTGAACGCAGGTGCTACGGTAGCTGGGTGCAAAACCGTGTGAAACTCAGTCACCTGCTCCATTTTTTTATGGTGACGCATGTCAAAATAAGAAACTGTGATTGATTCTGTGTATCAGCATGGGAAGAGTAAATACTGAGAACTAATAACAAATACAATTAAAAGTCTACTTCAGAATGGTTTGGAATCCTCCGTCTTATTAATGGTTTCGGTTATTAATGGTTTTTTACTTAGACACAACAACGCAAACTCGTCAGGCTCCGGGTCTGCGAACATTTCTTTTGAAATCTGTATATGTGCCACAGGTGTACAGATCTCTTATAAACTGTTTGTTTTAATCTGATACTTGTGTACGTATTCAGTCGTCAGCATGCACTGTCAGGATGGTATTCCGCTGGAATCCTAATTCTGTGTTAATAACAATCTGCATGTTTGCAAAACGCTGCAGAATATGTGGAAATAATATAGAAGTTAAGAGATGGAAATAAAATTTGCCCAAGGATTTTTGCCTAGAGCAGATTTGCAGCAATCTGTGGCATTAACCACAGCCTGTAAACGATATGGAAATCGCAATGTTGAAGGAGAGATCATGAGGGAGTGTGCTGGCCATTCCTCTCATCAGCCTTTGAACCCTAGTGAAACCAGAGAGCCTCATCTGAGAAACTCACCTCCCTGTCAGCAGACTGATCTGCCTGTCACTCACTGTCAAGGAGACCAGCACAGTTTAACCCTTTCTCAGGGTGCCCCCCCCCCCAGATGAGATGGTTGTTTTTAAATTCCAGGCAGAAATCTACGTCTGTCTGCCTTTGAACAATTGCAGAGTTGGGGTTCAGCTGTTAAGGACTCTGGTTATAAAAAATGTTTGTCTAGGTGAGACCAATGGCAGTGGCGTTATAGTCAAACTCCACGTCATTGTGTTCTGACCCGTAGGCATCGTATCTCTGTTAAAGGAAGTAGGAAATTTTGCATTTTACTATCGCAAAACCAAAGGCCACATTTATATAAATGGAAGCGTCATGCATATAGACTTTTGCTAGTGTTTAATGTTGCGGACAATAACCTGAATAATTCACATACTCCTCGTTGTGTAGTTTCTATACATTTTGTTTTTCTTGGTATTTTGGCTGTTAAAATGCATGGTTCGGTGGGAGCTCCTGGCTCGTGTGGCCTCTACTCAAACTTGAGTCTTGAGCTGATGTCCTCGGGTTTTTTTGTATTTCGCTGTATGTCCTTCTCCAGCGTTGATTCTCGCTTAGCTTGGACGATTTGCAGCATGTCAGTATAAATTCGTCGCAGTGCTTGTTTTCTTCTGCAAGCCATTCATTCTGTGTGTCATTTATTATTTTCTTACTGTATGAGGGACAGCTTTTCTAATTCCCTGCCCAAGCACCACATGGAGCTGTCTGTGCCAGGTGCGTCGTTTATAAATTATCGGGCATGCCAGCAGTCCATCTCGCTATTCATCAGCTGGCGTGTTGTCGATCTATCTGGTTTTACAACTCACCATTTGTAATTTTAGAGACAAGCAGTGTCGACATTAATGGACAGCAGTGCGTGATATTTGCTTTTGCGGTGTCTGGGTCTTCTGACCGACTTCAGCCTATCAGGCGTGCGGCCGACATTTTGTCAGCTTGTCGACAGTCGAAAGTTAGCGACCGTTGGACGTCTGCTCCGATTTTCAGTGACCTGACAACCACATGGTGCTTTTAGGTGGTGAACCTGAAATACCAGATTCACCTTCCCTTCATCCGGTGCTCGACACTGGTGAAAAATGCCACTTGTTTGTTTGTACAGCGGTAAAAATTCAGATAAAAAGTTTGTAATTCTGAATAATTTCATATTCATATGCAGTAGGATACCATCGTTTATGTCGCTACGCTTCATGATTTCTGTTAGCTTCAATATGCAGTTGTTTTTTGAATTATTGGACGCAGCGTCCTTCGTGAGAAATGATGGGTATTGACATTCATAAAATATAGCTTCAAATACCTTTTCTTGGATGGTCAGTGTCTGGACCTCTTTATTTTATACCCTCTGTGTGCTACATTTTATTCATGTCATGCCTTTTGTGTTTTTTGGAGCTGATACTGGACCTACTGCAGATTGAGTGATGTACGTATAAATTAATGTCTTACTCACTGTAATTTAAATCCAGCTGATTATGAATTGTATCGTTAGCTAGAACACCATGCATTAGCTGGACTTATTAAGCTGTACTGGTTTATAGTTAATATTTGGTTTATTTTTCTGCCAAGGAAACTTCACACTAGTCTAGCTGACGCGGTTTCATTTTTGGATTTTGGCAGCCGAGAAACTGGCTCACATTTGGCAATGGTTTTACAGCAGCACCTGGTTCCGCACGTATTGGAACGTAGACAACGAGAGTATCATTACGTATCATGGTCACATGGCACGCAGTGTAAGAACAATTAACCGAAGACCGACCGAGGAGCTGACCGTAACTGGCTCATCCACACCCGATTACACTAATTTATCATACCGTAGCTGGGTGCGTTTCCTCAGGAATTCATTCCTTACATTCACAAAGTAATGTATTTTTCCATTCATCCATCTTCTTGCCAATTGTCATAGTCATGGAGTGGCATTATGACATTAGGCTGTGGTACACTCTGGATGGGATGCCAGTCCAATGCAGGGCACATCCACGCTTGCACACAAAATCATACACTGCAGGGAATTTAGAGACGCCAATTAGCCCGAATCCATATCCTTGGACTGTGGGAAGAATCCCATGGAACACTGGAATAACTTGCAACCTCCACACACGCACAGTGGAAGTGAGATTTGAACCCCCAACCCTGCAGGTGCCTATGCCTTGTGCCAACAAAATTTGTTTTACAGAATTATGAAATTACAAAGAGCACAAGATTTATGCATCGTGTTTTATTCCCAGTCGAACGAGGAGTTCACCACCACTTCAGTGAGTAATATCCACCTGGCACCCACAGACAGCAGTTTGTTCTGTCCCACTCAGCCTCCCAGAAACCAGGCAGTTCACACCAAAATAATAATTCTGAGCAGCCGTCTTCTGTATGTGTGAAAACTTTCATTTATAAAATGTTAAATATACTGTACGTCCACTTTTAACATTGGGATTAGCAGCAAGTTTCACCAAGTCAGACAGTGACTGCCTGAAATTTACCATCAGTTTTGTTGTGGATAATTTAGTTAATATTAACCTTTCTTATTTCAGGGTGCTCAAAGTGGGATATTATGAGTGATATGAGAGGACTTTTGGTCTGCCTGAGTCACTCCCTCATACACTGTATAACTGCAAAATCCCAGCGACTTTTTAAAGAAGTCTGACTCTACTCTGGACTGTGGTTTAATCAATGCTCAGATCCTGGCCTAGACATTTAACACCATTCAGCACTTTGAGTGTGTTCCACTTTGGAATGAAACGCAGCCGTTCTGTAAGCTATGACCAATGTCTTTGAGGTTCAGGGCATTATTGCATTGCTCTCATGGCTTTTACATAAAACTATACTGAAAAAATGAGGCATCATTGTCTGGCGTAGTGGGGCTTCCAAGAGCAGCCCAAAGCAACATGTGGCCAGGGTCCAATGACAGAGTCACTCTCTGTGACCGGAGATGTGTTTTGTACCATCACTCCATCAGCGTCTTCTACGGAGATTTTCGGTCTTTAGCAGTTGCTTCTTTAGTTTCCTCCATGGTTCTCATCACAGCAGTTTGAAAAACAAGGACGGGACTGGTGTGCCACTTCCCGCGGCATGTGGGATGTGGGCGTTGGGGGATAATCAAGGATAATGCCGAGCTGTCAAAGAGCGAACGTCTCTGAGGTTTTGTGGCACGTCTCTGTTGCACCTCAAATCTGTCTGGTCCCGTGCAGCACTTATTTCTAGTCACCGTTATCACGGAGAAGTACGTGCACATTCTTGCAGTGGAGACAGAGCTGGCCGTATCAGGCCGAGGCATGTCAATTGCTTTCGGTGCGGCGGTAGGACAGACACGTCATGTGAATGGAAGGGGAACTGGACAATATCCGCTTGTCGTCGCAGGGGTGTGGCCCAGCCGAAAGAGACTGCTGTTAATTAACTCTGGTGCCTTTGATTGGCCCAGTGGGAGGAACTGTGTGATTAACAGCAGTTTGATGATAGGTTGTATTAAGGAATTGGCAGCAACTGGACCCGTGCGGTTCGTGTCTGCAGTGCTGCGGCCTGTCCGGTCTGGGTCAATGTGTGCATGTGTGTGCCAGTGGGACCTTTTAGCTGTCAGCGACTTGCACAGGGATGATGGAGGGCCGCTGACTTTAGACCCAGCGTTGCTGATTTATCAACTGCTCGCTCCATCGAGGTAAACAAAGATCATACCACAGCTGTGTGTTTTTAAATTATTACCTGTTTTATTAGCATATGTAAATTATTTATTTGCAAGGCTGGATCTGACTATTTTGTATTTTGAAACTGCACATTTAAGTTCAACACATAATTTTCTATAACTTCCACGTATATAAAGCGTAGTAGCTTATTAGGTGCATACATTATGCATTGCATTTTTTAGAATCAATTTGTTTGAGTAATTCAGACGTCACCTAACGTTATATCTAATCTGGAACTGTATGAAGTCTTGCACTGAATATAACGCATACTTTTTACATCCCGTACAATTCAGTTTGAATGTGAAAGCATTTTTGTCCGTTCAAGATATTTGAATTTTTCACCAGGATTGTGGAATATTAATTAAATCTAAGAGCAAAATAAGCAAGAGTTTCTTATTTTATTATTTGTTATTTTTAAAATGGCACATACTGCACTATAGGTAATGTTTGTTGCTATATCCATGCATCCTTCAGGGTAGAATAAAAAAATACATATCCGGGTTTGTGTTGGGGGTATCCTGTGGTGTGCAGTAGCCCTGGCTCCATGAGAACCTGTTGATTACCTGTGTCTGTGTGACCCTGGAATTCTTCCATTGCCCTCCGTCATCACTCTGCCGCTGAGCTGGGATGTGTGAACGAGGCAGGCAGCAGTTTTGGGGAAGAGACCATCCGATGCGAAGTGTGCTGCATTGATGTAACTTTTTGAATGATTGTGACATCTTGGTAGTGTTTAGTCTGAAATTTGTCATTTGAACAAGGCTGTGTCCTGTTGTGAAAACTTTGGGATTAGGCCCGCAGTAGTGACAAACCAGATAAAAAAAACAAGGTGTTATAATATATAAAATTAAAACTTAGTAGTCATGTTAAATCACACGCTACATTCACAGACTTCCCTGGACAGTCTATCTCAGAGCGGTCCAGACCCGTTCCGTTGAGTTAGAGAGAGTCCGTATTCATCCTCTTCTTTCAATTCCCACAGCTGTTCAGAACTACAGAAGTTTCTCTTTTCATGTTTACGTTAATTTTGCTAATGGATATCTGACTGCTCGGGAAATCTTAGATACAGCTGGGCGCTTCTACAATGGATCATATGCTCTTGGCATTTATCGTTTCCGTGTCTAATCACATCCTGCATAAAGGCATTATCAAATAACACGATAGACTGTGCTGGAAACTCGTTTCAGCATTGTCCAGATATCTACATTCCAATGTGGCGTGGCTGTGAAATCTTTTGGCACGGAAACGCTCTCTCTTTTTGTCGTCTTGAGTTCACTTGGAACTCTGCATCTCATTTCGTTGACTTTGCAGCCATGGTGATGCAGACTGCATCTCTCAAATGTTGTTTCAACGCAAAGACAAGTGTCGTTATTGACGGTGTTCAGAGCTGTGCGTTGCCATGTGAAAAATGAGCTAATTGGTGCGAATCATGACGAGCCAATCGACATGTTTCACTGTTCATTATGGTGGGATCAGCAAGGTAGAGTAAGATTTTACGATGTCCTTTAGCTGAAACTTCATAACTTTTTATTTCTCAGTTGCTGCACCAACATGACAATCGTCAAGGGAAAATATATACGATATGCTATGAGCATGTATATAAAACTATAAATATAGAAAGTTAAAAATACTACCAGAAAGGTTTCAAGAAACTGTTAAGATATAAAATTTACAAGGTAGAAATACAGCTTAAATGATTTTAAGATACCGCTATACATTAAATTACACATTTAAATGGATTGTTATATCGCACATGTGAATTAAATTCCCAGATATTGCATATGCAAGAACTTGCACTTTTGTGTGATATCGTGAGTCTGGATTCTGCTGAGAGCGAAGCTTGTTGTGCAATCTGATGGCGGCGGGAATGAAGGACTTACAGTAGCTTTCCATCAGACATCGTGGGTGCCACAGTCTGTCACTGAAAGAGCTACCTCCACCCCCTGGGGTCTCCTGTAGGGGGTGGGTTTCAATGTCCGCAATGGCTGAAAATTTGGCCAGGACCCTCTTTTGTGTAGCCCATGGGACCACTTAGCACTTGGCCTGCCTTCCTGATCAGCCGATCCAGTCTCTTCCTGTCTGCTGAGACTCCACGGCTCCTGAACATAAAACAGTTTGGCGGTTTTAATCTGATCTTGTCAGCTTCTCCTCCTTTTGTAGGATCTCCTTCACTGCATGTTTGGTGTCTGAAGCTATTTTTATTGCTTTATTTATATTGTGCGCTAAAGATTTCAAATCCCATATCTGACTAACCTGGGTGGTATTCCATCAAGCGGCATTAACAAATCCCATAGATGAACCTGAATCTGGAGTGGAGAAAACTGAAAGCCCAACTTCAGGATTTGTCGACTCCTCGAATCCCCCCAATTTTCTCCAGTCAGAATTCAGGTTAGGCAGTTGCGTCATGGTGTAGACCTGGGCTCCTCAGCTCTTGTCTCTGTGGGCACAGTGTACTAGGACTCACACTGTGTGTATTAGTGTTTCATTATGCATGTGGAAAAAAAAATTGGTAGCAGTTGTGGAAGATGAACTGGTGCCAATGTTTACCAGAGTGCATTTCCAATTTTGGCAAAGGGAAGCCTTTTGTTGGAACCGTCGCACCACTGAAAGTGTTAAGAACCACAATTTGGAGACTTCCTGTAATTACTGCTGCCAAGCGAAACCCAGTAATGGCAAATTGCTCTAAACTAAGTTAATGATGGAGCTCAGGGTTTCTCAAATACGAGGATGCAGAGCCGCAATGTCCATCTATCTACATGAAGACCTCCAGCGGCACCTCCCCAGGATTCGTCGGCACAAGATGCAGCCAAAACTGCTGACTGCTGTTAATTTAACCCACCGTGAAACTGGCAGGCACTCTTGCCACGCATGCTTTATAAATACCTTCCCCAGAGATGCCGGAGAGCGCTTCAGAGCCACAATACGTAGAAACGTAGATTTCTTCAGAAATGTTTAACCTTCTCGCTGGACGAGGTCCTGCCTAAAATAAGCAGGAGGGGCAACGTGAGTCTGTGAGAGAGTGCCTGTAATCGAAGATCTGGTGTCAGTGGCCTGATCAGGTGACACTGAAGGAGGGGAGGACTTGCAGCCAGTGTGCAAGTGCAACACAGCGGCGAGTGTTCAAGCGAGTTTTCCCAAACCCAGTGAGGAGGCTTGCTGTGTAGGCACTCTGTCACGGGCCAGATGGCCGTGCACACATGTGCTTAAGAGCCTGCCGTGTACGGCACGGCCGATCGTTTCTCAGCGGGCTGCGGTGGCAGGTGGTGCGGTGGTTAAGATGAACTTGTAAGTTTAGATCCTCGGAGGAATACTGGAATTTAAAATAAACCAGAATAAGGTACCAAACCTGAGCTATTTCAATAAATAGCTAGCAGTAGACAGTGATAAACTGGCTCTCTGGACAATTTGTATATAATTTTGGCATTGAGGGGTCCAGGAATTCTCTACATATGCGTGGGATGCTGTGAAAGCAGCTTTTATATAGGTAGATAGTGTTTTGGTAGTAGGATAATTTATTGGGTGGCTCTACTGCTTTTGGGGGGTTGGTGTTCTCTCCTGATTGGCTGGCATGACACATCAGATCCCTGTGATGGGATGTGATAGGCCGACAGATGGGGACATGACTGTGCGACACGGGCATCTCGCTGTCCCAAAAAAGGAAACAAGGCCAGTTGAAGTCTTATTGGTTGCCTGACTCAACAGTACATGCTCTCGCAGCCCCAGCAGTTCTGAGAATAACTGTTAAGTCAGTTTAAGTTTTTGGTGCTGACTGAGCCTCCCATGTCTTATGTTCGAGATAGAGGTGGGTGGAAAATTCACTTCCGTCCTTTGAGGCAGAATGCGGTATGCCTTGCTCCTAGGCCTCTGCATCACACCGCCGCAGGGTATCCTTTCGGCGACATGTAGGTGGAAATAAACGGTTACACGTGTACGTTCTGCACATTTTTGGCCTTCGTCGCCCCCTCCAGTTTTAGGACTGCCACTCTGTGCAAGCAGTTACCCACGGGTCATCTTATTGCTGTGTGACAGATCCTGTCAGCATACCCTTTGGTGTTAGTAACTGTTCATATCCCTCATTATCACTTTCAAAATAATCATGGTAATAATTAGCATGACACTGCTGGTTTATGCTTCTGAATCGTTTCCCTCGTACAAACCGGTAAAAAGCCCCATTCGTACAAGTACTTCATGCAAAATGCGTACTTTAAAATGGTGTTTATGGGTGTTATTTATTTAATATTAGCGCTTAATAAAAGTACAGCCAAGATGCTTCTACAGGTACGAGGTCTCCGGAGCTCAGAACAAATATCTAGAATATAACATAATTGTCTTCCGTTACAACGGATCCCCTTCATTTTAGAATGCAAAGATGCCTGACATAGAGAGACCTGGTCACACTGGAAGCGTTGTCTGACTTACCTGGTCGTAATTAATATGCAAGTCAAGTCAAGTAGCTTTTGACTGTCATTTCATCCATATACAACTAGTACAGTACATAGTGAAACGAAACAACGTTCCTTCCGGATCACGGTGCTGGCGATGGAGGGGCGAAAGTTTCTTGTCATGTGCCTAAAGAAGCAAGCAACAGCTTTCCTTGGGTGTTGGCACGCATGCCTGAGATCTTCGGCTCTTATTTTTCACTCAGAGCAAATTTCTGCTGGAATGTTTGGATCGGCAAGCAGTTGCAGTGCAGCTGTCTTATGTGTAAATTTTGTTCAACCTACAATTCGAGGAGCAACAGGCACGTCCGGCTTGGACACCTTTCTGATCCTTCCACCCTGATAGCCGGATTGTTGAGTAACGCTGAACACTGTAGCCAGATGCAGGGCTGCGGTGCTGTGCCGTCTTGCCTGTTGATAGCATCGCATGTCTTTCCAGCTGCTCATCCCAGTCGTGGGGCCTGGATCTCCGGCGACGTCGGACCAAGGGTGGAATATGCTGTGGATGAGATGCCGGTTCATCACAGGGCACAGAGACGCTTTGGTTAATTTAGAGATGTTAATTCACCTAGTTGTACGTCTTTGGGAGGAAACCCACTGGAAATGGGGAGATTGAGCAAACTCCGCTCAGTCTGAATGGAAGCTGGATTCAAACCCCCAACCCTGGAGATGTGAGGCAGCAGTGTTAATACTGTTATTGTTTGTCATTTTATGGACTTTGGTGTATGAGTTCTTATGGAAGTGGTCCCTTGGCCCGGCAGTTGCATCGTCCCCTGTATTGGGATCTCCCTGTACACTGAGTCCAGCTCCTTGGCCTTCATAAATCAAAAGAGCTCCCAACTGTGGGTGATACCTCTTTGAGCCTGTCTGCAGCTGGCTGATCCCGCCTTCTGTGAGCTAACGGACCATTAAACTGAGCTGATTACTGGATTTTTTCCCATGATTTTGTCTTTTTTCCTTTTCATTCCTTTAAGTCTCCTAGTGTACTGTATCTTACCGATATATCTGTAATATCGTGGACATGACATGGGGCTGCTTTTTTGTCAGAGAAGAATTTGACAATGAAATCTTTAGTCATGGCCATCCCGTCCACTGCTTTAAAACCATAATAAGCTGTGCTTAGAGCATTTTTTGACATCTATTTTTTAAAGCAAAGGAATAAGCATACTTTAGCTTATCTTTTACTCTGCCATCCATTTATAAACCTAGATATTAACTCAAGCAGTTCAGAATCAAGCTCTTTGCTTACAAGTACGACAGTCTTCCTTCTCTCAGGATTTAAAGTTACACCCTTATGTTTTCTTGTTTCGGGGAAGTTCTGTACCCACAGGACCCTGAACTGTCACTTGAACTGAAAACTCATTCAGCTCCACCTAGTGGATTCAAGTATGCTGTCTCAATGGCTGTGCCTGGGAGTCAGTAAACGGCATGCTCAAGTTATCATCCACTGTAAAATGATGTGCCTGTTGGTAGGTGTTAATGGCGCTGATTGTTGGCTTGTTCTTTCGAACTTGTCCTCGCCTCCTAACTTGGAACAGAAAACTGGAAGAAGGACAGTTTGCACAAATGCCTTCGAAGGATTCGTACAGTGTACCAGCAGAGCAAAGCTTGGGTATTACAGGGAAACGTGAACTTTACTGACAAAGAAAACACTAACACTGGCCCTCAAACGGCCGCACAGTTGGACAGCTGTTATTTTGTCATGCAAAAGCAGGAGGTGGAATTTAACCTCTAGCATCTCCACAAGTGCTCCAATAGATGGCTTCCACACACAGCAGGAGTCATCTGTCTGCGATTCCCAGTGATTCGGCTCTGTCCCAGGGAATGCCAGAGAGGCTCGGGGGGTAATTGTGGTGAACCTGACGTGTCAAACGGTTTACAGTCTAGCGGCCCGCACGGCTAAAAAGGGAGGGAATCTGTAGGCAGGTTGTTCTCCCGTTATGCGCTGAATGCCAGCAGATGGGGAGAAGGTAAATCTGTCCCGTTGGCACCCTCGCTGGGAGCCACATTCTTTGGTGTCTAGGTAAAGGACCATTTGTTTATGGGCTGTAGTTGCAGGACTAGAGGAGCACAGGGTCATCAATATCAGATGTTTAGAATGGTGGGGGGGGGTCTTGGGTCACATAACTTAGGCCAAAATGAAACAGTTGTAATATTATAAATCTGTTACTGTTTCACTGTGAATTTGCTTGGGTGGTTTTAAACTTTTTATACTGTAAACCCTTTGGTAAACTTAGTCTTTAATCATGGCATCATTCATGGTGGGATCTAAACATTTTCTTAAAGGCAGTGGGCAAAAGACCACTCGTGCTCCTTTGTTTTTTTTTTTTAAGTCTCTGCTGTGAGGGTATGTATAATAATTAATCTTTGCGGACCTTATGGAAATCGCATCTGATAGCCAAATAAATCTCTGCGACGAAATGACTGCCCCCTGGTGACTCAACGGAGAATTGAATCGCGCGTTTCTTTTTATTTTGTAAAAGATCTTCGGTCGCGTGCTTTTCCCAGTGTGGAAATGTGGTGCATTTAGTGGATGAGGTTAACAAAACAGCTGAGTAATAACACCTACACTACTGTAGTATTTTATACTGAATCTGCAGGCTTATCGGAATAAACTTGAATATTCATGATTGTTTATGTGTGGAAGCTGGAAGCTTTTCATCGTAACGACATTGTAATTGTACTTGTAATTGACACTTCCTTTCTTTGAAGGCTTTGACTTGCACTTTGGTGCCTGTTGCTCCGTTTGAAGACGGCAGTTCGCGGTCTTCAGAAAGCGCCTGTGTCTCGGAGTCACTGGGAAAACCTCAGGCTGAAACTAACATTAATGTTTCCTATTAACATACTGAAAAGATAAAACGTATGGTTACAGATGAAAACTTTGAGGAAAGTGGTGATTTATCTAAATGTAATAAAATGCACCTATTAGCAGTGATTTTTTTAAAGCACGGTTCTGTTACTAACTGTAGATTTAGACATGTGTAACCTTGTTTTACACGGTTTCAGGCGTAAGTGAGGACTAAATGTTAAAAGCCCTTTACGTGTTTCAAACCTTTACGCGAAATTCCAGAAAAAGTTCTTTTAAACACCGCAGCGAAGCTGCAGACTTGAGCTCGGAGTGATGTTCAAGGCTCCTATCCGAGGAGTAACAGTGTGATGTGAATGTCAGTCGATAAACGATAAATGCTGTAACCTCCACAACTTCGTTAAAACAAACGCTTTAGTTGCTCGATTAAAATATAAAATTATGTTCTGGAAAGTTTAATAACAGGTTTGGTTAACGGGATAACTGTTAACCTCAGATTTATTAATTAAATTTATCATTGGTTATTAGTATCATATTTGTATATGATTTTGAACTCGTCTTACTTTTACGTTACACTTAATTGTTTTTTTTTTGCTTTGTAAAATTATATAGCTTATAAAAAGTAGAAACAGTATATTAGTAATATGCGTTAGCATTTAAAATACAAATATTTGTGCTTAATGTGATTTAATGTCACATGTGGAAAATAAAGCTGGTAAATAAATAGCTTATTTGCAACTGTTCACTTAAATCACTAAAAGTTTAGCTTGCGTGTCACCTGTAAATAGGCTGCATTATAAGGTGTTGTAGAAATTACAGTTAACATGAAAAATCAGCATATTTATAACAATCCAAGTTTGGACAGCAGTTATGTTAATAAATAAGAGTGAAATAGCAGACTAGGTGGGAGGGTGGCTTTATATTACGCTGCAAAAAACAGCCTGTCATAATCCATCCTTCACACGCTCACTTTGGGGTGAGGAGCAATTTATTTGTACGCGTCTGCTGGAACAATAATATATTTGTAAATTAAAAAATAAGAATACAAAAAATAGTGTTTAGGGAGGATTATGCTTTGAAGCAAAATTATAAAATGAATCATTTTGTTATTATTTGTTTAGCAGATAAAGTATTTAAAAGCTTAAAAGCTTTTCATTAATCTTTTGGCATTACGGACATAAATGTGTTGTGTCAATCAGTTTCCAGAAGCGTTTCGTTCCGGAGCCCATAATAGTGAGTAAATCTGAGAAATAATATGACCGTGAATGTGAATAATGTGGATAATATGAATCTGTAATCTTTTGTATGTAAGAGGCTGTTACTGTCTTTTGAACTTTAAGAGGCACCTTTAATTTGGGTAGAACTATTTGATAAAGTGCAAAGGGACATGCTCGTCTAATTAGCATTATGACCATTTAGCCGTTCACACATGGTTGCCACTTGTGACACCCCATCATTCACCGCCCTTCTGGCGGGAAATGTGTCCTGGTGGGGCATTTTGGTGACTAGGGAGTAGGCGGCAAGGAGGCTGCCTCACTGTGCGTCCAGGTTGAGCAGAACACGCCGTGAGCCCAGTGGGTCCGCCAGAGCCGGTACTGTGCTTGTCACTGGAGAGGGTTTAATGCGTACTGGGCACTGGTCAGCGCTCAGATAGCCTCGTGCTGCCTTGCTGGTTCTGCCCGCCGGTGTGCTGGCCGTCTGGCTGAATTTAACCTTGTGCGTCAGAATAAGGGGTGGTGTAGTCTAGCCGACAGAGGGATGTTGAAACATTCATGGAGTAATCCTGTGAAATCCGGGGGTTAATGACTTTTTATTGCATTATGTCTTATTCCGGTTAATCTGCTGTGAGCTTTTTTCAGATTACTGATAATTCCGCATTCGTAGGGGAAAGGGGAGACGGACCTGTTTGGAAAAAGTTGTTTGCAAATTCTTGTGTAATATTCTGTTTTTGAATGTATATATGTTTCTGTTTGCATATTTTAAATATCGATAAGATACTGTAGAGAATGCTTAAAAATAATTAAATAAGTCACATACAGTATGCTCAAATGAGAACGGCCTTAGATAAAGTTGAACTAGAGCTAAGATATATTCACTGATTTCCTGTGTAGAATGGTGTGATCATTAATTTGGTATTCAACTGCGGTCCATACAGCCGTGTACCAGAATCATGCGTTTGGCACGTTTAAAATGGATTGTATGGTCACTGCTGAGCAAAATAGACATTGACATGTAATCATTGTTCTCTGGTACGCTCTTTACTTACATTTGCTGGATGTACCAAAGACCTCAGGGTCCTTCTGGAACTGGATTTGAGTATCGTATAATTTATACTGCTTGCACTTCTGAAAAATGTAAAAATAATTTCCGTACATTGATTGACATTTGGTAGCTTTACTTTTTGAAGCTGGATAATACTTTATGGCATGCATTTCAATATGCTGTAATTAGTATGCATGTGTGTGCGTATGTCCGATTTAGCAGGCAGGTGTGTACTCAGTCAAGATGGTTTCAATTAATACATTCTGATGAATTTATAAGTAGAAGAAAGTGGACACGCTCAGCTGTATGCAGTAATTAATTCTAAGCAGAAATGTCGAGTTTACCAGAGAAGGCCACAGCCTAGTTTACATGAACTGCAAATCAATCAGTACTGTTTTATCAGAGCAGCAAGTTTTAAGGAAATTACTGTGCAGCCAGAAACCACACAAAATACATCGATATTAACATTTTGGGAAGTCTCCTCTACATCAGCGTATCTTTGGTCCACGTTTGTTTGAATTTAAAAGGTTTCATTTGCCTGCTAGGAGTTTTTAGTGTTGAATACGTTTTTGTAAATTTCTGTCATGAATCCGAATTTTAAGTTCATATTCGACACTATTCCTTGATAAAGGCTGAGACAATTAGCATTTATTTTTCCGTTATACTACATCCCACAACATACAGCATTAGGTGTTACTTGTTGCGTTTTCAAAATATTGTATCTTATAGAAATGAAAATGCCGCACTGAAATGTAAAAAAGCGGATATTATAATATGTCATTTAAATGAACCTTTTTAAGTAAATCATTAGTAACTAAGGCTTCCTTCCGAGGTCTTGTTAGTGTTTGTTTGCTTATTTGTTTAATGGGGATGTCGTTTTCACCTTCTCGGTCGCCGTGCTAGTGAGGAACTGAGCAGGCTGGTCGTTTTTACTTGGAAGTAAATGCATTTTATAATTAGAACTTGCCGAAAAATCCGTGCGCTTATGAAAGCACTTATGGTGCGACGGAATCAGCGCATTCTCCCCGAAAACACTTCATTTAAAGGATTTGTGAGAAACGCAGGACTTCCCCAGCCGGGTCAGATTTCTGAGAGAATAAAGGAATTATTTAAGACACAAAGAGGCGTCTTCGGAGGCTGTGAAAGCCGCCCGCGGGGTCGAAGCCCAGACTGTCGCGTCCCTATTTTCAGACCGCATTCGGTCACCGAGCGCTCGGCGAGCCTCGTAACCGCAGATTTTTAGTCACTGCGCTCCTACTGCGGTCTTTTAAGTGTTTCTGTATGACGTGCACACACGTTGTTAACGGGCACTCGGTGCATTTCGCCTCTGTTTAGCCTTAATTCGCCAAACGATTTTTAACGTGGATGGAGTTCTGCGCAGGCGCCGCCCACCTCGGTGCCGCATAGTTTACGCTATAAATAAATGAGCATAAAACGGCGTCACATGAGAGGACACGAAACACCCACAGCTAAAACTGAGCTGTTTCATTTACTCCGATTACTGTCTTGTTATTTTCGTACGCTGCAATGTGTGTCTGTGAGACAAATAAACGTAACTGGCCTTCATTTACCTTAACTTAAACACCATCCCGTGATGCCGAGTGGGAATGATTCTTTATTATTATTATTATTATTATTATTATTATTATTATTATTATTTCATTTAATTACAATTTTATTGTAGAAACAGAACTGCAGCAACAAAAAACTGAAAAAAACCCCCCAATAATAGTAATAATATTGGACCTAATAAATATCACGTTGATTATTGACAATACGTAGGCTATATTTATAGTAGAAAGGTGTCAGTCCACTGTTGCCATACAAGGAGACTGACAGATTAGCAACAATGATGGAAGCGCTTCGAGATTCACCATGCCACCTTCACAGATTAGGCTAAGACAGCCCATCTTCTCAGGGTATTTTTGGAGACGCTGGAGACATTGGCTTGGAGGCTACTGCCTCCCTCTAAGAGTCGTATCATTATGCCTCACACGTTAAGCTTCTGAGCCGCTACAATACGCTGGTGTGAAGGGTTTAATGCTGGCACCTTTTGGACCTGCTCTCAGATGGATGTCTTGTATCCCGTATCACCCTTTACGCAGACTATGTTTAGATGGCCGAACATCTCAGAGTGGTGTCATTGTAAGACGCACAAGCAGGCTCTTTCTGCCCTATTAGGGGTGTTAATATAAAGTAGCTATTGTCGTTTCTAAATTAATAATTATTTAGGACCCAATAGTGTGAAAGCATTTGGACATTTTGAAGCCTCGTTTAGCACCAGCATTGATTGGTCGTTGGGGAAGCTCCCACCCACCACGGGTTTTGAAGCCTCGTTTAGCTTCAGCATTGATTGGTCGTTCGGAATGCGTCCACCCACCACGAGTTTAACAGCCACTTTTGTCCCATCGGTAGTTGACAGCGTGGTGAAGGACTTTGTTCTATGGGAGGAGCGAGGGAACCACAATATTGTGTGCACAAAAGGATTATAGTTCTCAACAAGGTGGCTGTTTCTGCTTTAGTTGTTCCTCAACTTAATATTCCATAGTAAAATCTTTTTACTTGTCAGTTACTACAAATTTATGCATACATTATATGTCTGCATCTTTTCAGCAGTCATGTAATACTGGATAGTGCATCTAAAAATAGATTTTCATTCCCATCCCAGAAAAAAAAACAAAAAACTGCAAACCTATATTTGTTTCTTACAATAACTAAATAAATGTTTGATTTGAGATGGCTGTATGACGATGAACTGGACAGGTCGAAGTGTTGGCCCGTTTCCACATTCAGCACCGTTTTTGAGAAAGCTTCTGTTCCCAGGATGGGTTCAGTTCCTTATTCACTATCTTGTGCCCGTTTTTGTCTATAGATACGCTGTATCGGGTTTATTTCTCTTGTCCGCTTCCTTCCAACAGGCCAGATAAGGTTGTCCTCTGATCAGCAGAATGGATGGAAGTATGAAAACGTGTCATCTTGTGTTCTTTAAGTGCCAATTGTCAGTTTATTGAGATGTTGAAACAGAATGCCATGTTGGTAGTTGGAGCAGATTTGAATTTACAACCAGCTGTTATGACTTTATGGGCTGGAAATGTATCTGGCAGACCACGGTATAATGTTGAAAGCCAGTGAACGAAATGGCGAGAGGTGCTAATTCTGCCAAAAGATTTTGTTGCAGCAAATTAATGTTTGAGGAAGATGCTCGCTTAGAGAAAAAGACATTTCACGCAAACAGTTGCAGTGGCTCGTGTACGTGGCCGAATTTCAGAAATCGGCTTTATCATGGAATGAGTATGAAATCATAGGCTGGCAGCCAGTCCAGGGTGTCCCCTACCTCCTGTCCTTTCTGTCCTGGGACTGGCTCCAGCCTCACCAAGATAATCAGATACTGTATATAATACAGACAGACGGATGGTCGTGCATACAGTCTCAGGTTTTTGTGAATTAACGGTGTACCTTTCACAACAAAAACAACATTTTCTTGGATTCCCGCCACCTCTAATGGGTTTCACGGCTCTTCTCTGTGCAAAGTGGGAAGGTGGTGCTGGGCTAGAATGACGTTCAAGCCTCAGAGATGCTTTGATTAATAGATGGAGCTGCTAAGTATAGCCGCCATGTGAGGGCATCCATCAGGATCCAAAAGGAGAGCCCAGTTAAACAAGGTCACAGCTGGGTGTCTGCTTGGCTCTCAGATATTTGACACTAGATTTCTGTCACCCCGCTTGTCTATCGCGAATTCGGGCACATGTTAGCGTGTGTTCGCTGTATCCCTCCTTGATTGATACATCGTTTTTTTCAGCACTACTTCGGAGTCTCCAGATAAGAAGCTTCTGCCAGCTGCCACCGTACCCATTGGAAGCGGGCAAAACCCACTGCTGCTGACCCCGGCAAGCCTCCAGCTTGCTCAGCTTCAAGCTCAGCTCACCCTCCATCGGCTGAAGTTGGCCCAGACGGCTGTGAACAGCGGCAGTGCGGCAGCAGCCACCGTCCTGAACCAGGTGCTCTCCAATGTGGCCATGTCTCAGCCCCTGTTCAACCCGCTGAGGACCTCTGCCATGGTCAGCACCCCACACGGTCACGCTGGCGGAGCCCAGTTGGGCCCAGGCTTTCCCTCCAACGCTCTGGCCTTCCCACCCCCAGTGGTTGGCGGAAACTTTGGGGGAGGAGGGGGCTTCCAAAACCAAAATGCCGGTAGTGTGAGGTTTGGTCACATCGGGGGTGGCTCGTCGCAGCCTCATAGCCAGCATGTGACAGAGTATGGAAAAATATCAGGCTTCCCGCCTGGCCCGCCGTTCCTGCCTAACAGCGACAGGTGTGGCCAGTTTGGCTTCCTCGGCGCGACATCTTCCACCCCAAGCACGACCCATGATGCCCAGCAGGCCAAGGGTGCTAACTCTGGGGCTTTTCAGAGGGATTTCAATTCGTCAGATGGTCGAGGTCCCCTTCCCTCATTTACCGGAGAGCAGACCTTGGATTCGTTTACTACGGGCAGTCACAAGGAGAAGTGGCAAACCTGTGGCAATTTCCCCCCTGCCGGTAACCTGGAGGCAGCTCAGAACTCCGCTGGCGCCTGGGCAAGTGCTGGGCAGAAGTTCTACACGAGAGGCGAACTGTATAACCCAGAGGAGCCCACCCCGGATGCCAAGTTCAACCCCGTCGGTGGGCAAGGCTTTGGCGCTGGCACACAGGGATTTGTAGGATACCAGCCAGGTGAAGAGGCTTCGCAAAGAGCCCCGGTTCCTTTGCTGCCACACCAGCTCAATGATTTCCATGGTGTGACTCCGTCACTCCTGCCACACCACTGCACTATCTGTGACAAGAAGGTCTATAACCTTAAGGTGGGTGGAGTCAGAAATGTGCCTGCTTTAGTGACTGCTAAATTAAAAACCTTTAAGCGGTTTTGAAAGATTATTACATGGGTCTGTAATCATTTTTGTGCTATTAAATGTTTAAGCATTCAATTTTATTTAGCTCCTTTTCCATATCTTTATATTTTTTTCAATTCTCAAACTTTGAATAAGGCACTTTTAATGTAAATAGTAATATGATACGCTGTAATGTTTCCCAGGTGTGTAACGCCTGTTCGGTCACATTAGAGTGTGCGTAAATGCTTGTCGTATCTTGCTTTCAGCTGGGTGTTGTGCTTTCAGAAGATGAATGTACCTCGAGCTGTTGTGTCTTTAAATTGCCTCCACATTGAGGGGGGGCGGGGTGGTGGTGATCTCTTTGTGACTGAGTGGAGCAGGCACCATGCTGGGAATCACTACAGTGTCTGTGTCCGTGCAGGACTGGGATCAGCACGTCAAGGGGAAGCTGCATCTGGAGAACCGAGCGCTCTTCTCAGAAGGGTGAGTCACGTCAGGAGAAACTGATTAATGCAGGCGAGCCGGGGGTTAAATTGCTCTGAGGATTATCGGCAGATAGTGGCCAGTGGGGTCACTCGCTCTCTTTGGCTCTTACTTAGTTTACTACAGCTTGTATTTTCTGGGTCACAAGTGCATTACGTACAGTAAAGGTTTCGGTCATCGAGTTGCCTTTAAAGTTGCCTTTATTTTTTTTTTTAAACAAAATAAGTGCCCTGTGTTAACTAGAGGTGTTTTCTTTTGGTTCATCTCTATCTTGGGCCAACTGCTTGAATACGAGCTCAACTCTCAGCTGTACTCTGGGATTGTCAGACTTGGAAGTTCAGAGCCGTACCCTTGTGTTTCAGCCTGGCCGGTGGATCGGTTCAGTTTCTGGCATCTTCTGAAGGATGTGTAAACTCCCCCGATAACTCCATGGCTTATTCTTCTGCAGCCACTCAAGGTAAATCGCAGAACTGATTTTCAGCATTTTTGCCAAACGTTTCCTGATGGAAGGGTGCCTGCATTCAGTGATTTTAGTTTTGGCAGGAAGGGCTGACGTGTTCGTTGTGCTGTTAAGTATACATTAAGATAGGTGCTGTCAGTTAAATAATTCAATAGTTCAGTACTAGAATAATTATGATATCCCATCATTGTATGATTTGCAGGAATGCGTGAATTATATCGTGTCTTTGAGGACTCACAACTCATTAGACTAACATTTGACCAACACTGAAGACATTATACGTGCAACGTAGAGTTAGGCTCACGTGTCCGAAACCAGCGCATAGCCAGATTTATGACTATACTGAAGTTGATCGCACTCACTTGCTAATACTGAGGCAATTGGAGGAATGTTCTTGAGTGGTTTTTTTATTAGGGTTGTTCTGTTTCATTTTTTGACCAGATACTTCCTCTGGACCCACCTCCAGCTACTTTTCTACAGAATCTGTGAAGACGCATCTCTTACCAGGAGCTGCATATTCTCTGCCTCAGACAGGGTCGAAGGTCAGATCTCATCAGAGTTCTTCGAGCCGTCGTGTATTTTAGAGATGTTATGTTAATTACTTTTTTAAGGCATTATTCTAGAAAATGCATTAAAATGTGTATTTTCTGCACAGAAAATAAAGTTAGTTGGTCATCAATATTTGAATTAATTTAAACTCCTGATCCGTGAAAAGTACAATTTGAAATGGTTGTCTGTAATCTCTATATCCTTTTAAGAAAAATCCGGCTTTGTTAAAACTGGCAGCAACCCATTTGGTTTGAAGAACTGGGTTTGCAAAACAGATCGATTATGTAAATGTGCCAAAGTCAGGGCCCTGTAACCCGGTCCAGGAAAAACATTTGGAAGATAGATAATTGATGGAATTCTCCAGTTGTTGTCTGCAATACATCTGTTTTCATGAATCCAGCACACATTTCATTTTGATTGTATTTAGGTGGTTTGGTTACAGATTAGTGCTGTGCTGGGGATCTCATCTGCTGTCCGTCTGCATGTTTGAGCTCCTAATTCCCAACACTTGTCATGGTTTTAAAGGCGGGGTGAATTTCTTTGCTTTCCAGACCAATATCTCGATAATATGAAAGAAATACATGCATATTAAATACTGGGTGCTGACTGAACTCGCGACTAGTAAATTATTCCTTGTTATCAAAATGATTACCATTATAAACGGCAGTCAGCATGTAATTGCAGGTACCCCGTAAAATGTGAAACGCGTATGTTCTGTTTGCCATTGTTTTGTAATATTTGTCATGCTACACGGAATAGCAGCTTCATGTTTATTTTTTTTTATTGTGGTTAAGTTACTGAAGCACAAAAGCATTCACTGTCTAACATGTCGGGCTGTTTAGCGTAGAGGACAGAGTCGTCGGCGAGGGGCTGAGGTGTTGGTATTATGGCGGAAAGGGCAGGAAGCTACCGGAGCAAAGGCTTTTGAAGTCAGGTGCCTGCTCACACCGGCCGTGATGAAAGGCAGCAGATGGTCGAATGGCACATGCAGGGCGAGTGGTAATGGCAGGGTCAGATGCCACTGACGCGTCCCTCACACCCTCCCGTGGATTCTGCCCTCCCTGCACCACGCCTCCATTGTCCCAAGTCCTTGACACTCAGATGGAACAGTGGAGTGTGGGTGGGGGGCAGGTGAGCTTGCCTGCTTAGGCAGCAGATCGGCATTACCGAGTGGGATTGACGTACAGCTGTCCATCCAGGACACCCGTGGTCGCTCACCCATGAGTCCAGGGTTTAGACTGGGGCACAGAACCCACTGGTCAACAAAATCCACACTCCAGCAACTGTCCTGTGACCCCACAGCATGACCAAATGGGGGAAGGGCACTTGGCAAGGCAGGCGCCGACTGTGACAAGTCCTAACTGTCACAGATATATGGCTTAGGCGTGTTGACAGTATCCCAGGAGACAAGCGCACTGTGACTGCGATTTGTGAAATGCAGACACTTCACCATGTGTCTCGACGGCTCCCAAGGCCAAAGATTCTGTTTATCCATCCTCAGCAGAAGCAACTGACAAAGATTTCGTATGAATTCGACTGAAGGTCACTGCTTTCTCAAGTGGCCCTGGTGTTTTGGGTGTCATCCTCTGGAAACATAACCTATCAGTTAGGAAGGTTGTTATTTTAAATGCCTGTGTCCCTATAGACTGACTAATATTGGCTGGAATGTTTTTTAACAATGATGCCCAGTCAGTGGTAGATGCAGAACGTGTGGAACGTTTTTTAACAGTGAAGCCAAGTCAGTGGTAGATGCAGAACGTGTGGAACATTTTTTAACAGTGATGCCAAGTCAGTGGTAGATCCAGAACGTGTGGAACGTTTTTTAACAGTGATGCCAAGTCAGTAGTAGATGTAGAACGTATGGAACATTTTTTAACAGTGAAGCCAAGTCAGTGGTAGATACAGAACGTATGGAACGTTTTTTAACAGTGATGCCAAGTCAGTGGTACATGTAGAACGTGTGGAACGTTTTTTAACAGTGAAGCCAAGTCAGTGGTAGATCCAGAACGTGTGGAACATTTTTTAACAGTGATGCCAAGTCAGTGGTAGATACAGAACGTATGGAACGTTTTTTAACAGTGAAGCCAAGTCAGTGGTACATGCAGAACTTGTGGAACGTTTTTTAACAGTGATGCCAAGTCAGTGGTAGATGCAGAACGTGTGGAACATTTTTTAACAGTGATGCCAAGTCAGTGGTAGATGTAGAACGTATGGTCATTTTTTCCCTGTCATAGATTACAGGTCCATTTCGATCGGCAATGCATTGTATGAACATCACGATGTTTGAGTGATGGTGAGGAGTATACAACGCCAAGAGGAAGGGGACCTCATGTTAAACCTATAGAATCCTTTTGAATCCTCCTTATTTAGGGATGCACTTCTTGTACGTGTGTTCTGATGTTAGCTCTATTTAAAGCCCACCTGCCTGAACGACAGCTGGGACTTTTACTGCCTGTTTATGACATGCTATAGTCACATACCTCTGCCTGACCTTAGTCTCTGTACACATGTCAAAGGGTTATTTGTTTGTATGTGCTTTTTTATTTAAAGATCCTACCCAAGTTTTGAGGAAAAACTGAAATAATATGGACAATTCCAAGCACAAATCTTAAGTCAGCAGTACTAGCCAATATTTGTATTTTTTTCCAGAAACTAAAATCTTCAAATATAAATTGATATTTTAAGTTGACATGACCGTGAATACCAGTAGACCAACGCTGAGAGCCCTAACGGTAGACTCTGATCCAGGAAGAGTAATGCAATCTGTAAACGTCCATTCCGTGCATGTCTGATGAGCTGTAAGTCCTGTAGTTAGCACTGAGTAAACAAACTGGAATGTTTCTGGACAGGACCTGTTGGCCATTGCTGCTTCAGTAATCGCGTTATATTTGGCCATCTTGTTAATTGGCAGACGCCTCTTACCTGAGTCCCGACGGTGTGCTGCTTGGAAATCCCTGCAGGTGGTGTAATACAATTACCATTGTGTTAAAAAAAAAAATCGTTCTTTTTTTGTTTATCAAAGCAGTTTTCAGAACTATCCTTGCTCTCAGTATAGCTGCAGTTTTCAGCTCAGCATTGCTGATGTTGACTATAGTTTTGGGTTGCATTGCTTTTTCGTGTAAAGCACAAAACTTAAAAATTAAACCATGAGTCTCTTTCACCAAATAAGACTCTTCTGTATGTTGAGAGTATATTAAAAATGGATACGTCCCATGCACGTTTACAAAAAAGAATTCCCTTGAAATTCAGTACTTATTCTACATTACATCTTCTGTAATCAACATCCTTGCAGAAAAATAGTGGCAATCAAAATTAGGGAACAACTTAGAATTTCCTAAATTTCAAAAAAACTGCTTGTACCTATTTGAAGTTATCCTAACTGGAATAGAAGAGCAGTTTTTTACGCATATTTTATAATTTAAATATATTCTGAAACACAATATAAAAATTTAACTGATCAAAATTAAAAAACACTCTCTGATACCTCCCAATTATTGGTGTTAATCTGGTACCTGGTGCTAATTTCCTTAATTATCTGACAAGCCCTATTTATCTGGCAGCACTCCTAATTACTTTGCAAGATGGCGAGCCGCTCTAAGGTGATTGAAACCCTGTGACAGCAGGTTGTCCAGATCAAGGCCAAAGGGATAGGTCTTTCAACCATTGCAAGAGAAGCTGGTCATTCCAAGTCTGTGATTTCAAGAATATTGTAGCTTTACATTATAAAAATAATGTAAAAGATTTCTGAAACGCCATTGAATGAGTGGGTCTGTAAACCGTTCATTTGATATGTTTAAGGTGGCCTGGCATGTGGCAACTGTCCACTGTTAATATAGTACCTAGTGAGGATTTACAGCTTATCTGCAGTCTTAAGCTTTTCGTATCATCACATTTCACAGGAAACCAAGGACAGAAAACAGGAAATTTAGGCAGATGGGTTAGGCCTTCACTTGTTTATAAATATGAGAAAATGACATAAAATGTTAAACTAAAACTTTTGCTGTTTGGTTTATTTTGGTATTCCAATAGACAACAGAACAGAGATGTCAATGTTTGGAAAAGTGCATATATTTTGAAAACTTTCGGCCTGATTTCTCTTGGTTTTTCTCCATGGTCTGGGTGGTGCCAAGGTGACAATCTCAGTTCTGTCAACAGCACCTGCCGCTGCACTCCGACCCTCAAAACCCTGTACCAGTCAGAGGAAGCTCTCAAATCAAAGGACCGTTTTAATTGGACAAACAAGTTGTCCCTCAGAGATGCCTGGTCTTAAGTTTCAGAGACATGAACGTCCTGCTGTGAATCTATTTCTGTGTGAGTTTACTGACCTGGGCCAAGAATGATCTTTCCTAGATTTTCTTACAGTGGGTTACACTGGCATGAGGTGGCAGTAGAATTATCACGTTCACGTCTGAATCTGTTAAAGTTGGCTCATGAGCCAAAATCCATTAAGAGTCGTAGTCAGACAGTTAGGCTTTGGGGGGTTAGCTCCGGGTGAAGAATTTTTCCACAGTAGCCCCATATCATGCAAGTGTGGCTTTGATTAACTACATCACTTGTTGTATGCAGTATGAAGACCAGCTTTCAACTGCATTGGGAAAGAGCCACTGGACACTTTTCAGAAAGTGTTTCCTGGGGAGTTTATATGTTTTAGGGTGCTTCTGGGGCACTTTTCAAACACAAAAAAGCTCTTGGCTCTGGAGCTCAAACCGCCTAATTTATTTAAAGGGCATAAAGTCAGTGACACACAAACTACAGTCATGACAATGGTCTTCTCAATGGGTGCCACAAATCTGTCAAAGAGAACTGGCTTTTCTCCCCAGAAGGATCTGACCCTTCATGCTGACCCTTAAATATGTGGTCCTGGACGGTCTTGCAGATGTCCCAGTCTGTCAGGCCGTTTGGATGGCAGTGAAGTGCAAGCAGTCTTGTGGAAACAGGAGCATCGATCTACTTTATTTGACAGATCATGTGTAATGTTGACCTGACAAATGAGCGCTGTGTGTAATTCTGTAAGGTGAATATATATGCCAAACCTTGCTTGTCTGTTTGTAGTTTTGAAATGTACCTTGATTTTATACTGGGATGAATAGCTAGATTACCATCACTGAGTTTAGGCATGTGTCCTGTGTCACCCAAATGACTGCAATACAAAGTAACTAGTTTAATTTCACCTACTGGATTTTGGCCACAAGCATCAAATGAACCACATTCAGAGTGTTTTAACCGTGGTCCATGTCGAATTAAACTCTCACAGTTAGGGCTAACGTGTCTAAGCTTGAGCTTTGTATTAATATTCCACTGGGAACAACCGCCACCAAAATGTGGCTTTTCGTTCCGAAGGAGAACACCCTAATCGGCGAGTGTGATGACCGAACACCCCAGTCTCAAATAGACGTGGCTGGGAGAGCCAAGTGCCGGCCCACGTGTCCAGCTTGTCTTGGGTGTCTTGCATCATGCTGGAACCATACCAAAAATCTGCTTGGGAACAGTCATGTGCTGATAGCGTAAGCTGAAATGGGTACAGAAAAATAATAAGGCCCAGCAATATGTACATGAATTTTCCCTACCCATTCATTAACATTGTATTACAGTCTCAGGTGTTTAAACAGCTCATATACGCTGCAAATTATTAATATAACTTTATAACTTTATTGCTACAAAAGTTTTTTTTTTGCAAATCTCTGTTACTTTGTTGTATCAGTCGTACCATTTTGCCGTTTGTGTTTTGCCATTAGTTCCTTCCTAGAAAGGTTACCGCCGGTCGAGTGGTCCATATCTGTAACTTGCCAGAAGGCAGCTGTACGGAGAATGATGTCATCAACCTGGGTCTTCCGTTCGGCAAAGTTACCAATTACATCCTGATGCGGTCCACTCATCAGGTACTGCCGGTCTGACTTGTTCCGCTGGCTTTGACTAATTCATAACAATAAGTTCATCTGACTTGTTATTATCAGCCTACGTTTGACATTAACTGGCACGAAAATAGTGCACTGGGAGTAGTTATGGTCTACGTGTGTGTATTTGGTAACGTTTTCTGAGATATCGTATGCGATTTAATTGGTTTGGAAAATGTTTTAGGAATATCGTACTGTTGGAATACGTGAGTAGCAAAAATGGTTTGTATTACTTTGATGACAGGCCTTCTTGGAAATGGCCTACATCGAGGCAGCGCAGGCAATGGTTAAGTACTACCAGCTCCAGCCGGCCATGATAAATGACCAGAAGCTTCTCATCCGGATGTCAAAGCGCTACAAAGAGCTACAGCTCAAAGTAAGCTGAGGCCAGGCTCCATCCGGGTCACGCTGGACTTCAGAAGTCACCTTAGGAGGTGGCTTTCATTTCGTGCAGGATTCAGATTCTCTGAGGTTTTAATGGTTTGCTTTCCAGAAACCAGGGAAGGATGTGGAGTCCATTATCCAGGATATCAATTCTCAGAGGGAACGAGATGAGATGCAGCAGATCGACCGGTAAAAATAGAAATAACTTTTAAACCTAAAAATGTGATCCAAACATTCTGCAATGCTTTTTTAATTGTTCAGAATTTTAAAAAAAGATTTGAGTAAATTGTCTGTTGAAGAGCTATAATTAATATGCAATTTATCAGTATGGGCCTGTTTAATGGAATGCGTAACTTTAACTTTAGTGTCAAATAAAGATCTTTGTGTGAAGCTCATAAACCCTCAATGCACAGCACTGAACCATTTAAGAACGGTTGTCTGTGAAAAATCTGGCATGTCGGCAAAAAGAATGCCTTAGCTTTGTGCTCTGATTCATATTCCATATGGATGCTGGCTACTGTTAATATGATGTTGCAGCAGCAAATGATCAGTGCCATGCAAAGTGGGTTTCCCTCTCAGTCAACAGAATTCACCTTTGCTTAAATGTCCTAATAGCATAGCATGGTGTTGTCAAATGCAGCACACTATCTCCATTATATCTGGCTCTGATGCGGTCCCTGGATGTCCCTTCAGTTACCCAGCGGAGCGCACCAGGTCTCGCAGCCCCATAAGCCGCTCTTTGAGCCCGCGCTCGCACAGTCCCGGCTTCACCTCCTGCAGCTCGGGACACAGCCCATCGGGTGCGTGCCGTGGGGACTGGGGCAACAGCCTGGGCCCTCGGCGGGGCTCCTGGGACTGGTCGTCACACGCGAAGCGGGACGAGGAACGAGAGGAGGCGTGCTGGAGAAACGGTGATGACGACAGGCCGAATGGTAGGCTGTCCGACTGGCGGAAGCCGTACCTCAAACTGACAGACAGGATGAGCCCCAGGTCAGCAGAGGAGTGGACAGAGGGGCTAAGGTGTACCAGAGACTGGTATCCCAGGGGTAGCCCTCAGGGCATGCCCTTCTCATTGTACAGAAGCAAGGAGGAGGACTTTTACAAGAAGGAATTAGTTTACAAGTCAGAGAAGCTCCAAAGAGTACCCTACCAACGTCATGAAACAAAGTCAAAAAGGAAGGACTCCTCAGAGCATTACAGGTCACGGCATACAGATTCTGATCCACTGGGGGATCCTCCAGCCCCAAGGAGCCCTGAGGACAGGAAAGCCCCATCACCTGCTAAGGGAAGAAGCAAGAAGGTTCATCGGAAGCAGGAAGCGAAAAATGAGGAAAGAGAATCGCAAAGTCAGGTACACGAATGGACCTTCATGCAATATGTCACATGTACTCGTGTTTTTGTAAGATGGTCATATTTTAATATTTGTATTGTTAATCATAGTTAGATTAAACACATTTGTAATCGATTGATCAGTGGTATGATTTGGCAATATGTGGATTAGGAAACAAACACCCATAAATAAGATAAACATGCATTTTGTACTCTGATATTGTGTACAGAATGGCACAGAGGAACTAGTGTCAAAATGAAATTACAGTTATGATCAGCTCAGACAGGTTTGGGTTTCTAAGTAAGCGCCTGCTATGACCCGATTCAGGGAGAGACAGAGCCCGAGCTAAAGGATGCAGCCGGATCACCGCCTTGCCATGGAAGCGAACGGGACCGAGAGAGTGAGGTGCTCCACAATCCACAAGCGTCCTGTACACTGTTTATCTGACACGGCTGTTTGACCTTTCAACACCAAATGGCTAACCCTCACACCGAGAGCATTACTTTCATCACCAGAGGATGGGTGGTTCTAAAAGACCAGTTGGCCAGTTAAGAAGGTCATTTGCACATGGTTCTGAACATCAGACTACGCATTATATAACAATTCAGTTGCCATTCTATAGTCATACATAAATCGTTTTTACAGCCTCAGTCTAGATAAAACTCAAACATATATCAGTGTTTCACTTGATTGTTCTCTGTTGATATTTACAAACGTATTATGTATTGTACCATCATTATTAATAAACCACAGAATGGTGCTGCTAGCTAATAGCCACCATAAGCTATGCTTGTATGCATTATTCTCTTGCTTGCTGGCATTTCGGTAAAAGCAGCTTTTGCAGATCTACGCAGCAATCTTAGTCGCTCCTCAGCTTCAGTACTTTGTTGAAAAGTACAGAGCCAGGGCCTCTGCTGGAAAGCTTCGTCTTACGGCCTGAGTAGGCGTCTCTGTTGCTCGTCCGTAACTCTGCCCGCTGTGTGCACCCCAGGTAGGGCAGTGGGACAGCGGAGATGAGAAGGAGGAGTCCTGGTACCCCAAGAACATGGAGGAGCTGGTGACAGTTGACGAGGTGGGCGAAGAAGAGGATGACGGCATGGTGGAGCCCGACCTTCCGGACCTTCAGGAGGAGGCCACAGCCAAGGAGCAGGCTAAAGATGAAGTGTCCCGCCGCTCTTCATCTGAGACCTCCAAAAGAGAGGGGGGCACGAATGAAATGACTCAGGAGGGCGGGACGGCGCTGTCGCAGCAGATGATGCGGGCGACCCTGTCGAGCGTCGACGCGATCCCCGAAGACTCGCCCCCCGACTTGGAGGTCCCGGAGAAATCCAGCCCTGACCCCAGCCAGGAGCTCCAAGCAGCTTCCCAGGAGACGTGTACCTGCACGGACACAGACACTCCTGTGGCTCAATCCCCCATAGAACAGCTGGCAGGTCATGAGGGAGGAGGCGGGGGCAGGGAGCCTGTGCACGTGCTCAGTGGCAGTGCGGCCGAGACAACGGCGCCCGTTTCCAAGGAGACGAATGGGGATGCTCCACACAAAGATGGAACCCTTGGAATGAAGCCCAAAAAAGGTATTGGTCAAGAACGCATACATTTACCCATAACATTTACATGGCATTTATTCATCATAGTCTTTCCACATGCGGTGTTCTGGGTGATACACCTTTAAAAACTAACAGTTGTGTTTTGAAATTAATATCACCTCCTTAGACCTTCAAAATGATGAAATCTCAGACCCACAGAACCCGTCCCAAAGTCGCGGTTCCGCACAGACAGACGACGGTGTGAAATCGGCACCGTCGGCAACGTGGGAGCATGACAGAGCTCTGGGCGAGCACAGCATCCCATTGGGTGAGCAAACTGTAATTTGGGGCCCGCTCAGTTCATCTTCGGGTAAACCACAGGCCTCTCGGAAATGCAGGGCCGTTCCGTGACCGCACCGACTCGGGCTGCCGAATGTGGGGCGGCGGAGGTGATGTTGCAAAATGAGTGCGTTACGGGACGGAGCACGTTGAGGGCAGCGGCGGAACCGGTCACCCTCTCGGGATCGTCTGCCTATTTTTGCCACATGGTGTTGAAGCCTCCGGTGTCATCGAGAAGGTTGCACATTTCAAAGTCAGCTGTTTTCACTGACGGGTCAGGCATACGTTTACAATCGAACTGTGTCTGGTCGTGGCATTAACTCTGATACAAGCGAAATCCAAATTGTAGCATATAGTGGAGTAGCAATGGCAGAATAACTTACTTCGATGCACCATATAAATATTCATCATATATTAATCATAGCAAATCTAGTAGGAAAAGAATACACTGAGTTTTATTTTGGTTCGTTCTTCAATTGTGTCCCATGCTGGCTGTGATGGGCTCGCTCGCTCCCCCTCGGAGAGTGACCAGGTGAAGCATTTAGAAGATGGATGCATGACTGAACACATCCATTTGTAAAATGCTCAGTTTGACTGCTGCGTCGCACAGCTATGCTCCATCTGTGAGCTGTGGCGTACTGGGACTGATGTCTTTATAACCTGACCGTGCCCTCAGGGGTAGAATTCATCGTGCCCAGGAGTGGCTTTTACTGCAAGCTCTGCGACCTGTTCTATGCGAGCGAGGAGACGGCCAAGACGTCCCACTGCCGGAGCACCGTGCACTACAGGAACCTGCAGGTGGGAGTGAAATTCAATGTTCACTTTCTTTAGAGCGAGGATGCTTGGGGAGTTAGGGTGCTCCATGTTTTAGCACACGGGACGCATGGCTCACTGTCTGTCTATGTGCTAATTTTGCACTGTTAAAGATCATAAATTGCAGCAGAGGTCATTGCTACTGCTTTTAATGCCCAGCTGCCGGTTTCAAAATTAAACCTACTTCACGGATTTTGTCCACTAAATAAACACTTTTCACGTTTTACTGAAACTTAAAGCGGAGCGTTGTTTGCAGACAGGGTCTTGACGGGGTTTCTGAACGTCCTGTACAGACTGCTTGGTGGGTCGTCTGTGTTTTGCACACATACTGT
The DNA here is from genome assembly GCA_009936485.2 of Gymnarchus niloticus. Classification (NCBI taxonomy): domain Eukaryota; kingdom Metazoa; phylum Chordata; class Actinopteri; order Osteoglossiformes; family Gymnarchidae; genus Gymnarchus; species Gymnarchus niloticus. The sequence continues at coordinate 3,322,238 of JAACJT020000035.1, forward strand.
AGTCTGTTTTTTATAGACATTGGAGCTGGTTCAAGGTAATAAAATAGCTTACAACCTGAAAGGATGTGCTCAGGCAAGATAAATGTGGAGCATTTATTAGTTATGACTTAAAAGCTTATCGCCATCGTTATGCCAACATAAAAAAAATCGATAAATCATCCCAGTTATGTCAGCACTTGATACCCTACCTTGAAACAAAGCACCAGATGGAGAGCTCACTCACTAACCTGTTAGCTAAAAACAATGCAAAACAATATCAGAATCTGCCAGGTGGGTCCAGAGGACACGGTGTCATGGCTGGCAGTGAGGTGCCAGAACCCGCTTTTGACTGCTGAGTGATTGTGGGCTTGGGGAAAGTCTCCTTTTTCCCGTTGCTCCAGCCAACACCTGCGGTGTAGCTGTACTGGAAACATGGAGGCATCTGCTAGCCGCCCCCCCCACTTCATCCTGACCATGTGACAGGTGGAGGATGAGTATTTTACATGCTGAGCGGTATTAAGTTGCCCACTGCTATCTGGGCAGTGTTACACCGCCAGCACCCTGCTCCCCCAGCGCAGTCCTGGCACAGCTGAGGCCCTCAGGGGCGAGGTCCCCTCCACATTTCATGAGTGGCATTCCCAAGCAAAACGCTCAAAAACAGATGCGCTGTCCATCACACTAGGCAGGGCCACGATGAAAAACAGGCTGTTTCGCGTTACACTCCTTTGCTGTGGGTCAAAGCCCCATAATCCAGGAATGAGGCCGTCGTGGTGTTGTTCACTGTATGAACGGATTACTGGGGAACAGTCTCTTTATGTTATGGCACTATTTATTTCATAATACTGTTGCATTTTACAGCAGAACACTTGTGAATTCCTATCCTTGCAAAAGCATCGTTCATTTATAATTCTTAATTTGTACGAGCTCACATTTACGGATGATTTGTGTATCTTTTTTCTATACAGAAGTATCTGTCTCAGTTAGCGGAAGAAAGCTTACTGAGCACAAACACAAGCCCCCCCTAAGTCCAGTGGACGCAGCAGGCTGGGGGGGGGGGGGCAGGCCCTACCATCAATGGATTAAACTGGAAACCAGTCACCCTAAGCTGGATTTGGATGTCACAGTGCAAAACGCAGAAGGCAGACAGGCCCAGCTGAAATGTCACATCTCTGCAGTCTCCGTCGATGTTATGAAAAAACAAGGTTGTACATGAAATGGAGACTGGCCTCTAAACTTGTGCGATGCTTTAAACTCCAGTGACTAATCTAGCCACAGCTGGACATAGGTTTCTGACCCAGGGATATTATACTATAGATTAAAGGAAATCCTTTAATCCCATTCTGTTTTTTTGTCCAAATCATCTGCACAAGTTTAAGAATTCATAGTCTAACTCTGCATGGAGTGATTCACTCTAAACGCCTTATGGTACCTCAGCCTATCACCCGGAGAAAACCTGGACTTTTTTAACTGGTATCCTTCAGGGTTTCTTAGCTTGTCTGTGAAGCCTCAGGGTGGTAGTCCGTGTAAATACACCAATACATTTTTGCCTTGTGTGTATAGTGTGTGAAGTATCATGTAGGTGATTGACAAAGGGTCAATCTGCTGTAGTTATCAGCTTTCTTTCATGGACGGAGCTGCTGTGAAGGAGCCCAGACTGTGCCGAAATGAGAGACTGTACAAGCTTTTATTTCCCAAAGTGCCTCTTCAGCTTTTTCAGAATTTCAGATTTTGCACAGAAAACTGCATCCGATTTTCTGTCTGTTTTATTTTTATAATCGTCTTGAAGTTGTTTGATCAGACCAGTGGCTAAAATTCTTTTATGCTAAATATAGATTTGAATTGTATTTATTATTTATTGTTATTATAAATTTGTTAAAATATATAATCTTAAAGAGAAGTTGGATAGAAAATGTACATAACATTTTTGTGCCATAAATAAGGAGGAAAAGATCCTAAGATTTGGCCCAGACTAGGTGCTCAAGTACGAATGTTTAGAGCGCTAATTAACCCTGTTGATGGTGATGCTAACGTTTGTCCCATAAAATGAGTTGGCTTCAGTTCTTAGATGGACTGAGTTCAGGCTGTCCATGCATAGTCCACTTTCACACTTTACACCGCGGGATGTAAGCACTAACTCACCTTGGCAGTGCAGTAAATGGCAGAATATTTTCTCCTGTTCGTATCACCTGTGGATTAGCATTTAGATCTAGGAAATCAACCCAAGGCAACCCACTGTGAAACGAACAGGCACCGCTGTGACATTATTAATAACCTGTCCGACCATTTCAGCATCCTGTTGTTACACAGGTACCAATGCCCGTTTTTAGTGGTAGTATGTCTCCTGTATACATGTGCAAATGACCAGTGTATTACAGGCAGATGAAGTCTGCATCTCTGTTCCAGGCTCCTATACCTCAGTTTCACTTCAGCTGTTCGCTCTGTTAGAATATTCATTATAGCCACGGGGAGGGTAACCAGAATGCAGTGGTGCACTATGGGTACCGAACAGTGTCGTTTTTATTGGCAGGATCGTTGAGGAAATAGCCGGCAGGTGAGACATAAGGAAAAGTGACAAGATTCATTTTTATTTTTACCCGAATTTTCATATAATGTTTCTGATGTATCCATATTGTGAATAAATGAAGCAAGAAATGCAATCATTACCAGGTCAGAGATTTATGAAATACTGACGAAATTAGCTTGATACAGTGCTGTGACTGGAGACATACTTGAACTGGACCATGTTTATTTTTCATTTTAAATTTTAATTTAAACAGTTACGTGATTTGTGCGATGGAAAGAAATGACGAACGCTGGATTCTGACGTCTTCTTTCTGTTTTATATACTGTGAAAATTGTGCACCCATAATTATGTGGGTTGCAATTTAATTGGTGAACACTTTTGAGACATTCTTAAATAAAAGTTGAATAAACTATTTAAAAGTAGTAAACGTTTGCTTGTTTTTCTTTCTGTATCAGAGTTTAAAAAAAAAAGAATAATAATGTGCATTTGGACACAATAAGTCACGTTTACATTATTTTAGCGGATTCATTTGTGGAAAACGACGTACAAGTGAGATAAACACATAGCAAGCACATAGTTTTCAATGCGCGAAAAACGTTCCGGTTTTGGAGCGTATTAATTAACAAGATGGCACATTAAAAATATTACAATAGGACCACTTTACAGCGATGCTAAATAAATGGGGAAGAGGGAAAATAGCACTTCTAACTCTGACCAAAAGTAACTGTGGGACAGACTTAATGATTAGCTCATTTGAAATAATATTTTAAGTGAACGAAATGATCTCGTTCACTCTGAGTCGTTCAGTCCGTTCGTCGAACGGTTCGTCCTTCAGTTTATCACCCACTTCCGCCACCCACTGGCGTATTCATGTACTGACGTCTGAAACAGTCGGCGGGTCTGTGCGTAATTTTATTAACATTATAATTCATTTAATAATCCACCTTTTCTCACGGAGCGAAAAATATTAAGAAGGATGTGTCAGAAGTGAACTAATCAGTTAACTGCACAGAAAAGAATCACATTTTCCATCTCTACTGCGAGAATAAGCATGCATAGAAAGCTCCCCCCCCTTGTGGTGGACGCAGAGCTCATTTTGCTTTTTATATTCCGTTAGTTTTTGGAGTTTTTTTTATACAACAGTAGGGATTTCTGTTAGTAATATGTCATTAATTCACGAAGTTCTCGTCAAATAATTAGGGGTGCTGAACGAAATATTTCTTAAGTAAATGCATTATGATATGAGTGCATTTGATGAGAACTTGGTACCTTTTTCGAAATTATGCAGTGTTCACGGACTGAATGACGACGTCGACTGTAAAGAAATACAAAACTTACACTGTGATACTGAAGGATGGGCGGTGTTCCCAAATAGCAGAATGTGTATTCATCCTTTGAAAAATAAACATTACACATCTTAATATGGGCGTATCATATATATTGGCCTGTTAAATATACATTACATGTATAGGTTTATTATCCGTTTTTAGAAAGATCAGATTTTTAAATTCAATTAGAATGTCATTTCACGCGGCAAAATGAGCTAGTCATACCAGTATTTATAAATAGTTTTAGCAAAATTGAAATGGCATTTAGTTAACCTGTAAAATGCAAATAATTCAATCTTTTTATAAGACTGCGATGTAAGATTCACACTGCGGATTTTTTTTCCCCAATAGCAATCCGCATTACGTAATGTTGCAGTTACAGAATCTCCGACATAGGTGGCAGCATTTCTCGCCTTGCAATATTTCGCCTCGCTAATAGATGGGAAACTTGCACGGTCCTCCCCCATTGGCTCCCGACTCCTCCGCCCCCAAGCGTTCGGCCAATCAGAAATGTTGTTGACGGCGCCATGTGACAGTGTTGCTGGGCAGAGAATACAAAAACAACAACAGCGACCCTTTAACTCGCCGTGTGCTCTGGAAGTTGGCAGCCTGGTGGTTTCCGTGTGGGCATCGTCTGAAGGTACTTCACGCATCTTTAGCGCGAGCTGTTTCTGAAGTGTTTTAAACACGTCCGAAATAGCGCAAAACAACGTTTTAACTTGTACACCTGAGTTATTAACGTGGTTTTGAATGCAATACCGAGCTAACTTCAGCCACGGAACTGGCTCTTGATTAGTTAAATGGCTAAAGTTCCTGCATACATTATTTTATGGTGGGCTTCGCACGCGCTCGCTGCTCTTTAAATGCATGCCAGTTTTCAGTTTTAATTAATGCATGTAGCCAGATTGCCGCTTGGCCATTTTAATTTTAAAAATAGAAATTGAAATGACTAGTCGCGGGCGTGTGTTAGTAGGGGGTGCCCTGCTCAGCATGCTCGGGCATGTTAATTAGCTTCTCTCCTTACGCTGGTCGACTACGTGTGTTTCGTTTGTGTGGAGTTTCTCTGATTGCCGATAATCCTCTCAAATGCCACTTCTGTGTTTGTTAGGTTACGGGATTTATTTTTATTTTCTACGTTGCACGCTTTTCGCCGCTGAATAATACATAAAAAAAAAAAAAAAAAAAAAAAAACGACCAAAAACCATGGCAACCGAATGCCAGGCATGGCTTAACTCTAACCCCGTAGGTAAGTTAACAGGTCAGCCGTGAATCGGTCACACTACACAACACATGGCATGTAACATGTAGAAAGACGGGCCTGGGTGGGGTTACGTGTGACAGCGACATATGAACACGTGTGTAAGGGGCGATCAGATGGAGGACAAACCTCTGATTTGGAAAAAATGTATTCAACTGTTTCCTTCCCTCTTTGACTTTTTCCGACTTTTGACATTTACGTAATGCACTCCAGCGGAAAAACACTTTTTCACTAGAAAATGATGCATTTTGTTAACCTTAAATGAACGTCTGGCAGTGTTTTAAGTAGGTATGTTACTTTATAACATTAACTCAATTTTCTTGGTGCGCTCAGAGATTATCCTCATTTAACTTTATAGGTTCCCCGTGGTATAAAATAAATTTGACCTGTTCAGATCTGTTTATGTACAGTACTGTGCAAAAGTCTTGAGCCACCTCGTCATTTGTTTCTATTTTATTAGGAAAATGGGACAATAGGTACAGTGATTTGTTGCAACATCATCTGTAATCATCTGCACCTGTTTCTTCACTGGTTTGTGCCTTAAGTTGGCTTTGTTATGCTTGACTGATTCACACGTGGGTCACTGTGTGGCTTAAACAAAAAAACATTCCTCTGAAACTGGTCAGGTACAGAGACTGGATTGAAAATGAGAGCCAAAAACTTTGAAAGTCCTTCAGGAAGCCTGGAGAACTATTCCTCAAGACTACCTTAAAAATACAAGAAAGTCTGGCTCTTTGGAAGCATATGAAGAAAGGTGGGGTGGCTCATGACTTTTGTACATTCTAGAGGAAAAATGATTATACAAAGCCAGTCAAAAAAACTTAACTTTACTTGTGGGTTTCAGTTGTTTCTGTTTTCACAAGCCTCATCTGGGCAGCCTACAAATAGCAACATTGTAGGAAATGTAGGAATTTTCTCTCTTCTGGCAAAATTGAGGGGTAATGTTTTATCCTGTGCCACCTGCCCACCACCACAGAGGCTGATGATTTGAGTGACTCGTTCCTGTCTGGGGACGAGGACAAGGGAGGGTCCAGGACTGTTGATAATGAGATCAATGGCAACTGGGTGTCTGCACCCACCATCCACGAGGTCCGAGTCAAAGCCAAGGCTAAGCGGCGGCTAAGGAAGAACTCGTCCAGGGACTCTGGCCGGGGGGACTCCCTGAGTGACAATGGGGACGGTGTCCGAACCCTCCAGGTGCCCCCCACCAGCCCCAAGAGCAAGCTGCTGGACAGGAAGTCTCGACTGGGCAAAGGAAGAGGCCTGCCAAAAAAGGGTACGTGCTCGATCTGTGTATTCTCGGTGCTTATGAAGGTGCTCAAGTTCAGCTGATATCCTCACACGTGCCCATTCAGTTGACACGTCAACGTCTGCCTTGGTTTGTGTGTTGTCCTTTGGACACCGTTGCTGTTGGTAAGATTTGACTGGTTCAGAATGTGAGCAGAACCTGAGGCCTTAGGGTGGCTCTGTCTCAGTCTGTAATGTACTGTACCTTAGACTCTCTGAACAAAAGGGCAACTACAGGATCATAAGGAACTGAGCTGCATGATTAATTGTATTGAACACTGGCAACTCCCTCACTTTGTTCAGGTTCAGAATGTGGCATGTGTCCCTAAGGGACCAGAGGTCAGGAGAGTTTGAGCTGTAGTGCTTGAGACGCTGCCTTGACACCCTAATCCACACCAGGTGATGTTTTGGGAGCCAACTTTTCATTCAGTACCCAGCCCCATACAGTATTAATTAACTTGGCGAGTTTGTTTTTATTCCTAGACTGTTAACCTCATGTGTTACGTAAGAGCCACCGTAATGACTCCCTGGACTTTGTGCCGATGGCCAGTTGGTTTTGTTCTGTGGTACAGATGTGTTTCAGTGATGGGGAGGGGGGCAAATGGATGACTGACACTGAAAGACTTGGCACAGGCCTAAAAATAGACAAATGTGTGAGTGAATGAAAATCCAGAGATGGCTGATGTTTGGTTGGCAGCGCTAGTGAAATCCAGCAGATTGTGTCTGCAGGCTGGCCTGACATGATCCTCTGTTTGCCGCCTAGGTCGCTTCCGGGGAAACGGTGCCAGAATTGCCATTGTTTTTATATTGTTGTGCGTGCACAAACCAGCGGAGTTGGTTTTTTTGCAAGTAGGATTCGACAGAACATGTAATTTTTGGGGATTTTTTTTTTTTTTTTAATTTGTAGATGTTGTATGGCTCATGCGTATTTATTCAGCAATCAAATTTGGGCTCGTCAAAAGAATGAGTTACCCCTCTTTCAGAATGAGACATTTCTCGTGGCCAGTTGTGGCTTTTTTTTTTTTTTTTTTTTTTGTTGATCTTTAAGGAAGCAGGGATGGATTTTCTTGTTCAAACATCTGATCGCTATGTGGTCCTAGCAGCGTTCTCCCTGCAAAGCAACTGCTGGTTGTGAAGAGCGTCGTTATGAAGCTGTAGCACTTTGCTGCTTTACGGGGCGTGGGTTTCATGAACACAACTAACCATTTCATCCTACCATTACTGGCTCTAAGTCGGGTGTGGCATAGTATGTTTTCATAGGGTGTTATTTTATAATTCCTGTCATTGAGTTTGTTCGTTGGATAATAAACCAGAAGGAAAAGGCTATTAAAGAGCATGTACTGGTTCATCCTTGTCAGTGGTGTCCAAGGACCCCATCCAGCGGTCTAGGCTTTTCGACTGCTGCTCTGAAAGGATCATCGAAAGGATTTCTCTTCTCAGCTGAAAGTCACCAAAACCGTCAGAGATTCACATGTAATATTTAGTGTGCATGTATATTTTTAGAAGGAGGAGTCGTGCTTGGCCAGCATTGTGGGACATAAATCACCCGAGCCCAGCACCCCCGGCGTTGCTGCTGTGAGGTCGTGAGCATCCAGGCTGGCATGGCCTCGGCATCTGGGGTCTGGTCACGGAGAGACGAAATGCTGAGTGTCCGTGTTCTGCCCACAGGAGGTGCCGGGGGTAAGGGAGTCTGGGGCCCCCCAGGGGAGGTCTACGATCTTGAAGAGGTTGACGTCAAGGACCCGAATTACGACGAGGATCAGGTATTATGTTTCAGAAGACAGTCTTGCTTCCCATTTTCACCCACTAACACATTCAGAATTGCTACATTAGGACACAGGTGGGATGAGCATCTTTTGACAGTCAGCCAGGAGCTTGAGGGCTTGTGGTGGCAAGTTTCTGGTCATTCAGTGCAGGTGGAGATGCATGTCCCAGTTGGGTTGCTGCTACAGTTGTCTGCTTTATTGAAAAACGACTTGTATCTTTTGAAAAGGCTGAGACTGTTGGAAGGCAATCGCTGCCGCAACATTTGCTAAACATCACCAGTAGCTCTCGTGACACAGCCGACGTGCTCTTTGCCGTCTGTAGGAGAACTGTGTGTATGAAACGGTGGTCCTTCCGCTGGACGAACAGGACTTTGAGAAAACTGTCACCCCCATCGTGCAGGAGTACTTCGAGCATGGGGACACAAATGAAGTGGTGGTGAGTTCTCACCAACCGTGGTCAGGGTGATGGGTAGATTGTAAAATGGCACCGATGTCACTGTTGGATCTAATATCCTCTTTCACCCACCGTAAAACATCTGCATACTGAAGTGTTGAGTGGTTGACCAGCTTACTGTTGCGTTGTAAGGTCTGTTTTCCACCAGCTAGACCGATTTGAGGTAAGCTCTTCCAGGTTTTGTCTTCAGAAGTGGCTTTGCCTCTTTCAAACCGACCTCTGTGGGCTGTCCTTCAGGAGCTGCTAGGTGAGTTGAACCTGGGTCCGATGCGGAGTGGCGTTCCCATGCTGGCCGTGTCCCTGGCGCTGGAAGCCAAGGCCAGCCACCGTGAGCTCACCTCCCGGCTGCTCGCGGACCTGTGTGGTCGTGTGCTGACGCTTGCTGATGTGGAGCAGTCCTTCGACAAGCTGCTGAGGGATCTGCCCGACCTCGTGCTGGACACACCTGGTGCCCCACAGGTACCTGTCGGGGGAGAGCCATGGAAGGAAGGGCTGCAGTCTGGGGTCTCTACCCTTGTCTAGAGGGTTGTGGGATCAAATCCCATGGGAGTAATCATGTTGCTGTTGGAAACTTGAGCCCATCCAGGGATGCTGGCTGAGTCTGCCCTCTGACACCATGCCTTCTCAACTGTCCGCTGCTGTGGATGAAAGCGCCTGTTAAATGTAATGTAAGGATGTGAGCGTGGTTACATAGAAGCACAAGCATAAATGATGGGAGCAAAAAGCCCAGGCTGGCTTGGGTGAATGTGCAGGTCTTTTATGCAGAAGTCAGGTTGCTAATGCCTGTAGCTATGGAGATGAGCGGCCAGTAGCGGTGAACAGGCCCAGCTGTCACGTGGTTTTATCGTGTCTGTCGGAGGGGGTTGGCCTCAGTCAGAACTGCATTTTCAGCCGCTTCCTCTCATCCGTAAGGACGCGAGGCTCTCCCACCATTGTGTGCGTCAGCAGACGGTAAGCTCAGCTCAGCTAGCCAAGTCCTGGTTGGATGAATAGCGTGGCGCTATGTTCAGACTCTGCGCACACACACAATGGCCACTGAGGGCCGACTTTGTTCACCACAGAACAACGAGGCCAGCTTTTTCTTGTCTGAATTGCGACTGGGTGGCTTGTTATAACCCCCCCCCCCCCCCGGGTGTGTTTTCAAGAGTGCATGAAATGTCCCTGCAGCACTACTGAATTGTCCTTCTAATGCAAGATACTGAGCTTTCTGTTTGTGGTCATTTCCCCTCTCTGAATTGCTCTTAATCACAGGCTGTGCGTCCCATTTTTTTTGATATGTCTATCCTTCCATCGTAAAACGAATGTCTAAAACCATTTGCAGCTTGTGGGCCAGTTCATCGCTCGGGCTGTTGGCGACCAGATCCTGTCTAAAAGCTATATCGATAGCTACAAAGGCAAAGTGGACTGTGAACATGCGAGGTAGGTTTTGTTAAAGCACCGTTTTCACAACTGTTTTGCATTTCCATTGGCTTCTTGTTGTGGGTTTTTTTTTTTTTTTTTTTTTTCCCCCCCACTTTTTGCCGCTGGGTTACTAACAGCCCTGAGTTTTGGCGTTTCTGTTGACGTGACGGGTGGGTGGCTGACCTCTCGAATGCCCCGTGGTTGATTGGCAGGGCGGCTCTGGACAGGGCAGCGGTGCTGCTGAAGATGAGCAGGCGGGGTCTCCGCATGGACAGCTTGTGGGGGAGCGGTGGGGGCCAGAGACCGGTCACGCAGCTCGTCAAGGAAGTGAGCGATACGGCCAAGCCGCATAAGATAACGTGTGCATTCCTATCGTGATATCAACCATCAAATGATGCTGTGTACCCCATAGTCACATGTCGATATCCATTTTTATTTTTACAAACGCCCACTTCCTAAATGACCCAAGCATTTTGGAAAGAGGTAGAAGAGCTCAGTGGGTAGCGCTGTTGCCTCACACCTCCAAAGCTGGGGGTTTGAATTCAACCAGTGACTGTGTGTGAAGATTGTTTTCTGTATGTTGTGCAAGACTGCCTCGAGGGATTCCAGTGTTCTCCAGCAATCCAAAAACATGCAGTTAGGCTAACTGAGCTGCCTAAATGGTCACGTGTGTGTGTGTGTGTGTGTGTGTGTGTGTGTGTGTGTGTGTGTGTGTGTACTGAACCTGTCACAGATTTGCACCCTGTCCAGTGTTTACCCCTTGCACCCTCTGCTGGCTCCTCAGGACATAAACCAAGATAAGCAGATGGTAACCAGGCAGCCATCCATTTTCTGACTTAGCTCACAGTTCATTTGCACGACAGCCCACCTGAAAGCCTAGTATTAGTATTCTGTACTGCTAAATGGCTCTGTCTCATTGGGCCTGGTCCTGTGACAGGTTAACCTTCTGCTGAAGGAGTACGTGCTATCTGGTGATGTGCTGGAGGCCGAGCGGTGTCTGCGAGACCTGGAGGTGCCACACTTCCACCACGAGTTTGTCTATGAAGTAAGGCAGGCTTCCTTCGCTTGTCTTCCTGGGAGATGATGCTCAGAAGCACCTAGTAGCAAGAGGATCTGTTACTCCGTGCTGCTCGTAACCATGTGGTTTGTTCTCATGAAAGTAAAGCAGTGATATCAAAACTGTCTTCATCCTGTCTGTTTTTAGGCAATAATCATGGTTCTGGAGTCCAAAGGAGAAAAGACATTTAAAATGGTGCTGCAGCTGCTGAAGTTCCTCTGCGAGTCCTCTGTTATCACTGTGGACCAAACAAGAAGGGTAATGGCACCCCCCTGGTGTCCCCCCCCCCCCAATATTGTGTATTTCTCCTGAAATTTGAAGAGAACCTAAATGGATGGATTGTACCAACGTACTTCTCATTTTCCAGGGATTTGAGAGAGTTTACAGTGACATCGCTGAAATTAACATTGATGTGCCGTGTGCCTATTCTGTCCTGGAGCAGTTTGTGGAGAAGAGCTTTAACAGCGGGATCATTGATAAGAACCTGAAGGATGTGTGCCCAACACGGTGGGTCACGCTTCACCCGATTTACATCCCATCAGACTATCTCTGCATGCACCAGTACTGTCCCCCATAGCTCACAGGAAAATCCAATCACAGTTTTTTGAGACTAGCATAAGCTTTAATATCCTGGTTTGGGAGCAAAGTTTGTTCATTAAGGCCTTCAGGTAACAGCCCCCCCCATGTGATACATTTTACATAGTTGTGTTAGCAGGAATGCAAGCTGAAAAATTACATCTGTATGCATATTTTGTCCTTGAAAAATGAATGAACCTTTTTCGTTTCACCTCAGAGGTCGCAAGAGGTTTGTCAGCGAGGGGGATGGCGGACGCCTTAAACTAGAGAGCTACTGAGGAACTTGGAGTCTCTCTTGTGCCAGATCCACGCAGAATTCTCCAGCTTCTTTTGTATTTTAACAGTTTAGGCATCGAGCGCTTCGTTCAGCTGTTAAGAATGTATATTAAGGGGGGGGGGGGGTGAACTGACACTTTAAGATCCGTCCTGAAAGGTGTACCTGGATGGTGGTGTTGGAATAAGCTAACTTGGTCTCAAAGTGCCACACCTTTCAAAGACGCTGTCATTCCACTTTTTTCCTTTCCTGATTTTGACGCGACTGCCACTGTTTCCTTCACAGCAGTGTTCATACAAATGTCACTGGTTTGTGTATCCAGCTTTAAAAGGGGGGTGTGTTTTGGGTCAGCAGTAACTCCCTTGGTGGCTGCTATTTCTTTGCTGTGCTTAAACTTTTTTTCCTTTCGCAGAAGCGAAACTGAAGGTTAAGAACAGAATGCAGAGCAAAGTGGAGTACTTGGTAAATTTCACAAAACAGTGTCTAGAAGGTTTATTTTTATATTTAAGAGCACTGGTAAGTGAAACGTGCCCAGTGTTGCTCGCTGTTCATGTTTACAATAAAGTGTGAAGAGAAAAAAAAAAAGTCTGTCACTGTCATTACTGGTGGTTTTGAATTAATGATTTCAATATGCAACTTCCTGTTTCGGTGCAAATGACATTTAACTCTCTATAGGTCTCCAGCCAGCAGCGGATGTTCATCTTAGTGCTGCCCCCGGGTGAAGCACGCTCACACTCTTTCCACTGTGTCTTCAGTCAGCCATGCACTTTCTCACTCTATTCTCTGCAGGCTTTATGGGGTGTGTGCCCACAATGTTGCAGCTACCCAGAGTGCCAACAGGTGCCACTGTAGAGCTAACTGAAATGTAGGAACTACCACTTGGATCATGAGACAATTTGCAATCTGAGGCAGGGAACTGAAATATGCATTCCTGCAGTAGGACCGTGATGATTCTGTGAACTACATAGGAGCATTTTTCATGACTAACAAAATGTACAACTTAATCCTAAAGCAAAGTTAGTGCAGGCAGCAAGGCTAGTTTAAGTGTTCTGACATAACCAAGGCAATCTCAATATATGCTACAGTCTGATATTTTCAGATATGAACTAGATGTGCTGCATGAAACTGAGCCCACTGATTATTAACATAACTATGTAATATGGCGATGCGTAAACTAGTAAACAGACTCTTCACTGGAGTTAAGGGAACTAATCATCCAGAAGCACACAAAGGGCTATTGCAAACATGCCCTATTGGTATTCTGTGTTACGACGTATGCACTGGTTACTGGGGAAGTTAATCCTAGCTACCGTGATATGTTGGGCTATTATCAGGTTGTGACGAGACTGCACACCAGTGCCCCCCAGTGGTCAAATGGATTCATTACACTAGGGGCCCCTACTGAGATTCAGCCTTCTGTTGCTGCTGCGCTTTCAGTACTGCCTCCTGCTGCCGAATGATTTCTTGCGCCTCCCGTTGCATCTTCTCCAGTTTCTCCAGGGTGACAGATTTCAGAGGCAGCAGTTTCGGTTTGCACAGGGCCATGCTGGGCACATCCTCCATGGACAGCTGCCCTGGAAAACAGCGCATTTAAGGGGGCTGACGCTTCAGCTATTTCTGCCTGTTTCATCTGTATTGATGTGACAATTTCTGCAGTTTTAACAGCTATTTCAGTACAGCCTATGCATGACTGCATTTGTGCCATCAAAAAGGAGGATTTTATGGAATTTATGCACACAATGGATCATTCATTGAAATCTTCCATTACAAGGACTGCTGCAGTTTAGAGCTCAATAAGGGCATTATAAATGTTACCAATAAGCTACCACTGAACTGATCACTCATCTTTAACAAGAAATCAGCTGCACCCATGTCAAAGTTGGCCCTTGATATGGTCTCGTTTTCCCTTATTCCCCCGACAACAGGGGTGAGCACCAGAGAGAACCTCAAGCAAACCATTTCCCTTCTCATTTCACTCCTCAATTCCTCCTAGGCCCCTCCACAGGCAGCTGTCACCCATAAAACACCATCAGCAAACATTTTCAGCATGCACACATTTACAACTAAATAGCTACTAATATTTTTGTATCTTATCTATATTCTTATGACCTTTGGCATGTTGCTGCAACACCTAAATTTTTCCTCGTGGGACAAATAAAGTGTATCTTATCTAGGAAGATACCGTAGAACAGTCATGCCGATTAAAGCATTTAAAAATCCAACCACAATTACGTTGGTAAATAAACAAAGGTCTCCTTTTCTACAAAATCCCAAGACTTACTCATATTGCTTTGCACTGTATGGGTGAACTACTTCAAGTCATCTTGGCCAACTGAATTTAGTTACGTTCCTGAAATGAGTGTAAATTCCTCTTTCCCCCCAGTCAGAGTTGTCCATTTATGAATCAAGTCTGATATTTCTTGAGAGACCTATTTAAAGATATCTAGATATAGCTGATAACTCTCATCATGCCTATCACTCTGGCCGGGATGCCGCCGTATCTGAACATTGATTTGCCCCAGGCATGGGTTTATTAACTACAGCAGTCAGGAATGTAAACAGAGTATTTGCCCCTTTTCTTACCTTGTTTGGGCAGGACTTCTCGGAACATCGGCTTGACTTCGGGCATGTCACTAGGAGCAGCTGTCAGAAACATAAACACAGCATTCTTTGCCGGCCAAGTAGCCCACCCATCAGTAAGTACACAGTGTTAATCGGTCAGTTGTTTCTGGGAGACTAGTTATTCAGGCCGTGATTAGCAACTGCTCAAGACCGGGATGCACAAAAAAGAAAATTGCAACATTCTAAAAAATATCACCTTACTTAATCAAACAGTACTGGTTACTGAGACAAACTTAGACTAGCGGTGCTTATTAGACTCCATCCACCCATAACAGTGTCAGTCATCAGAATGTCAGTGACCACGTTTAGTGGGTCCAACGCCTGCCCCGAAACGAGCAGGTTCAGATAACTTATCTTAACTCACATTAGCCTGCTAATAGCTACTCATGGAGAGAGAGAAAATAACAACAAGCTAAGTGCTGAACGACGTAATCGTCGAACTACTGATTAACCAGCTAACTCCCAAATACAAAACATGTTAACATACAAAGAAGACACGTCACGCCGGTAGCCGTCGACAGCTCCTGAGTGTTAGGACAGATATACAGAAATGTCTACAAAGAGCATACAAGCAAGATGTAGGTAAAAACACTAGCGTCCTTAACTCCTGGGCTACGCGCATGCGCTTAGCCCAAACCGGAAGTGCCGTACCCCAGTGGCCGCCGGTACTTGTAGTTCACCACGCTCATCGCATCGATATTCCGTTGTAAAGTGACAATTACATCATCGCCGTTTTTAATTGTCCGTTTAGCGAACTAAAAGCGGCCGTAAATAAATATACGCCAGTGCGTCAAACTAAGGTACGCCCCGAATTAAATCCTGATTTTCACTAAAAACTAACCTTCTAAGTAACCGAGTATAGTCATTTTTACAAACGGCGACAGGCACCTTCTAACATACGTGATTATATTTGCCCAGTCTTACAGCCGCCGTACCGATGTTTACCTCCGTAACTGAATAATGACAGATACCTGCCAGAATGTATTGGAATGTTTAATTAGATTATTAGTAGACTCCTGCTCGCCCCCCCCCCCCAACAGTCATGCTTCCCACTAACATGGGTTTGGATTAATAAACAAACTGTGGCATTTACCGAGGCGTGCAGACTAACTTCGTCGTGCGCCCGTACAGCCACGCAACGCTCGGCCAGGCCGACCCCCGCTTCTCACGCCCCCCCCCCTGCAAAAAACAAACAAAAAAAAAAGGGCCCGGTCAGGCTCGAGGCGCTTGACCATGCGGACAGACTCGTCCAACAAAGTCTCGTGATAGACCGGTAATGCGTGCGTGTGACGTAATTCGACGGGGAGGGGGGGGCGGGGCGGGGGGGAAGGGGGGG